>CM065297.1:44706202-45376816 GCA_032871835.1 Dipteronia dyeriana
ATTGCGTTGCTGTGTCAGAAGAAAGATAGCTATACTGATTCGGTATACTCTAAAGACACCCTCGGTACCACTATTGAAGATCTCACAAAGATGAAATCTCAGTGAATTTGGAATTTGCATTTACTGATCCTATCTTTCACAGAATCGATCTTTCACAGAATCGATCCCCCCTTTTTACTGTACATGAATATGTGGAGCTCAGCATGTCTGGAAGCACGGGAGAACGTTCTTTTGCTGATATTATTACCTGTATTCGATACTGGGTCATTCATAGCAAACCTATACCTTAGCTATTTACTCGACGAATTAAGGGGTTGGTTATTCGTCAGCACGGGTTTAGCTTCCTCTTCTGGTATAGGAAAAAAACATCGGCCAAACGATTATTTTACAAAAAGCCGACAAGGAATTCCATTAATAACTGGCCGTTTTGATCCTTTGGCACAACTCGATTCATTTAGTAGATCTTTTATTAGGAGGGCCCCCCTATTAGTAAGCTTAGATCGAACCTATCCCATTTATATTACAGTGCGATGGTTGGCTGTTCACGGACTAGCTGTACCTACCCTTTGGGGTCAATATCAGCAATGCAGTTCATCCAACCAACGAGAAACCTAATCCGAATTAGAGAGCTACGACACAATCAAACAAACCCGAACGAACAAAATGTTGAATTGAATCGTACTAGTCTCTACTGGGGGTTCTTAGCCTATATATGACGAGCTGAACTAGCTGTTTTCTTTTTCAATTATTTCTAAAATAAAAAGAAAGAAAGAGAATAGTAGGAATTCTCTTATCCCATTCGGAAGGATCTCATCTCCAAATTATCCATGACCATGACTATGACTGTTTATGTCTCTAGCATGACTACTTGATGAAATGTGGAGGGAAGTAGGGTAAATGGCCGATACTACTGGAAGGTGGCTGATAGGTACTGTAACTGGTATTCCTGTGATCGGTTCAATAGGTCTTTTCTTTTCCGGTTCATATTCCGGATTGGGTTCATCCCTGTAGTAATCGGATAAACTGGGTTGTACCTGTTCCGATTCAAAAATGGAAAAAGAACCGGGCAGCGGTAGGAGCCCTAAAGAGGAAAAGGGCAGGAGCACTCGACCCTTGAGAAATGAACAAAAAAGAAGGTAGTTTACTTGCTTAGATTATTATAAGGAAGGGGAAGCTCACTCTATAGCTGTATCCGGGCCCTGACGGAACGGAATGAATATTTAAGGGTATGGCCCGGTTCTCTGATAGCAAGCAGCTAGTGACCAGCTAACCTCTTTGCTCCACCTCTTGAGTGCCGGCTCTCCACTCGGGTTGTTCCGGTCCCAGATCCAAACCAATGAGCTGCATTCGACCCCGGTCCAACTATAAAGTACCGGGATTCCCCACCGATGCCATATCAAGTTCCAGTCGATGCCGAGACCAGGGTACCAATGCTTTATTCATCTCGTCCCCCATCTCTTTCAACCGAAAGAGGGGAAGAGACACCAGAACCGGAAGTGAGCTCTGACTCTCCACCTCTTGAACTCCCATTAGCATCACCTCCGGGCCCGGTAAAGCATATCTAGCTATCGAAAGCAATGGTAAGGAAGTTACCCAAACGACTGGATATGAGCCAACTGGAACACCTGTAGCTGCATCTGAACCAAAGCCATCTATTTGGGTTGGGAAAAAGTCCATATCCGGATACCTACCGGCGATCATAATGACGTCAATAAGCATCCCTCTGACTCCCTATCCCCTGCAGCGAGCCCGGGGCAAGCTCACCAGCTAGCAGCATTGGAGCCCGCTGCTCTATCCGTCGCGTGAGGCAGTCGAGGTGACAAAGCAACTCATCGCTACCGGAGAAAGGAAGTGAAAGCAGCTAACTGATCTCATCCCATCTCACCCTCGAAGGGAATACCTAGCTAGCTCCCCAGCTCTTGTTCTCCCCCAGTCCCTTCACCTCTAGAGTATACAAGCATATAATCTCTTGTTCTCCTTAGATACTTGAAAATATGCTTGACTGCCGTCCAGTGATCAAGACCAAGCTTCGATTGAAACCTGCTAACTATGCCCACAGCAAAACAAATATCTAGTCTAGTGCAAAGCATTGCATACAAGAGACTTCCAACTGTCGATGCATATGGAACTCTACTTATGAATTGCTTTTCATGCTCACTCTTTGGAACTTGTTCCTTAGAAAGTTTGATTCCATGTCAGAAAGGTAACATACCTTTCTTGGAATTTTGCATGGAAAACCTAGACAAGATTTTATCTATGTATGAAGCTTGGGATAATGCAATCGTTCTATTCTTTTTATCCCTTATGACTTGGATACCAAGATTATAACTTGCTTCTCCTACGTCCTTCATATCAAATTATTTTGCTAACCACTCTTTTATTGATGTCAATACACCTACATCCTTTCCAATGAGTAATATATCATCAATGTAAAGAACTAGGAAAAACAACTTGTCGCCTTTAATCCTTTTGTATACACTAGGTTTATCAAGGTTTTGAATAAATTCAAAACTTTTCACGGCTTGATTGAACCTTATGTTCCAGGATCTGGATGCTTTCTTCAATCCATATATGGATCTTTGCAACTTGCATACCCTTTCCATTTTGCTATTTTCAATGAATCCTTCTGGTTGCATCATATAGATGTTTTCGTCAAGACTTTCATTAAGGAAAGCTATCTTGACATCCATTTGCCAAATCTCTAGGTCTAGAGTTGCCATAATGGATAAGAGTATCGTAATGGATTTAAGCGTGGCAAAAAGAGAGAAGGTTTCTTCAAAATCGATACCTATCTTCGGTGTATAACCTTTAGCTTACAATCTAGCTTTAAAGGTTTCCACATTTCCATCCATTCCTCTTTTCCTCTTATATACCCACTTGCACCCGATGGGTTTTATCCCTTTAGGCAAGTCTACAAGAGACGATACTTTGTTTTTGAACATAGATTCAATTTCGGCCATTGCCTTTTGCCAATGGTGACAATCAACATCTTCCATTGCTTTCCTGTACGTATAGGGATCATCGTTGTCTGGGAGATTCTCTACAGATTCTTCTAGACTGATGTATCTCTCGGGTTGTCTACTTAACCTCCCACTACGACGAGGTATGGTAGATTGTTGATCTTGTGTTGGTATTGAACTTACAATTGGGCTTGGTTATAAAACCTCTTGTGGAATTATATCTCCTAAAAGCTCATTCAGGACAATTCTACTTTTAGGCAGAAAATTATTCATATATTTTTTTTCTAGAAATTTAGCATTTGTCGAAACAAATACTTTAAAATCTGAAGCACTATAAAAATAATATCCTTTTGTTCCTTTTGGATACCCTACAAATATGCATGTTTTTGAACAGGACTCCATCTTTTATGTCTTTCCTTTTAACATATGCGTAGGACATCCAAATATCCTTAAGTGTTGTAAACTAGACTTTTGCCCTGTCCACAACTCATGTGATGTTTTTGAACCGACTTATATGGTACATCGTTTAGAATATACACTACGGTTTGTAAAGCATATACCTAAAAAGAATTAGGGAGCGTTGAATAACTCAACATAGACCTAACCATATCCAAAAGAGTTCTATTTTTCCTTTCTACCACCCCATTTTGTTGAGGTGTGCCTGGTGCAGAAAGCTTAGAAATTATTCCATTATCAATAAGATATTGCTGAAACTCACCAGATAGATATTCTCCACCATGATCAAACCTCAAGATTTTTATGCATTTCTCAAGTTGATTTTCTACTTCAGCTTTAAATGTTTTGAACATATTAAAAGCATCCGACTTATGTCTCATGAGATACACATAGCCAAATCTTGAGTGATCATCTATAAAAGTCCACACACATCAGTGTGTATCAATCCTAAACATTCGATGACTCTTGCAATTTTCACCATAAACGAACTTTTGGTCATTTTACTTTCCAAACAAGATTCACAAGTTAGTAGATCATCGACCTTTAAGTCACTTAGAGGTCCGTCACTTACCATTATTTTAATCCTATTAAGGTTAATATGACCTAAGTGTAAATGCCATTGGTAGGTTTCATCTTTTGATAATTTTTCTCTTTTATGATTGAGTTTCGTTGATTCCGTGTCTAACAAGAGAGAGATATTTCCATGCAAATAGAATAAACCGTTTTGCAATGTACCTTTACAAATAATTTTGTCATTCTTACTATTAATAATGGTTTTATTAAAAGTAACCGAATAACCATATTTATTTAGACAAGAGACCGAAATTAAATTCCTCTTGAATTGTGGTATATAATAAACGTTTATTAAAACTAAATGCCTATAGGAATCTAAATTGATTCTAATATCTCCCACTATATTAGTAGACACCAACACTCCATTGCCTAAATGCAAGTTGAATTCATTCTCATTTAGTCTTTTCCTTTCCCGAAACCCCTTCTAGTTAGGCCCAAGTTACTTTATCTTCTGTTGTTACTTGACCTTCTGACAGGTCTTAACAGTAGCAACTTTACCAACCATATGAATCGCTTGACCCTTGCCTTTCACAAGAATCGTTTTGGCGCTTTGAACATCTTGCATCAGGCCTTGCAAGGTGTATTCCTAATTGTTCAAGGTGTAGTCCAACTTTGAACAAACCAAAGAAATCTGAGAGTGAGTTGACAATCATGTCAAGTTTTCGTCTCACCATCTATCTTAGCACTATTCAGTTCAGCAATGTTGAGATGTGCTATGACTTTCATCATGTGATCTTTCACAGCCTGTCCAAGTTTCATCCTAAGATTCATGAAAGCAGACACTGCCTCTCCTCTTAGTTGTCCTAGACCTCATAGCTAATATCTCTTATAAAGACATCATTTATATCGGTAGCAGTCTCCATTCCTTCATGTTGCTGTTGCAACACGTCGGATATGATGGCCATAATGTAATGTACATTTAGCCATCTCATCTGAAGACATCCACTACTGATACTCATCTCTTTGGTATTGAGTAGATTCATTAGTTTGGTGGTTTAGGTATAGGCAGAATGATCTTATGGTTTTTTTACTTACAATAACCCAATTTTCCCTTTTCCATGTGATATAATTATCATCAGTTAAAGTATTATCTTTCAGGAATTAGATTAGGGATGGAGTCATGATTTCTTTATATTAACAAAAAATTTATAAGTAAATAATCATGATATAGCACTTTTGAATATTTATCTTGAATTAAATAAAATAATTCAATCGTAAAAATTCTAAAAATTCAACGGTGATCCAACACCCATAAATGTCATGCCTCTTTTGGGAGTTCACAACATTTACTGGTTGGACTAGGTCCCACCTAATTTTTTAACATAACAACCAACAATTTTCAATTTTAGCCTTGTAATTTTTATTACCAAAAACTCTTGGGAGGATATTAATAAAATTTCATTGAGTGTAATACCAAGTTATCGACCTTCAATACAATCCCTCACGAATATCCCTCCTTTGGGAGTGGATATCGTTTGGGTTAATTGTCTAGTCTATCCTTGTAAGGAAGTTTCCTGCTAAATTCCATTCATGAATACCTCTTGGGGGGTTATTCACGAAACATAAAAGCTTAACTAAACTTGGAGGCCGCAGGTGTTCCAAAACACCTTCTCCCACTCAATTGTTTAAGGCGTGTGATCGAATTCCAAAGAATGATTTACCAAGTTATCTAGATGCCAATTTAGATACTTAAACCATTCAATGCATGTTCATGCCAAAAGAGATATATGAGTTGCACTCCTATTTTATATGACATGTTATCAAACAATGACAAACAATTCAATATTTACAAAAATATAAATAGCTACAAATTTGGTCCATCCTAGAAAAACAAGTAAATTACATATGTTTTGGAATACATAAACTTCTTTCTCGGTGAACAAGTCTTAACGCGACCTTCATCGTCCAGACTCTTTCAGGTTGCCCCCCATGGGCGTGCGTACCCTTGGCCCTTACCCATGGGCTTGCACATGCCATAAACCCATAAAGGGCTGCCATGCACCGCCCATGGCTTCCACACGGCTGCCCATGCCACAACAAACATGGCTGCGTGTTCTTCGCACTCACATTCGTTGCTACGGCTCGCACGGTACTAAACTTGTTCCGGTTGCTTCCAATTCTTCAAACCTTCGAGTCTTCGATACTTGAATGTATTACAGAATAATTGTAAATAAAAAATACTGCAGTTTTTTTATTTATTATTACAATAGTGCAGTTTGTTTTATTACAACAATAAAATAAAATAAAAACTTAGCAACTACCAAGAAGGAAATTATGGCGATGATAGACCACCCTTCTTGTTACAATCGTAAAACAAAATTACATTGAAATTCTAGGACCAAAATTTAGCAATAACAAACCATATATAAAACATATATATATATATATATATCCATACATTCCAATGTAAATATATATGCGAATACCTAGAGTGTCATCTCTTTCTAAAACATATATATATACAATAAAAAGAATAATATTTACGTACAAATACATCAATTAATCAAGGGTTTTGATACCAATTGTAGGGAAAACAAAACACGTGCAGTAGAAGCGTGAGAATTAAGAAAATTAGGGTTTGTGTACAAATTAAAAAAATTCCCTTAAAAGAAACGAGAACATTATCCCTAGATTAATTGACGTATATAAAAGTATTGTACCTTTTTCTCGTGACGATTGAACAAGCACCGAATTGACCCCGAAAGATCCTCCTATCCAATCACGAATGTGAGTCACCTAAGAGTGCGGGCTCCCTTTCTTTAAACTGTATTTTTTTATTTATAATTATTCTGTAATACACTCAAGTTTCAAAGACTCGAAGGTTTGAAGAATTAGGGGCAACAAGAACAAGTTTGGGACCGTACAAGCCGTAGCAATGAATGTGCGTGCAAAGAGCACGAAGCCACGTTTGTTGTGGCATAGGCTGCGCACGGTAGCCCTATGGAAGCCATGGGCTGCACATGACAGCCATTTATGGGTTTGTGGCATGCGCACACCAATGGGTAAGGGCCAAGTGTGAACACGCCCAGGGGAGGGAGCTGAGAGAGTCCAGACGACGAAGGTCGCGTGAAGACTTTCTAATTTGATTAGATAAATAATTCCTTTTATTTATCTATTTATCAAATATAGTCTTTAATATTAAATATACTACCAACAATAGTATAATTTTAGGAGACTAACTCCTACTAGAAAAAGGATTTTGACTTTTAATTAAATAATTAATCAATTACGAAATTAATTAATTTCCATTTAATTAAATAATAAAATAAAAATAATATAATTAAGCTATTTTAAATAGCCTTGCCGCCCAACACATATGGGCCATATATTATTTTTCTTATTTTGTTAAATCCATTTGACCTTTATAAAAAGTTCACATGTGACCTAGACCCATTCTTATAAAAAGAAACAAGTCCATATGCCTCAATACAATTCTAGATGGACCCGTAATTTTGTGCGGTAGAATAAATCAAGTGATCCATGCAAGTTCGTGTGGATAGGGAATCTTGACGGGCTATCTATGAAAATACAAACACGGTTAAATGCTAACCTAGAGGGGAGGGGGGGTGAATAGGTTAGGCACCTTTTTCGACTCCCTTAGAAACAAACAAAAGTTTGTCCCTCTAGATTGCTTGTATCACAATATATATATTAATTAAAGACACTTAATCAATATATAAAGACAAGTAAAGTGTGATACAAACAAGTAATGATAACACATACACAATCTATATTATATAAAGGAAGTCAACTTACATAGAGAGTTCTATTCATAGTATTCAAATAACAAATACAAATACTAGAGAGAAGTTGACACAAGATATAACGTGGTAAATCTCCGAAGAGGAAACATCTGGGGGCTAGCATCCACCAGCAAACAAAATCCACTAGTAGATAAGACAAGTACAATATCTCAAGTGTCACATTCACCTAGAAACTACCCTCATATCCTACTCATGAAGATGTCACCCTCATGCTCAACAATCTGAGGCCTCACACCTCTTGTCAAGACTTCCTCGCTCACCTTTTCGGATCCTCACGACCAAAGGCAACACTTCTTGCTCAACTATCCGAGTCCTCCCGACTCTAGTCAACACTTCCTCACTCACCTATCTGGATCCTCACGACCCTAGACAAGACTTCTTGCTCGACTATCCGAGTCCTCCCGACTCTAGCCAAGACTTCCTTGCTTGACAGTCTAAGGTCTCACACCTCTTGCCAAGACTTCTAGCTCAACAACATAGGTCTCACACCTATTGCCAAGACTTTCTTCTCATAAGGTATCTAGGTGATCATGAATGCAAAACGCAAACAACCACGCAACATAGAATGCTATGATCAACACATCCTATGGAAACTACTAGACATGTGCATGAATGCACAAATCAAATGTAGTCTAGTCAATCATGCATGTTTAAATCATCTAGATCATGTAAGATATGTTCAACATTAATCACAACCTAGATACATGCATAGATCTAAACTTGAATCACAAGATATATTCAATAAATCACAAGATATATTCAATAAATCACAAGATCAAGTTTAAATGAAACAAACCAAAAACATGTTAAAATCATATGACAAAGTCATTTAGATTTAAGCTAAAGTTCAAGAGCATATTCCTAATCATAGATTCAACAAAACACATGAATAGCTTAAAAGAACATAAACACATGTATTGATGTGAGAATTCAGCCAAGAGAGCCTAATACATGTCAGGAACTATTTTTCACAAAATCAATCAATCAAAGATCATCAAATAGTCCTAGAATCAAAGCTAGCACAATACAATCCCAAACATGTGAAAACATAGGCAAAATCAAAACCTAACTCACATGTATGATTTCAATTGAAACTCACCCTAACTTTAAAAGAGTTCAAAACTCAAATCAAAACACTCACAATACACATATATAAGTTGAAGAATAAAACCCAAGGCAATTGACCAAATTTAAAAATAAAACTTTGAGAGAAAATCAATACCTTAGTTGATTTAGGTGAAGTCCCGTTTTTGTGTGTTTAGACTCCAAAAACAGCAATAAATCTCACTCAAAACTTCAGAGAAAAAATGGAGGATGAATAGAAAAACACTCTCAACTTTGAATCACTCAAATCGGAGTTCAAATGAAGAAGTTATGGTGTTTGGAAGGTGAGAAAATGTAGAGAGAAAATTTCGGCACACTAGTTTGAATTTCTTCTTAGAATGAAATGTGAAAGGGAAAGAGAATATAAAGGAGAGGGAAAGAAAGAAGCTTAAAGATGAAAATGCCCCTTTTTGTTATAGCTTCCCCGAGATGGCGAGTGGGCATCTCAGGGCAGCAAGGTGTTGCAGCCAAGATGGCCACGCGCCATCTTAAGCATGCACCACTTCATGGCCATTCGGCCATGGTGCAAACCCCTTGCGCTTCCCTCGCGGTCTTCAACCGTTCTCCAGCCTTCAAACTCGGAATTCAAATCCGTTTGCATATTAAAAACTATAACTCTCACACGGACATGGACATATAAGATACTCAACCCAGAAAATAATAATTCGACTCGATATACGAATACGAAGACAATGTATGCAACATGAGTTGAAAGTGTAGTATCTTTTGACTTAGAACTTGAAATCAATAGTATGAGTAACCGAAATGACCGGAACTCAATCAAGAATGATTTAAGACTAAAAAAAAGTTCAATATCCATGTTCTACGAACATATACACACACAAACACAATTCACACTAGAATGCAAACTTCATAGAGATAGTCTCCAATCATGCATTTTCCAAAACATGTTATTTCCATTCTAATGCATGAGCATTCATCTTTAAGTGTGTGAATGTGTTATACATGGTGCACAGCGATGCAGGGACACATATGAATGAATTATATGTGTGTGCCTATAATGGTGCACAACGATGCAGAGACACAAATGTATAAATTGTGTGTGTGACGAAGCCTTGTAAGAGAAAGATAAGGTCTTAGTATACTTTTGTAGAACCAAATTGCATCCTTTCTCTGTGAAGACTTAGATCTTGCTTTGACTTCTTGTTCATCCTTGTTTGAAGCTTGAATTATCATGAAACTAAACAACTAAATCATTACAAGTAAACATCATTTTGGTATGGAATTAATGCCAACACAAACTAAAACCTAAAGATCTAAATTTAAGATCCAATAGACACAACCCAATCACAATCAACAAATGATTCACTTAGGTCCGATCTATTTAATTTTAGTTCATTCCACAAAAGAACTAAAATTGAACTCTTAAATAAAGATAGAATAAGTTGATGCTACTCATTCCTACCATAGACAACCTTATTGGAGAAAGTGTATCATCGTGAAGAATACCAGTAATCGTCAAGAGCTCATAGACCGCCTATAGCTCTCTTGGTTACCATATTTACTCATATGACCACATTTTGAACTTGGATATTTTGACTTGTCCAGAAGCCATGTTTCAATAGACACTATTGAAAACATAACGTTAAGATTTAATATCCAATAGCTCAAGACATCCATATGATGGTATTCTACTCTCATTCAATAATTGAAGCCACGATGTCCATATCTATAAATGAAGTCCTCTATCGATTAACAAATGAATAACACCAAACTATCGAGGATAGACTATGCTATATAATCGTACTCATTGATATCTCAAACGATAACACTTGCAACCATAAGTCCATCGTTTATCTCAGGACTGAGATAGACTCTCCGATTGTCTTCAAATGAAAACTTTTATCCATTGACGGTTCTAGATAAAGTATTTCAATTGTGATCCTATTCATTGCACCCAGTGCACAAAATTCTTTTGCCCAAAGACACCACACTTTGCTGATTTTAGACCTATCATAACACATTTGATCCCACTCAAATGCTAGCAAAAGAATCTACAACATTGACAAGATAAAGCGCCCAACCTTTAATCTTAAGTTGTGAATATTATTCAAGACTAACTAAAGAATTGTGTCTACCTCATACATATCTAGATGTATGAACAATTCTTATTTTCTTATAGTCTTTTGACATTAAGATTGTTTACTTTTGACAATTATAATAATTAAACTTTAAGTGCTATAAGATTTGTTAAAATAGAAATCACTTTATTAATATGAAAAGATTGTCAAATACATTATTATACTCTTGCTATCGAGCATAATCCTAACAGAGAAACACATAAATATCTTGAGGTCCAATCGTGGTGGAGATTATCTATCTGGTTAGTTTCGGTAATATCTTGTCTATAACGGGATAATTTCTCATTTTTCTGCACCAGGTACACCTCAACACAATGGGTTGGCAGAAAGGAGAAATAGAAATATTTTGGACATGGTTAGGTCTATGTTGAGATATTCAACGCTTCCTAATTCTTTTTGGGGATACGATTTATAAACTGCTATATACATTCTAAACGATGTACCGTCTAAGTCGGTTCCTAAAAGACTGCATGAGTTATGGACCGGGCGAAAGCCTTGTTTACAACACTTAAGGATATTTTGATGTCCTGCGCAATTGTTAAAAGGAAAGACAAAAAAGTTGGAGTCCCGTTAAGAAACATGCATATTTGTAAGGTATCCAAAATGAACAAAAGGATATTATTTCTATAGTCGTTCAGATCTAAAAGTAATTGTTTCGAGAAATGCTAAATTTATGGAAGAAGACTATATAAATAATTTTCTGCCTAAATGTAGAATTGTCCTGAATGAGCTTTCTGGAGATACAATTCCACAAGAGGTTTCACTACCAAACCCGATTGTAAGTTCTGTACCAATACAAGATCAACAATCTACCATACCTCATCGTAGTGGGAGGGTTAGTAGAAAACCCAAGAGATACATCGGTTTAGGGGAATCTGTAGAGAATCTTTCGGATGACGATAATCCCTATACGTACAAGGAAGAAACGGAAGATGTTGATTGTCACTATTGGTAAAAGGCAATGCAATTCGAAATTGAATCTATGTTCAAAAACAAAGTTTGGTCTCTTGCAGACTTGCCTAAACGGATAAAACCCATGGGGTGCAAGTGGGTATACAAGAGGGAAAAGGGAAAGGATGGAAAGGTGTAAACCTTTAAAGCTAGATTGGTAGCAAAAGGTTATACAGAGAAGGAAGGTATCGATTATGAAGAAACCTTATCTCCTGTGGCCATGCTTAAATCCATTAGGATACTCTTATCCATTGCGGCATCTCTTGATCTAGAGATTTGCTAAATGGATGTGTCATATGTGACTTTTATTCCATGAACACATCATTAACAAAGAGGATAAATTGCCAGGTGGACATCCAAAAAGGCATTCAAAAAATATCCTACAAGACATCACCGAATAAGAGAACCCGAGTAAGCAGATATTGAAAAAAACCTACTCAGGGTCAATCGACATCATATATTACTCGGGACAAGCTAACGACAATCGGAACAGGTTAAATGACGCTTCTACTCAGGATCAAATGGCGATTACTCGGGACCAGCAGGCATTGCTCTCTCTTGAGAAAAACATAATGAAAATCAAATAAAGACCCCAGTGCATAGCTCACGTGGATCAAGTCATAAGGATACACGGAGATATCCATATAAAAAAGGAATCCCAATAAAAATAGAATATTAAACAGGAAAGGTTCCCAATCAGGCAGCAACTTTATTTCTTCAAAAAGACTGCTCTAATAAGGAAATAAGTCCTAATTGGACTATGTTGCTGGAGTCCCATCACCTCTCAATACAAGACTCACAGTAGACCCGAATATAAAACCGGTGATACAAAAGAGAAGATCATTCAATCTTGAGAGAAGCCAGGCAATCAAACAGGAAGAAGAGAAGCTAATCGCTGTAGGATCAATTAGAGAGGTCAATTGCCCTCAATGGGTGGCTAATGTAGTCCTCGTCCAAAAGAAGAATGGATAATGGAGGATGTACGTAGATTTTACAGATCTGAATAAGGCGTGCCCAAAAGATAGTTTCCCACTTCCAAGGATAGATCAGTTGGTGGATGCAACATCAGGCCACAAATTGTTAAGTTTCATGGATGCTTATTCGGGGTATATCCAGATCAGGATGCACAAGGCTGACAATGAAAAAGCAGCATTCACAACTGATCAGGGTTTATACTTCTATACAGTGATGCCCTTCGGATTGAAAAACGCAGGAGCAACCTATCAATGGTTGGTCAACAAAATCTTTTCACGGCAAATAGGAAGGAACATGGAAGTATACATTGATGACATGTTGACCAAGAGAATCACAGCAGACAAGCATACTTCAGATCTGCAAGAGACATTTGATGTCTTAAACAGATACCAGATGAAGCTAAATCCGAACAAATGTTTCTTCGGAGTTCCTTCAAGAAGATTCCTGGGTTTTCAAGTTCACCAAAGAGGAATCGAAGTCAACCCCGAGAAGATTCAGACTCTACAGAAAATGACTTCACCAAAGACACTAAAAGAAGTACAGCGCCTAACAGGATGCTTAGCTTCCTTGGGTAGATTCATCTCAAAAGCAACAGACAGATGCTCACCCTTTTTAAAATAATCAAAAAACGAAAAGGCCTCGAATGGAATGAAGAGTGTGAACAGGCTCTTCTTAAAATCAAGGAATACCTAAGGCAGGCTCCCATCCTCTCAAAACCACAGATGGGAGAGATACTCCAACAATATTTATCAATTACAAGAAATGGCAGCAAGCTCAGTCCTAATCAGAATAGAAGATGGAGTACAAAAGCCAGTATACTACACCAGCAAGGCACTTCTACCAGATAAGACCAGGTATTCACAAGCAGAAAATATGGCTCTTGCACTAGTTTCAGCAGCAAAAAAGCTAAGGCCTTATTTTAAGCTCATACAATCCAGGTTCTCAACGACTGCCCATTAAAGAAAATTCTACAGAAGCCAGAGATTTTAGGAAGAATGAATAAATGGGCTATCGAGCTAAGTGAATTTGACATCCACTATGTCCAAAGGACATCCCTCAAAGGGCAAGCAGTGGTAGATTTTATAACAGAGTTAACAGAGCCAAACCTAGAAGCAAAAAAAATGTTGAGCAAAAAGTTCCCATGGAAATTGTATGTAGATGGCTCTTCAAACACTCATGGCAGCGGGGCAGGGAACGTAGTATGCACTCCAGAAGGATATGAGGTTGAATGTGCCATGAGATTTGATTTCAAAAAAACCAATAATCAAGCTGAGTACGAGGCGCTCCTAACTGGACTCAGAGTCTGTATAGCTATTGGAGCGGATGAAGTTGAGATATTCAGAGATTCAGAAAATATCCTACAAGTCATCACCAAAGAAGAGAACTCGAGTAAGCAGATATTGAACAAAACCTACTCAGGGTCAATCGACATCATATATTACTCGGAACCAGCTAACGACACTCGGGACTGGTTAAATGACGCTTCTACTCGGGATCAAATGATGTTGCTCGGGATCAAATGGAGATTACTCGGGACCAGCAGGTACTGCTCTCTCGCGGGACAAACATAATGAAAATCAAATAAAGGCCCGAGTGGATAGCTCACGTGGATCAAGTCATAAGGATATACGGAGATATCCATTTCAAAAAGGAATCCCAATAAAAATAGAATATTAAACAAGAAAGATTCCCAATCAGACAACAACTTTATTTCTTCAAAAAGACTGCTCCTATAAGGAAATAAGTCCTAATTGGACTACGTTCCTAGAGTTCCATCCACTCTCAATACAAGACTCTGAAACAGAAAAGAAGACAATCAGCATCAAGCAAGTACATAACTGTAATTGAATACAAAGATTTATTACTTGTACAAAGCAGATTAGGGTTCTATAAACATATAAATAAACCCATAATCTTGCCAAAAAGGAGATAAACAACAATTATAAAAAATATACAGAGAGAAGAAAGAGAGATCGAGAGCTTGTAACATTATAAATTCATAGTGGTTTTTAGCTTGGTTGATCATTCAACCACCCGTGGATGTTTCTCCGGCAATCAGAGTTTTACCACGTAAAACTTGTGTCTTGATTACTTTCTCTAATCTCTTTCTCTTTGTTTTGATAGCTGAAATCCAATCCTTGTTGGCATATCCAGAAATCAACGTTAACAGGATGTCAAGACAACTTTCCTTAATGGAACTCTTGATGAAAGCATCTATATGAAGCAACCAAAAGGATTCATTGAAAAAGGCCAAGAGGAAAGGGTATGCAAGTTGCAAAGATCCATATGTGGATTGAAGCAAGCATCCAGATCCTGGAACATAAGGTTCGATCAAGATGTGAAAAGTTTTGGATTTATTCGAAACCTTGATGAACCATGTGTATACAAAATGATTAAAGGTGACAAGCTGGTTTTTTTAGTTCTTCACGTTGATGATATACTACTCATCGAAAATGATGTAGGTGTATTGACATCAGTAAAAGAATGGTTAGTAAAACAATTTATATAGGAAGGACTTAGGAGAAACAAGTTATATTCTTGGTATCCAAGTCATAAGGGATAGAAAGAATAAAACGATTGCATTTTCCCAAGCTTCATACATAGATAAAATCTTATCTAGTTTTTCCATGAAAGATTCCAAGAAAGGTATGTTACCTTTCAGACATGGAATCAAAGTTTCTAAGGAACAAGTTCCTAAGAATGAGCATGAAGAGCAATTCATGAGTACGGTTCCATATGCATCGACAGTTGGAAGTCTCATGTATGCAATGCTCTGTACTAGACCAGATATTTGTTTTGTTGTGGACATAGTTATCAGGTTTCAATCGAAGCCTGGTTTTGATCACTGGACGGCAGTCAAGCATATTTTCAAGTATTTTAAGTGAACGAGAGATTATATGCTTGTATACTCTAGAGGGGATTTAATTCCCGTTGGGTATACATATTCTGATTTTAAGTCAGATTCTGACTCTAGGAGATCAACATCAGGATCTATGTTTACTATTGGAAGAGGCACTCATAAGGAGTAGTATCAAGCATGAAGTTCCCTGGAAAGTGTGTCTAATACCTAGAGGGGGGTGAATAGGTTTTAATCGAATCAATTACCAATTTTTTGATTAATCAATATTAAAAAAAAACTAACCCAAATAAACAATCATTCAATTCAAATAATTGTGCATAAAGCAATAAAAAACACACGATATGTACGTGGAAACCCTCCAAATGGGAAAAACCACGGGCTGATATGTGCTCCACACAACCGATCCTCAAATCCACTATTGAATAAAAACTTACAACCTAGGTTGACCTCTTGTCACATCCTCCAGTTATTAACCCTTTCACTCTACCCAACAGGCCTTAATAGTGATTCTTGATCAACATGCTTGTGCACTATCCAATTAGTCACAAGACTTAACCTCAATGAAGAGTCAAACACATTCTAAGTGTATATGATAAAATATTCAAACATGCAAGTAATGCTAGGCAACACTAAATGTTTATCTAGGAATTTAAGAATGTAACTAAGTCTAATTCCTAGATATCAATGTCTAATTGAATGTTCATAAAAACTTGACTAGATATAGTTATGCAACATTATATCCTTGTTATCAAACAAAGCCATTTAAACATGTGTTGTCATTAAGCATGGCATGGTCATTAAATGCAATCATCGAAATGCAATCAATATGACATAATTAGCTAGAGACAACAAGGACCTAAAAGCTAGCTATCACAAAAGCCATATCAACACAAGTTGTCATTAAGCATGGCAAGGACTATAATGCAATCACAAAATGCTATCATTGAGTCCTAAACAATATCTAAATGCAAAGCATAGAGATTTATCTAGAAGGGAAAAATGGTCACAAATCCTAGCTAAAACAAAATATAAATCTCAACCAATAATCAACAATCCAAGCATGTTATAAATGTAATTAAACTCAATGACGTGCATTTAATCAAAAGTAATTGCTAAACCTAGGCGCACATGTCATAAGAATGGAACAAGAGATTCTAGGGCATATAGAGATTACCTAGTCAATTAAAAATAAAGTAATCCATGCTTGGAAGATGCAAGAAGATGTTAGGTGCACATGGATTGGAATTTGGTTGAGTAAAAATGGGTTATTAGGAGCTCTCTCTCTATTAGAGTCCATTTCTCTCTCAAAGAAAAGCTTGGACAATAAAAATGGCTTATTGGACTCTCTAAGCCAAACAGAAGAGAAGAGAACATATATATATTGTACCCTACACGAAACTGCATCGTTTAGGGTGAAGGGCAAATAATTCCCAACATGAATGATATGCATGCCACGGCCTAGGAAAGTGTCCAATAACAGTCCATGCAGCATGGCACGGCTGGACATTACCAACGCCTAGGTCACTGGCTAGGCATGTGTACCAAAAGTGGTCTAGACCGCGGTACACGCCTGGGAACCTCCGCTTGGGAGACCGTTGTGCATGCAATGTGCACAAGGTGCGGCAGAAGCAGCATGCAATGCCTGGAGAACACGACTGTGCATACCACGGCGGAGGCAATGCACCGGGAGCAGTCCCAACCGCGGTCAAGAGGAAAATCCTCTTCTAAGGGAAAACTAAATGCGTCAAACAACTAAGCAAGAGTTAAGGCAACAAGACACACAAATTGACATTTGAGCAAGAATGCAAGATGATCAAAACATGCATGAGAGTGTGTGTGTGTGCACTAAAAAACTCTTCAAATAAGGTTAAGCAAGTGATTTACCTTTTGAAGCTTCAGCTCATTCTTGAACAATGATGGCCTAAACTACCTTTACATATTAATCCCTAAATGTGGTTGTTAACGAAATGAGCCAATCAAAAACTAAGGAACTTACAATCTCCCTCTTTGACTATTTCGTGACAAAACCACCACTCACAAATAAACAAAACAAAAGATAGGGGTCAACAAAGTTTTTCTTCATTACAAAGAGATGCCTACTAAACTAGATCTTCAAGTTATCCATCTCTTGTAGAATCAACATCCCTATAAAACAAAATAACTACACTTTTCAAGACAAGTGTATGTGAGATGATCAAAGAAATAAAAAAAAAAGCCATTTGCGTACAATAAAAACAAGCAACATGTATCAACAATACAAATGCAAATGCTCCCGCTAAATAGGTTAACTCCCCCTTAAGTCATGCCACACTCAACTCCCTCTAAATCCACACTACTCCCCTTTTTTGTCATAAGATAGACAAAGGAGTATCCCCTTAAGAAGGCATTGGCAATGAGAGCTTATGGCACAAGAAATATGCATAATCATATAAACAAATTTATTCAACTTAATTAAGAAGACAGAATTTAGGAGTTTTATTACATTAAAAAATGTGTGAACGAATGCTTTGCATACAAGACAAGTTGTATTGAAGATCAAAACATGGTATTTGGCAAAGCAAAATAATAAGGTTTCCAATAGAATTCAAACCAATTTCACCCTTTGTCATGGAATAAGCAAGATATAGATTGTAAAATAAATTCATTTTAAGAACAACTATATCAAACTTTACAAGCAAAACAAGACATGAGTGACTATTGCACCATTTTTTATTTTTCCGGGTGGAATGCCCATATGATTGTAGCCATGTTCAACAAGTAAAGAGATAGGGACTTTTGGATTGTAAAATCCTTGAATTGGATACAAGATCCTTATTGACTGAAGTCTCATAATTTCTTTCACACACAAATTTTTGCATTCATTTTAGAGCATTCAAAAAATCTCATCATGCATATCAATTTAAATCATGTCATAGAAATAATCAACATGTCATGGAGATCAATTCTAGGTCATTCAAGCTGTACTTCCCAGTCAATTCTCCTAGTCTAAAAATGCTTGTTTGGTCATATATAAGACATGGATTGCTTGTTAAGCAAAATTGCACACTTATTAAAAAAAATATGTACAACCAATCATCTCAAGTAATTAATAAAGGAGCATAAATATTATCATGAGCACAATGCAATGCCAATTTGCTCTCTTTGCTTGAGCTCCCCATATGGGGTCAATCAAAACAAGTCAAGAGGGGATATGAGTCCCTATAGACTTACCAAGTACACTGGACCTAGTTAAGCCTATGGGCTTCGCACAATGGCATGTGAGTTCATCTTTTCTAATCTACTTAGGTGACGTATTGTCATTCCTAGTGATCAAGGTCATCATATTACTCCTAGGATCATTGACACTGGATTTCCTAGGCGTTCGCATATTAGCTCTAGCCTTTTTTCTTTCAATCATGTTCTTAGTTCTACACATGTTTATGTACTTGAAGCAATTTGGTCTAATATGACCATCAACACCATAAAAATGACATGAAGGAATAAAATGAGGGGTCATACCATTCCTTTGTGAGGACAAATGTGCTTTCCCATGTCTTTGAGCTTTCCTTTTGTGTGGTGTTGGTTCTCTTCTTCCTTGTTGTTGAGGTCTCCTTGTCATCTTCAAACTCTATACCTCTCTTGTCAATTGGCTTCTTACCAACTCCTAACATATGGTCAAGTTTCTTCATGCTTGAAGTCATTTTTGCAATAGTTTCTCTTGCTTATTCAAGCTCGTTTTCCATTAAGGATTCATTTCTCTTAGTTATCTTCACTTTTCCACTCAAGTGAGTCACCTCGGTTGATAGCTTGAGGTTCTATTCCTTTAATCTTTGAACCTCTTTTTTCATCTTCAGAATGAACCCTTTAGGATCCAAGCTCTCTACACTTCCATTTATAGAGTAAGATGAAGAACTCTCAACACTAAATTCATCATTAGTTTCATTTATTGCCATAATGGCATCATCAACATAAATAGCTTCACTAATTACTCTCTTAGCTATTTTTTCATCACATCCTTCATTAAGGTCACAAGCTAAGGCTTTGTTGCCTTTTTCTACATCTTCCACATTGGAAGCTCCAAAGGCCAAGTAGTTACATGTAAGCTCCTCATCACTTGAAGAATCTTCTTTTCTCCTACTTTAACTTGATGAGGCAGCCAACACCTTTTCGTTCTTCCTTTAAGGTCGCGTGAAGACATTCTAATTTGATTAGATAAATAATTCCTTTTATTTATCTATTTATCAAATATAGTCTTTAATATTAATTATACTACCAACAATAGTATAATTTTAGGAGACTAACTCCTACTAGGAAAAAGATTTTGACTTTTAATTAAATAATTAATCAATTACCAAATTAATTAATTTCCATTTAATTAAATAATAAAATAAAAATAATATAATTAAGCTATTTTAAATAGCCTTGCCGCCCAACACATATGGGCCATATATTATTTTTCTTATTTTGTTAAATCCATTTGACCTTTATAAAAAGTTCACATGTGACCTAGACCCATTCTTATAAAAAGAAACAAGTCCACATGCCTCAATACAATTCTAGATGGACCCGTAATTTTGTGCGGTAGAATAAATCAAGTGATCCATGCAAGTTCGTGTAGATAAGGAATCTTGGTGGGCTATCTATGAAAATACAAACACGGTTAAATGCTAACCTAGAGGGGAGGGGGGTGAATAGGTTAGGCACCTTTTTCGACTCCCTCAAAAACAAACAAAATTTTGTCCCTCTAGATTGCTTGTATCACAATATATATATTAATTAAAGACACTTAATCAATATATAAAGACAAGTAAAGTGTGATACAAACAAGTAATGATAACACATACACAATCTATATTATATAAAGGAAGTCAACTTACATAGAGAGTTCTATTCATAGTATTCAAATAACAAATACAAATACTAGAGAGAAGTTGACACAAGATATAACGTGGTAAATCTCCAAAGAGGAAACATCCAGGGGCTAGCAGCCACCAGCAAACAAAATCCACTAGTAGATAAGGCAAGTACAATCTCTCAAGTGTCACATTCACCTAGAAACTACCCTCATATCCCTCTCATGAAGATGTCACCCTCATGCTCAACAATCTGAGGCCTCACACCTCTTGTCAAGACTTCCTCGCTCACCTTTTCGGATCCTCACGACCCAAGGCAAGACTTCTTGCTCAACTATCCGAGTCCTCCCGACTCTAGTCAAGACTTCCTCACTCACCCTATCTGGATCCTCACGACCCTAGACAAGACTTCTTGCTCGACTATCCGAGTCCTCCCGACTCTAGCCAAGACTTCCTTGCTTGACAGTCTAAGGTCTCACACCTCTTGCCAAGACTTCTAGCTCAACAACATAGGTCTCACACCTATTGCCAAGACTTTCTTCTCATAAGGTATCTAGGTGATCATGAATGCAAAACGCAAACAACCACGCAACATAGAATGCTATGATCAACACATCCTATGGAAAATACTAGACATGTGCATGAATGCACAAATCAAATGTAGTCTAGTCAATCATGCATGTTTAAATCATCTAGATCATGTAAGATATGTTCAACATTAATCACAACCTAGATACATGCATAGATCTAAACTTGAATCAAAAGATATATTCAATAAATCACAAGATCAAGTTTAAATGAAACAAACCAAAAACATGTTAAAATCATATGACAAAGTCATTTAGATTTAAGCTAAAGTTCTAGAGCATATTCCTAATCATAGATTCAACAAAACACATGAATAGCGTAAAAGAACATAAACACATGTATTGATGTGAGAATTCAGCCAAGAGAGCCTAATACATGTGAGAAACTATTTTTCACAAAATCCATCAATCAAAGATCATCAAATAGTCCTAGAATCAAAGCTAGCACAATACAATCCCAAACATCTAAAAACATAGGCAAAATCAAAACCTAACTCAGCATGTATGATTTCAATTGAAACTCACCCTAACTTTAAAAGAGTTCAAAACTCAAATCAAAACACTCACAATACACATATATAAGTTGAAGAATAAAACCCAAGGCAATTGACCAAGTTTAAAAAGAAAACTTTGAGAGAAAAATCAATACCTTAGTTGATTTAGGTGAAGTCCCGTTTTTGTGTGTTTAGACTCCAAAAACAGCAATAAATCTCACTCAAAACTTCAGAGAAAAAATGGAGGATGAATAGAAAAACACTCTCAACTTTGAATAACTCAAATCGGAGTTCAAATGAAGAAGTTATGGTGTTTGGAAGGTGAGAAAATGTAGAGGGAAAATTTCTGCACACTAGTTTAAATTTCTTCTTAGAATGAAATGTGAAAGGGAAAGAGAATATAAAGGAGAGGGAAAGAAAGAAGCTTAAAGATGAAAATGCCCCTCTTTGTTATAGCTTCCCCAAGATGGCGAGTGGGCATCTTGGGGCAGCAAGGTGTTGCAGCCAAGATGGCCACGCACCATCTCGAGCATGCACCACTTCATGGCCATTCGGGCATGGTGCAAACCCCTTGCGCTTCCATCGCGGTCTTCAACCGTTCTCCAGCCTTCAAACTCAGAATTCAAATCTGTTTGCGGATTAAAAACTATAACTCTCACACGGACATGGACATATAAGATACTCAACCCAGAAAATAATAATTCGACTCGATATACGAATACGAAGACAATGTGTGCAACATGAGTTGAAAGTGTAGTATCTTTTGACTTAGAACTTGAAATCAATAGTATGAGTAACCGAAATGACCGGAACTCAATCAAGAATGATTTAAGACTAAAAAAAAGTTCAATATCCATGTTCTACAAACATATACACACACAAACACAATTCACACTAGAATGCAAACTTCATAGAGATAGTCTCCAATCATGCATTTTCCAAAACATGTTATTTCCATTCTAATGCATGAGCATTCATCTTTAAGTGTGTGAATGTGTTATACATGGTGCACAGCGATGCAGGGACACATATGAATGAATTATATGTGTGTGCCTATAATGGTGCACAACGATGCAGAGACACAAATGTATGAATTGTGTGTGTGACGAAGCCTTGTAAGAGAAAGATAAGGACGTAGTATACTTTTGTAGAACAAAATTGCATTCTTTCTCTTTGAAGACTTAGATCTTTCTTTGACTTCTTGTTCATCCTTGTTTGAAGCTTGAATCATCATGAAACTAAACAACTAAATCATTACAAGTAAACATCATTTTGGTATGGAATTAATTCCAACACAAACTAAAACCTAAAGATCTAAATTTAAGATCCAATAGACACAACCCAATCACAATCAACAAATGATTCACTTAGGTCCGATCTATTTAATTTTAGTTCATTCCACAAAAGAACTAAAATTGAACTCTTAAATAAAGATAGAATAAGTTGATGCTACTCATTCCTACCATAGACAACCTTATTGGAGAAAGTGTATCCTCGTGAAGAATACCAGTAATCGCCAAGAGCTCATAGACCGCCTATAGCTCTCTTGGTTACCATATTTACTCATATGACCACATTTTGAACTTGGATATTTTGACTTGTCCAGAAGCCATGTTTCAATAGACACTGTTGAAAACATAACGTTAAGATTTAATATCTAATAGCTCAAGACATCCATATGATGGTATTCTACTCTTATTCAATAATTGAAGCCACGATGTCCATATCTATAAATGAATTCCTCTATCGATTAACAAATTAATAACACCAAACTATCGAGGATAGACTATGCTATATAATCGTACTCATTGATAGCTCAAATGATAACACTTGCAACCATAAGTCCATCATTTATCTCAGGACTGAGATAGACTCTCCGATTGTCTTCAAATGAAAAATTTTATCCATTGACGGTTCTAGATAAAGTATTTCAATTGTGATCCTATTCATTGCACCCAGTGCAAAAGATTCTTTTGCCCAAAGACACCTAACTTTGCTGATTTTAGACCCATCATAACACATTTGATCCCACTCAAATGCTAGCAAAAGAATCTACAACATTGACAAGATAAAGGCGCCCAACCTTTAATCTTAAGTTGTGAATAATATTCAAGACTAACTAAAGAATTGTGTCTACCTCATACATATCTAGATGTATGAACAATTCTTATTTTCTTATAGTCTTTTGACATTAAGATTGTTTACTTTTGACAATTATAATAATTAAACTTTAAGTGCTATAAGATTTGTTAAAATAGAAATCACTTTATTAATATGAAAAGATTGTCAAATACATTATTATACTCTTGCTATCGAGCATAATCCTAACAGAGAAACACATAAATATCTTGAGGTCCAATCATGGTGGAGATTATCTATCTGGTTAGTTTCGGTAATATCTTGTTGATAACAGGATAATTTCTCATTTTTCTGCACCAGGTACACCTCAACACAATGGGTTGGCAGAAAGGAGAAATAGAAATCTTTTGGACATGGTTAGGTCTATGTTGAGATATTCAACGCTTCCTAATTCTTTTTGGGGATACGATTTACAAACTGCTATATACATTCTAAACTATGTACCGTCTAAGTCGGTTCCTAAAAGACTACATGAGTTATGGACCGGGCGAAAGCCTTGTTTACAACACTTAAGGATATTTTGATGTCCTGCACACGTGTTAAAAGGAAAGACAGAAAAGTTGGAGTCCCGTTAAGAAACATGCATATTTGTAAGGTATCCAAAAGGAACAAAAGGATATTATTTCTATAGTCCTTCAGATCTAAAAGTAATTGTTTTGAGAAATGCTAAATTTATGGAAGAAGACTATATAAATAATTTTCTGACTAAATGTAGAATTGTCCTAAATGAGCTTTCGGGAGATACAATACCACAAGAGGTTTCACTACCAAACACGATTGTAAGTTTCGTACCAATACAATATCAACAATCTACCATACCTCATCGTAGTGGGAGGGTTAGTAGAAAACCCAAGAGATACATCGGTTTAGGAGAATCTGTAGAGAATCTTTCGGATGACGATAATCTCTATACGTACAAGGAAGAAACGAAAGATGTTGATTGTCACTATTGGTAAAAGGCAATGCAATTCGAAATTGAATCTATGTTTAAAAACAAAGTCTGGTCTCTTGTAATCTTGCCTAAACGGATAAAACCCTTGGGGTGCAAGTGGGTATACAAGAGGAAAAAGGGAAAGGATGGAAAGGTGTAAACCTTTAAAGCTTGATTGGTAGCAAAAGGTTATACACAGAAGGAAGGTATCGATTATGAAGAAACTTTATCTCCTGTGGCCATGCTTAAATCCATTAGGATACTCTTATCCATTGCAGCATCTCTAGATCTAGAGATTTGGTAAATGGATGTGTCATATGTGACTTTTATTCCATGAACACATCATTAACAAAGAGGATAAATTGCCAGGTGGACATCCGAAAAGGCATTCGGAAAATATCCTACAAGACATCACTGAAAAGAGAACCCGAGTAAGCAGATATTGAAAAAAACCTACTTAGGGTCAATCGACATCATATATTACTCGGGACAAGCTAACGACAATCGGAACTGGTTAAATGACGCTTCTACTCAGGATCAAATGGCGATTACTCGGGACCAACGGGCATTGCTCTCTCTTGAGATAAACATGATGAAAATCAAATAAAGGCCCTAGTGCATAGCTCACGTGGATCAAGTCGTAAGGATACACGGAGATATCCATATAAAAAAGGAATCCCAACAAAAATAGAATATTAAACAGGAAAGGTTCCCAATCAGGCAGCAACTTTATTTCTTCAAAAAGACTGCTCTAATAAGGAAATAAGTCCTAATTGGACTACGTTGCTAGAGTCCCATCACCTCTCAATACAAGACTCCGAAACAGGAAAGAAGACATTTAGTATCAAGTAAGTACATAATTGTAATCGAATACAAAGATTTATTACTTGTACAAAGCAGATTAGGGTTCTATAAACATATAAATAGACCCATAATCTCGCCAAAAAAGAGATAGACAACAATCATAAAAAATATACAGAGAGAAGAATATTTTGGCTTGGTTGATCATTCAACCACCTGTGGATGTTTCTCCGGCCATCGAAGTTTTACCGCATAAAACTTGTGTCTTGATTACTTTCTCTAATCTCTTTCTCTTTGTTTTGATAGCTGAAATCCAATCCTTGTTGGCATATCCAGAAATCAACGTCAACAATTGGCACTAGAAGATGGGGCAACTAAACCATCGACTTGTTCAAAAGCGTGGCAGGAACAAGAAGCAATTCTAGGGATGTTCAAAAATCTCCGGACAACTTCCATGTTGGTAGTACCTTACGGGATCTCGCCGCAACAATGGAGAACCAACTTACATTCATGGCTGGGATCTAGCAAGTTCCTCCGACCAGCGGAGACCTGACACAACGCTTTCGAGAGGTGTTGCAACAATTGATGGCGGATGCAGCAAAGGAAAGAATTGATCTACTGGCTATAGTAGCACAAACTCTTAATCTCCCAACTGCCAGGCTTCATTCGATCGTAGTAGGGAAAGAAATAAATACACCAGAAGTCGGAAGGAACCCTACTCCAATCAATTAGGCTGGACGTGAAATACCTGAAGAGGAAAGATACCCAGGCTAGACACCGTAAACATAACCGATACCAGGATCGGTCGTCATCAAAAGACAGCGATCGACACTATCGTAAGCATCATCACGGAATAATACGTGAAACCCTGCATCCGAGTGAAGAGGCTGAAAGAGGAATGACGATCACCCAGCGGTTCGACCATCGGGGAAGCCCAGTGGGAGGCAGAGACATCGTAATCCATAGCCTAACTCGAGAGGTCAAAAACAACAGACGTCAAATGGATGCACTGGTCAGACGTTATGGGTATAATGATTTATCTGATGACGATTCTGATAGTCCAATCACCAGGGAAATCTTACGGACCCAATTCCCAGAAAGGTTCAGGATGCTGAACGTGGAGCAATTCAAGGACACAGACCCAAATGAGTACGTTAGATGCTATAAAAGTGCCATGGCTCAGTATGCCCACAGTGATCCCTTACTATGTCTCAACTTTCCACAAACTCTAGGAGATATGTGTTCAAGGTGGTTTAGGAGATTGCCCTCAGCAAGCATCAGAAATTTTAATGAACTGAGCAGAAGCTTCTCAAGGCAATTTCTGAGTAATGTTCACAGGAAAAAGTCAGTGGCCCATCTTGTTCAAATAAAGTAAGGAAAAGATGAGTCACTGAAGAAATACCTGGGAGGATTCGGCCAAGCGGTATCAAAAATTGACAGTGCAAACGATGAAGCAATAATCGCTGTATTCATCAACAACCTGCAGAATGAATGACTATCTTTTGATTTAAGAAGAGCTCGTCTAACCAGATATACAGACATGATGGATGTGGCGGGAGGACATGCACTTGCCGAGGAAGAAGAGTTAGCCACGGGAGGATGCTACATGCACGGAGGAAGACCCGAACAGAAGGAAGCCAAGTCTAAGGTGCAGAACCAGAAGGGAAAACAGAAAGGAAACGACAAATAAAAGAGCAAGGACGTGGGTAACGGGCGTAATGCCGAGTAGACCACGGAAAAATACAGAGGAAGATACACCAACTACACCCCTCTTCGAAAAAAACAGGAGGAAATCATGGCCATTCTGGAAGCAAAAAATATGGTACAAAGCCACGCCGTCACACTCAGTTTGCTCGGTGAGATACATCAAAATACTGTAGCTTCCATAAGAAAACCGATCATGAGACCTCCAAGTGTTACCAGCTTAGAGATAATATAGAAACCCTTATTCGGAAAGGTCATCTACAGGATGTGATCTTAAAAAGGGATGAAAAATCAGAAGAAAAGAAAGAGATCAGGGCTGATCACAGCTCTGGTCAAAGTCAGAGGACTAGTCTAGAGACCAATCAAGTAATTTATAAGATCTTTGGAGGATCATCCACTGGAAGAAGTAACCGAGAGCGAACTCAAAAAATCAGAGAAGCAGTAGAAGTAAGAAATAACTTTGATGTAAACTGGGTCGAGCCAGACCTGAAGAGGGTAAAGGAATAATGGGACCCAATAACATTCACAGAAGTAGACTCACACGGCGTTGATGTTCGACCAAATGACGCCTTGGTTATAAGTGCCCGGATTGGTCACTTGGAAGTTAGGAGAATCTTGATAGATAATGGAAGTTCGGCTGACATTCTCAATGTAGCAATCTACGATCAACTCAGGTTAGACCGAAAGGACCTTCAGCCCTTTCATACCCAACTCAGAGGATTCCGGGGAGTTGAGGTCAAGTCACTCGGGACGGTAAAGCTACATGTGAAAATTGGAGTGGCACCTTGCCAGAGAACTGTATTGCTCGACTTCGTGGTGGTAGACTTGGACAATTGGCCATATAATGCATTGTTAGGATGGTCATTCTTAAATAAGACTAAGGCTGTGACAGCCACTTATGCATTAATGATTATATTCCCGATAGAATAGGGGTCGGGGTAGTCAAAGGATCCTAGGAGATGGCCCGAAGAGCAAACATGTTAGTGTACAAGGACAAGAATGATGGCGAATAGGTATGCACAATAATGCAGCCAAATCAAAACAAAGAGTTGATGTCATTCGAATTCGATCCAAGGGAGGAGTCGAATGGGTCCAAAGCTGAGCCAGTCGAAGAGATTATCTTGAAAGAGGATGAACAAGACAAAAAGATCAGAATCTGGGCAAACCTGGAAGAGAAAGTCAAACAAAGCCTCGTTGATCTACTCAAAGAATATAGGGATGTATTCACTTGGAGTTATGAAGACATGGTCGGGATAGATGTCTGAATAAAATCCCACCATCTCACAGTAGACCCGAATATAAAACCGGTGATACAAAAGAGAAGATCATTCAATCTTGAGAGAATCCAGGCAATCAAACAGGAAGTAAAGAAGCTACTCGCTGTAGGATCAATTAGAGAGGTCAATTACCCTCAATGGGTGGCTAATGTAGTCCTCGTCCAAAAGAAGAATGGATAATGGAGGATGTACAAAGATTTTACAGATCTGAATAAGGCGTGCCCGAAAGATAGTTTCCCACTTCCAAGGATAGATCAGTTGGTGGATGCAACATCAGGCAACGAATTGCTAAGTTTCATGGATGCTTATTCGGGGTATATCTAGATCAGGATACACAAGGCTGACGAAGAAAAAACAGCATTCACAACTGATACTTGTATACAGTGATGCCCTTCGGATTGAAAAACGTAGGAGCAACCTAACAATTGTTGGTCAACAAAATCTTTTCACGGCAAATAGGAAGAAACATGGAAGTATACATTGATGACATGTTGACCAAGAGAATCACAACAGAAAAGCATACTTCAGATCTGCAAGAGACATTTGATGTCTTAAAGAGATACCAGATGAAGCTAAATCCGAACAAATGTTTCTTCGGAGTTCCTTCAAGAAGATTCCTGGGTTTTCAAGTTCACCAAAGAGGAATCGAAGTCAACCCCGAGAAGATTCAGACCCTACAGAAAATGACTTCACCAAAGACACTAAAAGAAGTACAGCGCCTAACAGGATGCTTAGCTTCCTTAGGTGGATTCATCTCAAAAGCAACAGACAGATGCTCACCCTTTTTAAAATAATCAAAAAACGAAAAGGCCTCGAATGGAATGAAGAGTGTGAACAGGCTCTTCTTAAAATCAAGGAATACCTAAGGCAGGCTCCCATCCTCTCAAAACCACAGATGGCTCTTGCACTAGTTTCAGCAGCAAGAAAGCTAAGGCCATATTTTAAGCTCATACAATCCAGGTTCTCACCGACTGTCCATTAAAGCAAATTCTACAGAAGCCAGAGATTTTAGGAAGACTGAATAAATGGGCTATCGAGCTAAGTGAATTCGACATCCACTATGTCCCAAGGACATCCCTCAGAGGGCAAGCAATGGTAGATTTTATAGCAGAGTTAACAGAGCCAAACCTAGAAGCAAAAAGAATGTTAAGCAAAAAGTTCCCATGGAAATTGTATGTAGATGGCTCTTCAAACACTCATGGCAGCGGGGCAGGGAACGTAGTATGCACTCTAGAAGGATATGAGGTTGAATGTGCCATGAGATTTGATTTCAAAGAAACCAACAATCAAGCCGAGTATGAAGCGCTCCTAACGGTACTCAGAGTCTGTATAGCTCTTGGGGAGGATGAAGTTGAGTTATTCAGCGATTCAAAAAATATCCTACAAGTCATCACCAAAGAAGAGAACCCGAGTAAGCAGATATTGAATAAAACCTACTCAGGGTCAATCGACATCATATATTACTCGGGACCAGCTAACGACACTCGGGACTGGTTAAATGACGCTTCTACTCGGGATCAAATGATGTTACTCGGGATCAAATGGCGATTACTCGGGACCAGCAGGTATTGCTCTCTCGCGGGACAAACATAATGAAAATCAAATAAAGGCCCGAGTGGATAGCTCACGTGGATCAAGTCATAAGGATATACGGAGATATCCATTTCAAAAAGAAATCCCAATAAAAATAGAATATTAAACAAGAAAGATTCCCAATCAGACAACAACTTTATTTCTTCAAAAAGACTGCTCCTATAAGGAAATAAGTCCTAATTGGACTACGTTGCTAGAGTTCCATCCACTCTCAATACAAGACTCTGAAACAGGAAAGAAGACAATCAGCATCAAGCAAGCACATAATTGTAATTGAATACAAAGATTTATTACTTGTACAAAGCAGATTAGGGTTCTATAAACATATAAATAAACCCATAATCTTGCCAAAAAGGAGATAGACAACAATTATAAAAAATATACAGAGAGAAGAAAGAGAGATCGAGAGCTTGTAACATTATAAATTCATAGTGGTTTTAAGCTTGGTTGATCATTCAGCCACCCGTGGATGTTTCTCCTGCAATCAGAGTTTTACGACGTAAAACTTGTGTCTTGATTACTTTCTCTAATCTCTTTCTCTTTGTTTTGATAGCTGAAATCCAATGCTTGTTGGCATATCCAGAAATCAACGTTAACAGGATGTCAAGACAACTTTCCTTAATGGAACTCTTGATGAAAGCATCTATATGAAGCAACCAAAAGGATTCATTGAAAAAGGCCAAGAGGAAAGGGTATGCAAGTTGCAAAGATCCATATGTGGATTGAAGCAAGCATCCAGATCCTGGAACATAAGGTTCGATCAAGATGTGAAAAGTTTTGGATTTATTCGAAACCTTGATGAACCATGTGTATGCAAAATGATTAAAGGTGACAAGCTGGTTTTTTTAGTTCTTCACGTTGATGATATACTACTCATCGAAAATGATGTAGGTGTATTGACATCAGTAAAAGAATTGTTAGTAAAACAATTTATATAGGAAGGACTTAGGAGAAACAAGTTATATTCTTGGTATCCAAGTCATAAGGGATAGAAAGAATAAAACGATTGCATTTTCCCAAGCTTCATACATAGATAAAATCTTATCTAGTTTTTCCATGAAAGATTCCAAGAAAGGTATGTTACCTTTCAGACATGGAATCAAAGTTTCTAAGGAACAAGTTCCTAAGAATGAGCATGAAGAGCAATTCATGAGTACGGTTCCATATGCATCGGCAGTTGGAAGTCTCATGTATGCAATGCTCTGTACTAGACCAGATATTTGTTTTGTTGTGGACATAGTTAGCAGGTTTCAATCGAAGCCTGGTCTTGATCACTGGACGGCAGTCAAGCATATTTTCAAGTATTTTAAGAGAACGAGAGATTATATGCTTGTATACTCTAGAGGGGATTTAATTCCCGTTGGGTATACATATTCTGATTTTAAGTCAGATTCTGACTATAGAAGATAAACATCAGGATCTATGTTTACTATTGGAGGAGGGGCAGTCATAAGGAGTAGTATCAAGCATGAAATTCCCTAGAAAGTGTGTCTAATACCTAGAGGGGGGTGAATAGGTTTTAATCGAATGAATACCCAATTTTTTGATTAATCAATATTAAAAAAAACTAACCCAAATAAACAATCATTCAATTTAAATAATTGTGCATAAAGCAATAAAAAACACACGATATGTACGTGGAAACCCTCCAAATGGGAAAAACCACGGGCTGATATGTGCTCCACACAACCGATCCTCAAATCCACTATTGAATAAAAACTTACAACCTAGGTTGACCTCTTGTCACACCCTCCAGTTATTAACCCTTTCACTCTACCCAACAGGCCTTAATAGTGATTCTTGATCAACATGCTTGTGCACTATCCAATTAGTCACAAGACTTAACCTCAATGAAGAGTCAAACACATTCTAAGTGAATATGATAAAATATTCAAACATGCAAGTAATGCTAGGCAACACTAAATGTTTATCTAGGAATTTAAGAATGTAACTAAGTACAATTCCTAGATATCAATGTCTAATTGAATGTTCATAAAAACTTGACTAGATATAGTTATGCAACATTATATCCTTATTATCAAACAAAGCCATTTAAACATGTGTTGTCATTAAGCATGGCATGGTCATTAAATGCAATCATCGAAATGCAATCAATATGACATAATTAGCTAGAGACAACAAGGACCTAAAAGCTAGCTATCACAAAAGCCATATCAACACAAGTTGTCATTAAGCATGGCAAGGACTATAATGCAATCACAAAATGCTATCATTGAGTCCTAAACAATATCTAAATGCAAAGCATAGAGATTTATCTAGAAGGGCAAAATGGTCACAAATCCTAGCTAAAACAAAATATAAATCTCAACCAATAATCAACAATCCAATCATGTTATAAATGTAATTAAACTCAATGACGTGCATTTAATCAAAAGTAATTGCTAAACCTAGGAGCACATGTCATAAGAATGGAACAAGAGATTCTAGGGCATATAGAGATTACCTAGACAATTAAAAATAAAGTAATCCATGCTTGGAAGATGCAAGAAGATGTTAGGTGCACATGGATTGGAATTTGGTTAAGTAAAAATGGGTTATTAGGAGCTCTCTCTCTATTAGAGTCAATTTCTCTCTTAAAGAAAAGCTTGGACAATAGAAATGGCTTATTGGACTCTCTAAGCCAAACAGAAGAGAAGAGAACATATATATATTGTACCCTACACAAAACTGCATCGTTTAGGGTGAAGGGCAAATAATTCCCAACATGAATGATATGCATGCCGTGGCCTAGGAAAGTGTCCAATAACGGTCCATGCAGCATGGCACGGCTGGACATTACCACCGCCTAGGTCACTGGCTAGGCATGTGCAACAAAAGTGGTCTAGACCGCGGTACACGTCTGGGAACCTCCGCTTGGGAGACCGCTGTGCATGCAATGTGCACAAGGTGAGGCAGAAGCAGCATACAACGCCTAGAGAACACCACTGTGCATACCATGGCGGAGGCAATGCACCGGGAGCAGTCCCAACCGCGGTCAAGAGGAAAATCCTCTTCTAAGGGAAAACTAAATGCATCAAACAACTAAGCAAGAGTTAAGGCAACAAGACACACAAATTGACATTTGAGCAAGAATGCAAGATGATCAAAACATGCATGAGAGTGTGTGTGTGTGCACTAAAAAACTCTTCAAATAAGGTTAAGCAAGTGATTTACCTTTTGTAGCTTCAGCTCATTCTTGAACAATGATGGCCTAAACTACCTTTACATATTAATCCCTAAATGTGGTTGTCAACGAAATGAGCCAATCAAAAACTAAGGAACTTACAATCTCCCTCTTTTACTATTTCGTGACAAAACCACCACTCACAATTCATCCTCACAAATAAACAAAACAAAAGATAGGGGCCAACAAAGTTTTTCTACATTACAAAGAGATGCCTACTAAACTAGATCTTCAAGTTATCCATCTCTTGTAGAATCAACATCCCTATAAAACAAAATAACTACACTTTTCAAGACAAGTGTATGTGAGATGATCAAAGAAATAAAAACAAGAGCCATTTGCGTACAATAAAAACAAGAAACATGCATCAACAATACAAATGCAAATGCTCCCGCTAAATAGGTTAACTCCCCCTTAAGTCATGCCACTCTCAACTCCCTCTAAATCCACACTACTCCCCCTTTTTTTCATAAGATAGACAAAGGAGTATCCCCTTAAAAGGCATTAGCAATGAGAGCTTATGGAACAAGAAATATGCATAATCATATAAACAAATTTATTCAACTTAATTAAGAAGACAGAATTTAGGAGTTTTATTACATTAAAAAATGTGTGAACGAATGCTTTGCATACAAGACAAGTTGTATTGAAGATCAAAACATGGTATTTGGCAAAGCAAAATAATAAGGGTTTCCAATAGAATTCAAACCAATTTCACCCTTTGTCATGGAATAAGCAAGATATAGATTGTAAAATAAATTCATTTTAAGAACAACTATATCAAACTTTACAAGCAAAACAAGACATGAGTGACTATTGCACCATTTTTTTTTTCCGGGTGGAATGCCCATATGATTGTAGCCATGTTCAAAAAGAAAAGAGATAGGGACTTTTGGATTGTAAAATTCTTGAATTGGATACAAGATCCTTATTGACTGAAGTCTCATAATTTCTTTCACACACAAATTTTTGCATTCATTTTAGAGCATTCAAAAAATCTCATCATACATATCAATTTAAAGAATGTCATAGAAATAACCAACATGTCATGGAGATCAATTCTAGGTCATTCAAACTGTATTTCCCAGTCAATTCTCCTAGTCTAAAAATGCATGTTTGGTCATATATAAGACATGGATTGCATGTTAAGCAAAATTGCACACTTATTAAAAAAAATATGTACAACCAATCATCTCAAGTAATTAATAAAGGAGCATAAATATTATCATGAGCATAATGCAATGCCAATTTGCTCTCTTTGCTTGAGCTCCCCATATGGGGTCAATCAAAACAAGTCAAGAATGGATATGAGTCCCTATAGACTTACCAAGTACACTGGACCTAGTTAAGCCAATGGGCTTCGCACAATGGCATGTGAGTTCATCTTTTCTAATCTATTTAGGTGACGTATTGTCATTCCTAGTAATCAAGGTCATCATATTACTCCTAGGATCATTGACACTGGATTTCCTAGGCGTTTGCATATTGGCTCTAGCCCTTTTTCTTTCAATCATGTTCTTAGTTCTACACATGTTTATGTACTTGAAGCAATTTGGTCTAATATGACCATCAACACCAAAAAAATGACATAAAGGAATAAAATGAGGGGTCATACCATTCCTTTGTGAGGACAAAGGTGCTTTCCCATGTCTTTGAGCTTTCCTTTTGTGTGGTGTTGGTTCTCTTCTCCCTTGTTGTTGAGTTAGAGAAGATTGCTTCCATGATTAAACATGCAGTAAGTGCTTCTTGGTTTGATGGCATTTAGGTTGAGGGACGATTGCTTGAAGGGCTCTCTTTTGTTGAGCTTGAGCTTGACTGCTTGGTGCCATATTGACTTGGGCATTTTTAGATCACTCTCATAGTTCAATTTTCTTCCTAGGGTGTTGTGAAGGAAGAGACTCTTTGATGTTCATGCTCTTGACAAACATAGTCTTGCTAAGAGTTGAGGTCTCCTTGTCATCTTCAAACTCTAGACCTCTCTTGTCAATTGGCTTCTTACCAACTCCTAACATATGGTCAAGTGTCTTCATGCTTGAAGTCATTTTAGCAATAGTTTCTCTTGCTTATTCAAGCTCGTTTTCCATTAACGATTCATTTCTCTTAGTTATCTTCACTTTTCCACTCAAGTGAGTCACCTCGGTTGATAGCTTGAGGTTCTATTCCTTTAATCTTTGAACCTTTTTTTTCATCTTCAGAATGAACCCTTTAGGATCCAAGCTCTCTACACTTCCATTTGTAGAGTAAGATGAAGAACTCTCAACACTAAAGTCATCATTAGTTTCATTTATTGCCATAATGGCATCATCAACATAAATAGCTTCACTAATTACTCTCTTAGCTATTTTTTCATCACATCCTTCATTAAGGTCACAAGCTAAGGCTTTGTTGCCTTTTTCTACATCTTCCACATTGGAAGCTCCAAAGGTCAAGTAGTTACTTGTAAGCTCCTCATCAGTTGAAGAATCTTCTTTTCTCCTACTTTAACTTGATGAGGCAGCCAACACCTTTTCGTTCTTCCTTTATAAATTGGTGCACTTGGAAGCAATTTGACCGATCCCACTACAGACATAGCATTGAATGCCTTTTCTTGTAGGCTTCTCTTGCCTTGGCTTAATCTTATTCTTTGAGTCATTCTTATGAAGATTCACAAATTTCTTGAATCTCTTCACCATTAGAGCCAAGTCTTCATCCGAGTCATCATCCTCTTTCTCAACCTTGGAGGTCTTCAATGCTATGCCTTTTTTCTTATATGGCGATACGGATGTAGGACTCTTTCTAGATTCATAGGCAAATAGCCTTCCAATCACTTCGGTTCCCTCATGTGCCTTCTCTAGGATATTCCAAGCTTCCTGTGCATTTTTGGTGACTTGGATGAGTTTGTAATGGTTCTCATCCATTGCACTAAGAAGAGCACTCATTGCCTCATCGTTTCACTTTGATGCTTCAAGCTCTTGGGAACTCCATTGAGACTTAGGCTTAGGCATACTACTTCCATCTTCCATGGTCATGATTGGTGGTGTGTATCCATCTTCAATCACCATTCAAACTCTATCATTTTTTGCCAAAAGGAAGAACTCCATCATTCACTTCCATGAAGAGTAATTATCTCCCTTGAGCAAAGGTGGTCTCACATCCGACTCACCCTCTTTACTCACCCCAAAGTTACTCATAGTGTGTGGGTTATAAATAAGATGCAAATGAAATGCAATAAACAAAAAATGCAAGCAAACAAAATGCACCAGGCAAGACACAAATAAGGCACGGATCACCTAAGTATATCTGGGCACGGTAAAGAGGAAAATCATCTTCTAAGGGCAAACTAAATGTATCAAACACCTAAGCAAGAGTTATGGCAAAAAGACAAACAAATTGACATTTAATCAAGCATGAAAGATGATCAAAACATGAATGAGAGTGTGTTTGTGTGCATTAAAAAACTCTTCAAACAAGGTTAAGCAAGTGATTAACCTTTTGTAGCTTGAACTCGTTCTTGAACAATGATGGCCTGAACTACCCTTACATATTAATCCCTAAATATGGTTGTCAATGAAATGAGCCAATCAAAAATTGAGGAACTTACAAAGCAATCTTGTATTGTTGATTCCGCCATGGAAGCCGAGTATGTTGCCATATGGGAGGCTGCTAAAGATGCTGTCTGGCTTCACCAATTCTTGATTGACTTGGAAGTGGTTCCTGATACGAATGAGCAGATCACTATCTATTGTCACAATAGTGAAGCTGTGGCTAATTCGAGAGAAACAAGAAGTCATAAGAGAGGGAAACACATTGAAAGAAAGTATCATCTTCTAAGGGAAATTGTGAATAGGGGAGACGTGATGATTACCAAGATCGCGTCTGCAGATAATCTAGCGGATCACTTTACAAAGGCCCTTCCACAAAAGAGTTTTGATGGACATCTAGAAAACATGGGGATGAGAGATATGACACATTTGCTATAGAGCAAGTGGGAGATTGTTGGGATTACGCTTGATAATAAGAGTATAATAATGTATTTGACAATCTTCTCATTGTAATAAAGTGATTTCTAGTTTAACAAATCGTATAGCACTTATAGTTCAATTATTATAATTGTCAAAAGTAAATAATCATAAGGTCAAAAGGCTATGAGAAAAGAAGAATTGTTCATACATCCAGATATGTATGAGGTAGACACAATTCTTTGGTTTGTCTTGAATAGTATTCACAACTTAAGATAAAGGTTTGGCACCTTTATCTTGTTAAAGCTATAGATTCTTCTGCTAGTATTTGAGTGGGATCAAAAGTGTTATAATGAGTCTAAAATCATCAAAGTGTGGTGTCTTTGGGCAAAAGAATCTAGTGCACCGGGTGCATTGAATTGGATCAAAGTGAAATACTTTATCTAGAAACGTCAAAGGATGAAAGTTTTCACTAGAAGATAATCAGAGAGTCTATCTCAATCCTGATATAAATGATGGACTTATCGTTGCAAGTGTTATCATTTGAGCTATCAATGAGTACGATTATATAGCATAGTCTATCCTCGATAGTTTGGTGGTATTCATTTGTTAATCAATAGATGACTTCATTTATAGATATGGACATCGTGACTCCAATTATTGAATGAGGGTTGAATACCATCATATGGATGTTTTGAGGTATTGGATATTAAATCTTAACGTTATGTTTCCTATAGTGTCTATTGAAACATGGGTTCTGGACAAGTCAAAATATCCAAGTTCAAAATATGGTCATATGAGTAAATATGGTAACTTGGAGAGCTATAGGCGGTCTATGAGCTCTTGGCGATTACTGGTATTCTTCACGAGGATACACTTTCTCCAATAACATTGTCTAGGGTAGGAATGAGTATCATCAACTTATTCTATCTTTATTTAAGAGTTCAATTTTAGTTCTTTAGTGGAATGAACTAATATTAAATATATCGGACCTAAGTGAATCATTTGTTGATTGTGATTGGGTTATGTCTATTGGAGCTTAAATTTAGATATCCTGCCAAGATCCCTAATCCAGACGAACTTGTATGGATCACTTGATATATTCTACCTTACCAATTTAGGGGGTCCATCTAGAATATTATTAAGGGATGTGGACTTGTTTATTTTTGTAAGAATAGGTCTAGTTCACATGGGGACTTTTTATTAAGGTCCAATGGATTTAATAAAATATAAAAAATAATATATGGCCCATATATATGTTATGGGTGGCAAGGCTATTTAGAATAACTCAAATATATTATTTTTATTTTATTATTTAATTAAATGGTAATTAATTAATTTGTTGATTGATTAATTATTTAATTAAAAGTCAAAATCTTCTTCTTTGTAGGAGATGGTCTCCTAATATTATACTATTGTTGGTAGTATAGTTAATATTAAAGTCTATATTTGATAAGTTGATAAATAAAAAGAATTATTTATCTAGTCAAATTATGAAATCTTTAATATTGTTATAAATACACTATTGAGTTAGATTAGGAGTCTTGGTGTAGGAAATAATTCTTTTTGGAAAAGTATTCTTGCTCACCAAGTAAAATCACCTAAGGATAGGATTCTTACCCACCAAGTAAATTCTTCTTAGGAAAGGATTTGTGATCCTATATATCTCTCTCTAAATTTCGGCGAGCCCGAAGAAATTGCAAGAGAGGAATTTTGTGCAGTCCTATAAATTTTTAGAGAGAGAATTCGGCCAACCTAGCAAAAAACTGTTTTTGATCTAGAAAAAATTCGATCAACTCTAAGAAATAGTGTGAGATTCGGCAAAGAAGAAAAGAAAAGAAAAAGAATGTTTAGTTTTCGATAGTACACTAGTAGCATTTACATTAAAAGGTTTTGTGTACAATATCAAATCAATGTTCACGCGAGTTTCAATCAAATTGATTGATAATTCACAAGTGACATAATGTTCTTTGTTTTCTCTTGGAGGATTATTGTGACTAACAAATAGAAAGATTTTGTTTGTTTCCATCCTTGGGTATACATTTCAAAGAAAGGGAGCCCCCACTCCTAGGTTATTAACGTTCGTGATTGGATTGGAAGATCTTACGGATTCAATTCGGCGCTTATTCAATCGTCACGAGAAAAAGGTACGACTCTTTTTGTATAAATCAATTAATCTAGGGTTAAGGTTTTTGTTATTATAAAGGGAACATTTTTATTTATACTGAAACCCTAATTTATAAATTTTCACACTTCCACTGCGCTATTTTCCCTTTATCGCCAAGATCCCCAATCCACACGAACTTGCATGGATAACTTGATATATTCTACTGGACCATTTTAAAAGTCCATCTAGAATTGTATTAAGGCATGAGGACTTGTTTCTTTTTGTAAGAATGGGTCTAGTTCACATGTGGACATTTTATTAAGGTCCAATGATTTTATTGTAGGGAAAAACGGTTTAGAAACGTAACGGAAGCATGAAAAAAAAAAATTAGGGTTTGCGTATAAATAATTTTTTTTCCCTTTTATGCAACGAGAACCTTAACCCTAGATTAATTGATATATATAAAAGTATCGTACCTTTTTCATGCGACGATTGAACAAGCACCGAATTGATTCCGCAAAATCTTCCAATCCAATCACGATCGTGAATCACCTAGGAGTATGGGCTCCCTTTCTTTAAATTGTATTCCTAAGGATGGAGACAAAACAAAAATCTTTTCTTTGTTAGTTACAAATATCCTCCAAGAGAAAAATCCAAGAACATCCGGTCACTTGTGAATTATTAATCAACTTGATTGAAACTCGCGTGAACCTTGATTCAATGTTGTACACAAAACCCTTTTGATGTAAAGGATGCTAGTATACTATTGAAAACAAAAACGTTCCCTTTTTTTTTTCTCTTCTAAGCCAAATTCAAACACCCTTTATCTATGAGTTGATCGAATTTTGTCTAGAGCAAAAACTAATTTTTCTCCCTCAAAATTCTCTCTTGCTATGCCAAATTCTCTCTTGAAAATTACCTAGGCATGACCGTAATTTTCATCATAAAATTCATAGGGCTGGCCGAAAATCACACACACATATATATATAGGATCATAAATCCTTACCTAAGAAGGATTTACTTGGTTGGCAAGAATCCTTTCCCTAGGTGGATTTATTTGGTAGTTAAGAATCCTTATCTTAAAGAAATTCTACACTTTTGTATATATATAAGGGATGGCCGAATTTTATATGATATAGATTAGGATCACAAATCCTTTCCTAAGAAGGATTACTTGGTAGTCAAGAATCCTTTCCTTAGGTAGATTTACTTAGTGGTTAAGAATCCTTTTAAAAAAAATAAAAAATTCTATCCTCAACCAAGACTCCTAATCCAACTCAATAGTGTAATTGTAACAATATTAAAGACTTCCTAATTTGATTAAATAAATAATTCCTTTTATTTAACTACTTATCAAATATAGTCTTTAACATTAATTATACTACCAACAATAGTATAATTTTAGGAGACCATCTCCTACTAGGAAAAGATTTTGACTTTTAATTAAATAATTAATTAATCAACAAATTAATTAATTTCCATTTAATTAAATAATAATAAAATAAAAATAATATATTTAAGCTATTTAGCATAGCCATTGCCGCCCATACCTAGTATAAAGGCCATATATTATTTTTCTTATTTTATTAAATCCATCGGACCTTAATAAAAAGTCCACATGTGAACTAGACATATTCTTACAAAAAAAAAACAAGTTCACATGCCTTATTACAATTCTAGATGGACCCCTAAATTGGTCCGGTAGAATATATCAAGTGATCCATGCAAGTTAGTGTGGATTGGGGATCTTGGCGGGCTATCTAAATTTAAGCTCCAATAGACACAACCCAATCACAATCAACAAATGAGTCACTCAGGTCCAACTATTTAATTTTAGTTCATTCCACTAAAGAACTAAAATTGAACTCTTAAATAAAGGTATAATAAGTTGATGTTACTCATTCATACCGTAAACAACCTTATTTTAGAAAATAAATCCTCGTGAAGAATACCAGTAATCGCCAAGAGCTCATAGACCACCGATATCTCTCCAAGTTACCGTATTTACTCATATGACCACATTTTGAACTTGGATATTTTGACTTGTCCAGAAGCCATGTTTCAATAGACACTATCAAAAACTTAACGTTAAGATTTAATATCCAATATCTCAAAACATCCATATGATGGTATTCTACTCTCATTCAATAAATGGAGCCACGATGTCCATATCTATAAATGAAGTCCTTTATCGATTAACAAGTGAATACCACCAAACTATCGAGGATAGACTATGCTATATAATCGTACTCATTGATAGCTCAAATGATAACACTTGCAACCATAAGTCCATCATTTGTCTTAGGATTAAGATAGACTCTCCGATTGTCTTCAAATGAAAACTTTTATCTTTTGACGGTTCTAGATAAAGTATTTCATTTTGATCCTTTTCAATTCACCCAGTGCACTAGATTCTTTTGCCCAAAGACACCACACTTTGATGATTTTAGACTCATCATAACACATTTGATCCCACTCAAATGCTAGCAAAAGAATCTACAACTTTAACAAGATAAAGGCGCCCAACCTTCTAATTTAAGTTGTGAATATTATTCAAGACTAACTAAAGAATTGTGTCTACCTTATACATATCTAGATGTATGAACAATTCTTCTTTTCTCATAGTCTTTTGATCTTATGAGTATTTACTTTTGACAATTATAATAATTAAACTATAAATGCTATAAGATTTGTTAAACTAGAAATCACTTTATTCGTAAGAAAAGATTGTTTAATTACAATATTACACTCTTGCTATCGAGCATAATCCTAACATTTATAAAATAAGAAAAATATTATATTGGCCCATGTGTATATGTTGGGCAACAAGGCTATATAAAATAGCTTAATATATTGTTTTTTTTATTATTTAATTAAATAGAAATTATTTAATTTGGTAATTAATTAATTGTTTAATTAAAAATCAAAATCTTTTTTCTAGTACGAGAAGGTCTCCTAATATTATACTGTTGTTGGTAGTATAATTAATATTAAAGATTATATTTGATAAGTAGATAAATAAAAAGAACTATTTATCTAGTCAAATTAGGAAATCTTTAATATGGTTACAAATACACTATTTGAGTTGGATTAGAAATCTTAGTGTAGGAAAGAATTCTTTTTGGTTGATTCTTTTGACCTTTTTATGGGAGATGATACGTATCCAAATGAAGGTGAAAAAGTTGAAATTTTGGTTGAATACAAATGGAAACCTAAAATCTGCACTGAATGCAAGTCTTTTGGCCATTCTAATGTGACTTGCCTTAGGCTCAAGACTATGCAATCCCCTTTTTATATGGATCTTCCTTCCAAACCAAAGTAAGAGTGGAAGATGGTTAATAGAGAAGATGCTACCTCGCTTTCTACACCTCTAGAGGCCTTTGAGCCCTTGCCTCTTTCCGAAGCCACAATGAAAGCTCTTGTTGATGATGATGGTAATTTGTGTGGTGAAGATGACTCTCCTGCCACAGCCTCTCCGGATCACTCCCTTTGGCTTACAAAGATCAAGAATATTGATGGGGTCCATATTATTGGGCTCTCCAGCCCCTCTGAACTTCTAGTAAGACGAAGAAGAAGAAGAAGAAGAAGAAGAAACGGCTGTCAAAGGCTGCTAAGAAAGACATGGAAAGTAGCTCTCAGGCTTGACAGAATATCTGCTATAGTATTATCTTTTCCACTTATATGTTCAAAATCTGCTTTATAACCTCTTCATGTTAATGTTTCTAGAAATCCTATCCATCTTTTGCTAACAAATGAATTTTTCATATCAAAATTATTTTTCTGTACCTTTTTATAAAATTCTACTATATTGTTACAATCAGTTCTTACTGTAAATGATTCATTCTGTATATATATATATATATGAAACTGATTTAAAGAAATTATAATTCCTAATATTTCTAATTCTGTACTAGATCTTCTAGATTCTACTTCTGAAAATTTTCCACTAGCATACATAGCTATTTCTTCTGTATTCTTTAAGCTATTCTTTGTGGGCTTTTGAATTAATATGCCAGCCCATCCTTTGCTACTAGCATCTGTTTGCACAATCTTATAGTAGTTATCTATTGGTAAAGCTATTGGCTTAAGTTTTGTACTATCCTTTTTATTTTCTGTACTAGCTTCACATCTTCACTATTAAAGTATTTCTGACCATTTTTACTAACTTTGTTATAAAGGGGCCAAACTAGGGTACTTAAATTAGGTATAAATTTTCTACCATAATTTAACAATCCTAAAAACTTTTGTAGTTCTTTAGTCTCTTCTATTTTGTCAGGGAATTTTAAAATCTTTGTAACTATGTGAGGCTGTAGCTCTATTTTTCCTTTGTCTATAATTAATCCTAAGAATTCTATTTTTGACTTTGATATGATTATATTATTCTTTTTAAAGCTTTCTAAAAATTTCCTGACATGGTTCATGTGTATGTACCTATTATTACTGAAGATAAGAATGTCATCTATATAAACAATACAGAAACTTGAAAGCTTTTTAAAGATCTTATCCATTCTTTCTTGGAAAACTTGGGGAGCATTCTTTAATCCAAAGGGCATAACTAACCATTCAAAGTGCCCTTCTGAACAACTAAAAGTTGTCCAATTAAAGATTCTTTATCTAATTTTATCTTCCAAAATCCACTCTTACAATCAAACTTTGAGAACCAACTAGCTTTTTGTATACAATTTATTATTCCATCTTTATTAGGGAGTTTATAACTATTTCTTAAGGTATTATCGTTTAGTCTTTTGTAATTCATTACCATTCTACTTTTTCCTCTTTTCTGCTCATTATGGCTAAATACTATAAATGTTGGGCTCTTATGCCTACTTGTGTTTTTTCTTATTACCTTTAATCCTAACAGATCTTCTATGTGCATTTTACACTACTTCCTATCTTCTAGACTATATGGTAAATCTTGGGTGTTTATTGTAATACCTGGATTTATTATTTCTATTTTATACACTTCTATGGTATCTTTATTTTGAGGATTATCACCTATTATTTTTAATTCTTCTAATTCTTCTATCTTTTGTCTTATTTCTATTGGCCAGTCCTTATAATCTTCTTTTGCATCTACTTTCATACAAACTTGTTTATGATATTCTGTCATCTCTTCACTGCTTAAGGCATCTATACTAGGCTCTTCGTCTAAGGCTTATAGTATCGAGTTTTCATATTCTAATTTTAGAGGCTCTTCTATGTTAGTAACTTTCTTTATATAAGGGAGATTACTAGTCTCTAGCTTGGGCTGAACAAAAGTTGACTTTTTAAAGAAGTTAACACCATTGGGTGTAATCAGAATTCTTCCATTGTTTTCTTAATATAAAGTTTAATCCTAAAACAAATTTATAGCTTGCTGGTTGATTTGTAATTAATGTTTGGGGTAAATTATGAGTTTCCTCATTAATCCTAATAGGTATATTTATTAAACATTCTGTTATCTGAATCGTACTTTCACTAAAAAATTTTAATCATATATAAGCTCCTAACTTAGTCCTATGTTCTTCAGGGGCTAAACGTTCATGGATGATGCATTCATTAGCACCCGTATCTATCATTTCTTTGGTTTTCACTGGTCTTGTCTTATAAGGGTGCGTTTGGCACCTGAATGGGACAGGACAGGACGGGACAGGACAGGACGGCTCTATTGTTCTGTACTGTGTTTGGAATACTTAGGACAGAACTGTTAACTGTACTGTTATATGTTTGGTATGACTAGGACATGACGGGACAAGAGGTCCAAATGACCATAATGCCCATTTCTAATGTTTATAACAATTACATTAATTTTGAAAAAAACAAACTCCTAGATGATGAGATCAAATTCTGGATTCTCCTGACTCTTGAATATTACCTCTGCACTTGGATTTGAAAATTATCCAAATTATTGAATTAAAACTAATTAAAAATCATAAAAACTTAATATTTTCTTTCATTTTCTCACTTCACAAACAATATAAATTTTTCTTCAGTCAATTTCACAAACAAAAACAACAAATCAATTCCTCAAATTTTATCCTAATAATTTGTGTTCTTAAGTCAATTAAACAGAGATTTTTTTTTTGAAAACAAATAGGGAAGAAAAATATGAACTTTGTTTGCATTCCCACATCACCGTTCAACACAAGTCCTGCTATTTGTTTTTTGATTTTGTTTTTGTTTTTAGCAAAATGAACTTTGTTTGTATTCTGAAAACAAATCATTAGCATCGTCATCGTCAACACCATTGACAAATCAAAACAAATCTGAAAACAAAATTTGAAAACAAATCAAAAAACAAAAAAAAAATCACCGTCATCTTCAACACCAAACCACCATTGACAACCAAACCTAGTTCCATCATCAACACTAAACCACCAGCTTCAATCAAACCTAGATCCATCCACCACTGGATTCAATCACACCCGATCATAACCTCACGAACCCCCACAAACCTGGCTACCGACGACGGAATCCCATATGATTTTGTATTCCGGTCGCTGGAATAAAAAACCCCAAATTGAGAACCCTAAATCGAAAACTTAAAATCGAAATCAACAAAAACCACCACCTCCAAAATAGAAAGAAGTCGAACGGAGAGAGAGACAATCCGAAGAGACTGAGATTGAGAGAGGAGAGAGGGACAAGCGGGAGAGACTGAGATTGAGAGAGGAGACCATCGGCCAAAGAAGAGAGAAAGAAGAGAGAATGAAGAGAGAGAGAGAAGTGTGAGAATGGGGTTGGGTTTTATTTTTATTTGGTATTTTTGTAATTTTTGGAATATTTAAGGGCAAAAAAGTCTTTTCTAGACTTGTCCCAAAGTCTGGCCGAGGGTCTGAGGTGGGATAAGATTTTATGGATTTTGTCCCACCTTGTCCCATCCCGTCCCGTCCCGTCCCATGCTAATAGCATGCCAAACGTGGGACAAGAGAAAGTTGTCCTGTTCTGTCCCGTCCCGTCCCAGGTACCAAACGCACCCTAAAGAATTTCTACATCTATCAAAATTAAATCACTTCCAGCTCTATTTATTTCACTTTCTTGGCTACTAACTTTACATTTTTTACAATAATAATTCGCATTATCTTTATAACCTTTATTAAATTTATTATTACAATTACAACAATATTTTCATAAAAAGGATATAATTTCTATCATATTGACTTCGGATTCACTACTTGGCTCCTCTTCACTATAGCTTCCTTCTGATTCTAGATCACTAGCTGATTCTAGATCACTAGCTGATTCTTCTTCTGAACTATCTATTATACATATACTTTTATCTTCAGATATTTCTTCTAGATTGTAAACTTCTTCTAGATTCTCCAAATCTTCTTCTATTTCTACTAAATTAGCTTTTTCTTTATTAACTGGGCAATTTAGTATGTTCCTGACTTTGCTAGCTGCTGATTGCTTTACACTAGAAGTCCTAGCTAATTCCATTATATATATTTTTCTAGATCTTAGATTAACTTTTGGTCCTAATATATTCTTTAAATCTACTTTAGGTTCTGAGGGTTTACTAGATTCTAATTATGATTCTACTACTTCTATCCTTTTACTAACCATGCTATGTATTCTGAACTTATACTGTTGCGATCTAACCTTTCTATTTTTTTCTTCTAGTTAATCAATCCTTGTTATAACTTCTAAGAGTAATTTCATTATAGCGTTATTTTGTCCTTGAATAATAGTATTACTATTTTGATTAAACTTTTTGTCACTTATACCTATTGGGAGGTTATTTTTAGTTTCTACGGTTAGTTCATCTAGTATATTGTTTAATATGCTACTCATTCAACCACTATCTTTGTTATGACTTTGAGTTGTTCTTTTAATTCTTTTTGAGTTTCTTTTATACTTTCTACTTCTTTATGGAGGTTTTCAACTATCCTTTTAATTTCAATTATTCTATTTAATTCAGCTATCTCATTGTGCTTGGAAATCTTTTAACTTGATTACTGAAATCTTTCAACAATTGTGTTATGTAATCTAAGTTTGACTGAAGTGTTTTAATTTTACTATTTTGGAAAAACTTGGCTAATTCCGTAATATTATTATTGGTTTTATCAATATTATCTTCTAAACTTCTTCCTAAATTTATTAGTAAATCTACCATAAAATTTTGTTGACCATTACTAGTGTGAGAAATGTGTTTATACTGATTTTCTAAGTGTTAAATATTGCAACTAATCTTTGTATTATTTTGTAAACTAATCTTAGTCTTTTTAAAGTCTGTAATTTCTAAGTCTAGATACTATAATCTTTTGAAATTCATGTATTTGCTAAGTTTAGATACTCTAATCTCCTTAAAAATTTTGCATTTTCTTATATAAGGTTGAAAAAGTAAATCTTTGCTATATAAAGCTTTTCTTCAATCAATGGTTCTCTAATAAGAAATCTACTTTTAATAATTAATAAACCAATAAACCAAAAATATTTTCTGCTTCAAAGATATCCAAGCTTTGTATAATATACATAAATTCATCTAATGGTCCTGCAAAACAAAGATTAAGAAAGCAATTAAGGATATTGTAATCACTATCAAATATACTACTATAAAACATGCGAGTATACTACTAGAAATTATGGCGATGATTGACCACCCTTCTTGTTACAATCCTAATACAAAATTACATTGAAATTCTAGGACCAAAATTGAGCCATAACTAACCACATATAAAACATATATATATATATATATATATATATATATATATATCCATACATTCCAATGTAAATATATAAGTGAATACCTAGAGTGCCATCTCTTTCTAAAACATGCATATATACAATAAAAAGAAAAAGATTCACGAAAACATACATCAATTAATCAATGGTACAACCAGGCTCTGATATCAATTGTAGGGAAAAAATCATGCGCAACGAAAGCGTGAGAAAAACAAAAAATTAGGGTTTGCGTATAAATAAAAAAATTCCCTTTTATGCAACGAGAACCTTAACCGTTTTCTTAGTTATTAGTCTAAGATTTTCTTCCCATTTCTTCTATGCTAAAGTTATTTCTCCTAATCTTGCTTTTAAACTAAACTTTTCTTCTTTTGGTAAGTTAACACTTTCTAACTAATTCTTAATCTTTCTAATGTTTTCTTTACACTCTTTTATCCTAAGATTTATAAATTCTACTTCTTTATTCTGGTTCATTTAGGGAGCTAGTTGATGCTTTAGAGGGTGAATCTAAGCTTTTCTGTTGACCTTTTTCCTTACTGTACTCTTTAAGTAATCTATCTAATTCCTTTATCTTATTTTCACTATTAGTTTTCATGTCTTCTAAATCATGCAAATCTTTTTCAAAATAGGTACACCTATGATTTGTACTAAGGTATATATTGTCAAACACTTGATATTAATCTTTAAGATCTTTAATAATTCTATCTACCATGCCGACATGATGTTTCTTTAAGGATTCTAAGCTTTCGGGATCATTTATAGCTAGATCTATTAACTTAGCATCTGTAGCACTCATAATATCAATAATACTCATAATAAAAGAAATATTATCAATTTTTATACACAAGTAAATATTTATTAATATTAATAACTGGTTGGTACTTGGCGTTGTATAACACGTGTACTTTACCAACACAATCTCGGGTACGAGTAACTCTGTGTTTCCAGCCGATATACCTAACTCAGTTGTTCAAAATTTTCAATTAACAAGCTTATAATAAGTAATAATAATAATATATGAAAAGCTATCATAGTTAATAGCAATAGGATTAATAAATTGGAGCATCGAATATTACAACGTTTTATAAAAACATAGATCATAAAAACTTTTCTGGGAGAAATCAAGAGATGTAATTAGAAGTCTGCCTAAGAAGGATTTACTTGGTTGGCAAGAATCCTTTCCTTAGGTGGATTTATTTGGTAGTTAAGAATCCTTTTCTAAAAGGAATTCTATCCTTTTGTATATATACATGGGCTGGCCAAATTTCATAGGTTGTGGATTAGGATCACAAATCCTTTGCTAAGAAGGATTTACTTTGTTGGTAAGAATCCTTTCCTTATGTGGATTTACTTGGTGGTTAAGAATCGTTTTCAAAAAGGAATTCTATCATACACCAAGACTCCTAATTCAACTCAATAGTGTGTTTATAACCATATTAAAGACTTCCTAATTTGATTAGATAAATAACTCCTTTTATTTATCTACTTATCAAATATAGTCCTTAATATTAATTATACTACCAACAATAGTATAATTTTAAGAGACCATCTTCTACTAGGAAAAAGATTTTGACTTTTAATTAAATAATTAATTAATCAACAAATTAATTAAATTCCATTTAATTAAACAATAAAATAAAAATAATAAAATTTAAGCTATTCTCAATAGCCTTGCCGCCCAACACACGTATATAGGCCATATATTATTTTTCTTATTTTATTAAATCCAATGGACCTTATTAAAAAGTCCACATGTGAACTAGACCCATTCTTACAAAAAGAAACAAGTTCACATGCCTTAATACAATTCTAGGTGGACCCCTATATTGGTCCGGTAGAATATATCAAGTTATCCATGCAAGTTCGTGTGGATTGGAGATCTTGGCGGGCTATCTAAATTTAAGCTCCAATAGACACAACCCAATCGCAATCAACAAATGATTCACTTAGGTCCAATCTATTTAGTTCATTACACTAAAGAACTAAAATTGAACTCGTAAATAAAGATAGAATAAGTTGATGTTACTCAATCATACCCTAGACAACCTTATTGGAGAAAGTGTATCCTCGTGAAGAATACAAGTAATTTCCAAGAGCTCATTGACCGCCTATAGCTCTCCAAGTTACCATATTTACTCAGATGACCGCATTTTGAACTTGGATATTTTGACTTGTCTAGAAGTCATGTTTCAATAGACACTATTGAAAACTTAACGTTAAGATTTAATATCCAATACCTAAAAACATCCATATAAGTGTATTGTACTCTCATTCATTAAATGGGGCCATGATGTCCATATCGATAAATGAAGTCCTCTATTGATTAACAAATGAATACCACCAAACTATCGAGGATAGACTATGCTATATAATCGTACTTATTGATAGCTCAAATGATAACACTTACAACCATAAGTCTATCACTTATCTCATGATTGAGATAGACTCTCCGATTGTCTTCAAATGAAAACTTTTATCCATTGACGGTTCTGGATAAAGTATTTCATTTTGATCATATTCAATGCACCAGTGCACTAGATTTTTTTCCCCAAAAACACCACGCTTTGATGATTTTAGACTCATCATAACACATTTAATTCCACTCAAATGCTAGCAAAAGAATCTACAACTTTAACAAGATGAAGATGCCCAACCTTTTATCTTAAATTGTGAATATTATTCAAGACTAACAAAAGAATTGTGTCTACCTCATACATATCTAGATGTATGAAAAAATCTTCTTTTCTCATAGTCCTTTGACCTTATCATTATTTACTTTTAACAATTATAATAATTAAACTATCAATGCTATAAGATTGTTAAACTAGAAATCACTTTATTAATATGAAAAGATTGTCAAATACAATATTATACTCTTGCTATTGATCATAATCCTAACAATATTCCACTTGCTCTATAGCAAATGTTTCATATCTCTCATCCCCATGTTATCTAGATGCCCATCAAAACTCTTTTATGGAAGAGCCATTGTAAAGGGATTCGCTAGATTTTCTGCTGACGCAATCTTGGTAATCGTCACGTCACCCCTACGTACAATTTCCCTTAGAAGGTGATACTTTCTTTCAATGTCTTTCCCTCTATTATGACTTCTTTTTCACAATAGATAATGATCTAATTATTCGCATCAGGAACAACTTCCAAGTCAATCTAGAATTGGTAGAGCCAGACAACCTCTTTTGCAGCCTCGCGTGTGACAACATACTCGGCTTCCATGGTGGAATTGGCAATATAAGATTGCTTAATACTTCTCCATATGACTGTCCCTCCGCCAATAGTAAACACAGATCCTGATGTTGATCTCCTAGAGTCAGAATCTGATTGAAAATCAGAATTTGCATACCCAACGGGAATTAAATCCCCTATAGAGTATACAAGCATATAATCTCTCGTTCTCCTAAGATACTTGAAAATATGCTTGACTGTCGTCCAGTGATCAGGACCAGGTTTTGATTGAAACCTACTTACTATATCCACAACAAAACAAATATCTGGTTTAGAGCAGAGCATTGCATACATGAGACTTCCAAATACCGATGCATATGGAACCCAACTCATGAATTGCTCTTCATGCACATTCTTAGGAACTTGTTCCTTAGAAAGTTTGATTCCATGTATGAAGGGTAACATACCTTTCTTGGAATCTTGCATGGAAGACCTAGACATGATTTTATCTATGTATAAAGCTTGGGATAACGCAATCGTTCTATTCTTTATATCCCTTATGACTTTGATACCAAGAATATAACTTGCTTTTCCTAAGTCTTTCATATCAAATTGTTTTGCTAACCATTCTTTTATTGATGTCAATACACCTATATCGTTTTTGATGAGTAGTATATCATCAACGTAAAGAACTAGGAAAACCAACTTGTCACCTTTAATCCTTTTGTATACACATGGTTCATCAAGGTTTTGATTAAATTTAAAACTTTTCACGGCTTGATCGAACCTTATGTTCCAGGATCTGGATGCTTGCTTCAATCCATATATGGATCTTCGTAACTTGTATACCCTCTCCACTTTGCCCTTTTCAATGAATCCTTCTGGTTTCATCATGTAGATGCTTTCGTCAACACTTCCATTAAGGAAAGTTGTCTTGACGTCCATTTGCCAAATCTTTAAGTGTTAGGTTTTAGTTTGTGTTGGCACTAATTCCATATCAAAATGATGTTTACTTGTAATGATTTAGTTGTTTAGATCCATGATGATTCAAGCTTCAAAGAAGAATAAACAACAAGTCAAATCAAGTTCTAAGTCTTCAAAGAGAAAGGATGCAATTTGGTTCTACAACGATATACTAAGATCTTATCTTTCTCTTACAAGGCTTAGGCACACACACAATTCATACATTTGTGTCCCTGCATCGTTGTGCATTATTATAGGCACACACATATAATTCATTCATATGTGTCCCTGCAATGTTGTGCACCATGTATAACACATCCACACACTTGAAGATGAATGCTCATGCATTGGTATGGAAATAACATGTTTTGGAAAATGCATGATTGGAAACTATCTCTATGTAGTTTGCATTCTAGTGTGAATTGTGTTTGTGTGTATTTGTTTGTATAACATGGATATTGAACTTGTATTTAGTCTCAAATCATTCTTGATTAAGTTCCGGTCATTTCGGTTACTTATACTATTGATTTCAAGTTCTAAGTCAAAATATACTACACTTTCAACTCATGTTATGTACATTGTCTTCGTCTTCGTATATCGAGTCGAATTATTATTTTTTGGGTTGAGTATCTTATGTGTCCATGTTCATGTGAGATTTATGGTTCGTAATCCATAAACAGATTCGAATTCTGAGTTCGGAGACAGGAGAACGGTCGAAGAAGGCGAAGGGAATGCAAGGGAATTGCATCATGGCCAAAAGCCTTTCTTTGGTGCAAGCCCGAGATGGCATGTGGCCATCTCGGCTGCAACACCTTGCTGCCCTGAGATGCCCAAGCACCATCTCGGGGAAGAAATAACAAAGAAGGTCATTTTTGTCTTTTGGCTTCTTTCATTCCCTCTCCTTTATATTCTCTTTCCCTTTCGCATTTCATTCTAAGAAGAAATTCAAACTTATGTGCAAAAATTTTCTCTCTACATTTTCTCACCTTCCAAACACCATAACTTCTTCATTTGAACTCCGATTTGATTTATTCAAAATTGAAAGTGTTTTTATATTCATCCTCCATCTTTTATCTGATGGTTTGAGTGAGTTTTATTGCTGGTTTTGGAGTCTAAACACACAAAAACGGGAATGCACCTAAATCAACTAAGGTATTGTTTTTCTCTCAAAATTTTCATTTAAAACTTGGTCAATTGCCTTGAGTTTTCTTCTTCAACTTATATATGTGTATTGTAAGTGTTTTTATTTGAGTTTTGAACTCTTCTAAAGCTAGGTTGGGTCTCAATTGAAATCATACATGTTGAGTTAGGTTTTTATTTTGCCTATGTTTTCACATGTTTGGAATTGTATTGTGCTAGCTTTGATTCTAGGACTATTTGATGATCTTTGATTTATTGATTTTGTTAAAAATAGTTCCTCACATGTATTAGGTTCTATTGGCCGAATTCTCACAAGAATACATGTGCTTATGTTCTTTTGAGCTATTCATGTGTTTTTGTTGAATCTATGACTCTTTTGGTTAGAAGGTTCAAGAAGTTTCTAAAGAAGAATGCCAAGCCTAGAGGCAAGTCTTCTAAGGAAAAGGGTGTTAAGAAAACATCATCTCCAAGGAATGAGAACAATAGTCAAGTCATGAACAACAAAGATGTTCAATGCTATAATTGTCATGGTTTTGGTCACTTTTCTAGTGAGTGTACCAAGAAGCCATCTAAGAAATGCAAGAAAGGAAAAGTGTTGGTAACTACTTGGAGTGATGATAACTCTAGTGACAATGATAGCTCTAGTAGTGAGTCTTCAAGTGATAAAGAGTTGGTGAGCAACTTTGTAGCTCTAACGGCCTCTCATTCTCCACTAGATGTTGATGATACAATATCTTTGAACAAGAACTTTCATGCAAATCATCATGGAAGCTCTAGTTCCATTCCGACCAATCTTGAGTTGTTGGAAAAGATAGAAAAGCTTGAAAAAGCTAGAGATAATGCTCAAAGAGAAGTAGTTGAGAAGGATGATTTGATCAAGAAACAACTAAATGAGTTTGGTTAGAAAGGTGATATTATAAAGAAGTTTAGAGAACTTGAAAAGATAAACCTTGAGAAGGATAATGTGATATCTTCTTTAAAGAAGAGAGAACAAGAATTAATGGAAGAGATAGACACGGCTAAAGAGGCCATCAAGGACTTAGTGAATGATTCGGTAAGTATGTCTAGTGTTAGGAATCTTGATATCTCTCATAGTGGTGAAGACGACTTGGTAGTTGAAGAGGAGCTCTTGGAAGCACCACTTCCTACTTACTTCGACGAAGTCGTGATTGATAAGAAACCACACAAAAAGAGAAGATCAAAAGCCAAAAAGAAGTTGGCGAACAAGGTATCTTTGCAAACTCCTAGTGAAGCTAGTTTAACTCTAAAAGGTACAATCTCATCTTTTATTCCAATTTTCCATTATTGCATCACAATAGGTCACATTAAGCCTAGGTGATATAAATATATAGAAAAATGCAAATTAGGAAATGAATCTGGAGATAAGAAGATTAAACTTCAACTTGAACATGCTAAGGCCTTGAGAGTTGAGAAACATGATAATATTGCTAAGCATGAAAATAAGTTGTGGAATAGAAAGAATACTAATCTTGTTCAACTTGACAAAGCTTGTATTGAAAATGTTAAGGAAGAGTGTGTTAATGATATTCTTGTTAATCAAGTCATTGAAATACTTTACTCCAGATTTAACATTGTTGTCAAGGATGATATTGGAAATGTTTGTGTAGGTACACCCAAGAACAAGTGGATCAAGGGTGAGTGCTCTTATCACTAAAAATAAGAAGCAAATGTGAGATAGCTTTGAGGCTATATATCAATTGTGTTGAGAATTCTTGCTTGCTAGCTTTGAATACTCCATGTATTGATATGAACTTGGTTATCTCACATCATGGTTGTTATGATGGTCAAAATTTGTTGATTAACTTTAGAGAAGTTCTTTTGATATATGTGTTGATTGAGTTGAGATATTATGCCTTTTATACTTTTGTTGTGAAACATCGTCAACTAGGTTTCATGAGGACATTCAAGGCAAGAGTGCTCATAAAAAGGGCAGAAGTATGATATTTAGTGAATATAATGTGCAAAAAGGTATCTCTATACTCTAATGCATGTTCTCTTAGGTATTCATCTTTTGACTAAATTTTTGATATACATCTCATAACATGTCATATTAGAGAATTTTGTATAGCATACATATGGTTCCCATTGACATTTGCTATTTTAGGATCTAATAGTGATATTGTTCACATTGATCTTAACTTTGATGATTATTTATGTATAGTATATTGAGTGGCATTACTTTTGAAAATATGAGTTTCATATTCTTTGAAAGCTACTCATTAGAGAAGTAATGATCTTGAATAAGTCTCTACTTATTGTTCTTAGATCATGTGCTTATGAGCCATCAAATCTTGGTTTTCTAAAATTATACCTTGCTTCTCTTATATGTTTTGCTAGTATGTTGTGTTTACTAATATGTAAACATTGGATACACCTTGAAGTTTTTGTGCGTAAGTACATTTAAAATAACCTATGGTTAGTATCCATTTTGCTTCAGCAATTACATAGAACTCAACGAGCACCTTCATGAAAAGGGCTACACACATTGGTTATGAAAGCTACCTAATGTTGGAAAGAGCTACACCATTGGGATGAGTGAAAGCCGTCAAGAAGTGAATTTTTTTTATGTAAAAAAATTGGAAAAATCAAAGAAGTGTTGAAATGAAATTATAAAAAACAATTTTTTGATTCAAAGCCTAAAAGGAAAGGAGGAAGGCTTAAAAAGGAGTATAGTTGAAAATCAAATAAGATTGGGTTGAAAACATAAATGGGATGACGAGCCACATGCACACACATGCTCATATGTTGAAATCTATTCTCATAAAAGCAAAAAATTCTGGATGATAATCGGTTTGACTTTTTATGGAAAAATCTTAAGATGAATAGTTGTTTGAAATTGTTTGCATATTGATTATCAAACTACTTCTTGATATATATTTGAAGCATATCTCTTACACACACACTTTGTTGATGAGTATGATGATATTTTAGCAATTGTAGAAGAATTATGAGAGAACTTGAAAAATCTTTGTGTATCTCTCTTAGCATATGAAGCTTATTTTGTTGATATTTTTTCAAATTGCTTGAATGTGTGATTGTGTGAACATCTTTGTGAACTTTATGCTATTATTGATTTTCGTTATAACATTTATCAAGGGGGAGCATTGTATGCTAGACATTGTTCTCTTTTATGTTATGTTCACATGCTTCATTTTGTTACATGTTGGCATATTTTGACTTAATGATACTTGTAAGATATTACTTACTATCTTTGTCTTGCATGATGATTCATTCTTAAGTCATATGTCTTTGTTTTATATATTTGTGACTAATATGCTTGTTTTGTCCTTCACTCTCTTTTGTTGTATGTATATAGCATCTTATAACACAAAAACAAATGGGAAGAACTAAGGTTACCGGAAGTGGAAATCAATCGAATCCCATTGTGAAAGCCAAGTCTACCTCTAAAGGATCCAAAGCTTGAAGGACAAAAGATTTAGGGATCTTTGGAACTAAGAAGATATTTCAAGAGAGAGGCATTGACTTAGGTAAGTGTAAAGATTCTTATGTTTTTAAGTGCATTAAGGATAGAAATTAGGAATCTTGGGTAAGCATGTTAGGAATTGTGAATGATACTCTTGTTAGAGAGTTTTATCTTGAATATAGAGAAAGTGCCACCTTATTGGATGCTTTGATGGAGATTAGGGGTGTTGTGTCTAGAGTTAACCCGGAAAACATTAACAGGTTTCTTGGGCTATCTAATGATATAGATTCTAGTTTTCTAGATGTGGATGTCATTGAAAATCATAATATCATAGGTAGAACTCTTTGTGACAATGCTTCTTTTGAGTGGAAAGGTAGAGCCTATATTAGTCAACCGAGTTGAATAAAGACAATATCAAAATAGTGTATGCCTTGGTGACTAATCAACCTATAAACCTTGGAGATCTACTTATGCTTTATATTGATAGTGCGGCTTTCTCTACTAGAGGAGATAAAAAGCTTGCATTACCGGGGTTTATAACTTCTTTGTGTTTAGCTCATGGTGTTAAGAGTAGAGAAGATGATGTGTTGGTACAACCCTTGGAAAAGTATAGTGATAAACGTGTGTCATACATGTCATATAAGGATAAGGGTAAGACATGTGATACTTTTGGACTATTTAGTTGATTGTCATCAGATTAGCACAAACATTCTTCCGGATTGGGCTTTACAACTAAAGAAGAAGGTTGATGAACTTAGTGCTATAGTTGTTAAACAAGATAAAAGAGTTGGAGGAGTGTATTTCTTCAAGTTCAAGACCACCTCTCAAGCATTATGTTAGATCAACTACACACACATCTTTCTTTGGTGGACCTAGTTGCTAGTATTTGAGTGTTATGGTATGTTTCTTACCTTATGGCATCATTTCATGTAGTTTTTGTGAACTTTTGAACTTTCAATGGCATGTAATAATTAGTTTTAAGATTTGGTAAAGAAATCTTGTATTTTGGCATGTATTGAGGGGGAGATACATGGATTTGTGGACTTAATTGTATATTCTTATCCATATTATATGTTTCCATTTGTTGTTTTTCTCTTGTATATGCATTGTGCTTTGAGATGATTTGTAGGTTGCTTCAAGAGAAGATCAAGATGAAGTTCAAGAGTTGGTGAAGATTAGTTATAGGAATCTTACTCATTGTAATGTGAGAGAGTGATTTTGTGACCTATCTTCATTTTTATATTTACAGAAAATGTATAGGTTTTTTGACATGGAAATTGCCAAATGAGGAGATTGTTAGGTTTTAGTTTGTGTTGGCATTAATTCCATATCAAAATGATGTTTACTTCTAATGATTTAGTTGTTTAGATTCATGATGATTCAAGCTTCAAAGAAGAATGAACAACAAGTCAAAGCAAGTTCTAAGTCTTGAAAGAGAAAGGATGCAATTTGGTTCTACAAAGGTATACTAAGATCTTATGTTTCTCTTACAAGGCTTAGGCACACACACACAATTCATACATTTGTGTCCCTGCATCGTTGTGCACCATTTTAGGCACAAACATACAATTCATTCATATGTGTCCCTGCAACGTTGTGCACCATGTATAACACATTCACACACTTGAAGATGAATGCTCATGCATTGGTATGGAAATAACATGTTTTGGAAAATGCATGATTGGAGACTATCTCTATGTAGTTTGCATTCTAGTGTGAATTGTGTTTGTCTGTGTATTTGTTTGTATAACATGGATATTGAACTTGTATTTAGTCTTAAATAATTTTTTATTGAGTTTTGGTCATTTCGGTTACTCATACTATTGATTTCAAGTTCTAAGTCAAAAGATACTGCACTTTCAACTCATGTTGTATACATTGTCTTCGTCTTCGTATATCGAGTCAAATTATTATTTTTTGGGTTGATTATCTTATATGTCCTTGTCCATGTGAGATTTAGGGTTCGTAATCCATAAACGGATTTGAATTCCGAGTTTGGAGACCGGAGAACGGTAGAAGAACGGGAAGGGAGTGCAAGGGAATTGCACCATGGCCAAAGGCCATTCTTTGGTGCAAGCCCGAGATGGCGTGTGGCCATCTCGGCTGCAACACCTTGCTGCCTCGAGATGCCCACACACCATCTCAGGGAAGAAATAACAAATAAGGTCATTTTTTTCTTTTGGCTTCTTTCATTCCCTCTCCTTTATAATCTCTTTCCCTCTCACATTTCATTCTAAGAAGAAATTCAAACTTATGTGCAGAAATTTTCTCTCTACATTTTCTCACCTTCCAAACACCATAACTTCTTTATTTGAACTCCGATTTGAGTGATTCAAAGCTGAGAGTATTTGTTTATTCATCCTCCATCATTTCTCTATGGTTTTGAGTGAGTTTTATTCCTGTTTTTTAAGTCTAAACACACAAAAACGGAACTGAACCTAAATCAACTAAGGTAATAATTTTCTCTCAAAGTTTTCTCTTAAAACTTGGTCAATTGCCTTGGGTTTTCTTCTTCAACTTATATATGTGTATTTTAAGTGTTTTGATTTGAGTTTTGAACTATTTTAAAGCTAGGTTCAGTTTCAATTGAAATCATACATGTTGAGTTGGGTTTTGATTTTGCCTATGTTTTCACATGTTTGGAATTGTATTGTGCTAGCTTTGATTCTAGGACTATTTGATGATCTTTGATTGATTGATTTTATGAAAAATAGTTCCTCACATGTATTAGGCTCTCTTGGCCGAATTCTCACATGAATGCATGTGCTTATGTTCTTTTGAGCTATTCATGTGTTTTTGTTGAATCTATGATTAGGAATATGCTCTAGAACTTAAGCTTAAATCTAAATGACTTTGTCATATGATTTTAGCATGGTTTGATTTTTGTGATTTAAACTTGATTTTGTGATTAATTGAACATATCTTGTGATTCATGTTTAGATCTATGCATGTACCTAGGTTGTGATTAATGTTGAACATATCTGACATGATCTAGATGATTTAAACATGCATGATTGACTAGACTACATATGATTTGTGCATTCATGCTCATGTCTAGTATTTTCCATAGGATGTGTTGATCATAGCATTTTATGTTGTGTGTTTGTTTGCATTTTGCATTCATGATCACCTAGATGCCTTCTGAGAAGGAAGTTTTGACGATAGGTGTGAGACCTATGTTGTTGAGCAAGAAGTCTTGGCAAGAGGTGTGAGACCTTGGATTTTCGAGCAAGGTAGTCTTGGTTAGAGTCGGGAGGACTCAGATAGTCGAGCAAGAAGTCTTTCCTAGGGTCTTGAGGATCCGGATAGGTGAGCTAGGAAGTCTTGACTAGAGTCGGGAGGACTCGGATAGTTGAGCAAGAAGTCTTGCCTTGGGTCGTGAGGATCCGGTAAGGTGAGTGAGGAAGTCTTGACAAGAGGTGTGAGGCCTCGGATTGTTGAGCATGAGGGCGACATCTTCATGAGTAGGATAAGAGGGTAGTTTCTAGGTGAAGGGGTCACTTGAGAGATTGTGCTTGTCTTATCTACTAGTGGATTTTATTTTCCGGTGGTTGCTAACCCGTGGATGTTTCCTCTTAAGAGGTTTACCATGTTATATCTTGTGTCAACATCTCTCTATCCCTATCTCTCTAGTATTTGTATTTGTTATTTGAATACTATGGATAGAACTCTTTATGTAAGTTGACTTCCTTTCTATAATATAGATTGTGTATGTGTTACAATTACTTGTTTGTATCAAACTTTACTTGTATTATATATTGATTAAGTGTCTTTAATTAATATATATATATTGTGATACAAGCACAAACTTTTGTTTGTTTCTAAGGGAGTCGAAAAAGGAGTCTAACCTATTCACCCCCCCCCCCCCCCCCCACCCCCTCTAGGTTATCCTTGAGCATTTTATCGTGTTTGTATTTTCACTAGGTCTAGAGATGCTGCAATGGATAAGAGTATCCTAATGGATTTAAGCATGGCCACATGAGAGAAGGTTTCTTCATAATCGATACATTCCTTCTATGTATAACCTTTAGCTATCAATCTAGCTTTAAAGGTTTCCACCATTCCATCCATTCCACTTTTCCTTTTGTATACCCACTTCCACCCAATGGGTTTTACCCCTTTAGGCAAGTCTACAAGAGACCAGTCTTTGTTTTTGAACATAAATTCAATTTTGGATTGCATTGCCTTTTACCAATGGCGATGATCAACATCTTCCATTGCTTTCTTGTACGTGTAGGGACCATCATCTTCTGGAAGATTCTCTATAGATTCTTCTAGACCGATGTATCTCTTAGGTTGTTTAACAACCCTCCCACTACGACAAAGTATGGTACATTGTTGATCTCGTGTTGGTACGGAACTTACAATTGGGCTATGTTGCAAAACCTCTTGTGGAATTGTATCTCCTAAAAGCCAGGACAATTCTACTTTTAGGCATAAAATTTTTCATATAGTCTTTTTCCAGAAATTTAGCATTTGTTGAAACAAATACTTTAATATCTGAAGGACTATAAAAATAATATCCTTTTGTTCCTTTTGGATACTCTACAAATATGCATGTTTCTGAACGGGACTCCATCTTTTCTGTCTTTCCTTTTAACACATGCTCAGGACATCTGAATATTCTTAAGTGTTGTAAACTAGACTTTTGCCCAGTCCACAACTCATGCGGTGTTTTAGGACCCGACTTAGATGGTACATCGTTTAGAATGTACATTGCGGTTTGTAAAACATATCCCTAAAAAGAATTCGGGGGCGTTGAATAACTCAACATAGACCTAACCATATCAAAAAGAGTTCTATTTCTCCTTTCTACCACCCAATTTTGTTGAGGTGTGCCTGGTGCAGAAAACCGAGAAATTATTCCATTATCAATAAGATATTGCAGAAACACACCAGATAGATATTCTCCACCATGATCCCCCAAGATTTTTATGTGTTTCTCATGCTGATTTTCTACTTCAGCTTTAAATGTTTTGAACATATCAAAAGCATCTAACTTATGTCTCATGAGATACACATAGCCAAATCTTGAGTGATCATCCGTGAAAGTGATGAAGTACTCATATCCACCTCTAGCTTGAATGCTTATAGGTCCACACAAATCAGTGTGTATCAAACCTAAACATTCAATGGCTCTTGTGCCTTTGGTCGTAAATGACCTTTTGATCATTTTACTTTCCAAACACAATTACAAGTTGGTAGATCATCAACATTTAAGTCACTTAGAGGTCCGTCACATACCAATCTTTTAATCCTGCTAAGGTTAATATGACCTAAGCGCAAATACCATAGGTAGGTTCATCTTTTGATAATTTTTCTCTTTTATGATTAGGTTTTGTTGATTCCATGTCTAACAAGTGAGAGATATTTCCATGCAAATAGAATAAACTGTTTTCTAATGTACCTTTTCACCACAAAGAAAACACTTCCCTTTGATCTTGATTACTTTCTTTATCACCTTCTTAGTAGGTCCTAGTTGTTTTTTCTTCTGTTGTTTCTTGACCTTCTTATGGGTCTTAACAGTAGCAACTTTACCTACAGAATGAATCTCTTGACCCTTGCCTCATATAAGGATTTTTTTGTCCATAGCTTTCAACATCTTGCATCAGGTCTTGCAAGGTGTATTCCTTTTTATTCAAGGTGTAGTCCAACTTGAATTGATCAAAGGAATCTGATAGTGAGTTGACAACCATGTCAATTTTGGTCTCACCATCTATCTCAGCACCACTCAGTTCAGCAAGGTTGAGATGTGCTATGACTTTCATCATGTGATCTTTCACAGCCTGTCCAGGTTTCATCCTAAGATTCATAAAATCAGACACTACCTCTCTCTTAGTCATCCTAGACCTCGTAGCAAACATCTCCTCAAGAGACATCATTATATAGGCAGAAGTCTCCATTCCTTCATGTTGTTGTTGTAACGCGTCGGAGATAGTGGCCATAATGTAACATTTAGCCATCTTATCATAAGACTCCCACTGCTGATACTCATCTCTTTGCTCCTGAGTAGATTCATTAGTAGGAGTGGGTGGTTTAGGGGTGCACAGAACGAACTTATGTTTTTCGGATTGCAACAAAAGCCCAATTTTCCTTTTCGATGTGACATAATTAACACCAGTTAAAGTATTATCTTTTAGGATATTGATTAGAGATTTCTTTTTAATAACAAAAATTACATAAGAAAACTGTTAATAGTAAAATTTGGCTAGGGACCAAAGAAGAATTTTCCACTTCCCAGCCCTCCCGCAAGGGTCCAAATTCGGGCTTATATGACGGGGTATCGAGGTCCCCGAGGTCGAGCTACCACGCGATCCTACAGGAGCAAGGCGAGGCCGGCCATACCATCTGAGCATCTCGCACGAGTCCAGGCTTACCAAATAAAGCCCGATGAGACCGCGTCAAGCTTCTTATGCCAGGATAAAGCCCGAAGCTAGGTCGACGTGAAAGGACCTGGGTCCACCGACATCAAGGTATCTCATGACACTCTCCTAGAGCTTGCTACTATCTCTACTTTCACTACGAAACCTTCAAGGTGCCGAACTTGTCTTGCAAAGTCCCTCATGCCTCGTCGAGGTATAATCTCGACTTGTCCATGCATTAAAAGAAGGAGCCCGTAAAGTCTCATCGTCACCAAAAAGCACCAAGATCCACTGTAGACCCTGGCATGGTTAAATCATGTAGAAAGAGCAGTACTTGAGCGTACCTCTCTACCCTTCCAGAAGTGAGCCAAGGTCATCTGTTTATGGCAAACACCTTACCAGGGCCTGCTAGCCAAGCCCGCTACCCCGCTAGGAATCCTGCATAATTAGGTCAAGCTCCATGATAAAGCTCGGTGTAGTTAAACCAAGCTCCTAGCTACATGGTTGGAACCCTATGAGATATTTCACCCCCAAAATGGTTAGCACAAGCTCCATGGGAAGACCAGCATCTAGCTACGTGACAATCGAGAGGTCCCCGGGGAACCCAGCCAGTGTACTGAATCCTAGGGTACCTCGCCCTCAAGAAATATCAAATGTCACCCCAGGTAACCTCCATGAAGTACCTCTCCAAAGTGATATGCAGAACTAGAGCTCTCCTCTCGTCAACTTAGGTAGAGAGGATTGGCTTCCATGACATTTAAAGTACCATTAATAAGGTCAACCGTATTAATAGAGGCGCTCAACCCAGTTAATGCCATGATCAACACCATTAATAAGGGAATATTCAACTCTTTAATGGCCACCATTATTGAAAGAATCCTAAATGGAAACAAATACCTTTACCTCCAAGATATCCTCCGTATCCGATTCTTTGGGGTAAACTACAACAGAAAATCCCGTCTGTCAAGGAATGAAGAGTCCGAAGAGGAAACAATCACATCCCCTCCAAGATATTAGCCACGATCCGATCAAGTACATTAAAGAAAGAATCGTACTCAAGAAGGAGGGGGAGATTGAAGAATCATGGACTTGCACGCCAAGGTAGTTACCATTTATAAATATGCCTGTAAAAGGCATAGTAGGGTCGGATCAATGAGAAGACAGACATGCTTCGTTCAAAGATCTCTCGACATCATCAATGTATGTATTACCTTTACCTAGAATATACCGGTATCAGTCTACATTCGACCGCTATTGTAAGCTATCCGGAGCAACTACGTTGTATTACTTCACCATTCTTGTAAGCTCCCCGGAGCATTCTCTGATATATACATAAGGAAGGGTATTCCTCCTTCCTCCGAATACTGCCTTAGAGTTTTTCAGCATGTGATCATTCGTGATGCTTTTTTCCCCTTGGTCAGTCCATCTCCCTATACAAAAGACTTGTGTATTTTCTATTATCTACTGTGTTACGCATGTGTGTATGCGGGCTAGGAACCGACCTTATTAGTCCTAGCTCTCTAATCTTTCTTACATGAGATTGGGAAACAACAATGAAGACCTAAGGAAAGGAAGCTAGATTCCCACCCTGCTGGACCTAGAACTCTTATCCTCTCATCTATACGCCAAAGTCGCACGACAAGATGAGGAGGAACCACCCAGACCAGCTTGAAGGAAGTCGATGAGCTCTCCCACATCATCTCTATGGTAGAAATCGAGCTCTCCGACATTGGAGATAGATAAGCCCCCTCCTTACTTGCTATCTAGATCAGAGAATTACAGGAAGGAATCGGGCTCTAGAACCTGGATCCGGGTAACATGATGGGCTCCGACCCCGACCGAGGACCAGGACCAGGACCAGGACCAGGACAAAGATCAACCCATTCATACAACTCCATACTCAATATTCATACAAGATCAGGTCAGGTATCAACGATACCAACCCCGACCACTACCTCCGTGGTAGTGGTCTCGAGGTGTTAACAGGGATTTCTCATCCTAAACAAATTTCCCGTTAACAAAAAGAATCATGATATAGCACTTTTGAATATTTATCTTGAATTAAATAAAATAATTCAATCGTAAAAATTCAACGGTGATGAAATGCCTACAAGAATCTAAATTGATTCTAATATCTCCCACTACGCTAGTAGACACCAACGCTTCAATGCCTAGATGCAAGTTGAATTCATTATTATTCAGTCTATTTCTTTAACCTTTTTTCACCACAAAGAAACACTTTCCTTTGATCTTGGTTAATTTCTTGGTCTCCCTCTAAGAAGGCTCAAGTTGTTTTTTCTTCTGTTGTCTCTTGACCTTCTTACGGGTCTTTAACAGTAGCAACTTAACAAGCATATGAATCTCTTGACCCTTGCCTTTCACATGGATTTTTCCCGCACTTTGAACATCTTGCATCAGGCCTTGCAAGGTGTATTCCTTATTATTCAATGTGTAGTCCAACTTTAATTGATCAAAGGAATCCGATAATGAGTTGACAATCATGTTAATTTTGGTCTCACTGTCTATTTTAGCACCATTCAGATCAGTAATGTTGAGATATGCTATTACTTTTATCATGTGATCTTTCACACCCTGTCCAGGTTTCGTCATGAGATTCATAAAAGCAATCACTATCTCTCTCTCTTAGTCATCCTAGACGACATTGCAAACATCTCCTCTAGAGACATCATTATATTGGTAGCAGTCTCCGTTCATTTATGTTGCTGTTGCAACATATCGGAGATGATGGCCATAATGTAACGTACATTTAGCCATCTGATCTAAAGACTTCCACTACTGATACTCATCTCTTTGCTCATGAGTTAGATTCATTAGTTTGGTGGTTTAGGAATAGACAGAATGATCTTATGGTTTTTCAACTTACAACAACCCAATTTTCCTTTTTCCATGTGATATAATTATCATCGGTTAAAGTATTATCTTTTAGGAATTTGATTAGAGATGGGGTCATGAATTCTTTATATTAACAAAAATTATATAAGTAAATAATCATGATATAGTACTTTTGAATATTTATCTTGAATTATAAATAAAATAATTCAATCGTAAAAATTCAACGGTGATCCAACACCCATAAATGCCACGCCTCTTTTGGGGGTACGCATCTTTTACTTGTTGGACTAGGTCCCACCTAATTGTTAATATAACAACCAACGTTTTCTACTTTAACCTTGCAAATTTATAAACAAGAACTCTTGGGAGGATATTAATAAAATTACATTAAGTGTGTTACCAAGTTATCGACCTTCAATATAATCCCTCATGAATATCCCTCCTTTAGGAGTAGATATCGTTTGGGCTAATTGTCTAATCTATCCTTGTAAGGAAGTATCTTACTAAATTCCATTAATGAATACATCTTGGGAGTTTATTCAAAACATAAAGGTCGACTAAACTTGGAGGCCGTAGGTGTTCCAAAATACCTTCTCCCACTCAATTGTTTAAGGCGTGTGATAGAATTTTAATGAATGATTTACCAAGTTATCTAGATGCCAATTTAGATACTTAAACCATTCAATGCATGTTAATACCAAAAGAGATATATGAGTGGCACTCCTATTCTATATGACATGTTATCAAAACAATAACAAACTTTGCAATATTTTAAAAAATATAAATAGCTACAATTTTTGTCCATCCTAGAAAAACATGTAAATTACATATGTCTTAGAATACAAAAACTCCTTTCTTGGCGAACAAGTCTTCAAGAAACCTTCATCGTCTGGACTCTCTTAGCTACCTCCCATGGGCGTGCGCATGCCACAAACCCATAAAGGGCTGCCATGCGCAGCCCATGGCTTCCATAGGACTGCCGTGAGCAGTCCATGCCACAACAAATGTGGATGCGTGCTCTTCGCATGCACGTTCGTTGCTACGGCTCACACGGTCCCAAACTTGTTTCGGTTGCTTCCAATTCTTCAAACCTTCGAGTCTTCGATACTTGAATGTATTACAGAAGAATTATAAATAAATAACAATACTGCAGTTTTTTTTTATTACAACAACAAAATAAAAAAAAAGTTAGTAACTACCACGAAGAAAATTATGGTGATGATAGACCACCCTTCTTGTTACAATCCTAAAACAAAATTGGGGTCAAAAAATTATTGGCACTATTTGAGGGGGGTGTTGTGCAAATATCACCACTTTACTAATTTATATTAAAAATGCACCATTTAACGTGTTCAGACAAAAAAACCCCAAATATTAAAACAGTGATGAATTTGTCGTTTTCTAAGTCAGAGAAAAGCAACAGTCAAACCGATTGGAAACTAATCGACGGTGAAGTGACCAGAATGAGATTACACGAGAACAACTACGATTGACAAAGGTAAGATTAGTTTTTTTTTTCCTCATTTTTGTTGTTGTTAACTTGCATTACTTGTTACAATTGAGTTTTGTTTATAGAAATTATAGAAACCGGTTAAAATAGAGATCTGAGAATGATTATGGTTTAGGTTAGGGTTTGTAATTTGGTTGAATATCAGTTGAGGAAGATGAAATCTGGGTTATCGAGACTTTTTATAAAAGAATCGAGCTTATTTATTGTTGAGTCGAGCTTTTATTTTCGTGAAAATTAGGTTTTGGTAAGTCGATCTTTTCTTTGTAAGGTTTCAAGCTTTTTTTGAATTGGATCGAGCTTTTTTGAAAGAGATCGAGCTTTTTTGAAAAGGAATCGAGCTTTTTTCAATAGGGTCGAGCTTTTTTTTCATTGGATCGAGCGTTTTCATAGGATCGAGTTTTTTTTAAATGGTCAAGCTTATTTGTCCTTGGATCGAGCTTTTTTGTCCTTGGATCGAGCTTTTTTGCCCTTGGATCGAGCTTTTTTCTTATAGGACCGAACTTTATTATAATTGGACTGAGCTTTTTTGTTATAGGGTCGATAATTTTGTCATAGGATCAAGCTTTTTTAAAAAGGGTCAAGTTTTTTTTCCTGGGATCGAGCATATTTTTTTTAGGACCGAGCTGTTATTACATTGGATTGAGACTTATAATTTTGGTTACGAAATTTTTCTGTTTAATGATGTTGTAATTCTTTTACATTGCAGATGAGAAATAGGTTGAGGGATTTGCTTAAAACTCTAGAAAGAGACTGGTACGAGGGCAAATTGACTCGACACAACCATTTTGATGCCCTTGGCCATATAGACGACGCAATGAACTGGGTCCCTACAAAATTTATAGATGAAGATCGGCATCGGTTCATGGTGTCATGTTTCAGGTATTTCCTGACGATGCAGATATTTGCTTTCGAGGTGATCCATGATTTGGGCAAAGAGTTCGGTGCCTAGAGGGTTACAGATATGACTCACTGTTTTTTGAAATGGGAGAACAACCGTGAGGGAAGAAGCTGGCAAAGATTTTCAAAGCTAGGGTATTTATTTAATTTGGTAATGTTTATATTAGTTAGTATTTGTACAATTACATTGTTCTAACTAATATTTCAGATGTTTGCGAGGAAGGAACTGGTTCCCACACCAGCTGAGAGACATGCACCGTACTATGCTGGGCTAAACGAGGGGGGAGCTTGTATGTAGAGGAGGACAGGGTTGATATGCCACCTCCGGTCCCTGATCAGACTAACTTTGACAGGGAACAGTGGTATGAAGGGTAGGGGTTTGACAGACAGAACCTGTGACAGTGAGGGATCTGAGCCCGCTGCCGAGGGTTTGAGGTCCAGTGACAGTGAGGGACATGAGACAGACCCTCAACGAGAATGGCATAGTCATAAGCGGGTTCGGTTTACCACCCCTAGACATGGTACATCTATAGGGGATTCCCGTGGGGGCGTTGGGCGTAAGGGAGAGGTAAGTTGAAAATAAAGTTTAGTGTTTTTTATTAACACGTGTTGATAGTTTTGTACTAACAATGTAGACATGATTTCAGGCTCCATGGGCATATCTATTGAACGATGTGCGTGAAGCCCTTCGAAAGAGTGAAGAGGATCGACAACGTCAACACTTGGAGTTTATGGATATGATCCAGAAGAGTGATGAGAATCATCAGCAACAACACCGAGTGTTACTGGATATGATCCAGGGGCTTCAGAGGTCGACCATGCGTACACACCGGGATGGCCCCCCACCTCCTGATCTAGACTTTAGTCCCGAAGACTGGACTGATAGGGATACGGGGGGGACATACATGACAGGTGGACCTAGTTAGGACCTGCCTACCGGAGGGGTAGTTCCGGAGAGGCAACCTCAGTCACATACCAGCGATAGTAGGCTTACTTCATGTACAATAGTCAGGTCGGACCTCCTAGCTATCCCATCTGGGTCCACCCAGGCTCAGCGGTCCCCTCACCTCCCAGCATATCGATTCAGCCACAACTGTCCCCTCCCCCACCTAGCACGTCAGTGGCGTCGACACGGTAGCCTCCCCCACCTAACTGATGACGCATGGTTTGTGCAGCACTATAGCAATCGTGAAACCACCGTTGTAGCATATTCCTAATGAACTTAGCCATAGTCAACATAGGCAGTTGTTGTGCAAATTTTAGGCATGATTTTATGCATTCTGTAGCATTTGTTGTCATCACCCTGTACCTTCTTTTCGGGCAGTGTACACGAGACCACTTCTGTGGACCGGCATCAATTACATAATCATATGCATTCTGGTGCAAGTTTCTTAACTCTTCCATATGCTAGTTATATTCAAACTCGGTGTACGCACGGGCTGCTTTGTCCATTATTACTGTAACATCCTACCTATGAAATCGCTTCTTATTATTTTCAGCAAAGTGCCAGCAACATATGGTATGGGTGGCATAAGGGAACACATTAGAAATCTCTGCTTCAATGCTTGTATGTCTATCGGAAATGAAAACCAGCTCATCAATATGACCTAGGGCACCCTTCAAGCAATCCAAAAACCAGTCCCATGAAAGGTTGTTTTCTGAGTCGCCGTACCCAAAATCAATTGGATACACCTATTCGTTCCCATCTTGTGTTGTTGCAACAAACTTTGTACCCCGGAATCGTCCCTTCAAATGGGTACCATCAACGGCAATTACTGGACACTTACACATCCAAAATCATCTAAGTGAGGCACCAATCGACATGAAAAAGTACATAAATTTACCATCTTCGTCACACTATAAGTCAGTGATTATGCCGGGATTTTTTTGTTCCAAAACGTAACCAAATGATGAAAGCAAATGGAAGGTTTCCTCATGTGTTTCATATGTCAGTGACAACGCATAATCGATGACAGTCTGTGCCTTATTGTACATGATTTGTATTCCATACATTGATTTCATGTCGGCGATTATGTCCTTCGGACGCATTAGTCGACCATCTTGTTGTTGAAGTTTAGGTGCAATAACTTCTCCAATTATGACTTCACTAGCTTGTCAGTGGCGGCGGTGAATTTCCTCTAACGGAAAAGTGTGTTCGTTGACAAAACATCTTACTTGAAAGTATGTGCCCTCATCTCTCCTCACCGCTCTTAACTTCCACGTACAATTTTCCATCAAACAAACTAGATGTAATGTTGTCTTATTAGACCTTTTCACCTTCCACTCGAAGTTTTGTCACATTGTAAAATGGCCTACTAGTCGCTTCAAATCCTTTTTCATTGGAAAAAATTGCCCTTTATATATCATGCTTGTAGGTTCATCTTCAACCAAGTTCCTGCTTCCACCCATACCAAACGAGTATGATTCTTCTCTTAGAGTAACCCATGTTGTGGCATTATCAGAATCATCTGGAGTTACATTAGCCAGGACCTCGGAGGTCCCAGCTATATCTAGTGCACTGGAACTAAATCTGTGTACATGTCTTACACGTCTTTCCGTTTGGACAGGTTCTTCATCATCCTCATTGTCCTCTACATTTTCTACAAAATTGAAATTGCCCTCATTATCCACCTCATGAATCAGCCCAACATTCGGTGTTGTATTATGCTCATTGTTGATATCAGTATAGATCTCATTGTATTAGTGGTTGTACTGCCTAACATTCAACTTAATTTGACAACCAAATACATCATCGAATTGAGGTCCCAGTATATTATCATTAGCGGCTACTTCCGGTGGGATAACACATATGTTTTCCCGACCATCAATTCCACTTCTTTCTGTGAACTACTGGTTGCTTCCGCAAGACGATCGAAATTGTTATCACGTGAGGGATATCTTCACCAATGACACCTCATGTTGGCCTCTCGATTAGACTAAAACATACTTGTGGGATCACCCTATCTTCCCCTAGCATATACAGAACATCATCATTGTTTCTTATAAATGTACAACATATAGTCCTAGGAACAATTGATAAAGACTGTAGATCAGCACTGTATTTGTTCTCATCAAACTTCACAATGGTTTGCACGATCGACACCAGTTCGTCATAACTCAAATTCTTTGACACATACAAACCTTGGTTATCGGAACGTAAATACCTTTGATTTCCGTCGGGTAATTTCTCCCATCGACCGTTGTAAGATATGACTATTCTCACCCTATCCATTGTCCTGTTAAAATCATCATCAAAAACCATTATTAAGAAAATATTATTTAATATTAAATTTACAATTATAAAGGATTAAACAAAAATCAAAAGTGTAAGCGATCGAGCTTTTTTTTACTGATCAAGCTTTTTTTGTACATGATGGAGCCGTTTTTGTACATGGTCGAGCTGTTTTTGTATATGATCTAGCCATTTTTGTACATGATCGAGCTTTTTTGAACGGGATCGAGCATTTTTTATTCAGGACCGAGCTCTTTTTGTACATCATCGAGCTTTTTATTTTAGGGATTGAGCTTTTTTGTGAGGTATCTAGCTTTTTTTGTGAGGGATCAGACTTTTTTTGAGGGATCGAGCTTTTTTTGTGAGGGATAAAGCATTTATTTTTTGGATCGAGCATTTTTTCAAATGTTTCGAGCTTTTTTAAAATGCTTTCCAGCTTTTATGCCAAAGATTTTAAACTTGTTTGCACCACTTTAAATCAACTCAGCCAAATATATATACAAAAAAAAATACATACATGTTCATTCATTATTTTTTAAAAGTTTACAACTCCAAGACATAAACAAAAAAATTGAGACAACATGTTCATTAATGTTCATACATTGTTATAGCACACAGAAATACATGAAATAAATGAAAATGAAGATCAGAAATATTAGTTTACCTTCTTGTGTAATATCTGGAATGGTGCTCGTTTTTTGAAGAGATACCCGGAGTAGTTTACTGATTTTCAGACAACGTTTTTGGACGAGAGAGGCTTTTAAAGAATAAAGAATCGATTATTTAAGGGCAATTTCGGTAGTTCACCATAATAGGTGCCTTTTAAACTTAACTTATTATAACGGTGACATCACTGCAACTAACCAAAAAAAAGATGACATTTCTCACCATTTCCACAAACAAAATTACATTGAAATTCTAGGACCAAAATTGAGCAATAACCAACCACATACAAAACATATATACATCCATATATTCCAATCTAAATATATATGTTAATACCTAGAGTACCATCTCTTTCTAAAACATACATATATACAATAAAAAGAAAAAGATTCACGAACACATACATCAATTAATCAAGGGTACAACAAGGCTTTGATACCAATTGTAGAGAAACAACCACGAGTAACGGATGTGTGAGAAAAACAAAAAATTAGGGTTTGCGTATAAATAAAAAATTTCGCTTTTATGCAACAAGAACCTTAACCCTAGATTAATTGATGTATATAAAAAGTTTCGTACCTTTTTCTTGTGACGATTGAACAAGCGCTGAATCAATTCCGTAAGATCTTCTGATCCAGTCATGAACGTAAATCACCTAGGAGTGTGAGAGGATAGAGACAAACAAAATCTATTCTTTGTTAGTTACAAATATCCTCCAAGAGAAAATCTAAGAACGTCCGGTCACTTGTGAATTATCAATCAATTTGACTGAAACTTGCGTGAACCTTGATTCGATGTTGTACACAAAACCCTTTTGATGTAAAGGATACTAGTATACTATCGAAAACAAAAACGTTCCCCTTTTTTCTCTTCTTGGTCGAATTCACACACTATTCCTTAGGTGGATTTACTTGGTGGTTATACTTGGTGGTTAAGAATCCTTTTCAAAAAGGAATTCTATCCTACACCAAGACTCCTAACCCAACTCAATAGTGTGTTTGTTACCATATTAAAGACTTCCTAATTTGATTAGAAAAATAACCCTTTTTATTTATCTACTTATCAAATATAGTCTTTAATATTAATTATACTACCAACAATAGTATAGGTAGTATAATTTTAGGGGACCATCTCCTACTAGGAAAAAGATTTTTACTTTTAATGAAATAATTAATTAATCAACAAATTAATTAATTTCCATTTAATTAAATAATAAAATAAAAATAAAATAATTTAAGCTATTCTCAATAACCTTGCCGCCCAACACATGTATATAGGCCATATATTATTTTTATTATTTTATTAAATCCATTGGACCTTAATAAAAAGTCCACATGTGAACTAGACCCATTCTTATAAAAAGAAACAAGTTCACATGCCTTAATACAAATCTAGATGGACCCCTAAATTTGTCCAGTACAATATATCAAGTGATCCATGCAAGTTCGTGTTGATTATGGATCTTGGCGAGCTATCTAAATTTAAGCTCTTATAGACACAACCCAATCACAATCAACAAATGATTTACTTAGGTCCGATCTATTTAATTTTAGTTCATTCAACTAAAGAACTAAAATTGAACTCTTAAATAAAGATAGAATAAGTTGATGTTACTCATTCATACCCTAGACAACCTTATTGGAGGAAGTGTATCCCCGTGAAGAATATTAGTAATTACCAATAGCTCATAGACCGCCTATAGCTCTCCAAGTTACCATATTTACTCATATGACCACATATTGAACTTGGATATTTTGACTTGTCCAGAAGCCATGTTTCTTTTTTTTTTGGTAAATAAATGGTATCATAGAAAGAAGGAAGGAATGTACAAATACAAGGGGCATACCCCAGGAAGAAAGGGACACAAAGCCCAGAAACAACGTTCAAACAACGAACTCTCAAATAAGAGCTAAACCAACGGCTTTACAAAGAGCACTGCGCACAACACAAGCCCACACCACCTAGGGATAAATAGAGATGAGAGGATAATTCTTCAACTTGAGAGAAGAGAGCCGGCAACGAATAGTATCTGTAATGATCTGGGAAACCTCTCGACTAGACTTTCGAGAGCTTTTAAAAATACAACAATATCGCTCTCTCCAAATAAAATAGACGGCAGCCGCAAGATAAAGTTTTTTTGTCACGACGGAGGGGGAGCTCCCCTTCCAATGAATGGACACCCAATCAATAAGATCATTCCAGCTAAGATGAATCCCAAGACAACCACATTTATTCAGAAGCCATGTTTCAATAGACACTATTGAAAACTTAACGTTAAGATTTAATATCCAATACCTCAAAACATCCATATGATGGTATTATACATTCAATAAATGGAGCCACGATGTCCATATCTATAAATGAAGTCCTCTATCGATTAACAAATGAATACCACCAAACTATTGAGGATAGACTATGCTATATAATCGTACTCATTGATAGCTCAAATGATAACACTTGCAAGCATAAGTCCATCATTTATTTTAGGATTGAGATAGACTCTCCGATTGTCTTCAAATGAAAACTTTTATCCATTGACGGTTCTAGATAAAGTATTTCATTTTGATCCTATTCAATGCATCCAGTGCACTAGATTCTTTTGCCCAAAGACACCACACTTTGATGTTTTTTGACTCATCATAACACATTTGATCCCACTCAAATGCTAGCAAAAGAATCTACAACTTCGACAAGATGAATGTGCCCAACCTTTTATCTTAAATTGTGAATATTATTCAAGACTGACTAGGGAATTGTGTCTACCTCATACATATCTAGATGTATGAACAATTTTTCTTTTCTCATAGTCTTTTGACCTTATGATTATTTACTTTTGACAATTATAATAATTAAACTATAAATGCTATAAGATTTGTTAAACTAGAAATCACTTTATTAATATGAAAAGATTGTCAAATACAATATTATACTCTTGCTATCAAGCATAATCCTAACAAGAATCACTTTGCCTACTTCCTATCCAAGATGTGACAACTCTAGGAAGCAATTTTCTATCAAAAGCACTCATGTCTCTAGGAAGATTTTTGCTTGTCTATCCAGATTCTCCTAATCCTAGACAAGTCTCTTTGATTAGCTATCTGAGTCCTCCCAACTCTAGCTAAGACTCCTTGCTCAAGTTAAAGCTTCACTCACTCTAACAAGAGACTTCAACCTCTTATAAGATAAAGATCTAATTGTAGTGCACACATGCAACCATGAGGCAATCATAAGAAAATAGAGAATGTTAATCAAACAAAACCGCAAGAATATGGAACAAAATAAGTAGATAAGTCTGTCAACTAATATCTAGTTAAGAGAAATGGAAATATCAATCAATTATGACCTAGTTCTTAGAACATGAAACTAGACCTAGAAATCAACAATCAATCACATGGATACAATAAGATTTCTAGAATCAAGTTCATAATAGTCAAGTTTAGCTAAGATATATTGAATTGAACAAATCACAAGTTAAACTTGAAAATCAATCAAAAGAACCAAAAAATGAAATCAAAATCATCCTATTCATTCATCTTAATCAATCAAGAATATCCAAGAAGAAGATCTTAGAAGAAAACTAAGAAGAAAATGATTTACCACCAAATGATGAATTTTCGAGTAGAAATCTGGACAATGCAAAAAATGAGACATTCTTTGGTTCTGAAATCTCTTGGAGTTTGTATATCTCCTCAATACACTCAATTTCAGTTTTTGAATCAACTAAATCGAAGTTGAACTGAGGGAGATATCACAAAATAAAAAATCGTAAGATTGAAGAAAAATTTCAGCACTTGTATTGTTTATTTTTTTCAAACTTCAACACATGTGAGAAAATGAGAGGGAAAAGAGATTTTATGGAAGGGATGTCACCAACCTTCCCTGAGATTGTGCATGGGGATCTCGGGGGCAGAAGGTTTTCCATTCCGAAATGGCCACATACCATCTCGAAGAGGTGAGGCATGATGGCCTTCGGCCAACGCCACTGCCTTTCACACTCCTTCTGCGTTCTTCGACCATTCTCTGACAGTTCTCCAGCCTCTGAACACTAAATTTGAATTCATTTTAGATTACGAACTAGGACTCTATCATGCGCATAGACATCTATAAAACTTTGACTAGAAATTATTAATTTGACTCGATATTTGAAAACGAAGACAATACAGGCAACGTGACTGGAAAGTTTCATAACTCGTTATTTGAAACTCGAAGTCAAATGTATGAGTAACCGAAATGACTAAAACTCAATAAGGAACAATGTAATACCAAATTCAAGTCCAAGGTCCATGTTATGCAAACATATAAACATACAAACATGTATCACACAAGAATGCTATTAATTGAACATTGTTCTCAAACATGCAATTTCAAAATCTAGTCAATTTAGTACAAATGCATGTGCATTCAATACAAGTGTGTGAACATGTTATACAAAATGAGCACAATGATGTAGGGACACATATGATTGCAATGTGTGTGTGTGTGCCTATGCCTTGCAAGATGAAGAAGAATCTTGATACCTTAGCATCCAAGTAAGCACATATCCTCTTGAAGATGAACTTTGCATATGAAGTTGTTTTCCTTCTTTGAAGCCTAATCCAACCACGAACCAACTAAGAAACTTAACAAGACAAACAAAGAGCATTTTTTTATGGAATCAATCTAACATAAATCTAAAACTTATATTTCTTCTGCTACTTTGAAGGAGTTATCTTTTTGTTCAAGATCTATCGTTACCTTCATTGATAGCCTCGCTAGATCTCATCCAAGGCATTCAATGCGGCATTCTTTTCCATTTCAAGTCTCTCAATTTGTTCTTCCAAATCATTGTTCTTCTTAGAGACTTCTCCATTCTTCTTCTTGAGTGCATTATTTTCCTCTCTAAGCAATTTCATCTCAAGTACGAGCTTTTTGTTTAGCTCAATGAGCTTTTCTACCTTGGACACTTTCAAGGCTTCTTTACCTTCTAGCTCATTATTCAAAAGTTACACTTTCTTCTCAAGCTCTTCCCTAATGTCTTTTTTTTCTTGGGGAGACTTCTCTATTTTCTCTTGAAGTGCTTCATTCTCTTTCTTAAACAACTCCATTGCCGACACTAACTCTTTAACCATACTCATTAACTCCTAATTCATCTCCATCATCTTGTTTCATTCCTCCTCAAGGCTTATTTGTTGTTCTTCCTCCCTTTATATGTATGAGACATTTTGGTATCCTTGATTTTGTTGTTGAGATGCCTTGAGCTCTTCACCTATCCGATTGTTAAACTCCATAAAATTTATCACCAAATCTTCAAGGGACGTGTCCATTGGTTGGTAAAATAAGAGAGTCAGCTCATAGGGGTTGCCATCATTATAGCTACATGAGGAATATATGTGAGACCTCCCATTTTGGTCATATGGATCATAACTAAGCTCATGCCTAGGCCTTGTGTTCTCCTAGTTACCATATTTACTCATATGACCACATTTTGAACTTGGATATTTTGACTTGTCCAGAAACCATATTTCAATAGACACTATTGAAAACTTAACGTTAAGATTTAATATCCAACACCTCAAAATATCCATGAGATGATATACTATTGGGGTTTATGCCCTAAAGATGTAATTTGTAAATGGATTTATGAAATAAATAAAAGAAAAGTTCAATTCATTCTTGTTGTGTTATTTATTTTATAACTTGTGCTTATATTTAACATCCAAGATTGCTGGATGTAATCTCGAACGTAGATTAATTGATGTTTATAAAAAGTGTCGTACCTTTTTCTCGTGATGATTGAACAAGCGCCCAATTAATTCCGCAAGATCTTCCAATCCAATAACAAATGTGAATCACCTAGGAGTGTGGGCTCCCTTTCTTTAAATTATATACCTGTGGATGGAGACAAACAAAATCTTTTCTTTGTAAGTTACAAATATCCTACAAGAAAAAAATCAAGAACGTCCGGCCACTTGTGAATTATCAATCAATTTGATTGAAACTCGCGTGAACCTTAATTAGATGCTGTACACAAAACCCTTATGATGTAAAAGATACTAGTGTACTATCGAAAACAAAAATGTTCTCTTTTTCACTTTTCTCATTGGCTGAATTCCACACCATATAACTTAGAGTTGATTGAATTTTGTCTAGAGTAAAATACTAAAATTTTCCATTTCAAAATTCTCTCTTACCAAGCAAAATTCTCTCTTAGAAAAACTTAGGTTGGTAGAAATTTTACTCTAAGAATCTTAGGGCTGGCCGAAAATCACACACACACACACACACACACACACATATATATATACAGGATCAAAAATCCTTTCATAAAAAGGATTTACTTGGTTGGCAAGAATCATTTCCTTTGGTGGATTTATTTGGTAGTTAAGAATCCTTATCTAAAAGGAATTCTATCCTTTTGTATATATATACATGGGCTGGCCGAATTTCATAGGATATAGATTAGGATCACAAATCCTTTCCTAAGAAGGATTTACTTGGTAGTTAAGAATCCTTTCCTTAGGTAGATTTACTTAGTGGTTAAGAATCCTTTTAAAAAAAAAAAAAATTCTATCCTCAACCAAGACTCCTAATCCAACTCAATAGTGTAATTGTAACAATATTAAAGACTTCCTAATTTGATTAAATAAATAATTCCTTTTATTTAACTACTTATCAAATATATTCTTTAACATTAATTATACTACCAACAATAGTATAATTTTAGGAGACCATCTCCTACTAGGAAAAAGATTTTGACTTTTAATTAAATAATTAATTAATCAACAAATTAATTAATTTTCATTTAATTAAATATTAAAATTAAAATAATACAATTAAGCTATTATAAATAGCCTTGCCGCCCATACCATATATACGGGCCATATATTATTTTCTTATTTTATTTAATCCATTGGACCTTAATAAAAAGTCCACATGTGAACTAGACCTATTCTTCCAAAAAGAAACAAGTTCACATGCCTTAATACAATTCTAGATGGACCCCTAAATTGGTCCGGTAGAATATATCAAGTGATCTATGCAAGTTCGTGTGGATTGAGGATCTTGGTGGGCTATCTAAATTTAAGCTCTAATAGACACAACCCAATCACAATCATCAAATGATTCACTTAGGTCCGATCTATTTAATTTTAGTTCATTCCACTGAAGAACTAAAATTGAACTCTTAAATAAAGATAGAATAAGTTGATGTTACTAATCATACCCAAGACAACTTTATTGGAGAAAGTGTATCCTCGTGAAGAATACCAGTAATTGCCAAGAGCTCTTTGATCGCCTATAGCTATCCAAGTTGCCATATTTACTCATATAACCACATTTTAAACTTGGATATTTTGACTTGTCCAGAAGCCATGTTTCAACATATACTATTGAAAACTTAACGCTAAGATTTAATATCCAATACCTCAAAACATCCAAATGATGATATTGTACCCTTATTTAATAAATGGTGTCACGATGTCCATATCTATAAATGAAGTTCTCTATCGATTAACAAATGAGTACCACCAAACTATCGAGGATAGACTATGCTATATAATCGTACTCATTGATAGGTCAAATGATAACACTTGCAACTATAAGTCCATCATTTATCTCAGGATTGAGATAGACTCTCTGATTGTCTTCAACTGAAAAACTTTTATCTATTGACAGTTCTAGATAAAGTATTTCATTGTGATACTATTCAATGTACCTAGTGCACTAGATTCTTTTGCCCAAAGACACCACACTTCGATGATTTTAGATTCATCATAAAACATTTGATCCCATTCAAATGCTAGCAAAAGACTCTACAACTTTGACAAGATAAAGGCGCCCAACCTTTTATCTTAAGTTGTGAATATTATTCAAGACTAACTAAAGAATTGTGTGTACCTCATACATATCTAGATGTATGAACAATTCTTCTTTTCTCATAGTCTTTTTACCTTATGATTAGCTACTTTTGACAATTATAATAATTAAACTATAAATGTTATAAGATTTGTTAAACTTGAAATCACTTTATTAATATGAAAAGATTGTCAAATACAATATTATACTCTTGCTATCGAGCATAATCCTATCAATGTAAGACACACGTTTATCACAATATTTCTCCTAGGGTTGAATCAACACATCATCTTCTCTAAACTTAATCCCACATGCTAAACACAATTAAGTTATAAACCCCGGTAATGCAATTTTTTAACCATTCTAGTGGCAAAAGCCGCACTATCAATGTAATACAAGAGAATATATCCAGGGTTTGTCGGTTGATTAGTAACGAAAGCATACACTATTTTGATTTTGTCCTTATTCAACTCGATTGAATTCGAAGATCCAATAATGTTAGTGCAAATGAATAAATGCCAAAATGCACTAGCCTTAGGTAACTCATGTTGACTAACGTATGCTCTATTTTTCCACTCAAAGCAAGTATCATCACATAGAGTTCTACCCATGATATTTAGATTCTCAATGACATCCACATCTAAAAAATTAGAATCTATATCATTAGATAGCCCAAGAAACTTGTTAATATTTTCTGAGTTAACTCTAAATACAACACCATTTCCATCAATGCATTTAATAAGGTGACACTTTCCTTATATTCATGAGAAAATTCTCTAACAAGAGTATAATTTACAATACCTAGCATGCCTACCCAAGATTCCCATTTTCTTTCTTTTTAGCACTTAAGAACATAAGAATCTTTACAATTACCAAAGTCTATGCCTCTCTCTTGAAATATCTTCTTTGTTCCAAAGATTCCTAAATCCTTTGTCTTTAAAGTTTTGGATCTTTTATAGGTGGACTTGGCTTTTACTATGGGATTCAATTGATTTCCACTTTCGGTAATCTTAGTTCCCCCCATTATCTTGTGTAGTAAGTGTTAGGATTATGCTCGATAGCAAGAGTATAATATTGTATTTGACAATCTTTTCATATTAATAAAGTGATTTCTAGTTTAACAAATCTTATAGCATTTATAGTTTAATTATTATAATTGTCAAAAGTAAATAATCATAAGGTCAAAAGACTATGAGAAAAGTAGAATTGTTCATACATCTAGATATGTATGAGGTAGACACAATTCTTTAGTTAGTCTTGAATAATATTCACAACATAAGATAAAAGACTGGGCGCCTTTATCTTGTCAAAGTTGTAGATTCTTTTCTAGCATTTGAATGGGATCAAATCTGTTATGATGAGTCTAAAATCGTCAAAGTGTGGTGTATTTGGGTAAAAGAATCTAATGCACTGGGTGCATTGAATAGGATCACAATGAAATACTTTATCTAGAACCGTCAATGGATAAAAATTTTCATTTGAAGACAATCGGAGAGTCTATCTCAATCCTGAGATAAATGATGAACTTATAGTTGCAAGTGTTATCATTTGAGCTATCAACAAATACGATTATATAGCATCGTCTATCCTCGATAGTTTAGTGGTATTCATTTGTTAATCGATAGAGGACTTCATTTATGGATATGGACATCGTGGCTCCATTTATTGAATGAGAGTAGAATACCATCATATGGATGTTTTGAGGTATTGGATATTAAATTTTAACGTTAAGTTTTCAATACTGACTATTAAAACATGGCTTCTGGACAAGTCAAAATATCCAAGTTCAAAATGTGGTCATATGAGTAAATATGGTAACTTGGAGAGCTATAGGCGGTCTATGAGCTCTTGGCGATTACTGGTATTCTTCACGAGGATACACTTTCTCCAATAAGGTTGTCTAGGGTATGAGTGAGTAACATAAACGTATTCTATTTTTATTTAAGAGTTCAATTTTAGTTCTTTAGTGGAATGAACTAAAATTAAATAGATCGGACCTAAGTGAATCATTTGTTGATTGTGATTGGGTTGTGTCTATTGGAGCTTAAATTTAGATAGCCCGCCAAGATCCCCTATCCACACGAACTTGCATGGATCACTTGATATATTCTACCGGACCAATTTAGGGGTCCATCTAGAATTGTTTTAAGGCTTGTGAACTTGTTTCTTTTGGTAAGAATAGGTATAGTTCACATGTGGACTTTTTATTAAGGTCCAATGGATTTAATAAAATAAGAAAAATAATATATGGCCCATATATATGTTATGGGCGGCAAGGCTATTTAGAATAGCTCAAATATATTATTTTTATTTTATTATTTAATTAAATGGAAATTAATTAATTTGTTGATTGATTAATTATTTAATTAAAAGTCAAAATCTTCTTCCTAGTAGGATATTGTCTCCTAAAATTATACTATTTTTGGTAGTATAATTAATGTTAAAGACTATATTTAATAAGTAGATAAATAAAATGAATTATTTATCTAATCAAATTAGGAAGTCTTTAATATGGTTACTAATACACTATTGAGTTGGATTAGGAGTCTTGGTGTAGGAAAGAATTCTTTTTGGAAAAGGATTCTCGGTCACCAAGTAAAACTACTTAATGGTAGAATTCTTCTTTCAAAAGGATTCTTAACCACCAAGTAAATCTACCTAAGGATAGGATTCTTGTCCATCAAGTAAATCCTTCTTAGGAAAGAATAAACTCTCCTAATCTATATCAAAGAGAAATTCGGCCAACCCCTGTGTAAATAGGAGAGGATAGTTTTCCTTTTAGAAAAGGATTCTTAACTACCAAATAAACACATCTAAGGAAAGGATTCTTGCCAACCAAGTAAATCCTTGTTAGGAGAGGATTTATGATCCTATATATATGTGTATAAAAAATTCGGCCAGCTCTAAGGCAATTGAAAGGAGAATTTCAGCCAGCCCTAATTTTCTAAGAGAAGAATTCGGCCATCATAGGAATTTTGAGGGAGAAAAATCTTATTTTACTTTAGACAAAATTCGATCATCTCTAAGTAATAGTGTGTGAATTGGGCCAAGAAGAGAAAAAGGGGAACGTTTTTGTTTTCGATAGTCCACTAGTATCCTTTACATCAAAAGGGATTTGTGTACAACATCGAATCAAGGTTCATGCGAGTTTCAATCAAATTGATTGATAATTCACAAGTGACTGGATGTTCTTGGATTTTTCTCTTGGAGGATATTTTTAACTAACAAAGAAAAGATTTTGTTTGTCTCCATCCTCAGGCATACAATTTAAGGAAAGGGAGCCTACACTCCTAGGTGATTCACGTTTGTGATTGGATTGGAAGATCTTACGGAATCAATTCAACGCTTGTTCAATCGTCACGAGTAAAAGGTACAATACTTTTATATACGTTAATTAATCTAGGGCTAAGGTTCTAGTTGCATAAAAGGAAAAAAAAATACGCAAACCCTAATTTTCTTTTTTATCACACTTTCGTTGCATTTTGAACCGTTTTTTCGCTACAGTTAGATGTTAAATACATACCAACAAAGTAAGTGGAAACAAATAGTCACTAAAATATAATCACAAAGACATATGACTTAAAATGAATCATCATGCAAGATACAAATAACAAGTAATATCTTACACATATCATTAAATCTCAAATATGCCAACATATAACAAAATGAAGAATGTGAAAATATCATAAAAGAGAACAATGTCTACCATACAATGCTCCCCCTAGATAAATGCTATACCTAAAATCAATGATAGCGTAAATTTCACAAGGATATTCACACAATCACACATTAAAACAATTTGAAGAAATCTCAACAAAATAAGCTTCATATACTAAGACATATACACAAAGATTTTCAAGCTCTCTTATAATTCTTCAACAATTTCTAGAATATCAACAAACTCATAAAGAAAGTGTGCGTGTGAGTTATGCTTCAAATATATACAAAGAAGTAGTTTGATAATCAACATCCAAACAAATTTCAACATCTATTCATTTTAAGCTTTTTCCATAAAAAGTCAAACCGATTATCATCCGAAATTTTTGCTTTTAAGAGAGTAGAATTCAACACATGAGAGTATGAGTGCATGTGGCTCGTTCTCCCATTTCTATTTTTCAACCTGAGCACTTTTGATTTTTCAACTATACTACTTATTAAGCTTTCTTCCTTTTAGGCTTTGAATCAAAGAATTTTCTTTTCATGGTTCCAGTTCAACACTTCTTTGATTTTTACAAACATAAACAAAAATACACTTCATGATGGCTTTCACTCATCACAATGGTGTAGCTCTTTCCAATATTGGGTAGATTTCACAACCAATGTGTGTAGCAATTTTCATGAAGGTGCTCGTTGAGTTCTATGTATTTGTTGAAGTAAAATGGACACTAACCATTGGTCATTTTAAATGTACTATAGCACAAAAACTTCAAGGTTTATCCACAGTTTACATATTAGTAAACTTAACCTACTTAACCAAACATATATGAGAAGCAAAGTGAAATTTTGAAAACCAAGATTTTATGGCTCATAAGCACATGATCTAAGAGCAATAAGTAGAGACTTATTCAAGATCAATACTTCTCTAATGAGTAGCTTTCGAAGAATATGAAGCTCATATTTTTAAAAATAATGCCACTAAATAACAAAACACAAACAATCATCAAAGTTAAGATCAATGTGAAAAATATCACTATTAGATCCTAAAATAGCAAATGTCAATGAGAACCATATATATGCTATACAAAATTCTCTAATATGAAATGCTATGAAATGCATATCAAAGATTGAGTCATAAGATGAATAACTAACAGAACATGCATTAGAGTATAGAGATACCTTTTGCACATTGTATTCACCCAATATCATACTTCCGCCCTTTTTATGAGCACTCCTGCCTTGAATGTCCTCATGACATCAAGTTGACGATGTTTCACAACAAGAGTATAAATAGAATAATATTTCAACTCAACCAACACAAATATTAAATGAACTTCTCAAAAAGTTAACCAACAAATTTCGACCATCATAACAAACATGATGTGAGATAACCAAGTTCATATCAGTATATGGAGTATTCAAAGCTAGCAAATATTGTCTCAAAGTTAACTCACATGTGCTTCTTACATTAATGTTAAGAGCACTCACCCTTGAACCACTTGTTCTTGGGTGAACCTACACAAACATTTCCATTATCATCCATGACAACAATGTTAAATCTAGAGTAAAGTTCTTCAATTACTTGATTAACAATTATATCATTAATACTCTTTTCCTTAACATTTTCGACAAAAGCTTTGTCAAGTCGAACAAAATTAGCTTTCTTCATACTCCACACCATATTATCATGCTTAGCAATTAAATCACATTTATCTATGTTTAATGCACTAGCATGTTCAAGTTGAAGTTTAATCTTATTGTCTCTAATTGCATTTCCTAATTTGCATTTTTCAATGAGCTTATAACACTTAGGCTTAATATGATATATTGTGTTGCAATAATGGCAAAGAGGAACAAAAGACGAGATTGTACCTCTTGGAGTTGAAGTAGCTTCACTAGGAGTTTGCAAAGATACCTTGTTTGCCAACTTCTTCTTGGCTTTCGATATCCTCTTCTTGTGTGGTTTCTTGTCAATCATGACTTCATCCAAGTGAGTAGGAGGTGGTGCTTCCAAGGTCTCCTCTTCAACAACCAAGTCATCTTCACCATTATGAGAGTTAATAAGATTCCTAACTCTAGACACACTTACCTAATCATTCACTAAATCCTTGATGGCCTCCTTAGTTGTGTCTATCTCTTCCATTAATTCTTGTTCTCTCTTCTTCTAAGAAGATATCATTCCATCCTTCTCAAGTTTTATGTTTTCAAGTTCTCTAAATTTCTTCATAATATCACCTTTATCACCAAGAAGTCTATGAGTAACTAACATAAACTCATTATGTTGCTTCTTGAACAAATCATCATTTTCACCAACTTCTCTTATAACACTATCCCTAGCTTCTTCAAGATTTTCTATCTTAGCCAACATTCTTGTTCAAAGATATTGAACTCTCAACCCCTAGTGGAATGTGAGAAGCCGTTAGAGCTGCAAAGTTGCTTACTAACTCTTCATCACTTGAAGACTCACTACTAAAGCTCTCATCATCACTAGAGTCATCATCACTCCAAGTAGCTGCTAATCCTTTGCTCTTCTTGTCCTTCTTAGGTGGCTTCTTGGTACACTCTTTAGCAAAGTGACCAAAACCTTGACAATTGTAGCATTGTACACCTTTTTTCTTCATGGCTTGACTATTCTTCTCATTCCTTGGAGATGATGGTTTTCTTACTCCCTTTTCCTTGGAAAACTTGCCTTTAGGTTTAGCATTTTTCCTTAGAAACATTTTAAACTTCCTAACCATAAGTGTCATCTCTTCATTTTCATCATCACTCTCTTCGTCAATAGCATTGAGAGCAATTCCCTTACTCTTGGACTTTGGCCTCAAGCATATCTCATAACTTTTGAGCAACCTAAGCAACTCATCAATATTCATACTATCCATATTCTTGCTTTCCTTAATGGTTGTTACCTTAGCCTTGAACCACCTAGGAAGTGACTTAAGGATTTTCCAATTTTAATGCTCTCTTGAGATAGGTACTCTAAGGGCTTAACATTGGTTAGCAATGTTAAAAAGCCGAAATTGGAAGTCTTCAAACTTTTCTTCTTCACTCATACATAAACCTTCAAATTGTGAAGTCAACATTTGAAGCCTTGATTTCTTCACTGCCAATGTTCCTTCATTAGTGACTTGCAGAGTTTCCCAAGCCTCCTTGGCGGATTTAAGATTTTGAATGTAGGAGAATTGATGCCCATCAACTCCTCAAAGATGGCATTTATAGCACGATGGTGCCACTTAGCAATCTCAAACTCATTTGTAGTCCATTCACTTCTAGGCTTGAGTATCTTGGTTCGATCCTCTTGAACCTTGGTAGGAGGACTATAACCTTCTTCTCCTACCATCCATACCCTTTCGTTAATTGAGCGGATATAGGCTTTCATCCTCAACTTCCAATACCCATAGTTAGTGCCTCTAAGCAATGGTGACCTAGTATTTGAGGTTTCTTCTGCCATTACATCATCTTGTAAGCCTATGGCTCCATTAGCTACACAAATACAGTGAATGTATCACCCGGATACAGTCTAAGTGCAATCTAGTGTCCGGCTCTGATACCAATTGAAAATACAAACACGGTTAAATGCTCAAAGCTAACCTAGAGGGAGGGTGAATAAGTTATATACCTTTTTCGACTCCCTTGAAAAAAAAAAGTCTTTCCCTCTAAATTGCTTGTATCACAAAATATATATCAATCAATAACAATTAATCAATATACAAAATATAAAGAATGTGATGCAATCAACACATACACAAACTAAGATATAAGATGGAAGTCTAATTAAAAAGTAAAATATTCAAAACATATCAATTATACATACAAATATAAGAGATAGAGTTTAGAGAAAGTTGACACAAGATATTTACTTGGTAAATCTCCTAAGAGGAAACAACCATGGGTTGAATCCATAACCACCGGCACACATAATCCACTAGTAGATAAATTGAGTACAATCTCTCAAGTGACCCCTTCACCTAGAAACTACCCTTCTATCATACTCAATGAACTTGTTGCCACCTTGCTTAACATAATGAGGCCTCACACCTCTTGTCAAGACTTTTTCGCTTAACTTGAAGAATCACTCTCCAAATAAGACTTCTAATGCACAAGTCAAAGACTCACTCTAAGACAAGTGACATACGCTTGCACAATCCAAAGAATAACTCTAAGGAATGTGACTTCCACTTGCTCAACAAATCATAGGCCTCGCACCTATTGTCAATACTTCCTTCTCACAAGGCCTCTAAGGTGATCATGAATGCACGATATGCAAACAAGCATGCAACATAGAAAAAGATGATCAACACATTCTATGGAAACTAGATCTAAACATGAAAGTGCCAAGATAATCTAGTTTTAATGCATGAATGACAAATCTAGATTATATGTAAAGTATACAATGTAATCACATTAACTAGATTCATTCAAGAATACAAAACGTGCAAAATCAATATATGATCATTCAAGAACACAAAAAAAGTTTTGTTCACATATACAAATAAGCTAAAATCATATGATCAAGTCATGTAGATTTATATAATAAGTTCTACAGCATATTACCTATTCATAAAATCATTAAAGCACATGAATAGCTCATATGAACACAAACACATGTATCATATGGAAATTTAGGCCAAAGAGAAACTAATACATGTGAGAACTATTTTTCTTCAAAATCAATCAATCAAAGATCACAAAATAGTCCTAGATGCAAAGCTAGCACAATACAATCCCAAACATGTGTAAAATAGGCAAACCAAAACCTAACTCAACATATGAGATTTCAACTGAAAAGCAAACTAGCTTGAATGAGTTCAAAACTCAAATCAAACTAATCACAGTACACATACATTTATTGAAGAAGAAAACCCAAGGTGATTGACCAAGTTTTAAAAGAAAACTTTGAGAGAAAATCAATACCTTAGTTGTTTTGGGGCAGTCCTGTTTTTGTGAGGATAGACCAAAAACAACAACAAAACAAACTCGAACCTTCGGAGAAACGATGGAGGATGAATAGACAAACACTCACAACTTTGAATCACTCAAATAGAAGTTATGTTGTTTGGAAGGTGAGAAAATTTTGAAAGAAAATTCTGCACTCAAATTTTGAATCTCTTCTTAGAAAGAAAAGTGAAAGGGAAAAGAATACACATGAAATGACCAAAGAGGGAATGAAGGCACCAAACACACTTGCTACCCGAGATGGCATGTGGGCATATCGGGGTAGCAAGCATTCTTGCCCGAGATGGCCACGCGCCATCTCGGGAAAGAGTGCTTGGTTGCACTTTTTTTCCTCATACGTTCTCTTCGCGTTGTTCCACTGTTCTCCGGCCTTCAAACTCGAAATTCAAATCCGTTTATGGATTACTAACTGTAACTCTCTCATGAATATGAAAAAATAAGATACTCAACCCCAGAAAATAAAAATTTGACTCTATATATGAATACAAAGACAATGTACGCAACATGACTAGAAAGTATCATATCATTTGACTTAGAACTTGAAATTAAGAGTATGAGTAACCAAAGTGTTTGGAACTCAATCTAGAGTGATTTAAGACTAAAGTCAAGTTAAATATCCATGTTTTACAGACATATACACATACAAAAACAATTCACACTAGAATGCAAACTACATGGACATAGTCTCCAATCATGCTTTTTCCAAAACATGTTATTTTCCTACCAATGCATGAGCATTCAACTTTAAATTTGTGAATGTGTTATAAATGGTGCACAACGATGTAGGGACCCTAATGTATGATATGTGTGTGTGTGCCTTAAGCCTTGAAAGAGAAAAGAAAGGTCTAAGTATACCTTTGTAGAACAATGAATCATTCTTTCTCTTTAGACTTGAACTTGCTTTGACTAGTTGTTATTTCTTATTTGAAGCATGAATCATCATGAATTAAACAACTAAATCATTACAAGTAAACATCATTTTGATATGGAATTAATGCCAACAAATTCTAAAACCTAAAATCTACTATTAGAGCAAGGCACAAGAGCACCGAGTCCCCTCAAGTTAAGCGCACTAAAGATGGGACTAGCCCATGACAATACAAGTAAAACCCACGAGTGACAATGATTGTCACACAAGCTAAAAAAAAATTTAAAAACCTGCCCATGCTCAAGGCATCACATCCAAGCTAGTTAAAGGCCGATAAATTTGGCCATTTCAACAAATTGAAAATTTTGGACCAAAATAACTAATGACTCAAAATAACTAAAAGGACGACTTAACAAAGGCGTCTACACCTCCAAACCAAAACCCAACATTGTCCTCAATGTTGAAAACTAGGGATTCTGGTCTAGTAGCGCACACCTAACTAACTTAAAACAAACTGAGGCACTAATAAATAACAATCAATGCCCAATAAAATAAAAAACCTCAAATAATGCTTTATGTAAAAAGGTACTTTGACACAATATTTAAATGAAGCACATTACGATATGCCCCAGTCTGAACCAATCTTACCAACGTTTGGAGGCTCATACACTTTACAAGAGCTTACCAACGTTTGGAGGCTCATACAATTTACGATATGCTCCTGTCTGAACCACTCGACCTTCCTTACTATCTCTCGGGACTAGTAACTATGTGTGGGCACCTCACGGTCTCAGGAACTTGAATGAAGGATGTAGAGAATAGCCTTGAAGAAACTCTTTCTTCTCGAGAGAAAAAAAAAACTTTGAACAATTCTAGTTAAGAAAAAGAAAAATATTATTATTTTTCTTTTCACCGTTAATGGTGTACTCTGCACCACAAACTTTTTCTCTCTTTCTTGTTCACGCAAAACCAATCTGCATCGTATGCAAATTATTGTCCTGTTACATGTAAACCAAATTTGCTTAAAAAAGGCAACCCCCCACTGTTGCACATTTTATGTTTTGCTTTTATTTATTCGTGCACACACAAGTTTGCAACCTATGCAAACATTTTATAAGTTCTTATCAAAAGTTCAAACACCATAATTTGCATTAAATGCAAATTGAATAATTGATGGTGCGTGTGTCCTGTGCTTCTCTTTTTTGATTGTGTTTTATTCTATTTAAATATTTAAAACAGATATCAAATATATATATATATATATATATATATATATATATATTGATAAAACTAATCAATTCCAATCTTTTAATATATCTCATATCTTTAAAGATATTAATCAATTTGTTTTGAATCCAAACTCTTTAAATTCAAAATTAAATATCTAATTTAATAAAAATAAAATAATCAAATGATCTTATCTTTAAGTATTAAATATCAACCAACACCCTTCAACTAATGATTAATCACACAATTAAATAATCTAATTATTTAATTAACATAATCATTATCATTCATTAATTAAATAATCTCGTTATTCAATTAATTTCCGAATACATACGTGTCACTTTCGTAACACAATTAATTGGACAATCCAGTTAATTTAACCGTGACCCTTGTTACCTAAATTGATCGGGCTAGTAAGGTGACATAATGGAGCCACAGTATTTTGAGCTCCAATAATCCTCAGAAATAATTAATTAAACTCTTTAATTAATATTTCATTATTATTAAGTGTTATTCCACTAAAAATCCGAAGCTGCACTCTGTTAACTGTAGACGCTTTTACACAAACCGATACAACTCGGTGTCTATTGATATAGCTATTACACATGGTGTGATCCTACACATTAGTTCATAATTAAAGTTTGGTCATAATATCCGTTATACCCCTCAAATTACAAATATTCTTTAAGTACCATTGATTCTATAATGAACAATAAATCCTATTCATCACGGAACTAGGAGAGTGCTCATATTGTCTAAGCCACGTATCAACCATTAAGGGAACTACCAACTACTTCTCATAAGAAGGAGTGGATTCCACTATTGTGTACAAACCTTCCCAACCACAAGCCAACCCACAATCCAAACTACAATCCCAACATATGGAGTATATTGATCAGGAAATGCATCTGACCTCACCCACAAAGACCACGATCTAACCTGAAGGAGTCGATAAGACACTTAGGATTAAGATCACCCATATATAGCCATCGTTAGTTGATATATATGATTCTCATCGGTAAATGGACCTTGGTGAGAGATTCAAATAGATCATTGCCTAGTCCTGTATGATCACATCATACAAGGTACCTCCATTCCCATATCTCATATGAATGATTCAGGATAGAATCACTGTTTATTACAGAATGGACCGCATCTATAAATTAATCATAAATAAAGTACCCAGCTTTATTTGCTATCTATGGACTCTTTAGATTGCACATCTCTCACTGTATCCATCTGTATATGACACTCATATACATAGTTCGAGATTACATCTAGCAATCTTAGATGTTCTTATGCACAGGTTACAAAATAAATAACACAACAATAATGAATTGAACTTTTCTTTTATTTATTTCATAAATCCATTTACAAATTACATCTTTAGGGCATAAACCCCAACAATTGCAATTGAAACACCTGTACAATCACACCTATATTCTAAGGAGCCTTCGACTCATCTCATCATTTAAAAACAATGCATCAATAAAAACCATGTATCAACTCAAAAATGAAATCAATATGCATGAATAGTATCATCACCATCCTTTCACTAAAGATATTCACAAGTAAATTGTTTCTCATCAAAATTTCAATCAACCAGAAGAGAGATAACAATTAAGCTTAAAGGAAAAAATGGTAGGAACTCTAAGGGCCGTTTGCTTTTTAATCATCACTCTTGGCTTTCTCGTCCTCCTCGACTTGCAATTTGTTTATGGTTCTTCCTAATAGATGAAAGACCCTAATTTATCACTACATCTACCAAAATGTCAGCATTCATAAAATATATGTCAAAATCAAATCCACAATCATTAAAACCACCCGCTAAATTATAAAAATTTCAAAAAGCAAACAAAAGATAAAATGAATAAACCTCAATAGGTTGCCTCTTATAAGCACATTAGTTATCATCTTGGTAAGACATTGTGGTGCCTAACCAATCTCCATACATCAAGACTTCAACTCCCGCCTCTTGTACTTCACCTCTCATGTATGGCTTGAGTCTATGCCGATTGACCATGAAGATCTTTTGATTTTTCTAGTTCTGAATTTCCACTGCCCCACTCTTGAAGACATTGGAAACTTGGTATGGTCGTATCCACCTTGATCTCAGCTTCCCTAGAAAAAGTTTTAGGGGGGACTTGAGCAGTAGCACAAGTATTCCCAAGATCAATTCCTTATCAATGAGTTTCATATCATGGATAATCTTTGTTTTCTCCTTATATAGTCTTACATTCTCAGAGAATGCAACTGAAACTTCTCCAGCTCATTCAACTGAAGTCTTCTTTCTTCCCTTGATCTACTATATTCCATGTTCTGCTTTTTGAGAGCCCAGCAAGTGGGATGTCCTACCTCAATGGGAAGATGGCATGCCTTGCCGAACCTAGTATGGGCTCATTCCAATGGGATTCCTATAGGTGGTTCGGTATGCCTAAAAAGCATCATTCAACTTAGTTGCCCAATCATTCATTGTAAAGTTTACTGTTTTCTTTAAGATCTGTTTAATAAGCCTATTGCTTACCTCCACTTGACCAGAAGTTTGTGGATAGTATAGTGTGGCTACCTTGTGATGAACTCCATACTTTTTCATGTGTTTTTCAAACGTCTGGTTAAAAAAATGACTTCCCCCATCGCTGATTGTCACCTTCAGAACCCCAAATCTAGCAAGAATATTCTCTTTCAAAAATTAAGCCACCGTACTACTGTCACTTTCAAAACATTTACCACATTCTCACAACCTTTTTTATCTCTCAGCTATAATTAAAATTCATGCAGCAACAGAACCCATATGATCAACCTAGGTTTAGAATCCTTCTTTTGTAATAAATTGTTAGAATTATGCTCGATAGCAAGAGTGTAATATTGTAATTAACAATCTTTTCATATGAATAAAGTGATTTCTAGTTTAACAAATCTTATAGCATTTATAGTTTAATTATTATAATTGTCAAAAGTAAATAATCATAAGGTCAAAAGACTATGAGAAAATAAGAATTGTTCATACATCTAGATATGTATAAGGTAGGCACAATTCTTTAGTTAGTCTTGAATAATATTCACAACTTACGATAAAAGGTTGGGCGCCTTTATCTTGTCAAGGTTGTAGATTCTTTTGCTAGCATTTGAATGGGATCAAATGTGTTATGATGAGTATAAAATCATCAAAGTGTGGTGCCTTTGGGCAAAAGAATCTAATGCACTGGGTGCATTGAATAGGATCAAAATGAAATACTTTATCTAGAACCGTCAATGGATAAAAGTTTTCATTTGAAGACAATCGGAGATTCTATCTCAATCCTAAGATAAATGATGGACTTATGGTTGCAAGTGTTATCATTTGAGATATCAATGAGCATGATTATATAGCATAGTCTATCCTCGATAGTTCGGTGGTATTCATTTGTTAATCGATAGAGGACTTCATTTATAGATATGGACATCGTGGCTCCATTTATTGAATGAGAGTAGAATACCATCATATGGATGTTTTGAGGTATTGGATATTAAATCTTAACGTTAAGTTTTCAATAGTATCTATTGAAACATGGCTTCTGAACAAGTCAAAATATCCAAGTTCAAAATGTGGTCATATGAGTAAATATGGTAACTTGGAGAGCTATAGGCGGTCTATGAGCTCTTAGCGATTACTGGTATTCTTCACGAGGATACACTTTCTCCAATATGGTTGTCTAGGGTACGAATGAGTAACATCAACTTATTCTATCTTTATTTAAGAGTTCAATTTTAGTTTTTTAGTGGAATGAACTAAAATTAAATAGATCGGACCTAAGTGAATCATTTGGTGATTGTGATTGGGTTGTGTCTATTGGAGCTTAAATTTAGATAGCCCGCCAAGATCCCCAATCCACACGAACTTGCATGGATCACTTGATATATTCTGTCAGACCAATTTAGGGGTCCATCTAAAATTGTATTAAGGCATGTGAACTTGTTTCTTTTTGTAAGAATAGGTCTAGTTCACATGTGGATTTTTATTAAGGTTCAATGGATTTAATAAAATAAGAAAAATAATATATGGCCTTTATAATAAGGTATGGGTGGCAAAGGCTATTAAAAATAGCTTTAATATATTATTTTTTATTTTATTATTTAACTAAATGGGAATTAATTAATTTGTTGATTAATTAATTATTTAATTAAAAGTCAAAATCTTTTCCTAGTAGGAGATGGTCTCCTAAAACTATACTATTGTTGGTAGTATAGTTAATGTTAAAGACTATATTTGATGAGTAGGTAAATAAAAGGAGTTATTTATCTGATCAAATCAGGAAGTCTTTAATATGGTTACAAATACACTATTGAGTTGGATTAGAAGTGTTGGTGTAGGAAAATATTCTTTTTGGAAAAGGATTCTTTGTCACCAAGTAAAACTACTTAGTGGTAGAATTCTTATTTGAAAAGGATTCATAACCACCAAGTTAATCTACCTAAGGATAGGATTCTTGTCCATCAAGTAATCCTTCTTAGGAAAGATTGAACTCTCCAAATCTAGTACAACATTGAATCAAGGTTCACGCGAGTTTTAATCAAATTGATTGATAATTCACAAGTGACCGGACATTCTTGGATTTTTCTCTTGGAGGATATTTGTAACTATCAAAGAAAAGATTTTGTTTGTCTCCATCCTCAAGTATAAAATTTATAGAAAGGGTGACCACACTCCTAGGTGATTCACATTAGTGATTGGATTGGAAGATCTTGTGGAATCAATTCGACGCTTGTTCAATCGTCATGCGAAAAAGGTACGATACTTTTATATACATCAATTAATCTACGGTTAAGGTTCTCGTTGCCTAAAAGGGAATTTTTTTTATTTATACGCAAACCCTAATTTCATTTTTATCACGCTTCCGTTGCGTTTTGAACCCGTTTTTCCCTACACAAATATCTGAAAGCTGTGTAATCCGAATACACTATCACCTTGGCCCCCGCCAAGTATTGTAAAAAAAATTCAAGTGTGAATACTAATGCAGGCAATTCCTTTTCCGTGGTATAGTAATTGAGTTGGGTGTCATTAAAGGTTTGTTATGAGTAGTATATTACATGGGGGACCTAGTCAACATTTTGTCCCAGAACTGTATCTACTGTATAGTCCAACGCATCGCACATTAGCTCAAATGGTACTTCCCAATTAGGTGGTGCTAACATAGGTGTTGTGGTCAGGGCCAATTTCAATGATTCAAATGTTGCTAAGCAATTATCACCAAATTCAAATTCCCTATCTTTCTTGAGGAGCATACATAATGGTTTGGAATCTTTTGTGAAATCTCAAATAAATCTTCTATAAAACCTTGCATGACCCAATCTTGATCACTTCGACTTCCTCCTTATCTACCTCAATCTCCCTGTTGAAGATTATATGCTCAAAAACAATCCCTTGTTTCACCATGAAGTGACATTTCTCCAAGTTTAAACTAGGTTAATTTCTCTGTATCTTTTAAAAACTGAGGATAGGTTTTCTAGACGTCAATGTACAGAAATCCCTAAACTTGAGAAGTTATCCATAAAGACCTTTATGATCTCCCCTATCATGTCTGGAAATAGAAGTCTTGTACCTCTAGAAAGTCCCTAGATCGTTACAAAGCCCAATAGGCACTCTTCTATAAGCAAAAGAACCAAGTAGACATGTGAAGGTTGTCTTCATCTGATCCTCAAAGGCTATTGCTATCAAATTATACCAAAGTTTCCTATAATCTATGCACACATGCCACCCTATCTAAAGCTTTTGAGCCACTAGATCCTTGTTCTCATTTTCCACTACTATAATCCCAGATTTCTTTGGTACAACATGGATTAGGCTGACCAACATGTTATCTGATATCGGGTATGTGATCCTATCATTCCATAGCTTCAAGACCTTTTTCTTGACAACCTCTCACATGGTGGGATTGAGTCTTCTTTGTGTTTCCTTTGTTGGTTTAGTGTCTTCTTCCAATGGAATTATATACAAGTAGATGGTAGGGCTAATCCCCGTGATGTCATCTATCATACACACTATTGCCTCCCTATACTCTCTTAACACCTCTTAACACCTCTAGTAAACTTATCTCTTGGGATTCATCCAAACCTGTTGAAATGATCACCATATTTCTCTTCTCTTCTCTTCATCAAGATAAACATATTTCAGCTTAGCTGGAAGTGGCTTAAGTTCTAGCTCCAAAGGCTTTTCTCTTTGTATCTTCATGTCTTATCTTCTCACGTCTTTCAAATTGTTTCTTAGATCACCTATATCTTGTTCTTAACCTTCATCACTATTTTCTAGGCCTTTGTCTTCATCACAAGGGCATTTATGAGAGAAAGAGGGATTTTTAGTGCAAAAGTGTAAAAAAAGAGAAAATGAGAGATAGAGTTAAGGAAAGTCACAACCATGTCACTCGAAAGCAATAGTGACCCAAGTCTAGGGGATGTCGCGGCCAAAGTGTTGCTACTAGGACACCGCGATAGAGAAGAGAGAAGTTAGTGAACTAATCAGGTCTAAAGGTCCCTGCCTTTTTATCACTGGCTTGCTAACCATGACAACACTTAAAGAAATCAAATCCATATGTCATTGCTATAATGTCGTTGCCTAGCAACCGCGACAATCAGATTGATGACCGTATAACTGTTTGTCGCAGGCATGTGTCGCTAGGTCCAAAATGTGACATTGAGGCCGCAACATATGTAACATCAGTGAATCTAGCTGCAAGACATCAACTTGGGATCATATAAGGACATTTCTCCTTCATTTGAACCAGAGAGCTTTTCTAGATGAAAATTCACAACAAAATTTACTCTGTTCTACCCAATCTCAACTTCATCCATTTCTCATCCTGAACTATTTTTTTCCACCCAAAAAGCTTAACAATACAAATCTAGATTACTTCCCGATAACTATTCCTCTCTACCAATTCTCTACGCATCCTCTTTTTGTCACTTTCCATATAAATTCCATCTCACTACACATTCTCATCTTCTATTCTTGCATCAAGGTTCATCAAGGAGCAAAATGGGTTCAAGCTTAAAGTAGGAGGCTCATAGGTGATTTCCTTATCTTTGACCTCTTCATCTTGATTGCAATCATGTATAACTGGATCCCACTTTATGGGATTGATTTGAGAAACTTATGGATTTTGGGTATTTGTTTTAATTATCAATATATGTTCTCTAATTATGTTTTTTTTTTCACTTTATAATTAGATCTTAATCCTTATGTGATTGATTTTGCATACCATTTGTTAATTGCAATATTAGTAAGATTATATGTGACAAAATTAAATGAGAATTAACAACCTTAATTGGCTATAGCTCATAGTGAATATGATAGGTTAGTTGGTAGATAAATCAACCCCAATTGCCTAGACTATTAATTGTAAATAACTGATCTCACCAGTATTTGGGTGTGTACCTCCTAGCTAAGACGGACTATTCGAGGGTTATTTGTATAAGTTATTATCCTTTATTACGGTCATAACTTCCTTCTGTTTTTGGCTAAGGGAGTGTAATTGGTAAACTGCCTCTTGAAAACCATGTTGCCTTTTTGGTCATCGTCTTTGTGACCACCTTTATTTTTACTTGAATTGTTATTCTTCTGGTCCCTTTTTGGGTTACCCATCGAACTACTCTTTTGGGCTTTTAGATCTCCTCCAGGAGACCACATGGATGAAATCCCCACCGTGAGCTAACTGTTTCTCTTCTGCCATTGCATATCATATTATATCATCACTAGATACGCATAAGAGGTTGCCCCTTTCTATTTTAGCCGAAGTGAACATTGGTTCTGTTGTAGGCTGTTGAGGAAGGTTTATACCACCGCATCATCATCGAGGTCCTAAACTTTCGATATATCCTGGGAGAAACAGATTAGGTAATCTTTTAACTTCTCGTTCTTCCATTGTTTTAAGGTAGATATGATGGATATTTACTTTCTCCTTTGAATATTCAATATGAACTTTCTGGTAAAGACCTTATGCACTAACTCCATAAAGTTCAGATAAAGCCACTAGTGCACCAAACTGTCTGGACCCTTGATCTCCTAGAGCTTGTGGGAACATTCTCCATATAAGTACATCGTCATAATCATATTGCGCATTGCACTCAGGCACCTCCTAACAAGCTCATATGGGTCGGTGTTGGCCTCAAACTATTCCATATGTAGCATCTTAAGGTTCTCTAAAAAACTTGATTATCGAATCGAGTCAAAGAACAGACTGCTTGAATTCCCAATCAGTAGATAATTATGGCTCTGCCTACGCTCCAATGCTTCTATCCTTCACAGTAGAACTTCTCTCGCCTTTTGGTTCTCTCTATTCATCAAACTTTTGATGAATGGTGATCCCGTAAGGATCCATCGGTACACACCTCATAATCTAAATAAGACATTGCCCAAACCTAAACGGATGGTTGGTGCCTCCTAGATAGAGAATCTTTATCGATATGGACTATCGAGACCTTCTTCTGTTACTACCATGGCAGTTTTCCTAGGTATACTTAGACCGATCGCCATCATATCTTCCCTTATCTCCTTGAAGACTGGACTCTCTATGTTCCCTTTCATCTCGATCACTCCTCCCTCTCTAGTTGTTATTGCCCTAGTGATTATTTTTCCTGAGACTCCGGTCATCTTAGTAATCATCTTTTATTTGGGAATGCTCCATTCTTTCATGATGATCCACCCTATCACTACCAGTTTTATAAGGAGCACTTGGGGTTACACACACTATCTCCAAATGTAGTTTAGGATCTTAGGCTACCACAGGTGTGGACAACTGATACGGGGAAGTCAGGTTGGTGGTCAGTGTTATGTTGATCCCTTGCTTAGCTACTTCATCGATGACACTTTTTAAACATTCCTGAATGTTGGAAGGCATATAGAGAGATTCTAATTGGGGTGTCTATTTAAGTTATCATAACTTAGTTGTCTATGGTTAGGGTTGCGAAGGTAATCCTCCTCTAGTGGTGCTAGCATTTATTGGGCTAGAGGAGTTAACTGTAGGAAAAAAACCACAGCGGAAGCAGTAAAATCGATTGGTATAATTAATAAAAAAAATCCTTTAAAAGAGAGAAACTTAACATTTGATTAATGAACTTATAATAAAGGTATCGTACTTTTTTAACGTGACGATTGATGTTGCATCAAAAAGAAAACTGCAAGATCTCCCAATCCAATCACGAACATGAATCACATAAGAGTGTGGCCTCTTTTTCTTTGAGTTATATACCTGAGGATGGAAAAACAAAAACTTTTCCTTTAGTTAGTCACAATAACCCTCCTAGAGTAAAACAAAAAATGTTTGGTCACTTTTGAATTCACAATCTTTTGACGAAAACTCATGTGAACCCAATACATTGTTGTGCACAAAGCCTTTTGATGTAAAAGCAACTAGTGGACTATTGAAAACAAAATGCTATTTTCTTTCTTTTCTGTCTTGGACGAATTCCCACACAATGAGTTGGATGAAGGTGTTTTTTAATATTAATCGGGAAAATAAAAGAAAATCTCTCAATACTCCAGGACTTGGGTGAATTCCTGGATAGGTGTATATATAAGTGGCCGAAAATCCTCCTAGACGGAGTATTTCTATTTCACCAAGACTCCTATCAACTTTCGGATTCAATGCTCTTCTAACACATAAGTGCATTATCTAACAATAAAATTTTGAATATCATATTTTGACTTTATAAAAAATTTCATAATTTGACCAATTTCAATTAGAGTTTTAATGGATATCAAATACTTTCTAATCTGACTAGATAAATAAATACCTTTTATTTATCTACTTATCAAATAAAGTGTTTGATACTTATTATACAACCAATAATAGTATGACACTAGGAGACCTACTCCTACTTACAAAAAGATTTTGACTTTTAATTAAATTATTAATTAATTAATTAATTTTCATTTAATTAAATGTTAAAATAAAAACAATATATTAGGCTATTATATTAGCCCTTGCTGCCCAAGCTTATTATATATAGGACATTTATTCTTTTTCTATTTTATTAAGATCATTGTACTTTAATAAAAAGTCCACATGTGAACTAGACCCATTCTTGCTAAAAAAAAAACAAGTCCACATGCCTTAAATTAATACATTAATATAATTTAACAGCCCATTTAGTTAAAATGTGCAAGTTATATTCTTAATATAATAATGGAATGCTAATCAAACCCCATTAGGGCCGCCCAAGGATTCCCACATCCTTGGCCACCCATTTCAAGTATTTTGTAGGGTTTCTGTGTGTCTTGACCACACATGACCACATCTATCCGAAACTTTTGGATTCTGAAATCCAAAAAAATTCTAGATGGAACCAGAAATTAGTCTGGTAGAATATATCAAGTAATCCATGCAAGTTCGTGTGGATTTGGGATCTTGGCAAGCTATCTAAATTTAATATCCAATAGAAATAACCTAATCACAATCGATAAATGATTCGCTTAGGCCCGATCTATCAATTTAGTTCATTCGACTAAAGGAATAAAATTGAACTCTTAAATAATAATAGAAAAAGTTAATGTTCCTCATTCGTACCCTAGACAATCTTATCGGAGATAGTGTATCCTAATGAAGAATGCTAGTAATCGCCAGGAGCTCATAAACCGCCAATAGCTCTCGTAGTTACCATATTTACTCATACGACCACATTTTGAACTTGGATATTTTGACTTGTGCAGAAGTCATATTTTAATAGACAATATTGAAAACTTAACATTCATATTTAGTATCCTAAAACTCAAAAAATCCATATGATTGTATTCTACTCACAATTAATAAATAGAGCCATGATGTCCATATCTATAAATAAGGTCCTCTATCCATTAACAAATGAATACCATCAAACTATCGAAGATAGACTATGCTATATAATCGTACTCACTAATGGCATATATGAAAACACTTGTAACCATAAGTCCATCACTTATCTCATGATTGAGATAGACTCTCCAATTGTTTTCAAGTGAAAACTTTTATCCATTGACGGTTTAGGATAAAGTATCTCACTATGATCTTATTCAATGGAGCTAGTGCACTAGATTTTGTTGCCCAAAGGCACCCTCTATGATGATTTTAGACTCATCATAACACATATGATCCTACTCAAATGCTAGAAAAAAAATGTATAACTTTAACAAGGTAAAAGCGCCCAATCATTATCTTAAGTATTGAATATTATTCAAGACTAACTTTAGGATTGTGTCTACCTCGTACATATCCAAATGTACGACAATTCTTCACTTCTCGTACTCTTTTGACCTTACGATTATTTACTTTTGACAATTATAATAAAGAAACTACAAATGATATAAGATTTGTTAAACTATAACTCATTTTATTAATATGAAAATATTGTCAAATACATTATTACACTCTTTCTACTGAGCATATTCCTGACAATCTCCCACGTGCTCTATAGCAATTGTGTCATATCTCTTATCCCTATATTTTCCAAGTACCTATCAAAACTCTTTTATGGTAAAGCCTTTGTGATGGGATCTGTTAAATTTTTTACTGACACTATCTTGGTAATCATCACGTCTCCCCAATGCACAAATTCCCTAGAAAGATGATACTTTCTTTCAATATGTTTCCCTCTCTTATGATTTCTTAGTTCTCTCTAATTAGCCACTGGTTCACTATTGTCACTGTAAACAGTGATTTGCTTATTCACTTTAGGAACCACATCCAAGTCAATCAAGAATTGGCAGAGCCGGACAACATCTTTAGCAGCTTTGGATGCAGGAACATACTCAGCTTCCATGGTGGAATCAGCAATACAAGATTGTTTAATACTCCTCCATATGACGGCGCTCCTCTAAGAGTAAACAAAAATCCTGATGTTAAACTACTGGAGTTAGAATCCAACTGGAAATCAGAATATGTAAGTCCAACAAGAATTAAATCCCCTATAAAGTAAACACGTATATAATCTCTCGTTCTCTTGAGATACTTGAAAATATGCTTAACTGTCGTCCAGCGATCAGGACCAGGTTCCGATTAAAATCTGCTAACTATGCCAACAACAAAACAAATATCTGGTCAAGTGCAGAGCATTGCATACATGAGACTTCCAACTGTCGAGGCATATGGAACACTGCTCAAGAATTGCTCTTCATACCAATTCTTAGGAGCATGTTCCTTGGAAATTTTAATTCCATGTCTGAAAGGGATTATACCTTTCTTGGAATCTTGCACGGAATAATTAGACAATAATTAATCTATTTATGAAGCTTGGGATAATGCACTCATTCTATTATTTCTATCCCTTATTACTTGGATACTAAGAATATAACTTGCTTCTTCTAAGTCTTTCATATCTAATTGTTTTGCTAACCATTCTTTTACTGATGTCAATAAACCTACATTGTTTCCGTTGAGTAGTATATCATCAACGTAAAGAACTAGGAAAACCAACGTGTCGCCTTTAACCCTTTTGTATACACAAGGTTCGTCAAGGTTTTGAAAAAATCCAAAATCTTTCATAACTTGATCGAAATTTATGTTCCAAGGTTTGGATGCTTGTTTTAGTCCATATATGGATCTTTGCAACTTGCATACCCTTTCATCTAGGCCATTTTTAATGTATCCTTTTGGGTGCATCATATAAATGCTTTTGTCAAGACTTCAATTAAGGAAAGTTGTCTTGACATCCATTTGCCAATTCTCTAGATCTAAAGATGTTGCAATGGATAAGAGTATCCTAATGGATTTAAGTATGGCCACAAGAGAGAAGGTTTCCTTACAATAGATACCTTCATTTTATGCGTAACCTATGGCTACCAATCTAGCTTTAAACGTTTCAACCTTTCCATCCATTCCTCTCCTCCTCTTGTATAACCACCTGCACCAAATAGGTTTTATCCCTTTAAGCAAGTCTACAAGAAACCAGACTTTGTTTTTGAACAAAGATTCGATTTCATATTACATTACCTTTTGCCAATGATGACAATCAATATCCTCTATTGCTTCATCGTACGTGTAGGGATCATCGTCATCCAGGAGGTTCTCCACTGATTATCCTAGTCAGATGTATCTCTCGGGTTGTCTACTAACGTTTCCACTATTGCTAAAGTTAATTACCAACTTTTCTTGATTAATCAATATAAGCAAATTACCCCATAAACAAATATGCAAAACAAGTAAAAACTGTGGAAATAAAAATAACACCAGATTCTTTACATGGAAATCCTTAAGTAAGGGAAAAAACACAGGCTAACCACTTAGCCACTCTGATCCTCAAAGCCGCTATTATAATGTTAATTACAACCTAGGTTGACCTCTCGTCACACTATTCTCGGTCACTAACCCATCACTACTACCCGTAGGCCTTTGTAGAGATTCTAGATCAACAAACTTGTGCACTAATCCACTTAGCCACAAATCTTAACAATCAATGAAGTGAAATGCAATGGAAATATTTGATTATGCACTAAATGCTTATCTAGGGATTTAAAGATGACAATAAGTGCAAATCCTAAATATTAATATCTAAATGTAAATGCAAGTAGATTTGGCTAGAGGGAAAAATGGCCTAATTGCTAGCTATCAATGAACATATATTCTCACCCAACAATCAACAACTCAAGCATGTTATAAATACCAAAAACAAATAATCATGCATTAACTCAACAAGTAAAACTAAACCTAGGCAAATAAGAACACAAGAGTTGCAAAGAGATGCAATGGAGATTTTGGGCATGTTCAAATTACCTAGTCAATAGAATCAAGAAGAAACCATAAAGATGATACTTGTGAGATGCCAGATGCTTATGGATTGATGTCTGGTTTAATGGGTTCTTGGAGCTCTCTCTCACTAGGAGTCAATTCTCTCCCTTAAGGATATGAATTCCAGAGCCCTAGGTCTGAATGGGGAAGAAGATGTTGAATATATATGGAGAAAACTGACACAAAGTGAAAAGATGAAACTGCCTAGAATTTTGGTCTTTCACATGACGTGTCGCTGGAGGACCCATGACTAATTGTCCAGTGAAGACTTCTGGCAAGGTCACTGGAGAGACAACAAAGAGATGTCCCATGAAACCTAGCGAAGTGAGGTTCGTGAGATGGGTCACAAGAAGGAAATGAAAAGATGTCCCGTAAAACTTACTAGAGAGAGGTTCGCAGGATGGGTCGCGTGAGAGACAACGAAGAGATGCCCCATGAAACTTACTAGAAAAAAGTTTGCGGGAGAGATCATGGGAAGTCTGACGAAGTGTCCCGTGACAAATGTAAAATTTGCATCCTAACATGATTTTTCAAGGGATTTTTAAGGGATTCAAGCAAGAGAAAATACAAACACGGTTAATGGCTAAAGGCTAACCTCGAGGGGGGTGAATAGGTTAGACACCTTTTTGGACTCCCTTGAAAACAAACAAGAGTTTGTCCCTCTAAATTGCTTGTATCACAATATATATATATATATATATATATATATATATATCAATTAAAGACAATTAATCAATATATAAAACATGTAAAGTGTGATACAAACAAACATCCATAACATATACACAATTGATATTATTGTAAGGAAGTCAATTTACATAAAATGTTCTATCCACAAAATTCCAATAACATATACAAATATAAGAGAGATAGGGATAGAGAAAGTTGACACGAGATATTTACGTGGTAAACCTCCAAAGAGAAAACATCCACGGGTTAGTAACCACAGACAAACATAATCCACTAGTAGATAAGACAAGTACAATCTCTCAAGTGACCTCATCATCTAGAAACTATCCTCCTATCCTACTCAATGAACATGTCAACACCTTGCTCAACATTCCAAGGCCTCACACCTCTTGTCAAGACTTCCTTGCTCAACATTCCGAGGTCTCCCTCCTCTTGTTGAGACTTCATTCCTTAACATTCTGAGGTCTCCCACCTCTTGTCTTCCATTGCACAAGTCAAAGACTCCCTCTAAGACATGTGAATTCCGCTTACACATACCAAAAACTCACTCTAAGGAATGTGACTTCCGCTTGCTCAACAAATCATAGGCCTTACATCTATTGTCAAGACTTCCTTCCCATAAGGCATCTAAGTGATCATGAATGCAAAATGTAAACAAGCATGCAAAATAGAAAATGATGATCAACAAATTCTATGGAAAATACTAGACATATGCATGAATGCACATAACAAATGTAGTCTAGTCAATCAAGCATGATTAATACATCAAGATCATATAAAAGATATTCAACATTAATCACAACACAGATACATGCATAGATCTAAAACTTAAGTCACAAGATATGTTCAATTAATACATGATCAAGTTTTAATCACATATACGAAACATGTTCTAGAGCATATTAAATTCATAAAAGCAATCAATTACATGAATAGCTCAAAGAACAACACAACATGTATTATATAGAGAGATCGGTCAAGAAAGAGCCTAATACATGTGAGGAACTATTTTACTCAAAATGAATCAATCAAAGAACATCAAATATATCTAGATTCAAAGCTAGCACAATACAATCCCAAACATGTGAAAACATAGGCAAAACCAAAACCTAACTCAATATGTGAGATTTTAATTGAAACTCAAACTAGCATTAAATGAGTTCAAAACTCAAATCAAAACAATCACAAGACATATATATATTGAAGAAGAAAACCCTTGGCAATTTGACCAAGTTATAAAAGAAAACTTTGAGAGAAAATCAATACCTTGGTAGATTTGGTACAGTTCCGTTTTTGTGAGGATAGACTCCAAAAACAAAAGTATAATTAACTCAAACTTTCAGAGAAAAGATAGAGGATGAATATAAAAACACTCTCAACTTTGAATCACTCAAATCAAAGTTCAAATGAATAAGTTACGATGTTTGGAAGGTGAGAAAATTTGAGAGAAAATTCTGCACTCAAATTTTGAATCTCTTCTTACAATGAAAAGTGAGAGGGAAGGGATATATAAAAAAGAGGCAAAAGAATACATGTGAAAAGACCAAAGAGGGCATGAAGGTACCAAGCACACTTGCTGCCTGAGATGGCAAGTGGGCATCTCTAGGCAGCAAGCATTCTGGCCCGAGAAGGCCACGTACCATCTCGGGAAAGAGTGTGTTGCACTTCTTTTTCTCGCATGTTCCCTCACTTTCCTCAATCGTTGTCCGGCCTCTGAACTCTGAATTTGAATCCATTTTCAGATTATGAACCGTAACTCTCTTACAGACATGGACATATAATATACTTAACCCAGAAAAAAGGAATTTGACTCGATATACGAATACAAAGACAATGTATAGTATCATATCTTTTGACTTAGAACTGGAAATTGAAAGTGTGAGTAACCAAAGTGTTTGGAACTCAATCAAGAACGATTTAATACTAAAATCAAGTCCAATATCCACGTTTTAAAAAAATATGCACATACAAACACAATTCACACTAGAATGCAAACTACATAGACATAGTCTCCAATCACGTATTTTCCAAAACATGTTACTTTCACATCAATGCATGTGCATTCAACTTTAAGTATGTAAATGTGTTATAAATAGGGCACAACAATGCAGGGACACATATGAATGAATTTTGTGTGTGTGCCTAAGCCTTGTAAGATAAAGATAAGATCTTAATATACATTTGTATAATCGTAGAACATCCTTTCTCTTTGAAGACTTTGTACTTGCTTTGACTAGTTGTTATTCCTTCTTTAAAGCTTTAATCATCATGAACCTAAACAACTAAATCATTACAAGTAAACATCATTTTGATATGGAATTAATACCAACATAATCTAAAACCTAACAACCTCCCCCTTTGGCAAAATTCCATGTCAAAACACCTATACATTTACTACAAATATAAAAATGAAGATAGGTCACAAAATCACTCCCACACCTTAAAATGAGTAAGATTCCTAGAACTAATCTTCATCAACTCTTGAACTTCAGCTTGATCTTCTCTTGAAGCAACCTACAAATCATCTCAAAACACAATGCGTATACAAGAGAAAACAACAAATGGCAACATATAATTTGGATAAGAATATACAATTAAAGTCCACAAATTCATGTATCTCCCCCTCAATACATGCCAAATCGTAAAAATACTTAACCAAATCTTAAAAATCTTAAAACTAATTATTACAATCCATTTACTTCAAAAGTCCACAAAACAACATAAAAAGAAACTAAGCAACTAGCATATACTCTTTCTTTTTTGACATGAAATGACGCCAAAGATTAAGAAATGTACCTTAAAGATCAAATACTAGCCAGTTGTTCCACCAAAGAAAGTCGTGCAAGTAGTCGATCTATAATGCTTGAGTGGTGGTCTTGAGCTTAAAGCAATGCACTCTTCCAACTCTTTAATCCTAGCATCTTGCTGAAAAACTATTGCACCGAGTTCATCAACCTTCTCCTTCAATTGTATAGCCCAATTCGGAAGAATACGTGTGCTATTCACATGATTATAAACTTGAGAACTACTAAATAGTCCAAAAGTATCTCAATTCATACCCTTATTCTTATAGGACATGTAAGACATGCGCTTATCACAATATTTTCCAAGGGTTGAACTAACATATCATCTTCTCTACTCTTAATCCCATGAGCTAAACACAATGAAGTGATAAACCCCAGTAATGAAAGCTTTTTATCACCTATAGTAGAGAAAGGAGCACTATCAATGTAATACATGAGAAGATCTCCAAGGTTTATTGGTTGATTAGTTACCAAGGCATACACTATTTTGATCTTGTTCTTATTCAACTCGGTTGAATTCGAAAATCCAATAATGTTAGTGCAAATGAATAGATGCAAAATGCACTAGCCTTAGTTAACTCATGTTGACTAATGTATGCCCTATTTTTCCACTCAAAGGAAGCATTATCACAACGAGTTCTACCCATGATATTTAGATTCTCAATTGTTGGGGTTTTTTCCCTAAGCATGTAATTTGTAAATGAAAGTAAGTTTTAATTTTTTTTTACACAGATCGTAATCTGTATCTGGGACCAGTGAACTTTTGATCATAATTATTTTTGGAACAAATACATATAAAAATTATTACAATCAAAAGTTCACTGGTCCCAGATACAGATTACAATCTGTATAAAAAAAATTAAAACTTACTTCCGCTGCAAGACCGGTGAACGAGGTTCCAACATCAATAACATCCACATCTAGAAAATGAGATTCCATATCATTAGATAGCTCAAGAAACTTGTTAATGTTCTCCGGGTTAACTCTAAATACAATACCCCTTATTCCCATAAAAGCATGTAACAAGGTGGCTCTTGTTAGGATTATGCTCGATAGCAAGAGTATAATAATGTATTTGACAATCTTTTCATATTAATAAAGTGATTTCTAGTTTAACAAATCTTATAGCATTTATTTGTTTAACAAATCTTTTCATAATGTATTTCATATTAACAAGGTGGTATTCATTTGTTAATCGATAGAGGACTTCATTTATAGATTTGGACATCGTGGCTCCATTTATAGAATGAGAGTAGAATACCATCATATGGATGTTTTGAGGTTTTGGATATTAAATCTTAACGTTAAGTTTTCAATAGTGACTATTGAAACATGGCTTCTGGACAAGTCAAAATATCCAAGTTCAAAATGTGGTCAAATGAGTAAATATGGTAACTTGAAGAGCTGTAGGAGGTCTATAAGCTCTTGGCGATTACTTGTATTCTTCACGATGATAAAATTTCTCCAATAAGGTTGTCTAGGGTATGAGTGAGTAACATCAACTTATTCTATCTTTATTTAAGAGTTCAATTTTAGTTCTTTAGTGGAGTGAACTAAAATTAAATAGATTGGACCAAAGTGAATCATTTGTTGATTGTGATTGGGTTGTGTCTATTGGAGCTTAAATTTAGATAGCCCGCCAAGATCCTCAATCCACACGAACTTGCATGGATCACTTGATATATTCTACCTGACCAATGTAGAGGTCCATCTAGAATTGTATTAAGGCATGTGAACTTGTTTCTTTTTGTAAAAATGGGTCTAGTTCACATGTGGACTTTTTTATTAAGGTCCAATGGATTTAATAAAATAAGAAAAATAATATATGGCCTATAAACATGTGTTGGGCGGTAAGGCTATTAAGAATAGCTTAAATTATATTATTTTTATTTTATTATTTAATTAAATGGAAATTAATTAATTTGTTAATTAATTAATTATTTAATTAAAAGTCAAAATCTTTTTCCTAGTATGAGTTGGTCTCCTAAAATTATACTATTGCTGGTAGTATAATTAATATTAACGACTATATTTGATAAATAGATAAATAAAAGGAATTATTTATCTAATCAAATTAGAAAGTCTTTAATATGGTTACAAATACACTATTGAGTTGGATTAGGAGTCTTAGTGTAGGATAGAATTCTATTTAGAAAAGGATTCTTAACCACCAAGTAAATCTACCTAAGGAAAGGATTCTTAACCACCAAGTAAATCCTTATTAGGAGAGGATTTGGTCTCCTATATATACTACTTGTAAATTTCGACCAAGCCTTAGTTTTTTGGGTGAGAAGTTGTTTTTGATTTGTTTTTTTATTGTTATTAAAAAATATTCGTCCCACTCATTGTGTGAAGAATTCGGCCAAGCATAGAGAAAAGTGGGAACGTTTTTATTTCCGATAGTACACTGGTATCCTTTGCATCAAAAGGGTTTTGTGTACAACATCGAATCAAGGTTCACGCGAGTTTCAATCAAATTGATTTATAATTCAAAAGTGACCGGACGTTCTTGGTTTTTCTCTTGGAGGATTATTGTGACTAACAAAGAAGAAGATTTTGTTTGTTTCCATTCTCAGGTATACAATTTAAAGAAAGGGAGCCCACACTCCTAGGTGATTCACGTTCATGATTGGATTGGAAGATCTTGCGAATTCAATTAGACGCGAGTTCAATCGTCACAAAAAAAAAGGTATGATAATTTTTATGTACATTAATTAATCTAGGGTTAAGGTTCTTGTTATTAAAAAGGATTTTTTTTAATATGCGCAAACCCTAATTTTCTAATATTCTCAAGCTTCCGTTGTGTTTTGAACCGATTTTCCCTACAATTGGTATCAGAGCCTGGTTGTACCCTTGATTAATTGATGTATGTGTACGTGAATCTTTTTCTTTTTATTGTATATATGCATGTTTTAGAAAGAGATGGCACTCTAAGTATTCGCATATATATTTACATTGGAATCTATGGATAAATATATATATATATATATATGTTTTATATGTAGTTAGTTTTTGCTCAATTTTGGTCCTAGAATTTCAATGTAATTTTGTTTTGGGATTGTAACAAGAAGGGTTGTCTATCATCGCCATAATTTCCTTCTTGGTAGTTGATAAGTTTTTTTTTTATTTTTGATGTTGTAATATAAAAAAATGCATTATTTTATTATTTAAATTCTTCTGTAATACATTCAAGTATCGAAGACTCGAAGGTTTGAAGAATTGAAAGCAACCGGAACAAGTTTGGGACCGAGCGAGCTGTAGCAACGAACGTGCATGCGAAGAGCACGTAGCCACATTTGTTGTGGCATGAGCTGCGCACAACAGCCCTATGGAAGCCATGGGCTGCGCATGGAAGCCCTTTATGGGTTTGTGGCATGCGCAAACCCATGGGTAAGGGCCAAGGGTACGCACGCCCATGGGAGGCAGCCGAGAGAGTCTGAACGATGAAGGTCGCGTAAAGACTTGTTCGCCAAGAAAGGAGTTTTTGTATTCCAAGACACATGTAATTTACTAGTTTTTCTAGGATGGACCAAAATTATAGCTATTTATATTTTTTGTAAATATTGTAATGTTTGTCATTGTTTGATAACATGTCATATAGAATAGGTGTGCCAATCATATATCTCTTTTGGTATGAACATGCATAGAATGATTTAGGTATCTAAATTGGCATCTAGATAACTTGGTAAATCATTATTCGCAATTTGATCACACGCCTTAAACAATTGAGTGAGAGAAGGTGTTTTGGAACACCTACGGCCTCCAAGTTTAGTTGAGCTTTATGTTTCGTGAATAACCTCCCAAGAGGTATTCATGAATGGAATTTAGCAAGATACTTCTTTACAAGGATAAACTAGACAATTAGCCCAAAGGATATCTACTCCCAAATGAGGGATATTCGTGAGAGATTATATTGAAGGTTGATAACTTGGTAACACACTCAATGTAATTTTATTAATATCCTCCCAAGAGTTCTTGTTAATAAAAATTACAAGGCTAAAATTGAAAACGTTGGTTGTTAAGTTAACAATTAGGTGGGACCTAGTCCAACTAGTAAATGTTGTGAACTCCCAAAGGAGGCATGACATTTATAGGTGTTGGATCACCGTTGAATTTTTATGATTGAATTATTTTATTTAATTCAAGATAAATATTCAAAAGTGATATATCATGATTGTTTACTTATATAATTTTTGTTATGAAAAAAAAATCATAACCCAGATAAACATTCAAAAGTGCTATATCATGATTGTTTACTTATATAATTTTTGTTATGAAAAAGAAATCATGACCCTATCCCTAATCAATATCCTAAAAGATAATATTTTAACTGATGATAATTATGTCACATGGAAAAGGAATATGGGGTTGTTGTTGCAAGCTGAAAAGTATAAGTTCATTCTGTATATTCGTTAACCACCAAACTAATGAATCTACTCAGGAGCAAAGAGATAAGTATCAGTACTGGAAGTCTTTAGATAAGATGACTAAATGTACGTTACATTATGGCCATCATCTCCAACGTGTTGCAATAGCAACATGAAGAAATGGAGACTGGTGCAGATATTATGATGTCTCTAGACAGGGATTCATATGGTTGGTAAAGTTGCTACTGTTAAGACTCGTTAGAAAGTCAAGAAACAATAGAGGAAAAAGCAACTTGGGCCTTCTTAGAAGGAGACCAAGAAAGTAACCAAGGTCAAAGGGAAATGTTTCCTTTGTGGTGAAATGGGTCAAAAGAAATAGACTGAATAAGAATGAATTCAACTTGCATTTAGCAATGGAGCGTTGGTGTCTACTAGTGTAGTGGGAGATATTAGAATCAATTTAGATTCTTATAGGCATTTAGTTTTAATAAACGTTTATTATGTACCACAATTCAAGAGGAATTTAATTTCAGTTTCTTGTTTAAATAAATTTGGTTATTCGGTTACTTTTAATAAAGCTTTTATTATTAGTAAGAATGACAAAATTATTTGCAAAGGTATATTGGAAAACGGTTTATTCTATTTGCATGAAATATCTCTCACTTGTTAGACATGGAATCAACGGAACCTAATCATAAAAGAGTAAAATTATCAAAAGATGAAACCTACCTATGGCATTTGCGCCTAGGTCATATCAACCTTAATAGGATTAAAAGATTGGTATGTGACGGACCTCTAAGTGACTTAAAGTTTGATGATCTACCAACTTGTGAATCTTGTTAGGAAGGTAAAATGACCAAAAGGTCGTTTACGATAAAAGGCACAAGAGCCATCGAATGTTTAGGATTGATACACACTGATGTGTGTGGACCTAAGAGCATTCAAGCTAGAGGTGGATATGAGTACTTCATCACTTTCACGTATGATCACTCAAGATTTGGCTATGTGTATCTCATGAGACATAAATCGGATGCTTTTGATATGTTCAAAGCATTTAAAGCTTAAGTTAAAAATCAGTATGAGAAACCCATAAAAATCTTGAGGTTGATCGTGGTGGAGAATATCTATCTGGTGAGTTTCAGCAATTTCTTATTGATAATGGAATAATTTATCAATTTTCTACACCAGGCACACCTCAATAAAATGGGGTGGCAAAAAGGAGAAATAGAACTCTTTTGGGGATATGCTTTACAAACTGAAATGTACATTCTAAACGATGTACCATTTAAGTCAGTTTCTAAAACACCGCATGTGTTGTGGACCAGGCGAAAGTCGAGTTTACAACACTTAAGGAGATTTAGATATCCTGTGCACGTATTAAAAGGAAAGACATAAAAGATGGAGTCTCGTTCAGAAATATGCATATTTGTAGGGTATCCAAAAAGAACAAAAGGATATTATTTTTATAGTCCTTCAGATCTTAAAGTATTTGTTTCGACAAATGCTAAATTTATGGAAAAAGACTGTATGAATAACTTTGTGCCTAAAAGTATAATTGTCCTGAATGAGCTTTTAGGAGATACAATTCCACAAGAGGCTTTCCAACCAAGCCCAATTGTAAGTTCCGTACCAACACTAGATCAACATTCTACCATACCTCGTCGTAGTGGGAAGGTTGTTAAACAACCCGAGAGATACATCAGTCTAGAAGAATCTGTAGAGTCTTTCAGAAGACGATGATCCCTATACGTACAAGGAAGTAATGGAAGATGTTGATTGTCACCATTGGCAAAAGGCAATGCAATCCGAAATTGAATCTATGTTCAAAAACAAATTCTGGTCTCTTGTAGACTTGCCTAAAGAGATAAAACCTATTGAGTGCAAGTGGGTATACAAGAGGAAAAGAGAAATGGATGGAAATGTGGAAACCTTTAAAGCTAGATTGGTAGCTAAAGGTTATACACTGAAGGAAGGTATCGATTATGAAGAAACCTTCTCTCTTGTGGCCATGCTTAAATCCATTAGGATACTCTTATCCATTGCGGCATCACTAGACCTAGAAATTTGGCAAATGGACTTCAAGACAGCTTTCCTTAATGGAAGTCTTGATGAAAGCATCTATATAATGCAACCAGAAGGATTCATTGACAAGGGCCAAGAGTTATGCAAGTTGCAAAGATCCATATATGGATTGAAGCAAGCATCCAGATCCTAGAACATAAGGTTCGATCAAGCTGTAAAAAGTTTGGATTTATTCAAAACCTTGATGAACCTTGTGTATACAAAAGGATTAAAAGCGACAAGTTGGTTTTCGTAGTTCTTTACGTTGATGATATACTACTCATCGAAAACGATGTAGGTGTATTAACATCATTAAAATAATGGGTAGCCAAAAAATTTGATATGAAGGACTTAGGAGAAGCAAGTTATATTCTTGGTATCCAAGTCATAAAGGATAGAAAGAATAGAACGATTGTATTATCCCAAGCTTCATACATAGATAAAATCTTGTATAGGTTTTCCATGCAAGATTCCAAGATAGGTATGTTACCTTTTAGACATGGAATCAAACTTTCTAAGGAACAAGTTCCTAAGAATGAGCATAGAGAGCAATTCATGAGTAGGGTTCCATACGCATCGGCACTTGGAAGTCTCATGTATGCAATGCTCTACACTAGACCAGATATTTGTTTTTCTGTGGGCATAGTTAGCAGGTTTCAATCGAAACCTGGTCCTGATCACTGGACGACAGTCAAGCATATTTTCAAGTATCTTAGGAGAATGAGAGATTATATACTTGTATACTCTGGAGGGGATTTAATTCCCTTTGGGTATACAGATTCTGATTTTCAGTTAGATTTTGATTCTAGGAGATCAACATCAGGATTTGTGTTTACTATTGGAGGAAGGGCAGTCATATGGAGGAGTATCAAGCAATCTTGTCTTGCTGATTCCACCATGGAAGCTGAGTATGTTACCGCATGAGAGGCTACTAAAGAGGTTGTCTGGCTCCTCCAATTCTTGATTGACTTGAGAGTGGTTTCTGATGCGAATAAGCAGATCACTATCTATTGTGACAATAGTGGAGCAATTGCTAATTTGAGAGAACCAAGAAGTCATAAGAGAGGGAAACACATTGAAAGAAAGTATCACCTTCTAAGGCAAATTGTGCATAGGGGTGACGTGACGATTACCAAGATCGCGTCAGCAGAAAATCTAGCGGACCCCTTTACAAAGGCTCTTCAACAAAAGAGTTGTGATGGGTATCTAGAGAACATGGGGATGAGAGATATGACACATTTGCTATAGAGAAAGTGGGAGATTGTTAAGATTATGCTCAATAGCAAAAGTATAACAATTTATTTGACAATCTTTTCATATTAATAGAGTGATTTCTAGTTTAACAAATCTTATAGCATTTATAGTTTAATTATTATAATTGTCAAAAGTAAATAATCATAAGGTCAAAAGACTATGAGAAAAGAAGAATTGTTCATACATCTAGATATGTATGAGGTAGACACAATTCTTTAGTTAGTCTTGAATAATATTCACAACTTAAGATAAAGGTTGTGCACCTTCATCTTGTAAAAGTTATAGATTCCGTAGCTAGCATTTGAGCGGGATCAAATGTGTTATGATGAGTCTAAAATCATCAAAGTGTGGTGCCTATAGGCAAAACAATCTAGTGCACTAGGTGCATTGAATTGGATCACAATGAAATACTTTATCTAGAACCGTCAATAGATAAAAGTTTTTCATTTGAAGATAATCGGAGAGTCTATCTCAATCCTGAGATAAATGACGGGCTTATGTTTGCAAGTGTTATCATTTGAGCTATCAATGAGTACAATTATATAGCATAGTCTATCATCGATAGTTTGGTGGTATTCATTTGTCAATCGATAGAGGACTTCATTTATAGATATAAACATCGTGGCTCCATTTATTGAATGATAGTAGAATACCATCATATAGATGTTTTGAGGTTTTGGATATTAAATCTTAACGTTAAGTTTTCAATAGTGACTATTGAAACATGGCTTCTAGACAAGTCAAAATATCCAAGTTCAAAATGTGGTCATGAGTAAATATGGTAACTTGGAGAGCTGTAGGCGGCCTATTAGCTCTTGACGATTACTAGTATTATTCACGAGGATACACTTTCTCCAATAAGGTTGTCTAGGGTATGAGTGAGTAACATCAACTTATTCTATCTTTATTTAAGAGTTCAATTTTAGTTCTTTAGTAGAATGAACTAAAATTAAATAGATTGGACCTAAGTGAATCATTTGTTGATTGTGATTAGGTTGTGTTTATTGGAGCTTAAATTTAGATAGCCCGCCAAGATCCTTAATCCACACAAACTTGCATGGATCACTTGATATATTCTACCGGACTAATTTAGGTGTACATCTAGAATTGTATTAAGGCATGTGAACTTGTTTCTTTTTGTAAAAATGGGTCTAGTTCACATGTTGACTTTTCTATTAAGGACCAATGGATTTAATAAAATAAGAAATATAATATATGGCCTATAAACATGTGTTGGGCGGCAAGGCTATTAAGAATAGCTTAAATTATATTATATTTATTTATTTTATTTAATTAAATGAAAATTAATTAATTTGTTGCTTAATTAATTATTTAATTAAAAGTCAAAATCTTTTTCCTAATAGGAGTTGGTCTCCTAAAATTATACTATTGTTGGTAGTATAATTAATATTAAAGACTATATTTGATAAGTAGATAAATAAAAGGAATTATTTATCTAATCAAATTAGAAAGTCTTTAATATGGTTACAAATACATTATTGAGTTGGATTAGGAGTCTTGGTGTAGGATAGAATTATTTTTAGAAAAGGATTCTTAACCACCAAGTAAATCTACCTAACGAAAGGATTCTTAACCACCAAGTAAATCCTTCTTAGGAGAGGATTTGGTCTCCTATATATACTACTTGTAAATTTCGACCAAGCCTTAGATTTTGGGGTGAGAAGTTGTTTTTTATTTGTTTTTTTATTGTTATAAAAAAAACTTTGTCCAACTCATTGTGTGAAGAATTCGGCCAAGCATAGAGAAAAGATGGTACGTTTTTGTTTTCTATAGTACACTGATATCCTTTGCATCAAAAGGGTTTTGTGTACAACATCGAATCAAGGTTCACACGAGTTTCAATCAAATTGATATGTAATTCAAAAGTGACTGGACCTTCTTGGTTTTTCTCTCGAAGGATTATTGTGACTAATAAAGAAGAAGATTTTGTTTGTTTTCATCCTTACGTATACAATTTAAAGAAAGGGAGCCCACACTCCTAGGTGATTCAGGTTCGTGATCGGATTGGAAGATCTTGCCGATTCAATTCGACGCGAGTTCAATCGTGATGAAAAAAAATGTACGATACTTTTTATGTACATCAATTAATCTAGGGTTAAGGTTCTTGTTATTAAAAGGGGTTTTTTTTATATATATGCGAACCCTAATTTTCTAATTTTCTAATTTTCTCACGCTTCCGTTGTGTTTTGAACCGATTTTCCCTACAGCACTTTCCTTATATTTATGATAAAACTCTCTAACAAGAGTATCATTTACAACTCCCAACATGCTCACCCAAGATTCCCATTTCCTATCCTTTAAGCACTTAAGAACATAAGAATCTTTACACTTACCAAAGTCAACGCCTCTCTCTTGAAATATCTTCTTTGTTTCAAAGATCCCTAAATCTTTTTTCCTTGAAGTTTTGGATCCTTTTGAGGTAGACTTGGCTTTCACAATTGGATTTGATTGATTTCCACTTTCGTTAATCTTAGTTCTTCCCATTTTTTCTATGTGATAAGATGCTGTACACATACAACCAAAGTGATGTAGAGAAAATCACACGCAACGGAAGCATGAAAAATCAAAATTTATAAAATTAGGGTTTGCGTATAAATAAAAAATTTCCTTTTGACTCACAAGAACCTTAACCCTAGATTAATTGATGTATATAAAAAGTGTCATACCTTTTTCTCGTGACGATTGAACAATCACCGAATTGATTCTGCAAGATCTTCCAATCCAATCACGAACGTAAATCACCAAGGAGAGTGGGCTCCCTTTCTTTTAATCGTATACCTAAGGATGGAAACAAACAAAATCTTCTTCTTTGTTAATTACAATAATCCTCTAAGAAGAAAACAAAGAACGTTAGGTCACTTGTGAATTATCAATCAATTTGATTGAAACTCGCGTGAACCTTGATTCGATGATGTATACAAAACCTTTTAATGTAAAGGCTACTAGTGTACTATCGAAAACTAAATATTCTTTCTTCCTATTTCTTCTTTCTCGATTCACACACTATTTCTTAGAGTTAATCGAATTTTGTCTAGAGTAAAATTAGATCCTATGATGGCCAAATTCTTCTCTTAGAAAAATAGGGATGGCCGAAATTCTCTAGGAAATTACCTTAGGCTGGCCGAAATTAACATACATATATATATAGGATCATAAATCCTCTTCCTAGAAGGATTTACTTGATTGGCAAGAATCCTTTTCTTAGGTGGATTTATTTGGTAGTTAAGAATCCTTATCTAAAAAGAATTCTATCCTATTGTATAAATATACATATATGGGCTGGCCAAATTTTCATTGGATATATATTAGGATCACAAATCCTTTCCTAAGAAAGATTTACATGGTTGTTAAGAATCCTTTCCTTAGGTGGATTTACTTGGTGGTTAAGAATCCTTTTCTAAAAGGAATTCTATCCTTCACCAAGACTCCTAAACCAACACAATAGTGTATTTGTAACCTTATTAAAGACTTCCTAATTTGATTAGATAAATAATTCCTTTTATTTATCTACTTATCAAATACAGTCTTTAATATTAATTAAACTACCAACAATAGTATAATTTTAGGGGACCATCTCCTACTAGGAAAAAAAATTTGATTTTTAATTTAAATAATTAATTAATCAACAAATTAATTAATTTTCATTTAATAAAATAATATAATATAATTAAGCTATTCTAAATAGTCTTGCTGCCCAAACCATGTATATGGGCCAATATATTATTTTCTTAATTTATTAAATCCATTTGACCTTTATAAAAAGTCCACATGTGAACTATACCCATTCTTACAAAAAGAAACAAGTCGACGTGCCTCAATACAATTCTAGATGAACCCCTAAATTGGTCCGGTAGAATATATCAAGTGATCCATGCAAGTTCGTGTGGATTGAGGATCTTGGCGGGCTATCTAAATTTAAGCTCCAATAGACACAACCCGATCACAATCAACAAATGATTGACTTAGGTCGGGTCTATTTAATTTTAGTTCATTCCACTAAAGAACTAAAATTGAACTCTTAAATAAAGATAGAATAAGTTGATGTCACTCATTCATACCCTAGACAACCTTATTGGAGAAAGAGTATCCTCGTGAAGAATACCAGTAATCGCCAAGAGCTCATTTACCGTCTATAGCTCTCCAAGTTACCATATTTACTCATATGACCACATTTTGAACTTGGATATTTTGACTTGTCTAGAAGCCATGTTTCAATAGACACTATTGAAAACTTAACGTTAAGATTTAATATACAATACCACAAAACATCCATATGATGATCTTCTACTCTCATTTAATAAATGGAGCCACGATAAATGAAGTCCTCTATCGATTAACAAACGAATACCACCTAACTATTGAGGATAGATTATGTTATATAATCGTACTCATTGATAGCTCAAATGATAACACTTGCAACCATAAGTCCATCATTTATCTCAGGATTGTGATAGACTCTCTGATTGACTTCAAATGAAAACTTTTATCCATTGACGGTTCTAGATAAAGTATTTCATTGTGATCCTATTCAATGCACCCAGTGCACTTGATTCTTTTGCCCAAAGACACCACACTTTGATGATTTTAGACTCATCATAACACATTTGATCCCACTCAAATCCTAGCAAAACAATCTACAACTTTGACAAGATAAAGGCGCCCAACCTTTTATCTTAAGTTGTGAATATTATTTAAGACCAACTAAAGAATTGTGTCTACCTAATACATATCTAGATGTATGAATAATTCTTCTTTTCTCATAGTCTTTTGACCTTATGATTATTTACTTTTGACAATTATAATTGAAACAAATATTATGGTGTGTAATATTAATCTAGAGGGTGGGTGAATAGATTTTAAATAAATTTTACCCAATTTTCATTAAAGGTCAAGTTGACGAAAATGCCCCTATCTAGTTACAAAAATACCACAAGTGTAATAAATGCGCAAATAGTAAAGACACTTGAGATATAAGTGGAAACCCTCCAAATGGGAAAAACCACGGGCTGATGAGTGCGCCACACTAGAACCTCGAATCCACTAATGGCAAAGGAATTACAACCTAATCCTGGTTTAATCCACCACCACTACCTAATCCCAGTATAAGTGAACCTAGTCCATCTTGCTTGCGATTTAAGCTACCTACTCCCGGAAGCAACACAAGTCTTACTTCTCAATGAAGAGATAAAATGTCCTAAGTGAATATATGATGATATTCAATGAACAAATAAGGCTAGGAAACCCTATATGCTTATCTAGGATAATGAGATGACAATTAATGCAATCCTAGATATCAAGAGCTAAATGACATGTTCAAGAAGCTTAGCCAAACATAGATCAAATAATCCTTTGAAGCTATCACAATACGACACTCAATCATGGCATCACAACAATCTCTAATTTGTATCTAGAAAATGTTCTAAAAGCATACAAATAATTAAAGAGAAGGTTTAGCAAGTAAAACACTTAACTTGTAAGAAGATAGTGAAGAACTTACCAAACAAGATGTGATTAAGCAAACCTTTCCATTGATGCACTCTAAATGAACTTAGATGATGCAAGATGAAGTTTTGATGCACATGGGAATACTTTGAGTGATTAAAAATGAGTTCTTGGAAGAGTTTTTCCTTTGAAATGTGTTCTAAGGAAAATATGTGATATTCTGAACTCTTGCACGACCTTAAACCAAAGAGTTATATATATATGAGATCCAAACAAAGTGAGGTCTTTTTGGAAAAAACGTTCCAGCTTCCTTTGTGTACGCTGGTGACATGCGCTGGTCGAGTAGCGCACCACCAACGCACATCCTAATTTTACAGGCGCTGGACGAGTGGCGCAACACATGCGTAAATCCTCTGTAATGTTTGCGCTGGTGAGGCTGCGCTAGTTGAGTAGCGCACCACCAGCGCACGCCCACTTTTTTTAACTATGTGCGGGTGCAACAGCGCAACACATGTGACGATCCACTAGAATGTTGCGCTGGTGAGGTGCGCTGGTCGAGTATCGCACCACCAGCGCAAAGCCTATTTTCAACACTCAAACACACAAAATCAATAAGTTCAAGAGTGATGAAAAATGTATCATATTCTAATGCCTAGCATGACATAAAACTTTGATTACAAGATGCAAATAAATCAACAAGAGTCATTTAAATCAAAATGCACAGAAGAATAAATACACAACATATATGAATAAGAGTTATGCATGAATATGTGAGTGTGTGCAAATATCTCTTCAAAGTATGTAAGCACAAGAATTTTACCTTCGGTGCTTCTCCTCTTGAGGTCTTGAGAGCCTAAGCTACCCTTACATAATACCCCAAAAATGTGATTTGTTCACGAAATAAGCCAATCAATAAATGAGGACTTTACAATAATAATTAAACTATAAATGATATAAGATTTGTAAAACTAGAAATCACTTTATTAATATGAAAAGATTGTCAAATACATTATTACACTCTTGCTATCGAGCATAATCCCAACGAGTGAAAACAAAACAAACAAATTTGTCATAAAAATATAAAAACCATGACACATGACTTAAGAATGAATCATCATGCAAGACTAAGATAGTGAGTAATATCTTACAAGTATCATTAACTCAAAATATGCCGACATGTAACAAAATGAAGCATGTGAACATATCGTAAAAGAGAACAATGTCTAGCATACAATGCTCCCCCTTGATAAATGTCATAGCTAAAGTCAATGATAGCATAAAGTTCACAGAGTTATTCACACAATCACACATTCAAGCAATTTGAAGAAATCTCAACAAAATAACCTTCATATGCTAAGAGAGATACACAAAGATTTTCAAGTTCTCTCATAATTCTTCAACAATTGCTAAAATATCAACATACTCATAAACAAAGTGTGTGTGAGAGAGATATGCTTCAAATATATATCAAGAAGCAGTTTGATAATCAACATGCAAACTAATTTCAACATCTATTCATCTTAAGCTTTTTCCATAAAAAGTCAAACCGATTATCATACGGAATTTTTGCTTTATAGAAAATAGAGTTCAACACATGAGCGTGTGTATGCATGTGCTCATTTTCCCATTTCTATTTTTCAACCCGAGCTCATTTGATTTTTCAACTATACTCATTTTTAAGCCTTCCTTCTTTTCTTTTTAGGCTTTGAATCAAATAATCTTTTTCATGATTCCAATTCAACACTTCTTTGATTTTTTCAAACATAATAAAAATTCACTTCACAGCGGCTTTCACTCATCACAATGGTGTAGCTCTTTCCAATATTGGGTAGCTTTCACAACCAATGTGTGTAGCCCTTTCCATGAAGGTGCTCATTGAGTTCTATTTATTTGCCGAAGAAAAATGGATACTAACCATATGTCATTTTAAATGTACTTAAGCACAAAAACTTCACGGTGTATGCAAAGTTTACATATTAGTAAACTCAACCTACTATCAAAACATATAAAAGAAGCAAAGTACAACTTTAGAAAATCAAGATTTTATGGCTCATATGCACATGATCTAAAAGCAATAAGTAAAGACTTATTCAAGATCATTACTTCTCTAATGAGTAGCTTTCAAAGAATATGAAGCTCATATTTTCAAAAGTAATGTCACTCAATATACTATACACAAACAATCATCAAATTTAAGATCAATGTGAACAATATCACTATTAGATCCTAAAAATAGCAAATGTCAATGAGAATCATATGTATTCTATACAAAATTCTCTAATATGACATACTATGAGATGTATATCAAAGATTGAGTCAAAAATCAATATCTAAGAGAACATGCATTAGAGTATAGAGATACCTTTTGCACGTTATATTCACCAAATATCATACTTCCGCCCTTTTTATGAGCACTCTTGTCATGAATGTCCTCATGACACTAAATTGATGAAGTTTCACAACAAGAGTATAAAAAGCATAATATCTCAACTCAACCAACACATATATCAAAAGAACTTCTAAAAAGTTAACCAACAAATTTTGACCATCATAACAAACATGATGTGAGATAACGAAGTTCATATCAATACATGGAGTATTCAAAGCTAGCAAGCTAGAATTCTCAACACAATTAATATATCACCTCAAAGCTACCTCACATGTGCGTTTTACTTTATTGATAAGAGCACTCACCCTTGAATCACTTGTTCTTGGGTGTACCTACACAAACATTTCCAATATCATCCTTGACAACAATGTTAAATCTAGAGTAAAGTCCTTCAATGACTTGATTAACTAGAATATCATTAATACTTTTTTTCTTAACATTTTCAACACAAGATTTGTCAAGTTGAACAAGATTAGCTTTCTTTCTACTCCACAACTTTTTTTCATGCTTAGCAATATTATCATGTTTTTCAACTTTCAAAGTCTTAGCATGTTCAAGTTGAAGTTTAATCTCCTTATCTCTATATTCATTTCCTAATTTACATTTTTCAATAAATTTATAACACTTAGGCTTAATGTGACCTATTGTGTTGCAATATTGGCAAATTTGAATAAAAGATGCGATTGTACCTTTTGGAGCTGAACTAGCTTCAGTAGGAGTTTGTAAAGATACCTTGTTTGCCAACTTCTTCTTGGCTTTTGATTTTCTCTTCTTGTTTGGTTTCTTGTCAATCATGAGTTCATCCAAGTGAGTAGGAAATGGTGCTTCCAAGAGCTCCTCTTCAACTACCAAGTCGTATTCACCACTCTAAGAGTTAACAAGATTACTAACACTAGACACACTTACCGAATCATTCACTAAGTCCTTGATGGCCTCCTTAGCCTTGTCTATCTCTTCCATTAATTCTTGTTTTCTTTTCTTCAAAGAAGATATCATTCCATCCTTCTCAAGGTTTATTTTTTTCAAGTTCTCTAAACTTCTCCACAGTATCACCTTTCTCACCAAGAAGTTTACGAGTAACAATCATAAACCCATCTAGTTGTTTCTTGATCAAATCATCATTTTCAACAACTTCTCTTATAGCATTATCTCTAGCTTCTTCAAGCTTCTCTATCTTGGCCAACAACTCAAGATTGGTTGGAATGGAACTAGTACTTCCATGATGATTTGCATCAAAGTTCTTATTCAAAGATATTGTACCATCAACATCTAGTGGAGAATGAGAAGTCATTAGAGCTACAAAGTTGCTCACAAACTCTTCATGACTTGAAGACTCACTACTAGAGCTCTCATCATCACTAGAGTCACCATCACTTCAAGTAGCCACCAACACTTTGCCCTTCTTGTCTTTCTTAAATGGATTCTTGGTGCACTCACTAGCAAAATGACAAAAACCATGATAATTGAAGCATTGAACACCTTTCTTGTTCATGGCTTGACTATTCTTCATATTCCTTGGAGATTTTGGTTTCTTTACTCCTTTTTCCTTAGAAGACTTGCCTCTATACTTGGCATTCTTCTTTAGAAACTTCTTGAACTTTCTAACCAAAAGAGCCATCTTTACATTTTCATCATCACTTTCCTCCTCAATAGCATTTAGAGAGATTCCCTTACTCTTGGTCTTTGGCTTCAAGCACATCTCGTAAGTTTGAAGAGACCCAAACAACTCATCGATGTTCATGCTTTCCATATCCTTGCTTTCCTCAATGGCCATCACCTTTGATTTAATCTCTTAGGAAGAGATCTAAGGATTTTCCAATTTAAACACTTTCTTGAGATAGGTACTCCAAGTGCTTGATATTGGGTAGCAGAAACTAAAATTGAAAATCTCCAAACTTTTCTTCTTCACTCATACTTAAACCTTTAAATTGTGATGCCAACATTTGAAGCCTTGATTTCTTCACCATTAAGGTTCCTTCATTAGTGACTTGAAGATTATCCCAAGCCTCCTTTGTAGATTCAAGATTTTGAATGTAGGAGAATTGATGCCCATCAACTCCTCCAAATATGGCATTCATAGCACGGTGATGCCATTTAGCAACCTCAAACTCATTTGTTGTCCATTAACTACTTGGCTTGAGTACATTGGTTCCATCATCTTGAACCATGGTAGGAGGACTATAACCATCTTCCACTACCATCCACGTCCTCTCAGCAATGGAGCGGATGTAGGCCTTCATCTTGAACTTCCAATACCCATAGTTAGTGTCTCGAAGTAATGGTGGCCTAGTATTTGAAGCTCATTTTGCCATTACATCATCTTTTAAACCCATGACTTCAAAAGTTTTGTAAATACCATGAATGTATCACCTAGATGCTCACTAAGTACAATCTAATGTCCTGTTTTGATACCAATTGAAAATACAAGCACGGTTAAAGGCTTAAGGCTAACCTAGAGGGGGGGTGAATAGGTTAGACATCTTTTTCGACTCCCTTGAAAACAAACAAAAGTTTGTCCCTCTAGATTGCTTGTATCACAGTATATATATATATATATATATATATATATTAAAGACAATTAATCAATATATAAAACATATAAAGTGTGATACAAACAAATAACCATAACATATACACAATTCATATTATAGTAGGGAAGTCAATTTACATAAAATGTTCTATCCACAAAATTCCAATAACATATACAAGTATAAGAGAGAGATAGGGATAGAGAACATTGACACAAGATATTTATGTGGTAAACCTCCGAAGAGGAAACATCCACGGGTTAGCAACCACCGGTAAATATAATCCACTAGTAGATATGACAAGTACAATCTCTCTAGTGACCCCTTCACCTAGAAACTACCCTTCAACCATACTCAATGAACGTGTCACCACCTTGCTCAACATTCTGAGGCCACACACATCTTATCAAGACTTTCTTGCTCAACATTTCGAGGTCTCCCACCTCTTGTCGAGACTTCCATTGCACAAGTCAAAGACTCCCTCTAAGACATGTGACTTCCGCTTGCACAAACCAAAGACTCATTCTAGGGAACTTTACTTTCACTTGCTCAACAAATTATAGGCCTCACACCTATTGTCAAGACTTCATTCTCACAAGGTATCTAAGTGATCATGAATACAAAATGTAAACAAGCAAGCAACATAGAAAGTGATGATCAACAAATTCTATGAAAAATACTAGACATATGCATGAATGCACATAACAGAGGTAGTCTAGTCAATCAAGCATGATTAATACATCTAGATCATATAAAAGATGTTCAACATTAATCACAACCTAGATACATACATAGATCTAAAACTTGAATCAGAAGATATGTTCAATTAGCACATGATCAAGTTTTAATCACATATACAAAACATGTTCTAGTGCATATTATATTCATAAAAGCAATCAATCACATGAATAGCTCAAAGAACAACACAACATGTATTATATAGAGAGATCGGCCAAGAAAGAACCTAATACATGTGAGGAACTATTTTTTACAAAATAAATCAATCAAAGATCATCAAATAGTCCTAGATTCAAAGCTAGCACAATACAATCCCAAACATGTGAAAACATGGGCAAAATCAAAACCTAACTCAACATGTGAGATTTCAATTGAAACTTAATCTAGCTTTAAATGAGTTCAAAACTCAATTCAAAAAAATCACAAGACATATATATATATATATATATATATATATATATATATATGTATGTATTGAAGAAGAAAACCCGAGGCAATTTGACCAAGTTTAAAAAAAAACTTTGATAGAAAATCAATACCTTGGTTGATTTGGTGCAGTCCCGTTTTTGTGAGGATAGAATCTAAAAAAAGAAGTAAAATTAACTCAAACCTTCAAAGAAAAGATGGAGGATGAATATAAAAACACTCTCAACTTCGAATCACTCAAATCAGAGTTCAAATGAAGAAGTTATGATGTTTTGAAGGTGAGAAAATTTGAGAAAAAATTCTGCACTCAAATTTTGAATCTCTTCTTAGAATGAAAAGTGAGAGAGAAGGGATATATAAAGGAGAGGGAAAAGAATACATGTGAAATGACCAAAGAGAGCATGAAGGCACCAAGTACACTTTCTACCCGAGAGGCAAATGGGTATCTCGGGGCAGCAAGCATTCTGGCCCAAGATGGCCACGTGCCATCTCAGGAAAAAGTGCTTCGTTGCACTTCTTTTCCTCATGCGTTCCCTTGGCATTCTTCGACCGTTTTTCCAGCCTTCGAACTCAGAATTCCAATAATTTTGTGGATTACAAACCGTAACTCTCTCACAGACATAAACATATAAGATACTCCATCCAGAAAATAAGAATTCGACTCGATATATGAATATAAAGACAATGTACGCAACATGACTAGAAAGTATCATATCTTTTGACTTAGAACTTGAAATTGAAAGTATGAGTAACCAACGTGTTTGGAACTCAATCAAGAATGATTTAAGACTAAAATCAAGTACAATATCCTTGTTTTACAAACATATACACATACAAACACAATTCACACTTTAATGCAAACTACATAGACGTAGTCCCCAATCATGCATTTTCCAACAGAAAGATTTGTGTTGGTTCATTTGGAAATATTTGCAACAGAAAGAACTTTTCTCTAACCCAGATTTTTTGCAGATAGTCATGACTCTCCGTTTAAGATCTTATCAATTCTTTATTTAAGGTTAGTTTCTAATGGAGCCATCTTCCCGTCATCGTCTTTTTAATGTCGCTCTTGATGCATTAAAACTTGGGGATTTCTAGTTAGTTTCTTGTATTAGAAGATTACTGGGGGATATCCCTGTAGATGAACCTCCATTTCTAGAAGTTGATGTTTCGAGACTTCACCCTGACGTCACTTTTAGCTCTGTATCGAGTTCTTCATGTAGTTCTGATTCTGATATTTCTAACCACAGGGTACCTCTTCGAAGGATGGGAAAACATCAAAGTAGGCGTGCAGTCCACAAACACAACTCGGGCGATATTCTGATCAGGGAGCAGACTGTCAACGAGAACGAAGTTGAAGAGGCATTCAGGGCGTCTCGTCTTTCTTTCTCTATTGACCACCCGAGTGGGTATGACACAAAACCGAATGTGGTCGGGGCTGATGAGATAGGAAAGTATCACTCCCGATTAGATTTGCATAATACAGTCACTTTGATTCCAGCGGGTGATAGAGCTGTATGGAATCCCCCCCCCCCCCCGGGTATGGTGGCGATCTACGGATCCATGCTCTACTGCGGCATCACTCTTCCCTTCCAGCCATTCATTGCCTGGTTTTTGGCTGAGGCAGGGATTGCTCCGGCTCAGCTTGCCCCGAACAGCTACAAAATTTTGATGTGCATGTGGAACATGTACAGCCGGATGAACTTATCGCCGCCATCCCCGAATGAAATCAGGCACTTTTTTACACTGAGGCAAGCGGGCAAGTCGGGGACCTACTTCCTTATGTCTAATTCGCCGGATTGCTGGGTCCCTAAGGGGACAAAAGTGAGTCGGGAAGTTAATACCTCTGATGACCCCAAAAAGAGGGGTTACATCATACAAGTTCTGGAAGAACAGTTGGTTTTTTGCCGGAGGGAGTCTCGGGCTCAAAGTTACTGTTTCGACTGGGGGTACTCGAACGGTGTTGAAAGTCCCCCGTTTCTTCTGTTCCCCCTAGATTTAGAACAAGAAGAAAATCGAGTATAGTGATGCAGAGCTGACCAGACTTGGACGGGCAACGGTTCATACTTTGGAGAAAATGAGCAAAACTTATCTCTTCGTTGAGTCGAAGATGATTGAGTTTGGCTTCTTCGAAAAGATTTCGGGCCAACGTAAGCGATGTAAGTGATTTTTGAAACCTTTTCCTTTCATTGTTATATATTTTTTTTTTTGCATTCTGACGCGGTTCCTTTTTTCTTCTAGTGTTTGATACGGACGTCGTCTACGATCTTCAGGCTCGCCAAGTGAAGTCAATTATTCTGGGGAGTCAGAAAAAGGCTTCTCGTCAAGGTGATGAAGGCATCGCCCCGCTTGAGTCCGATAGAGAGACTGATGCAGCTGAGAAGCATATTCCTGAAGATGTCCCTGAGGACGTTTTTCAACCGACGGCTGGGGAGACTAGCTGTCCGAGTGGCCCGACAGATATTCAGCTGCCTGTCGATCGGTAAAGGCAAAGGCAAAGAAAAAGTGAAGGTGTCGTTGAAGGGCCTGCCGAGCAGACTAACGCCGATGATGGAGGTAATTCCTCCGTGGGACAGGTACCTATAGGTCCCGAATTTTTTGAAGCCTTCTGGGACGATACTTAGGAAGACTTTGCAGATGATCTGAGCTTCCACCGTTCTCGGGGTGAGAAGCGAAAAGCAGTCATCTCCCCGACTCGCCCACTTAAGGTCCCTCGGGTGGTCTTATTCATTTACTCCAGCGATGAAGATGCTGCAGATAGGATTCCCCTGAGCGTTGATGCTGGAGCGTCAGCGGATGCGGAGGCTTCTGAGCAGAACAAAGGTTCCCCTACCCCCGAGGTTGAAAATCTAGGGGTTGAATCCTTGGGGGTTCCTTCATATCCTTCTTCCCAAGATATGCTGCGGGAGATGTCATCTGGTCAGGTTTTTATCAGAGACGACCGTTGGAGCTGTTTCCGAGATGGCTCTCTGACTGACCGTCTTCAGAATTTTTTCAACGGTGCATCTTATGTAAGTTACCCTTTATTGTTTTATTATACTCTTTTGCAGATGGTGGCTGAATTTGCTAAGCCAGTTCAGACGCAGCAATATCAAGCTGATAGAATAAGGCGTCTTGAGGCTCAGCTAAAGGAAAGTGAGGATAGTCGAGCTCGCGTCAAAGCTGCTTATCAATAGGAGGTTTGTTCTGCATAGATTTTTGCCAACCACTGTCTAGCAAAGTAGATGGAGGTCGAGGAAAGGGCTTCTTCGGTAGAAGAGAAAGCAATATCACTTCAAAACTTATTGTCTTTTGCCTAAGAATCAATGGTCAAGGCCGAGCAGGAAGCGGAGCAGTCTAAGTCGACGTATGAGCGGAAAATTAAAGATCTAGAGCGCCAAGCATTGACAGTCGAATCCTTATCCAGAGAGGCCAGGCTGGAACTTGAAGTACAAGGGGTAGATCGTTTCAAGAGATCCCCTGCCTACGATGCTCTTCTCCTTTGGGAGTTTCAACGAGGGTTGGTTTCAGCTGGTGAATTCTTTAAAGTCAAGAATCGGGAAACTGAGAAGGCCTGAACCAATTAGGAGCTATCAATCAAACATCATGTGGATCGGTCCTTGGAGTCTCTTCAAACTCAGATGAAGGAATGGAGAGCTTACTGCCGTAGCAGAAGCAAAGAGCTCTATCCTACGCATTTTGAGATTCCATCCGAACACTCCCTCTCGACCTTTTATGCCAGTCAAGAGTCGGTCATGAAGGGTATGGAGCCAGATGTCGGGCCGATTCCAGGAGAGGATTACAGCCGATGGATGGATGACTCAATCGACACAATTCCTTGGTCTTCTAATGAAAGTCTGCTCCATGAATACGAAATTGTGCCAGACCCGAGTATTGGCAAGGGCTCCAAATCCTCACAATTATGATTTTTGCAGATAGGATTTTTGTAGACTTTAATTCTTTGTAAAGAATACTGTAATAATTCTTTTGAAATATTAATAAAATTCCGAGTAGCTTTTCTGAATCTGGTATTTTGATTCTATCGCTCGTGAAATTTCTTTACTGTTGCCGAGTATGTTATTCAATTTTAACGTTCGGGTAACTTCACCGAGTATCTTATCAAACCGGTTTTTTTCCGAATAGCTTTGATCTCCAAGTATCTTATTAAACTGGCTCTTGTAATCTTCATGCCAAGTATCTTATTAAACTGGCTAACTCTGATGTTTCGGGTAACTTCACCGAATATCTTATTAAACCGGTTGCCACCCGAATAATGTCAAGTATCTTATTAAACTGGCTCTTGTAATCTTCATGCCAAGTATCTTATAAGACTGTCTCTTAATATTCTTCATGCCAAGTTTCTTATTAAACTGGCTCTCTGATGTTCAGGTAACTTAACCGAGTATCTTATTAAACCGGTAGTTACCCAAATAGCTTTAATTGCCAAGTATCTTATTAAACTGACTCTTCGATGTTTGGGTAACTTAACCGAGTATCTTATTAAACTGGTAGTTACCCAAATAACTTTAATTGCCAAGTATCTTATTAAACTGTCTATTCGATGTTCGGGTAACTTAACCGAGTATCTTAGTAAACCAGTAGTTACCCAAATAACTTTAATTGCCAAGTATCTTATTAAACTGGCTTTTCAATGTTCGGGTAACTTAACCGAGTATCTTATTAAACCGGTAGTTACCCAAATAACTTTAATTGACAACTATCTTATTAAACTGGCTCTTTATTATTAACCGAGTCATCTTAAAACAGGCAAGTTTGTACTTGTGTTTCATACTCGGTTGCTACCCGAACATTACATCAAGGCTCACCGTGATCATACGTTTGAGTCCTTACACATTACCAAGGACGTCTCCCCAGTTTTTATGTGCAAGGGTTTTCCGAATCGTTAAGCTTTTTGAATTGCTTAACACAGCTACGCATTTCACTGGAATTTTTCCCGATAGCGTCCCAAGCTGGTGCATCAGGTTTGCCTTTTTACGAAGGTCATTTTGACCTTGCTCGGCTGCCATGCTCCTTCGAGCTTCTCCGCCCATTCAAGATTTAATGGTCTTGAGCATTCTATTTGCATGTTCTTATTATCATGCTTGTCTTCCATATGTTCTTATTATTATATGCTTTCTTTTGGAAATCCAGAGCTCGATGCTTTTCTTTCGGAAATTCCGAGTCTGATTTTTTATTAATAACTGCAAAATCAATAAAGTTATAAATTTCAACTAATATTTATCCTAACTAAAATTGTTCTAACTAGAAAAAAGAACAAAAAACAATTTAAGGATAGAAAATCTTCAAATATTGGGCATTGCATGGTCAGGGTAAAACCCCTCCATTAGGTCGTGCAATCCAATATGCCCCATGGCCAGCTATTCCTTCGATTTTGTACGAGCCTTCCCATTTGTCAACCAATGAACCTGCAGCTTTATTTTTTATGTTCAGTGACACCTTTCTGAGTACCAGGTCTCCTTGCTGGAATTTTCTGACCCGAACGTGAGAGTTGTAGTGGCGAGCTACCCTTTGCTGATATGCCATATTTCGTATTCGGGATCTCTCCCCTTTTTCTTCTAGCTCATCTAGACTTTGTAATAGAATATCAATGTTCTGCTCTTCATCGTATAGCCTGACCTTGGGTGACGTATATGACGTTTCTATAGGAATAACAGCTTCTGTTCCAAATGCTAAAGTTAATGGAGTTTCTCCTCTTGAAGTTCTCCCTGTTGTCCGATACGCCCATAGCACTTCGGGAAGCTTTTCAACCTAGCTTCCTTTCATGGTATCCAGCTTTTCTTTGATTGTGTGCTTGATGACTTTGTTCACTGCTTCCACCTGTCCATTTGTCTGAGGGTGGGCAGGTGTAGCATAGTAATTGGCAATCTGGTACTCTTTGCACAGTTGTCTGAATTTCAAGTTATCGAAATGGGTGCCGTTGTCTGTGATTATAGTGTTTGGGACTCCAAACCTATAAAGTATATTTTTTTTCATGAAATTTGTGGTGTTTGCTTCTGTGATGTGCACTAATGCTTCAGCTTCTACCCACTTCGTGAAATAGTCAACGGCTACTATTGCATGCTTTGCTCCACCCCCTGTCCCGGCTGGCATTGGGCCGATTAGATCCAAACCCCACATGGAAAATGGCCATGGGGACGTGAGGTTTCTGAGTTGCTCATGGGGTTGTTGGATGTCATTAGCAATCCTTTGGCAAGTATTGCAACTTTCTGAACACTGGTGTGCATCTGAGAATAGAGTAGGCCAATAATAGCCTTGCATGAGTACCTTGTGTGCCAAAATTTTACCCCCAGTGTGGTTTTCGTAAACTCTTCCATGGATTTCCTGTAATATCCGATATGCATCTTCCTCTGATACATATCTTTGGAGTGTTCGGGAATACCCCCTTCTGTATAGTTCTTCTCCAACCAACGTGTATCTGGCTGATCTATACCTGATGCGTTTTACTTGTAAGGGATCTTCCGGGAGCACGCTTTCTTCTAGAAACCTTTTTAGTTTAGTCATCCAACCGTCTGGCGGTGTTCGGATTTCTAAAATTTCCAAGCTAACGCTAGCTTGGTCAATGTGTCTGCCTTTTCATTCTCCTCCCTGGGGATCTGGGTAATCTTATATTCTTTAAATTTCTGGAGGAGCTGTTTCGTAATGTCACGGTAGATTATCATGCCTTCATCCTTGGCTTGGTACTCGTCCAGGATTTGGTTGACAACTACCTGTGAATCACTGAATATCTCAACCTCATCTGCCCCGAGAGCTATATAGACTCTGAGTCCAGCTAGTAGCCTCGTACTCGGCTTGATTGTTGGTTGCTTTGAAATCGAACCTCATGGCACACTCGACATCGTCCTCTTCTGGAGTGCATACTACAATCCCTGCCCCGCTGCCATGAGTGTTTGAAAAGCCATCAACCTACAATTTCCATACGAAGCTTTTACCCAACATCTTTCTTGTTTCTAGGTTCGGTTCTGTGAATTCTGCTACGAAATCTGCCACTGCTTGCCCTTTCAGAGATGTCCTGGGGATGTAGTGGATATCGAATTCACTTAGCTCGATTTCCCATTTGGTCAATCTCCTTGAAATCTCAGGCTTTTGTAAAATCTGCTTCAATGGGCAATAGGTGAGAACCTGGATTGTATGAGCCTGGAAGTATGGCCTTAGCTTTCTTACTGTTGAAACTAGTGCCAGTGCAATCTTTTCTGCCTGTGAATATCTGGTCTCAGCCCGTAGAAGTGCCTTGCTAGTGTAGTACACTGGCTTTTGTACTCCATCTTCTGTTCTGACTAGAACTGAGCTTGTTGTCAGTTCTGTAATTGACAAGTACAGTTGGAGTGTCTCCCCCATATGAGATTTTGAAAGAACGGGAGCCTATCCTAAATACTCTTTAATTTTTAAGAATGCATGCTCGCACTCTTTATTCCATTCAAGTCATTTCCCTTTTCTAATTATTTTGAAAAAGGGTGCACTTCTGTCTATGGCTTTTGAGATGAATCTTCCTAAGGAAGGCAGACATCCTGTTAGACGCTGTACTTCTTTGAGTGTCCTTGGTGAATTCATTTTCTGTAGGGTCTGGATCTTCTCGGGGTTTACTTCGATTCCTCTTTGATGGACTTGAAATCCCAGGAATCTTACTGAAGGAACCCCGAATAAACACTTGTTCGGATTTAGCTTCATTTGGTATCTCGTCAAGACATCAAATGTCTCCCGCAGATCTGAAGTATGCTTGTCTGCTGTGATGCTCTTGGTCAGCATGTCATCAATGTATACTTCCATGTTCCTTCCTATTTGCCGTGAAAAGGTTTTGTTGACCAACCTCTGATAAGTTGCTCCTGCATTTTTCAGTCCAAAGGGCATCACAGTATAGCAGTACAAACCCTGATCAGTTTTGAATGCTGTTTTTTCTTCGACAGCCTTGTTCATCCTGATCTGGTTATACCCCGAGTAAGCATCCATGAAACTGAGTAGCTCATGGCCTGATGTAGCGTCCACCAACTGATCTATCCTTGGAAGTGGAAAAATATATTTCGGGCATGCCTTGTTCAGATCTGTGAAATCTACGCATATCCTCCACTGTCCATTCTTATTTTGGCTGAGGACTACATTAGCCACCCGTTGAGGGTAATTGACCTCTCTAATTGATCCTACAACGAGTAGCTTCTCTACTTCTTGTTTGATCGCCTGGCTTCTTTCAAGGTTGAATGATCTTCTCTTTTATATCACCGATTTTGCATTCGGATCTACTGTGAGATGGTGGGATATTATTCGGACATCTATCCCGACCATGTCTTCATGACTCCAAGCGAACACATCCCTGTATTCTTTAAGTAGATCAATGAGGCTTTGTTTGACTCTTCCTTCCAGATTGGCCCCGACCTTGACCTTTTTGTCTGGTTTTGGCCCTTCTTCTGGCGTGGTCGTTCCTCTTCAGGTGTTTCACGTCCGGCCTGTTTGATTGGGGTAAGGTTCTTTCCGACTTCTGGTGTATTTATTTCTAGCCCTACTACCACCGAAAGAAGCCTTACAGGTGGGAGGTTAGGAGTTGATGCTTCTGTGGCCAGTAGATCAACTCAATCCTTTGCTGCATCTGCCACCAGTTGCTGCAACTCTTCCCGAAAACGTTGAGTCAGATCTCCACTGGTTGGAGGAACTTGCTGGATCCCCGCCAGGAATACAGATTGGTACTCTGTTGTTGCAGTGAGATCCCGTGAGGTACTGCCAACATGAAATTTATCCGAAGATTTTTGGACATCCCCGAAATTGCTTCTGATCAAGTCGGAGGTTCAACCCCTCCTTCTAGCGCCAATTGTTGACGTTGATTTCTGGATTGTATCAAAAAAGCTAACAAGGATTGGATTTTGGCTGAGATTTCAAAGAGAGAGAGAAGGAGAAAGTAAACAAGACACTAGTTTTTTACGTGGTAAAACTCCGATGACCGGAGAAACATCCACGGGTGGTTGACTGATCAACCAAGCCAAAATCCACTATGAATTTGGAATATTACAAGCTCTCGATCTTTTTTTTTTCTCTCTGAATTTTGTTATGATTTCTGTGTACACTTTATTGTCTATATCTTTTTTGGATGAGATTATGGGTTTATTTATATGTTTATAGAACCTGCTTTGTACAAGTAATAAAAGATCTCTGCATTTAATTGTGATTTGTTTTCTTGTTTGAAGCTAATTGTCTTCTTTCCTGTTTCGGAGTCTTGTATTGAGATCGATGGGACTTTAGTAACGTAGTCCGATTATGACTTATTTCCTTATAAGAGCGTAGTCTTTTTGAGGAAATAGAGGTGTTCTCGGATAAGGAACCCTTTATGCTTGACCTTATCTTTCTTCTTTAGAGTCTTTCTTTGATAAGGATTCTTGTGTGACTCAACTTGTGAACTACTCGCTAAGCTTCTTACTCGGTTGTCATGTTTATCCCGAGTAGGATATGATGCGTGTTGGTCTTGAGTGACGTCTCCTGATCCCGAGTAGAAAATGCATTTTGCTTGCCCCGAGTATGTTTAATTGATGTAGGCCTTGTTTTATACCTGTCTATTCAGGCCTTTTCTCTTCAATGATGTCTTGTTGGACGTTTCCTGAGTGCCTATTTGGATGTCTACCTGGCACTTTTATCCTCTATGTCAATGACATGTACATCTGGTAAAATTCACATACGACACATACAAATAGGGATTATCGTACAAATTTTCTAGGGGACAAATAGCGTAGCTCATTTACTTTTAACAATTCTTATGAAAGTTCATATGACCTCAACAAAGATATAAGAAGTTGATTTCCACTTTTTCCTTTTTTATTTGCAGCCCAAATTTGATATAATTATGTGGAGTTTGGAATATAACAACTAAATTTGGACCTCGAAGATGTGACCACCGAAAACAAAAAAAAAACAATAAAAAAAATAGATAATGGACCTTTTTTGGGCAGTGGATGGGCTGCCCTGGAGCCCTACCTCATGGCCGACTTTGACTGCGGGGTTGCGGGGTGTTATAAATTAGAATCAAGAAGGGTTTAGATTTCAATCTCCACATATTATTATTAATTAGGGACTTTTTTTTTTTACTTAAAATCTTTAAAGTCATCTATTTAATGGGTCTAAGACACACCAATATGTTTTTCTTGGGAATGTTTTCACTTAATTATTAAGTGGTTTATTTTTACTATTATACCCCCTTAATTTAAGTATTTTTATTTTAATAATAATATTTTTATTTTAAAATGGATTTTAATATTATTTTTTATTTAAAATAAATAATAATTTTATTTTAAAAAGAGAAAAACTGACCGGTCGTTGATTGCTCACGAGGGGAGGGCCTTTGGCAGCAACACCAAAGGTCGAAGGCCACCGTCGTCAATTAACATGCCTCCTTTATTTACAATGAATGGGAGGAGGTTTCACCGCAACCTCCTGCCGTTAATTGATAGGAGGTCAACCTGCCTCCTCTATCAAAAGAAGGGAGGCCGGCCTCCTCCGTTCATTATTATTGGAGACGGTGAAGACGCTACCTCCTCCTACCATGAGATTCAAGTTCAGTATTAGGTTGGTGTTTGAGTTGAATGAAATTAGGGATTTTTTTTTTTCATTAAAGAGGTGTTTTTGTTAATAGTTTAATTATATGGAGTTATTTTTGAAAATTCAAGTTAATGTGCTAAACATCACTTCATCGATAAGTAAAAAGTCAACAATTGAGGTTTCACCACGAAGGGAGGGCCTTTGGCAGCAACACCAAAGGTCGAAGGCCACCGTCGTCAATTAACATGCCTCCTTTATTTACAATGAATGGGAGGAGGTTTCACCGCAACCTCCTGCCGTTAATTGATAGGAGGTCAACCTGCCTCCTCTATCAAAAGAAGGGAGGCCGGCCTCCTCCGTTCATTATTATTGGAGACGGTGAAGACGCTACCTCCTCCTACCATGAGATTCAAGTTCAGTATTAGGTTGGTGTTTGAGTTGAATGAAATTAGGGATTTTTTTTTTTTCATTAAAGAGGTGTTTTTGTTAATAGTTTAATTATATGGAGTTATTTTTGAAAATTCAAGTTAATGTGCTAAACATCACTTCATCGATAAGTAAAAAGTCAACAATTGAGCTTTTAATTTCAGAAGTTTCAAACTTAATTTAAGATATAAATTGAATTAATTTAAGACTTAAACTTAAGCGGTGAACCTTAATTTTTCAATAGAATATGCTCGCTCAATATCAGTAACCTGCTCCAAACCGATTACAGATTAATCACATAAAAAAAACAACACGATAATAACATTAATAAATTACAACACAATGTCCCTCAGTCGCTGACCTGCATGGGAAGAACTAAACAGAACTGCTGAGAGTCTCACATGATTTCACAAATCGTATACAACTCAGATTTTTTTTTTTTTTTTTTACGTAGCAATTAGACCATTATTCAAGAAACAAGAACCAAATTACATACTCTCCTGCCTAAACTTAAAAAAATACCAGAAGCTATAAAAGATTTACTGATAAATTAAAAAAAAATCTACTACTGAAACTGAAGCTATGATTGGGTTGAATATACCCATGTAAGCAAACCCACGCATTAGCACTAAATATGATAACTAATTAAAAGGAAGCCCAACTCTTCTTTCAGATAAAAGACCAATGCATTTATGACCAAACCGAAATGTTGGAGTGTTAACTTCAGTGGACATTGCATTATTGACGATAATTGTTATATTCAAATACAGGCATCACTGTACTTGTCAATTTTGTGAAGCAATCAGAAGTCTGAGCACTTAAAGAAATTCTCATCAATGCAACACATTTCCAGAGAAAAACAATACTCATGCTCAAATTCTGCTTTGGCATGTCTGTAATAATGCTGTTGATTCAAAATCTCACGCAGTCCAATCTTCATCGCTTCCATCAGTATCCTGAGCAAATTCAATTAAAATGAACTTATGAAATCAGCCTTTGATATTACGATAGTAATCTTTTTTTTTTTTCCATATAACTATCCAATAAAACAGTATGATGTCATCTTCATCATTGTCGGAAGCAACACTAGAAGCATTGCTGCACCATATATTTTGAGTTCGGTTCCAACAATCTTTATCAAATGGAAGGGTCTAGAATATCAAAATCTGTGGTAGCAAATGAATTATTATGCCAGTCATTTAATAGTGTGCAATATAATTTATAAGTATATGATAGTTGACCAGAAGTCACACCTGAGATGTGTTTGAGAATTCTTCAATGTCATCTTCTTCAACCTACAAGATCAGGCACAACTTTAACCACTATAGAAGAACAAAAACTTTACTTCTACAAGACTTGGCTATACTGTCCAAATCTGAGGTTAACCCAATATAACCTGTCTAACCTGTTTCTAATCTAAAATATATGTTCTTTTTTTTTTTTTGCTAAATACCTATACAAATAGAAACTTGATATATAAGTCATAAACAAGTGATCAAAAGATGATTGACATAATATCAGTAAGTGTGTAAGTTGTAACCTTTCATCATTGTCATATAATAATTATATTCCAATTTTTATTGAACTTATATGAAATAGGAAAACAGATTATTTCATCTTCTAAAGTGGGTGAATTCAGTTAATAATTGAGAAAGGCTTTGGTAACTCTCAGAAACTTCTTATTGAAAAAAAAAATTAAAAATTAAGAAAAAAAAACTCAACAACTCGATGTTTTCAGATGCACCGATAAAACTTCAGTAAACTTTTGGTAAACAACGTAGTGAAAAAAGAAACTCTTGAGAAAACACTTTGAAGTATAAAATTTGGTTTCCAATTGAAACTCGAAGATACATGACTAACTTCTAAAAGTTCCTCGTAAGCTTTCAATCATTATTTGCTCTCCTTTCACCTTGGAAGTTACAATATAGATTATAGGGCAAACCACATAAACAACACTGCTGACAATAATGATATCGAAAACAGTCTTATGAATCAGGAAATCTCAAATTCTCAATATTATTATTATAATACAAAACCATCACATATAAATTCATGAAGAAAGAAAGATACCACAGAATTAAGAAACGCCGTAATTTAAATCATAAACAACAGTACCTCATTTACTTTTTTCTTCTTCGCTGGTGAGTTTCTCATCCCTGCAATTTCACATAAATCCAATTATAAGCTAGATTGCCTTAAGCGAACAAAATTACACACCAGAGTTACCGCAAGCTTTTAGAATGAATTAGCACCAAGAATTTAAAATTTTGTTGTTTAAAACAAACACTGCTAGGATATTCTAATAAAATAGAACCATTCAGAAACAACAGAGAGCTGCCCTTTGTTGAACAAAAGTACGATAATGAAGATAGCGTTCTCATACATAATTTGATAGATGAACATATACACAAAGGGCAGAAAGACCAATTCAAAAAGCAGTCAACTAAACATTTGTGCAAACACTTCAGGAAATTCTGAAATATCGGCTCAAAGTCTTCCAGGCAACCAAAAAAAAGAAAACAATTACATCATTGGCACCATGCACAGTCAGCAAAACTATCATTTACAACACCATCTTTAAGCAATCACTGAAGTTCAGGGACAATTGTTGGTTTATTCTTCCACTTATGGCAAGTCAAATTATAATTAAACAAGAGAAGAAAAATATCATTGAGATTACTCGAGATCATTATCTGCCAACAATCCTAGTGCTTAGCTTGCTCTTAGTTTCACAAATCACCTTCACTTGATCTTACGTGTAGCTATACGGCTATACCTTTTTCACCCATCTTATGAGTGTAGTAAATCCTCTGTATATCCTTCCTATTCTAAGCATACAGTTGTCAATTATCAAAAGCATGACAAACACACGTACTGAACCAAAAATGGCACCATCTGATGAAATGGGGAAAGAGAGACTAACCGTGACTTTTTTCTTTAACCACTTTTTCGTTTTTCCTAAAGACTTCAACCTGCAACACAACAAACACAATCACTAGAAGTTTCACCTCATTGATCCCATGAATTTCCAATATTAATCGGCTGTTGTCATGAGAAGATAAAGATGATACTTGATGGTTGAACTTGTGAAAAACTAAAAGGATAAGAGAAACATTTGAAAATGAAAGGTCACTCGAAAGTCGAACCTGATCACTACTCCTTTTTAAATCATTACGTAGCAACTTCTGACCAGAAGCTGGAAAGAATCAATGGCAGTTATCATTCTGAATATTTTAAGCTGAATGGTTTTATAATAGGAAAAGCAATCTGGACAAGTAGCCACCTTTTGATGCTGACGACTTTCTCGGACTGCTTGGTGAATTCTGGTATCAAGACAACTCTATGAGTAAACTGAACTATCAGAAACCATAATGAACTATGCAATATATTGGAGACCATTTTCAGATAATCACGCATGGACCACGTCCACAATCAAGAAAATCTGTTGAAAGCCCAGGATACTAGATCAATTGCTCAGGAGTTTTATTTATTTTTATTTTTTTATCAAAAAAATTGTTTATTGACTAAATGTGAACAAGCATTTCAATAAAGGGACCTTACACCCAAAACAAAATTTGGCCAGGAGATTTATATCTATTGATTGGGAGACACAACTGATCAGATATATATAACAATATTTTATGAGATTCTTTTAAGCATTTTGGGTAGATCCCGCTCAGTCCAACCCAGTTGGAAAAATCCTAAAGTACACAACCAATGTGGCAATGTTTAATTATCTGAACAAATGAGAGAGAATACTGCCAAGCCTCAAGTCCACTGCATATCTGAGGATTAAATATCAAATTCACAAAGGAGGAAATTGAACTCATGCTCTCTACAGAACATTAATTAGAATAATTAGAAAGGATTCACTCAGAACTTTGAGGTTGAACTACAAATCAAGCGGAATTTCGACAGATTAGGTGACCCAGATATACCATATAATGATACAAGAACCCTAAAGTATAAAAAATACCAATTATCCACCAAATATCTCTTGACACCTAGCTCACATTCAGTTATCATACAAAGCATCATTACCTTACCTTTTCCTCCACTTTCTTAAACAATGTCGATATAGTAGCTTGAACAAGTGAACCATGACTGCACAAGTTCTCCTTGGACTTCGCCTCTCTAACAGCAGACTCAGACAGTTTTCTGGACTTAGTCACTGACTGTATAGATGACGAGATTTCCCTGGATGAATGATTCATCTTTGCAACATCCTCACCATCGACACCAAGGACTACAGTTCGGGGATTGCTAGAATGTATTCACCGATTAAGGGCATTAACAAACAATTGATGTGACAGAAAAGGTGGCTAAATATATGAACAAAGAATTCCAAAATCCAATTTGGCATGTTGGAACAAAAATGTAATGTTGAGTAACTGATCAATATATATATATTAGATTAGGATATTTCCATTGATATCATTGCTAGTTGAATTATCCAGTTTTGTTCCGACTTTCTTTTCTTCTCCTTCAGATAAGTCAGCATCACTTCCAACAGGATCATCCTCTGAAGAAACGTCTACAAATCTGAATCGGAAAAGATTACATAGATTAACTGAACATTTAAAACTTCTGATAACAGTCAATAGAGCTATATAATTATCCAAACTCAACAGTAGATAAAAAAAAACGACCTAAACCAAATATCAAATAAGGGCTTGGTAAGAAAGTTGAGAAACAACTAAACAAGGATTAGTTTTATGTTCGGGTTGACCACCAACCTTTCTCATCCATTATTAATTTTAATTAAATAATGTAAAAGGAAAAAATATTCAAAATGATTCCTTACACATTTAAATTTTTGTAGGACATTGCCACAATATATATAAACACACACACACATACATACATACATACATACATACATACATACATACATATATATATATAAATATATAATGACATAATGACAAGCTCTAGACATTAACCCAATGTACAAGACAATGAAACAACATTCCATAAACAAGAATGAACAAAAGGTGGTTGTCTTGCATGATCTACCTGCTTGTAGGAATTAATTTTACAGCATTGCTGACAGTGGACTGAATATTGTTGAATTATCAGGCATAACAATATATTATCAGAGTAGATAGAATAATAAAGCGCTTCTACTGACACGAATCATTTGCAAGTTATAGAATAGATAAATGAAGGAAAATTGGGGGTTCAGAGTGATGCTTGGTATTTATATCAAGCATGAAAATTCTGGCGGCTGCTGACATATATAGATCAGCAGAGCTGTTTCTTTCAATTGAAATAAAATGGTTAGGGTAGTACTTGAAACTTTTCCCAGCAGTTCTCTTAGAGTGTCGAACAGGCGTCACTTCCATTTTATCTTTTAATATTTTTTCAACATCTGAAAACTCATCTTCAGACTGAGCTTCAGGGGATCCTTCTTCTAAAACTTTAATTCCAGTTGTTGGACCACCCTGCTTATTTACAGCTGCTGCACCCGCACCACCTTTAAAATCACATTCCACGCGTTGTCCCTGAACCCAGCAACCAATTGAGACTAGAGAAGAGGATCACCAAAGTGCATTACTTCCAATATTGTAAAAATAAAAAAGGAATCAACAAAAAGCAACCCACTGTCAAACAGATAATTGCAACAAGAATCCAACCTCACTCAGTTCTTTCGGAAAATCAAGTTGAATTTCATCTGGATTCTCATCTTTTCTTCCAATCCACCATGCATCAGAAAATACAATCTGGAATCATTACTATCAATTAATTATAAAGAATACTTAAATTTGCCTCGATTGAACCTCAGTTGAAATAGAAGAAAACAAATGATAAGGCATGCATACAAGTGTTTGGAACCCACTAAAACCATGGAGAGAAGACACAGGAAAAGAACATAATATCTTTTTGTGTTTAAACTACTGCATGATTGTAAAATTCAGAATTCCAACTAAACTTCAGATTAACATTTATAAAACAACAATAGCAACAAAGAACTATAGCTTTAAAAAACAGTATACATAAAGCATAACGATAATGCAGAAGGAGGAGAAAAATTTCCTTCCATTAAACCACACAACGATAAGAATGCAACTCAAAGATAGCATAGTAGCTAACAGGTATCATATTGGGAGTGACAACCATTATTCAAGAAGATTTCCTCAAACACAAAAGTGCATCTTGCTCTAGTTGGTAATCCTTTATATATACACAAATTTGCATCCGGCGTCCACAATAACAGCGGATTAAAAAGAAAAAAAAAACAAATATGTCTAAGTACACAAAAAAGAAAAAGAAACAAACCATGTTATCGTAATAATCCTCACACATCACGCTTTTCCCACCTCTAGAGAACTGTAATGTCAAGTACTTATTCTCCGGGTAGACAATCGTCCCAAACAACTTCATTTGACCCTAAAATCAATTTCCACAAACACATAGACAACATCATTTACATAAATATCTCCACAAAATCAACACGACCCATAAAACCAAAAAAATTAAAAACAAAACCTGAGGAAAATCGATGTAGAGAACCGGGTTCTGGAAGCCCAGATTCTTCAATTCACCGATTTTTCCACCGCCAATAGGACCAAGAAGACCCGGAAACGAAAACAGGAACCGGTTCTTGCGCTGTGACGATTTTCTGAGAATGTCTTTGCCGTGATGTTTGACGACCTGTTTTGTGGGGCCGAGAGGCGTGAAAGCCTTGGCCGGAGTCTCTGACACGATTCTCCTTTTGATTGCGAGATTTTTCAGTCTCGTTCGCTCAACATTTTTGTCATCGTCGGCTTTCTTCGACGATTTCGACGACGAAGCTCGCACCATTTTTTTTTTTCTCTTGTTGTGCTACGACTTGCGTTTTTCTTTTTTGTGGTTTTGATGGTGCGGGAATAGTGGTGTAAAAATGGATCGGACGGTGACAGGCCGGTCCAGCCGGCCCAGAAAGTACACAGGCTGTGTTGGGAACTGCCCGTGAAGGAAGAGGGTTAGGCCGCGTGCCGGGTTGTTGGGAGGAGGTTCGGCAGGCGGGCCCGCCTGGCACGCCAATCCGGCGTGTCAGGCCTGGCGGACCGATCCACCAGTCCGTTCGGTCCAAATTTTTTTTTTTTTTTTTTCAAAAATCCTCCAACGGCTGGAAATGATTTCCAGCCGTTGGAGGAAAAAAAATTACCAAAACCCCCCCTAAAATCTTTTAAATTACATTTTGACCTACAAATCAAATTTTTCTATAAATACTTCCATCCATTTCATTTTCCATTAACTCTCTCTATGCTCAACGATGAATTTGATATTTCAGAACCGACCCATACTCAAGCGGGACTTTCTGGTTCCGACGTTACACCAACATCACGTCCCAGAAAATTAACATCAGATGTGTGTCAATGTTTCAACATAGTCCAAATGACACTCCCAAACGGGACGTCTGGCCTCAGAGCTATATATAAGTTTTGCCATAAGGATTATGCTACAAGTACGGGGGGAACCGGACATTTGAGACGGCATATGCATAAATGTATGTCTGCACATGGACAGGTAGACACTACAACCCAGACACAACTTCAACGGCACCCAGACGGGTCCGTTACGACGTGGCAGTTCGACGCCATGCATGCTAGAGAGTGTTTGGCACGATACATTGCACAAACTGATCAACCGATCAGTATTGGTGAGAGTCCATTTTTTAAAGAATTAATCACATCTGCATATAACCCCCAATATGAACCTGTTTCTAGAACCACCACTAGAAATGATTTGATACGATTGTTTGAAACCCAAAGGGATGACTTAGTTGCTGAAATACAGCATTTAAGTGTTTTCTGTTGTATTAACTTCTGATATTTGGAATGCATGTTCCAAATAGGACTATTTATGTGTCACGGGACACTATTTAGATTCTAATTGGAGGATAACAAAAAGAATTTTTGGTTTTCGTCCTATGGATTTTGCACATACCGCAGAAAACATTTTAATGTCATAATGGAAGTTTTAGAAACTTATGAAATCACGCATCGTATTTTTTCAATCACATTTGATAATGTATCTGCAAATATTAGCCCTATTGCATTGTTTGTTGCAAGAAATATCCCGCAAGATGGAGGTTATTTCTTCCATCAACGGTGTGCATGCCATATTATAAATTTAGTTGTACAGGCTGGTTTAAAGTAGGTAAGCGACCAAATAGATCGCATCAGAGTTGCCATTTCTTGGATTTGCAGTTCTAATCCTAGATTCAGTGAATTCCAGAGACATTGTAAATTAAACGGTCTCAAACCCCGACAATTCCAAACTGATATGCCGGTAAGGTGGAACTCTACTTATTTAATGTTGCAAAATTGTTTGGAATATGATACAACCATTACATGTTTTTATAACATGAAATTGACCAAAACAGGACAACTTAATCCAAAAATACTTACCACAGACGATTGGTATGTGGCAAAGATTTTTGTTCAATTTTTAAAGATTTTTTACAATGCCACTGTAACTCTTTCCGGGGTATATTACCCCACATCTTCCCAAGCAATCCATCAGATAGTGGAAATGTCTGAACTGTTAAACAGTTTAAGAGAAGATGAACATCTAGGCGCTGCAGTTGTTGTCATGGAGACAAAGTTGAAAAAATATTGGGCTAACATTCCCCTACTTTATGCCTTAAGTGCTATAATAGATCCTAGGGTTAAATTATCTGGTTTAGAAGTTTTGCTTAAGTTTATTGGTATTAATTTATCAATAGATTATTCAGAACAAATTACTGACATTCGAACCAAGTTGTTCGAGATTTTTTGTATTTATGAGACCAGGTTTGGCAACATTGACATCCCCCAATCAACACGACCGAAGACAGAGCCGAAGCAAACAAGTTGGAGCCTTCTGAAACGACGAAAAAAAGACAAATCAGCAAGTACTTCTTTAGGGCAAAGATCTAGCCCATCTTCTTGTACCGAACTTATTAGGTACCTTAAAGCCCAGTTCGATGTTGTTGAAGACAAGGAAGAGTTTGATTTGTTGTTATGGTGGAAGACCTATACGTACAGGTATCCAGTTCTGTCACACTTAGCACGTGACGTACTGGTTATTCCAGTGTCAACGGTGTCTTCAGAACATGCTTTCAGCACCAGTGGACACATAATTGAACCAAGATGAAGCTGTTTGTCTCCAGAGATTGTGGAGGTATTAACATGCCTTCGGGATTGAAAGCATGCTAAAAAAAGTTTACAAAATCTAACTGTAGATAAAGAACTTAATCTAAATTTCAACAATCTATATATTGATGACCCTTCAAGTAGTGGCTAGGGCAAGAACTAGGTTATACTTTTACATATGTATTTATTATTTACTTGTAAGTTATAAAACGGTTTCACTATTTTTCCCTTACCAAGTTTTTATCCCATTGGGTATTTCTTGGTAGGGTTTTTAATGAGGCAATCATGTAGATATGTATTACTGAATTCCATAAGTGAAAAATAAATAAATAAATAAAAAATTATTCGTTCTTTTTATTTATTTCAAATCCTAATAATTGTTCGTTCTCTTCATTCATTTTAAATTCTAAACCCTTAACCATAAACTATAAATCCTAAACCCTATACCCTAAATCTAAAAAAAAATGTAATTTGGAAAAAAAAAATGGACCAAAAAACTAACCCGCCGGACCAGGCCCGTTAGGCTTGGCCCTACGGACCAGGCCTCCCCGCCTGGCAGAGGGGCCCGGCCGGCCGGCCCGCCTGGCACGGCACGCAGGAAAGGCCCGCCTAAGGCAAGCCGGCGTGCCGTGCCGGGCCTGCTCCTCCGAAAACAGGCCGGGCCGGGCCAACCCGCGACACCGTCGCATGCTAGGGCCAACCAAGCCTGTTTCCAGAAATGGACTGGCCAGGCCGTGCCTAATGGGTCGGGCCAGTCCATTTTTACACCACTAGACGAGAAGACTTGTCGCCCGTTCCGGTTCAACTGGAACCGGTTCTGTCCGGTTCCAGTTCCGGTTCCAGTTCCGGTTCAACTGGAACCGGTTTTGTCCGGTTCCAGTTCCGGTTCAACTGGAACCGGTTTTGTCCGGTTCCAGTTCCGGTTCCAGTTCCGGTTCCATTCGGATCCGGTTCCGATTCCGGTTCCATTCGGATCCGGTTCCATCCGGTTTCGGTTCCGGTTCCGGTTCCGGTTCCGACGGTTTCGGAGGTCCTTTTTTTTTCCTTCTTCTATAAAATATTATATATACGTAAAGATAAATTTATTTGTAAATGTATGTTATTGGGTCGTCTAAATTTTTTTTGAACTAAAATAAATAACAAATTAAAAAATTAAAATAAAACTAAATAAATAAAAATTTGGTCTTACACTTAATTTTTACCACGATTAAATTGCTTACATATTGTCTTAGGGGACTTTATAGGGATCAAATGCCACGTAGTTCTTTTACCTTTTATTGCAAGTTGGCCGGTTGGGTGATTACGTGGAGACAAGGACTAAACGTTATTCTGATCATCCATTCCACTTTTGACATCAGGTTGGTCATCTTTGAAGAAATCGTAGGGTTCCTCTTGATCGATTTTTTGTTGTCTATATTCTGCTTTCGTCTAATCATCTGCACAAGCTTGTATCTGAATTGATTTTGGACTTAAAAACGAACGTCTGGAGTCTAAAATATTTCCTCCGGTGGTGAATTGTTGTTCAACCGCTACTGTAGAAACTGTGGTTGAAAATATTTGTTTGTCTATCATAGCCAAGATTGGAAAGTATTTTTCATGCTCAGTCCACCAGTGTAGGATATCAAATTTTTTATCTTGAGCGTCTTTTATAAACTCAAAAGAGGTACCTAGATAAGATTCAAGTTCGAAATACGTGTTGGAGCTTGATGAAGAAGAATCTCGTAATTTTTTGGTTTTTTTGGATAACAGATTATAAATTCATAAATCCAGAGGATGATGAGGATTGGGATACACTTTGAGTTTGTGGAACATCTATGTTCAATGATGGACCATAAACTCTAAGATATTCATCATATAACTCATACAGTAATACCTTAACTCTATCATAACACTTATCAACATCATACTTTATTTTTAAACTTTGTTCATAATAAGCATATAGATAATCAGACAAACTTTATAATTTACAACGTGGATCAAAACACATGGCAATCAAATAAATATTTGGAAACTCCTTATAATATTCTAACCATTTAGCCTTCATAGCAGTAATGGACTCTAACAATTGTGGGTCGGTTTCAGAATGAGCTAAGACACCGACAATATTAAGACTTTCAATATTAAATAAATTAGTTGTAGGATAATAAACACCAGATAAATTGTTAGTAGCGGTATTAAAGACTTTTAACAAACAACAAACATTGTTATAAACATTCCAATGACTTTGATAAAGATTAATGTGATTAACATTATATTGAATAAAAGTAACTAATAATTCTCTATAATCATAACTTTTAGCAAGCAATTTATATGTAGAATTCCAATGTGTTGGAACATCACGGGGAAATCTAATTATATGCCTACCATTTTGTTTACAATATGTTGCCCATGCTTTCATTGCGGAATGATTTCTCCATAAATAATAGAGGCCATCTTTAATAGGTTGAAGAAACCGTTGAAGAGTTTCTAATCCTTTTTTAACACATGGCATGCACATCGTTGATGAAAAAATTACCACTAAGATAAGGTTTGCATAACTCAATTAAAGCAGGAACAACAATAGTATTGTTAAAAGCATTATCAAAACCAACTGCGAAAATTTTATTTTCAATATTATACTCTGTAAAAATAATTTTAAGATGTCTAAAAATATTAGCAGCAATGTGTTTCTCATCAAAAACTCTAAATGCAAGAATCTTTTTTTGGAGAGTCCATGCATTATCCATATAATGGCAAGTGACACCCAAATATGAATGAATTCTCCAATAGTCACTCCATATGTCGGCACATACGGAAACATGACCATTATATTTTTCAAAATATTTTTCAAAATATTTTTCCAACTTTCTTTTTTTCTATCATAAATTTTTTCAGGTGTTTCTGTGAGCGTGACTCTTGGAACACGACATGCAACGGGATTTAATGCCTGTATACAATAGTTAATAAAACCGATTTTTTCACCAAAACTAAATGGCAAGTGTTCTGTTGCAACCATTCAAGCTAATTATTCTCTATTGTTTTTATCACTATAATTAAATAATTGGTGATTAGGGGTAGCATACCAGGGCATTTGGGATTGTGAACTCGATAAGGCATCTGCTTCTGGATGATTGTTCGTTATATGCTTCCGATATTTGCCATATCCTCCAGATTTGTTCCACTTAAAAAAAATTGTAGTAATTGCAAACCACTTTAATGGTTCCATCATCTTGCGAAACTTTCTTCATATGGTGTACGAAGAGATCAGATTTAACCTTCTTCGATACATTCTCTTGCGAAGCTGGGTGAAATTCAAAATCTGCAGACTGTTCTCCAGGCATATTTTCTGATTAGCTTGTGAAATTGGGGATAGAATTGAATTGATCGGGATCGGGTTCAGAAATTATTAAAGGGGGTTGAGACTGATGGCAGTTTAAGCCTAAGTCCTCAACATAGACTTGGCGTTGCAGATACTCGTGATAGGCCCTGTCATCAGAATCGAGATTATCGGTCATACGGCCCTTACCTTTGATCGAAATTGAATGACTAGGGTCATCACGACTTCCACTTCCACTTGCCATTTTAAAAATTGAAATGTAAAATTCCTTAAACAAAAAATATTAAAAAATTGAGGAAAAAAAATTGTTGGAAATAAATTTTGTAGATAATTGTAATTTGGAAACTTAGTAGTTAGTTTAGTTATTGCAAATAAAATAAATTCAAATAAAATAAGTTACAAATAAATGAAATTGGAAAGTTAGTAAATAGTAATTTCAAATTAAATTGTAAATAATGTAAAGAAAATAAATTGAAAACTTAATTGTAAATAAAACAAATTATTTGCTTAATAGCAAATAAAATAAATTATAAATAAATAAAATTGGAAACTTAGAACTTGCAAATTAAATAAATAGGGAACTTACTAACTTAGTAATTGAGAGAGAATTGAAAACTTGGAAAGTTGGAGAATTGAGAATTGAGCGAGAATGAGAATTAGAGAGAATTGGAGGAAATTAGAGTGGGGAAAAATGAAGGTATAAGTGGGTATTTATAGAAAAAAAAAATGAACGTCGGAGTTTGGACTACAACCCAACGGTCTGCTGACGTCAGCAGTTCATTGGGCTAAACAGTTAAACAAAAAAAATAATTATTGGGACCGTCCAATTCGAACCGGACAGTTTCAACAAATTTAGAACTAGAACCGAAACCGGAATCGCTACAGTACCCCGGTTCCGGTTCCAAACATTCTCAAACGGTTCGGTTTCGGTTTCTGACAGTTCGGTTCTGGTTCGATTCACCGTTTTTAACCAAACCGTAGACATGTCTAGCAAGAAGCTAGCAATTATTATTTTTATTTTTTTCTACTTGCTAGGAAGTTTCCGAATATCAATTTTTTTAAAAAAAAATGTACCAAAAAATAAAAGTGGGATTAGATTGAACTCATTTTAGTCCTCACTTGCTCTTGTCAGGTGATCGGAGTCCAATTGAATTGGACCCGCCACAAACCCACTCAAGTGGTATTAAATAATCCCGTCTGGTGGGACTAATTTATTTATTTTTTTCCGATTATAAATATAAATAATAGTATTTAAAATGTTTTTAGTTATTTTTATTTTTAAAATATATAAATTAAATGATTATTTCATTCAAGAAATTATTGTAATAATCTGCTGTTCAATTTTGCCGGAATACAATTCATTTAGATTATTACAACCATAATCATTTTCCATAAGATTGTAGAATCTAAACTCGTTGGGCTTACCATAATCTCACCTATGTTTTAATTTATTTTTTTATTAAATAAATAAATTACAAAATAAAAAATATATTTAAAAATAATATAAATATTTAATTTAATAAAAAAAATTATATATTTTTAATTTAATAATATATATATTAAAATAATTATTTTCTTAAAAAAACTAATCAAGTCACATGTTTCACCAAACAAAATATAGTATTCACTCGGTCTAACCTCATGTTTCTCCAAACACATGATAGTATTAATTTAGTTATGTTATTGGAAAATTCTAAGTACCACGACACGTCTACAAAAGACCAAGGTCGGGAATGCCACGTCACCAAGGCCTGATCAAGTTAAGTCAACATAAGGGGGGATCAAGTGAACCTGACCGGCCCTCCCGACCAAATGACACAGTTGATCAGGTTTGAAAACCTGATCGAGTTGCTAAGATGGTCGGGATTAGGGTAAGGTTGAACTACCGATCGGGGGCAAACAAGGATGATCGATAAAAACCAAAGGTGGAGCAAAGCACGCAATCGTGCCTATAGATTACTTCACTAAATGGGTTGAGACAGAGGCGCTGGTACATATAACCGAAGCCAATACGACGAGTTTCATCAAGAAGAACATTATCTATCGGTTTGGAATCTTAGACACGATAATTACGGACAATGGAACCCAATTTGACAGTGATAATTTCAAGGACATATGTCATGACTTCGACATAAGGAATTGTTATGCAACACCGGCTCACCCATAGACCAACGGTCATACTGAAGCAATGAATAAGATAATCAAGTACACATTAAAGGCAAAACTAGATACTAAAAAATGAAGCTGGGCGGACAAGCTATACTAGGTTTTGTGGGCATATCGGACCACATAAATGACCTCAATAGGGGAGACCCTTTATTCAATAGTGTTCGGGGCAGAGGCAGTAATCCCGGTCGATGTCGTTCATAACTCGCCCAGGGTGTATCTCTTCCATCTCGAGTTGAACGCTGTAATGGTGAGACAGAATCTAGACGAGTTGGAAGAAAGAAGAGACATGTCGAGAATCAGGACCACTGCTTACCAGCAAAGGGTCGCTAGATACTACAACTCGCATGTCTGAATCAGGAGATTCCAACTTGTAGACCTAGTTCTAAAAAGTGTGTCACCCAGTACAAGAGATAAGTCAGCTGGAACCCTGGCGGACAAATAGGAAGGTCCGTACAAGGTGGTCGGGTTGGCAGGACACGGGGTGTACCGCCTTGCCCGATCAGAAGGAAGCGAGTAGCCCAGACCATGCAATGCTTAATACTTAAAATTGTTTTACCCATACGGGTCCCTTTGTCTTTCTTATTTTCTCTTACTTCTTTAGAAATTAGTTTTATCTTGTTGCTTGATTATTTTATGTTCCTTTTCAGCATTTAATAAAAGCCCTTTCGAGGGAATAGTTTTGAAGGTCAAGAACAATGTTAAAAAACTTTTCTTTCGTATTCAAAAGCAATCTCGGGGCATTTAGAAAACGTATGTCGCAAAGGCAGCATACACTTGCCAAAACTAACTGGGTGCGATAAAGCATTGTTAGGGCGCCTTCAAGATATAAGCCCTGATGGGATGCGCCATGAGTTGAACAAGGGATGAATATTCTTACTTAAAAAACAGGTGCAGTCCGAGCACATGCTAAGTTAGTAAATTTCAAGATGCCCTGTTGCAACAAATCTTGATCAACAAAATATTGAGAGACTTCCTAATGACCTAGTTGACAGATAAAAAACAAGAGTCTATAAACTAGATAGCATGTAAATGGGTCGTAAAGAACACTTCTTGACATAGCAACGGTATGATGGTCAGGGATTGAATATCCGATAGGTAAACTCGAGAAATATCTTCGACGCAAGAACCAATACAAGCTCTGCCACCTGGAGTTTCTTAGCCAAAGTTAGGATGACAAACTCAATATTAGTTTGGGTTGATAAGGCATCCTGGTCAAGATTAATGGGATTGCAGAAGAAGATGTGATCATAGCCAGAATGATTAACTTACATGTGGCCCGACTCACATAATTTGAATTGATAAATGACAATGGTTAGTTACAAAGTACTCAGAAACAACAAATGGAATAATTTTCATTTCATTAAAGAAATATAAGGTTACACGATTGAGATTACAAAAATGATCAAAAGAAAATTTCTAAACATTGGGGATTTTATATAGGCCTCTGGGCCCAAAACCACCAGAAGGGGCATCGCCCCCACGATCTTGGCTCGTGCTATTAAAATATGGTTAGGTGATGGCGTCCTCAGGGTCATCAGCCATAAAAGGAAAATAGTCTGCGCTCGGTAATGGACCAACATCGGCACCCTTAGTTAAAGAATTACTCTCTTTATTGGCATGGAAAGTGACCAAAAAAGATGCTGAAGAAAGCTCCAGATGCATAAGATAAGGGTCCTTCCCGATCGACCAATAGTATGCTCTCTAGCGAATCCTCTGGTTTCTGATGACCTCCAGGGACTCATCCTTATGCTTCTTGATCGATAGGTCCCATTTATGGCGACCCTCATCAGAAGACCTCTTCCTGACTCTGAAGAAAGCCCGAGTGGTGGTCAGCCTCCCTCTCAAATTCCCTCAGCATGGCAGCATCTAAAGTAGAGGATCTTTTGTAACGATCAACATTTTGAACCTCAAGGGATGACCTAGCTTCCGGGGAAAGCACTTCCATGCTGACCTGCTGCTACTCCAAGTCTCTAGACAAGAATTCGTAATGCATTCGAGCCTCCTCAGATGCCTGCTACATTGTAAACATAGCCTCTGGAGTAGAGGTAAGGGTGTCTTGGGCATGCTGAGTTTCCTCTCGGGCCTCTTCTACCGCTGCTTCAGCTAAAATGACCCTCGACTCAAGCTGAGCGTTCATCGTCTCTGCTCTGGCGACCCTCCTCTCTAGTTCATCATTTCTCGAAGTGAGTTGTTCGATAGCTGTTTCAAATGCGGAAGCCCTATTCTAGATATTGGCTATTGTCTTTCTTAAAGCAAGATTGATCGTAGCATGGGTTCTTAGCTCCTTCTTATATCATTTGACTTTGGAAGCCCTGACAGAAGAAGACTTGAGTGCATCTTCTTTTTTAGCAAGGGCATTCTTCAGCTGGGATATCTCCATGGCTTGCCTCTTTTGATCAGCCAAGGCCCGAGTCAGCTCTTCCACTATCTGGAAGTAAAGTAAGAATTAGGGAATCCACAAGGTAGGCATGGAAAATAATATAGAGGGAACTTATAAGGATTCAATTATTAAAGACCATCTGAACCCGCTCAGATGAGCTAACAGCCCGAGCCTCTCTCCAATAACCATCACCAATATATCCCTCACCAGTTGACAAGGAGCAAAGCATGGAAAGGGGGTCAACTTAAAATTTACTTAAGCGAGGAGACCCAGAAGTTGAAGCATCCAAAGTTGTCGACGGAATGGGTTGGTTAGAAGTAGAGGCAGTCGGAAGCTCCATAGGAAGGGTCAGACCAGCCTCGAAAATTTCACCAGCCTGAAAGGTAACTTCAAAGGCTTCACGACTTTGCTCCCTAGGAACTTGACCTCTACTGACATCATCATTACCAAGAGACTCAGGAGGTGTAAAGGGGGACTTACCCCCAAGCTGGGCTGTTGGAGCATCTTCAACCAATTCCGCTGCAACATCAGTCTTTAACTTCGGCACCAGATCAAGCACATGTTCCTCTGTGACGTCCAACACATTGTCGTCAATAGATAACTCCTCTGAGTTATGTTTCCCATCATAAAAGTATGAATATGTGAAGACTATTTGGCGCCTGACTGAAAATTACATGGGAACCTTGCCCGGGCTATCTGTTTGAGGACCCGTCAAAGGACGATCGGGTTGAATTTGAGGAGGTCGGGGGTAAGGTAAAGGTATTGCTTCATCGGTGGCCCTAGCTATTTCAGATGGGACAACGGAAGATGTCGCAATCACCCGATCACTATTTTTCTTTGATCGCTGCTCCCTCAGAATTAGTTCAGTTAAGGTCCTCTGATCGTCATCCTCCTTTTCATCCAAAAGGATGGGGGCAGCTCCCGTCTTAGAGGGCAATGTGGGTACCTCACTTATAAATTGTTGGGATTATGCTCGATAGCAAGAGTATAACAGTGTATTTAACAATCTTTTCATATTGATAAAAGAGATTTCTAATTTAACAAATCTTATAGTATTTATAGTTTAATTATTATAATTGTCAAAAGTAAATAATCATAAGGTCATAAGACTATGAGAAAAGAAGAATTGTTCATACATCTGGATATGTATGAGGTAGACACAGTTCTTTAGTTAGTCTTGAATAATATTCACAACTTAAGATAAAAGGTTGGGCGCCCTTATCTTGTCAAAGTTGTAGATTCTTTTGCTAGCATTTGAGTGGGATCAAATGTGTTATGATGAGCCTAAAATCATCAAAGTGTGGTGTCTTTGGGCAAAAGAATCTAGTGCACTGGGTGTATTGAATAGGATCACAATGAAATACTATATCCAGAACCATCAATGGTAAAAGTTTTCACTTGAGGAAAATCAAAGAGTCTATCTCAATCTTGAGATAAATGATGGACTTATGGTTACAAGTGTTATAATTAGAGCTATCAATGAGTATGATTATATAGCATAGTCTATCATCGATAGTTTGGTGGTATTCATTTGTTAATCGATGGAGGACTTCATTTAGAGATATGGACATCGTGGCTCCATTTATTAAATGTGAGTAGAATTTCATCATACGGATGATTTGAGGTATTGGATATTAAATCTTAATGTTAAGTTTTTAATAGTGTCCATTGAAATATGGCTTCTGGAAAAAAGTTTAAATATCCAAGTTTAAAATGTGGTCATATGAGTAAATATGGTAACTTGGAGAGCTATAGGTGGTCTATGTGCTCTTGGCGATTACTGGTATTCTTCACGAGAATACACTATATCCAATAAGATTTTCTAGGGTATGAATGATCAATATTAATTTATTCTATCTTAATTTAAGAGTTCAATTTTAGTTTTTTAATGGAATGAACTAAAATTAATATATCAGACCTAAGTGAATCATTTGTTGATTGTGATTGGGTTGTGTTTATTGGAACTTAAATTTAGATAGCTCGCCAAGATCCACAATCCACAATCCACAATCCACAATCCACACGAACTTGCATGGATCACTTGATATATTCTACCAGACCAATTTATGGGTCCATCTGGAATTGTATGAAGGCATGTGGACTTGTTTCTTTTTTAGTAAGAATGGGTCTAGTTCACATGTGGACTTTTTATTAAGGTCCAATGGATTTAATAAAATAGAAAAAATAATATAATGGCCCATGTTTAGGTTTGGGCGGCTAGGGCTTGTAAAAAGTTTGTTATATTGTTTTTATTTTATTTTATTATTTAATTAAATAGAAATTAATTAATATGTTAATTAATGAATTATTTATTTAAAAGTCAAAATCTTTTTCCTAAAAGAAGAAGGTCTCTTAATATTATACTATTGTTGGTAGTATAATTAACATTAAAAACTATATTTGATAGGTAGCTAAATAAAAGGAATTATTTATCTAGTCAAATTAGGAAGTCTTTAATATGGTTACAAATACACTATTTGAGTTGGATTACGAGTCTTGGTGTGGAAAATAAATCTTTCATTGAAAATGATTCTTTGTCACCAAGTAAATCCATCTAAGGAAAGGATTCCTGCCCACCAAGTAAATCCTTCTTAGGAAATGATTTGTATGCCTATTTATACTACCTATAAATTTCGGCCAAGAAGATAAAAAAATTGTGCAAGCCAAAGCAAATTTAGAGAAAGGAAATTTTTTGCCATTACATAATTCTAAGAAGAAAAATTCGGCTAAGCCTTAATTTTTCTTCTGAATTTTTCTTCAAGAGTTTTCGGCCACTATAGAATTTTGAGTCTAGAAAATTCGATTCTTGCTCTAGATAAATTCTTCCAACTCTTAAGAAAGGTGTGTGTGAATTTAGCCAAGAAGGAAAAAAAAATGAACGTTCTTATTTTCGATAGTACACTAGTATCTCTTAGATCAAAAGGGTTTTGTGTACAAAATCGAATCGGGTTCACGCGAGTTTCAATCAAGTAGATTGATAATTCACAAGTGACCGGACGTTCTTGGATTTTCTCTTGGAGGATTATTGTGACTAACAAAGAAGAAGATTTTGTTTGTTTCCATCCTCAAGTATACATTTTAAAGAAAGAGAGCCCACACTCCTAGGTGATTCACGTTCATGATTGGATTGGAAGATCTTTTGGATGATCTTTTGGATTCAATTTGGGGCTAGTTCAATCATCACGAGATAAAAGGTACGACACTAATAATATACATCAATTAATCTAGGGTTAAGGTTCATTCTATTAAAAGAAAATAATTAAAATACTCAAACCCTAATTTCACGCTTATGTTATGCGATTTTCCCTACTTAAATTTCCCTATTCTACGGATAGCCTCAGGGGCAGAAGATCCCTCAACTACCTTTGCCACTTTACTGCTAGATACATTGTTAGCAGACCAAGTTTTATAAGGTTGGCCCCTGATTGGTTCCTCTTGACTTCGCCTGCCTCTAGAGGGTCTGTCTTAGCTTGATCTTTCCCGACTCGACCTCTCGCGGTTAGATCCCTCAGCAGACGAATGAACCCGACCGGACTTATCTCTAAAAGAACCCCTCCAACCGCTCCGAGGGGGATGGACATTATGACTGCTTGCCACAATTTGGTAAGCAGGAATCGATGGAAAGTCATGATCAGATTTGTAACTGTGCTCCCTCAAGTCCTGTTCTAGGGGGGACTATTCCCTGGGCCACTTGATCAGCAGCAGCCTTTCGGCTCACCCGATTAAAGTTCTTAGCCTTCTCAGCTTGCTCGCCAATGATAATATCCAGCTCGTATAATGAAATCATTAAAGTATGGTGTCTTTGGGCAAAAGAATCTAGTGCACTGGGTGTAGTTCAATCGTCACGAGATAAAAGGTATGACACTAATAATATACATCAATTAATCTATGGTTAATGTTCATTTTACTAAAGGGATTTTTTTTTTAATTACTCAAACCCTAATTTCACGTTTCCGTTATGCGATTTTCTCTACAATTGGTATCAGAGCCTGGTTTTACCCTTGAGTAATTGATGTATGTGTATGTGAATCTTTTTCTTTTTATTGTATATATGCATGTTTTAGAAAGAGATGACACTCTAGGTTTTCTCGTATATATTTACATTGGAATGTATGAATATATATATATATATATATATATATATATATATATGGTTTGTTATTGCTCAATTTTGGTCATAGAATTTTAATGTATTTTTATTTTGGGATTGTAATAAGAAGTGGCTTATCATTGCCATAATTTCCTTTTTGGTAGTTGTTAAGGTTTTTTTTTTTGTGCTATTGTAATAATAATAAAAAAAAACTGCACTATATTGTAATAAAAAAAATGCAGTGTTTTTTTTTTAATTCTTCTCTAATACATTCAAGTATCGAAGACTCAGAGGTTTGAAGAATTGGAAGCAACCGGAGCAAGTTTGGGATCGTACGAGCCATAACAACAAACATGCATGAGAAGAGCACGTGGCCACGATTGTTATGACATGGGCTGTGCAAGGCAACCCTATGGAAACCATGGGTTGTGCATGGCAGCCCTTTATGTGGTTGTGGGCTGTACATGCCCATGGGAGGGAGCCAAGGGTGTGGATGCCCCTGGGAGGTAGCCGAGGGAGTCCAAACGACGAAGGTTGAAGCCTTGTTCGCCAAGAAATGAGTTTTTTTTTGTATTCCAAAACATATGTAATTTACTTGTTTTTCTAGGATAGACCAAAATTGTAGCTATTTATATTTTTTGTAAATATTGCAATGTTTGTCATTGTTTGATAATATGTCATATAGAATAGGAGTGCCACTCATATATCTCTTTTGGTATGAACATGCATTGAATGGTTTAGGTATCTAATTGGCATCTAGATAACTTGGTAAATCATTTTATAGAATTCGATCACATGCCTTAAACAATTGAGTGGGGGAAGGTGTTTTGGACACCTATGGCCTCCAAGTTTAGTTGAGCTTTATGTTTCGTACAATAACCCCCCAAGGGGTATTCAAGAATGGAATTTAGCAAGATACTTCCTTACAAGGATAAACTAGACAGTTAACCCAAATGATATCTACTCCCAAATGAGGGATATTCATCAGAGATTATATTGAAGGTCGATAACTTGGTAACACACTCAATGTGATTTGATTAATATCCTCCCAAGAGTTCTTGTTAATAAAATTGGAAGGCTAAAATTGAAAACGTTGGTTGTTATGTTAACAATTAGGTGGGACCTAGTCTGACTAGTAAATGGTGCGAACTCTTAAAGGAGACGTGACAGTTATGGGTGTTGGATCACCGTTGAATTTTAAAATTAAATTATTTTTAATTCAAGATAAATATTCAAAAGTGCTATATCATGATTGTTTACTTATATAATTTTTGTTATTAAAAAGAAATCATGACCCCATCCCTAATCAACATCCTAAAAGATAATACTTTAACTGATGATAATTATGTGAAATGGAAAAAGAAAATTGGATTGTTGTTGCAAGTTGAAAAACCATAAGTTCATTTTGTCTATTCCTAAAACACCTACTCCTATTAATGAATCTAACGAGGAGCAAAGTGATAAGTATCAATAGTGGAAGTCTTCAGATGGGATGGATAAATGTACGTTACATTATGGCCACCATCTCCGACGTGTTCAACATCAACATGAAGGAATGGAGACTGCTGCCGATATAATGATGTATCTGGAAGAGATGTTTGCTATGAAGTTCAGGACGACTAAGAGAGTGGCAGTGACTATTTTCATGAATCTTAGGATGAAACCTGGACAAGATGTGAAAGATCACTTGATGAAAGTCATAGTACATCTTAATATTGTTGAATTCAATGGTGCTGAGATAGATGGTGAGACAAAAAATTAACATGATTGTCAACTCACTATCAGATTCCTTTGATCAATTTTAGTTGAACTACACCTTGAATAATAAGGAATACACCTTGAAAGGCTTGATGCAAGATGTTCAAAGCGTCGAGAAAATCCTTGTGAAAGGCAAGGTACAAGAGGTTCATGCCGTAGGTAAAATTGCTACTGTTAAGACCCGTAAGAAGGTCAAGAAGCAACAGAAGAAAAAACAACTTAGGCCTAACTAGAAGAGGCTTTGGTAAAGGAAAAGACTGAATGAGAATAAATTCAATTTGCGTTTAGGAAACAGAGCATTGGTGTCTGCTAGTGCAGTGGGAGATATTATAATTTATTTAGATTTAATAAATGTTTATTATGTACCACAATACAAGAGGAATTTAATTTCAGTTTCTTGTTTAAATAAATTTGGATATTCGGTTACTTTTAATAAAGCTTTTATTATTAGTAAGAATAAACAAATTTGTTTTCAAAGGTACATTGGAAAATGGTGTATTCTATTTGCATAGAAATATCTCTCACTCATTAGACACATAATCAACGGAACCTTATCGTAAAAGAGTAAAATTATCAAAAGATGAAACCTACCGATGACATTTGCGCCTAGGTCATATTAACCTTGATCGGATAAAAAGATTGGTTAGTGACAGACCTCTAACTGACTTAAAGGTTGATAATCTACCAACTTATGAATCTTGTCTGGAAGGTAAGATGATTAAAACGTCTTTCATGACCAAAGGCACAAGGGCAACTGAATATTTAGGATTGATACACACTGATGTGTGTGGACCTATGAGCATTCAAGCTATAGGTGGACATGAGTACTTCATCACTTTCATGGATGATTACTCAAGATTTGGCTATGTGTATCTCATGAGATATAAGTCAGATTCTTTTGACATGTTCAAAACATTTAAAGCTGAAGTTGAAAATCAGCTTGAGAAACGTATAAAAATCTTGAGGTTTGATCATGGTGGAGAATATCTATATGGTGAGTTTCAGCAATGTCTTATTAATAATGGGATAATATCTCAGTTTTCTGCACATGGTACACATCAATAAAATGGGGTGGCAGAAAGGAGAAATAAAACTTCTTTGGACATGATTAGGTCTATGTTGAGTTATTCAACGCTTCTTAATTCTTTTTGGGGATATGATTTACAAACTGCCATGTACATTATAAACGATGTACTATCTAAGTCGATTCCTAAAACACCACATGAGTTGTGGACTGGGCGAAAGCCAGTTTATAACATTTAAGTATATTTGGATGTCCTGCGCACGTGTTAAAAGGAAAGACAAAAGATGGAGTCCCATTCAGAAACATGCATATTTGTAGGGTATCTAAAAGGAACCAAAGGATATTATTTTTTTAGTCCTTTAGATCTTAAACTATTTGTTTCGACAAATAGTTAAATATCTAGAAGAGGACTATATGAATTATTTTGTGCCTAAAAGTAGAATTGTTCTGAATGAGCTTTCAGGAGATACAATTCCACAAGAGGTTTCACAACCTAACCCAATTGCAAGTTCTGTACCAACACAAGATCAACAATCTACCATACCTCATCGTAGTGGAAGGGTTATTAGAAAACCCGAGAGATACATCGGTCTAGGAGAATCTGTTGAGAATCTCCCGGATGACGATGATTCCTATACGTACAAGGAAGCAATGGAAGATATTGATTGTCACCATTGGCAAAAGGCAATGCAATCCGAAATTGAATCTATGTTAAAAAACAAAGTCTGCTTATTTGTGTACTTACCTAAAGGGATAAAACCCATCGGGTGCAAGTGGATTTGCGTTTACACTTAGAGGAGGGGCAGTCATATAGAGGAGTATCAAGCAATCTTGTATTACTGACTCCACCATGGATGCCGAGTGTGTTGCTGCATGCGAGGATACTAAAGAGGTTGTCTGGCTCCTCCAATTCTTGATTGACATGGAAGTGGTTTCGGATGCGAATAAGTAGATCACTATCTATTGTGATAATATTGGTGAAGTGGCTAATTCGAGAGAACCAAGAAGTCGTAAGAGAAGGAAACACATTGAAAGAAAGTATCGCCATTTAAGGGAAATTGTGCATAGGGGAGACATGACAATAACCAAGATCGCGTCAGTAGAAAATCTAGTGGATCCCTTCACAAATGCTCTTCTACAAAAGTGTTTTGATGGGCACTTGGAGAATATGGGGATAAGTGACATGACACATTTGCTATAGAGCAAGTGGGAGATAGTTGGGATTATGCTCGATAGCAAGAGTATAATAATATAATATTTTCATATTAGTAAAAGTGATTTCTAGTTTAATAAATCTTATAGCATATATAGTTTAATTATTATAATTGTCAAAAGTAAATAATCATAAGGTCATAAGACTATGAGAAAAGAAGAATTGTTCATACATCTAGATATGTATGAGGTTGACACAATTATTTAGTTAGTCTTGAATAATATTCACAACTTAAGATAAATGTTGGATGCCTTTATCTTGTCAAAGTATTAGATTTTCTTACTAGCATTTGAGTGTGATCAAATGTGTTACTATGAGTCTAAAATCATCAAAGTGTGGCATCTTTGGGCAAAAGAATCTAGTGCACTGGTTGCATTGAATAGGATCTTAGTGAAATACTTTATCCAGAACCGTCAATTGATAATAATTTCACTTGAGGACAATCGGAGAGTCTATCTCAATCCTGAGATAAATAATGGACTTATGGTTGCAAGTGTTATCATTTGAGCTATCAATGAGTACGATTATATATCATAGTCTATCCTCGATAGTTTGGTGGTATTCATTTGTTAATCGATAGAGGACTTCATTTATAGATATGGACATTGTGGCTCCATTTATTAAATGTGAGCATAATATCATCATATGGATGTTTTGAGGTATTGGATATTAAATCTTAAAGGTTAAGTTTTCAATAGTGTCTATTGAAATATGGCTTCTGGACAAGTTTAAATATCCAAGTTTAAAATGTGGTCATATGAGTAAATATGGTAACTTGGAGAGCTATAAGCGGTCTATGTGCTCTTGGCGATTACTGGTATTCTTCACCAGGATACACCATCTCCAATAAGATTGTCTAGGGTATGGATTGGTAATATTAACTTATTCTATCATAATTTAAAAGTTCAATTTTAGTTCTTTAGTGGAATGAACTAAAATTAATAGATCGGACCAAAGTGAATCATTTGTTGATTGTGATTGGGTTGTGTTTATTGGAACTTAAATTTAGATAGCCCGCCAAGATTTCCAATCAACACGAACTTGCATGGATCACTTGATATATTCTACCGGACCAATTTATGGGTCCATCTGGAATTGTATGAAGGCATGTGAACTTGTTTCTTTTTTAGTAAGAATGGGTCAAGTTCACATGTGGACTTTTTATTAAGGTCCAATGGATTTAATAAAATAGAAAAAATAATATAATGTCCCATGTTTAGGTTTGGGCGGCTAGGGCTTGTAAAAAGCTTGTTATATTGTTTTTTATTTTATTATATAATTAAATGGAAATTAATTAATATGTTAATTAATGAATTATTTATTTAAAAGTCAAAATCTTTTTCCTAATAGGAAAATGTCTCTTATATTATACTATTGTTGGTAGTATAATTAACATTAAAAACTATATTTGATAGGTAGATAAATAAAATGAATTATTTATCTAGTCAAACTAGGAAGTCTTTAATTTGGTCACAAATACATTATTTGAGTTGCATTATGAGTCTTGGTGTGGAAAAGAAATATTTCATTGAAAAGGTTTCTTTGTCACCAAGTAAATCCACCTAAGGAAATGATTCTTACCCACCAAGTAAATCCTTCTTAAAAAAGGATTTGTATGCCTATTTATACTACCTCTAAATTTTAGCCAAAAAGAGAAAAGAAGCTCAAAAATTCGTGCAAGCCAAAGCAAATTTAGAGAGAGGAAAAATTCACCCATTACATAATTCTATGAAGAAAAATTCGGCTAAGCTCTAATTTTATTAGCCGAATTTTTCTTCAACTGTTTTCGGCCACCATAGAATTTCTAGTATAGAAAATTCGGTACTTGCTGTAGATAAATTCTTCAAACTCTAAAGAAAAGTGTGTGTGAATTCGGCCAAGAAGGAAAAAAAATGAACGTTCTTGTTTTCGATAGTACACTAGTATCCTTTAAATCAAAAGGGTTTTGTGTACAAAATCTAATCTGGTTCACGCGAGTTTCAATCAAGTAGATTGATAGTTTACAAGTGACCAGAAGTTCTTGGATTTTCTCTTGGAGGATTATTGTGACTAACAAAGAAGAAGATTTTGTTTGTTTCCATCCTCAGGTATACAATTTACAGAAAGGAAACCTACACTCCTAGGTGATTCACGTTCGTGATTGGATTGGAAGATCTTGCAGATTCAATTCGGGGCTAGTTCAATCGTCAAGAGATAAAAGGTACGACACTAATAATATACATCAATTAATCTATGGTTAAGGTTCATTCTATTAAAGGAAAATAAAAATACTCAAACCCTAATTTCATGCTTATGTTATGCGATTTTCCCTACATAAACTCCCCTTTCTACGGATTGCCTCCGGGGCAGAAGATCCCTCAACTACCTTGGCCACTTTACTGCTAGATACATTGTCAGCAGACCTAGTTTTATGAGGCTGGCCCCTGATTGGTTCCTCTTGACTCCGCCTGCCTCTAGAGGGTCTATCTTGGCTTGATCTTTCCGACTTGACCTCTCGCGGTTAGATCCCTCAACAGAAGAATGAACATGGCCGGACTTATCTCTAAAAGATCCCTTCCAACTGCTCCGAGGGGGATGGGCATTATGACTGCTTGCAGCAATTTGGTCAGCAGGAACCGATGGAAAGTCATGATAAGATTTGTAAATGTGCTCCCCCAAGTCGTGTTCCGGGGGGGACTATGCCCTGGGCCACCTGGTCAGCAGCAGCCTTTGGGCTCATCCGATTAAGGTTCTTAGCCTTCTCAGCTTGCTCGCCAATGACAATATCCAGCTCGTCTAATGAAAATGAGGACATTACAAGGGATAATGAGTGGAAACAACAATGATATTCAACCATCAAGATAGCTAAAAAAAAGCTTACTGCGTCTACGTCGAGCAAACAACTTGGGAAAGAGACCCAACTCGATCAATTCCTTTTCTACGACAGATTACACTGATATCGGACCTCCCAAGAAGTCTGTGCCGCCTTGACAATACTTGGAAGGTGTGCGGAAGTGGTAAAGACACGAGAGATTGAAGGTGGAAAGTTGAAGTCTAAAAGCAAAAAAGAGGTTAGGGTTTTTTACGAGAAAATCACTATGATATCGTAAGGAAAAATGAAAGGTCTTTGAGTTATATATAGGGGGAAGTGATGTCATACCGCCACGCATACACGAGTTGGGGTAGGTACTTGCGGAACGAGAAACACGTTTCGTTCAAAATTTGAAAAACAGAAGGATAAATGATTGCATCAGCCGAAATGAGCGTGATACACATTGACATCCAGCCGCAAAGCAATAAATGCGCGTTCAAAGAGCATCACAGTGAACAATAATAATAAATTAAACATACTTTGTTGAACGAGTTCTACTTCGAACTAGACGCTCGGTCTTGTATGTTTAATAGGGTGTTGTTTTTGGAAAATTATAAGTAACATGACATATTAGCAAAAAGATCAGGGTCGGGAACACCATGTCACCAGGGCCTGATCAAGTTAAGTCAACATATGGGGGGACTAAATTAACCTAACCGGCCCTCCCTGGCTAGATCACATAGATGATCGGGTTTGAAAACCAGATCGAGTTGTCAAGACGGTTGGGATTATTATAAGGTTGAACTACCGATCAGGGGCAAACAAGGATGATCGGGAAAAACAAACGATAGGATACGGTGACATATAGATTAACACCACATGTAGATTAACGCCCAGATTCAATAAGATCACAACTCAAACACCCAGATGGAAGAGTCCAACTTAAGCAAGGTTTCTAGAAGCCCACTCTGATAAGGAAATAAGCTTTCTCATAAACACAAAAGTATGGATTAAACAAGGAATTCATTACGACCGGAAAACGATCAACGTGAAACAAGGAAAAAGGACAACACGACTCCAATAAGTTAAAATTTCATTGAATCACTGGAACCTTCCTTACTTGTACATCAAGAATTAGGGTTCAATGCATATATAAATAGACCTAAAAAACATTCAAAGGGGTTGAACACAATTTCTTGATAAAAGACAAAATTGATTGAGTGTGTAATCTCTTTTTCATATAGTGAATTTCTGTCGCTGCAACTAGCAACCGTGGACGTTTCCCCACATTAGGGTTTTACCACGTAAAATCATGTGTCTTACTTATTCTTCTTATTATCTTTTGTTTGTGCTTAGCCATTACTTTGCTCTGATTGTGTGACAGGAGATTGATCCAAAAATCACCGTCAACAAGTTCAATTCAATTCAATCCAATCACATCAAATATTAATGGTGGGCACGGTTCGATTTTGGACAAACTGAGTTGAACCTAAAATAATTCATTTCATCCAAAATTAGACTAGTTTAAACCGAATATGAAATGTGAACCGAACCGAACCAAACCAATTTTATTCGGTTCAATTTGGTTTTGAGCCTAATGGGCCAGCTAGCTTGACGGATCTTTTGAATCTGTTTTTAAAATGAATGGACTATTGGATACTAATTTGGCCATTTGAATAACCAAAAAAAAAACCCAAATCAAACCTAACTTAAAAATATGTATATAAAAAAATTAAATCAGTTATAAACATGTTATATAATAATAAATTAATAACAAATCCATTACAAAATATAAAAAACATATTAATACATTCCAAACTTCTAAATAAAAGTTCATAAATTAGTTAATAACAATACATTACATAATAATATATATCCAAAAATAAATAATCCAACTCAGAATATAAATTACAACTAAAATAACTCCAAATCAAAATTACAACTAGTCAAGCAGTCAACTAAAATAACATTAGAAAAGTTCAAGGTTTTTTTTAAGATATATAATAGGTTTAATAGGTTCAATCCGGTTTTCACAAAATAAAATCGGTTTGAACCGAAAAAAAATTGATTTTAATTTTTAAACCGTTTAAACCTAATTGATGCTATGAACCGAATTGAACTACCTTTTTTTTGTTCGATTCGGTTCGATTCCAAACTTAGTGCCTACCCCTACTTAATACTAGGGGTAGGTGTTTAATGGAGCGGTTCTTTTTTCAACAAAACAGATAAAAATCCAATAAAGTTTGGATTTTGAAAATAAGAACCAATCCAATAAAATTTACAAATGTCAATCGATAAAAACTGACCGAATTGGATCGGTTCGGTTCGGTTCGGTTCGGTTTGTTTTCGGTTTTGGTCCTACTAGACCAAATTCTTGTGCTTTAATTATTACACAGATTTTCTTATTTTAATCATTTCGGACCTTCAAGGCTTGTGAACTTGTTTCTTTTGTAAGAAAAGGTCTAGTTCACATGTGAACTTTTTATTAAGGTTCAATGGATTTAATAAAATAAGAAAAATAATATATTGACCCATATATATGTATATATATATATGTGATGGGCGGAAAGACTATATAAAATAGACTAAATATATTATTTTTATTTTATTATTTAATTAAATAGAAATTAATTAATTTGTTGATTAATTAATTATTTAATTCAAAATCAAAATATTTTTCCTAGTAGGAGTTGGTCTCCTAATATTATACTATCGTTGGTAGTATATGAAAAGTCCTCATTTGTTGATTGACTTATTTCGTGAACAACCACATTGTTGGGGTTCATGTAAGGGTAGCTTAGACTCTCAAGACCTCAAGAGGAGAAGCACCAAAGGTAAAATTCTTGTGCTTACTTACTATGAAGAGATAGTTGCACATACTCACATATTCATGCATAACTCTTGATCTTATATGTTGAATGTTTTCTTGTGTGCATTTTAGTCATCTTGCTTTGAAAGTTGTATGTCATGCTAGGCATTAAAATAGGATGCAATTTCATCACTCTTGAACTTATTGTTTATATGCATTTGAGTGTTGAAGAATAGGCCTTGCGCTGGTGGTGCGCTACTCGACCAACTCACCTCACCAGCGCAACATTCACAGTGGACCGCCGCTAGTCATGCACCACTGAGCTGCGCTGCTGCACCCGCGCATTGTTGAAAAATGTGGGCGTGCGCTGGTGGTGCGCTACTCGTCTAGCGCAGCCTCAGAAGTGCAAACTTCCTAGAGAATCTACGCTTGTGTTGTGCTACTAAGATGCACCACTCGTCCAGCACCTGTTTTAAAAATAGGATGTGTGCTGGTGGTGCGCTACTCGACCAGCTCACGTCACTAGCGCACACAGAGGAAGCTCGAACATTTTTTCCAAAACGACCTCACTTTGTTTGGATCTTATATATATATAACTCAATGCCTTAAGGTCGTGCATGGGTTCAAAATATCACATATCTTCCTTAGAACACATTTCAAAGGAAAAACACTTCCAAGTACTCATTTTTAATCACTCAAAGCATTCCCATGAGCATTAAATCTTCATCTTGCATCATCTAAGTTCATCTAGAGTGCATTTATGGATAGGGTTGCTTCATCACATCTTGTTTGGTAAGTTCTTCACTATCTTCTTACAAGTTAAGTGTTTTGCTTACTAAACCATCTCTTTAATTAATTGTATTCTCTTAGAATAATTTTAGATACAAATTAGAGATTGTTGTGATGACATGATTGAGTGTTGTATTGTGATAGCTTCATAGGATTGATATATCTATGTTTAGCTAAGCTATTTGAACATGTCATTTAGCACTTGATAACTAGGATTGCATTAATTGTCATCTCATTATCCTAGATAAGCATATAGGGTTTCCTAGCCTTATTTGTTCATTGAATATCATCATATATTCACTTAGGACACTTTATCTCTTCATTGAGAAGTAAGACTTGTGTTGCTTCCGGGAGTAGGTGGCATAAAACACAAGCATGATGAACTAGGTTCACTTATACCGGGATTAGATAGTGGTTGAGGATTAAATCGGGATTAGGTTGTAATTTCTTTATCATTAGTGGATTCGAGGTTCTAGTGTGGCGCACTCTTTAGCCCGTGGTTTTTCCCATTTGGAGGGTTTCCACGTATATCTCAAGTGTTTTTACTATTTCCGCATTTATTACACTTGTGGTATTTTTGTAACTAGATAGGAGTATTTTCATCAACTTGACTATTAATGAAAATTGGGTCAAAGTTAATTAAAATCTATTCACCCCCCTCTAGATTAATATTACACACCATAATATTTGTTTCAATTGGAATCAAAGCAGGTTCCTAGACATACATAGGTGATCCTTGCTCATTTTGGTGTGTGTTGCATTTTGTTTGTTTGTATTGACCATTCATACACTTGCATTCATATCATTCATTCATAAACACAGTGAGTGGAAACGGTGGCAATGAGGGAGCTTCCAGCACCAGACCTCCACTCATCATCGAGTTGAATTATGCCTATTGGAATGGCAAGATGGAGTCGTACATATGCCAAATTCATGATAGGGCATGGATGGCAGTTAAAGATGGCTACATTCCACCCATGATGACTCCTGTAGATGGAGGAGATGATGTACTCAAACCAAAGGCTCAGTGGAATGCTCAAGAGTTTGAGGCTTCAAAGTTTAATAGGAAGGCAATGCATGCCATCCTTTGTGCAATGGATGATAACCAATACAAGTTGGTTCAAAACACTAGGATAGCTAAGGAAGCATGGGACATCCTAGAAGTTGCACATAGGGGAACCGACGTGGTTAAGGAATCGAAGCTTCAAGTTCTCCAAACGCAATTCGAATTTCACAAGATGGATGAGAACGAGTGCTTTAATGATTTTGAAATAAGGTTGATGGACATTGTGAACCAAAGTCATCAACTTGGTGATCCTTATTAGGATAGAAAGATCAATCAGAAGATTATGAGATCTCTACCCGATAGGTTTGAGTCTAAGGTGACGGCTTTGGAAGAAAATAGTGGTTACAAGGACATGAAGCCAAATGAAGTGATTGAGAGGCTTCTAGCTTATGAATCTAGGAAATGTCCTAACCCCACACCATCAAAGAAGTAAAAAGATATTACTTTGAAAGCCTCCAAAGTTGAGAAAGAGGTACGTGATGACTCGGATGAAGAGATGGCCTTGCTAATGAGGAAGTTCAAGAAATTCTACAAGTCTGAAAAGAAAGGCTTTGGATCCAATGGTCAAGACTTGAAGAAAAAGGCTCCCTTCAAGAAGTTTGAGCCTAGGCAAGAGAAGAGCGAGAAGAAAGGAGTCCAATGCTATGAACGTGGTGGAATAGGTCACTTTGCCCCAAAATGTGCAAATCACAAGAACAAGAAGAAGGGAAAAGTGATGGCTGCCACATGGAGTGAAAGTGATGACTCTAATGAAGGAGATGAGTCTTCAAATGATGAAGAACTCATGGCTAACTTCACATCATTTACATCCTCTCTTAGGAGCAAAGATGCTAGTGAAGAAGAGAATGATAGTCAAGATGGAGACTACTCAAGTGATAATGGATTTTCATCACAAACCACAAATGGAAGTATGGATAGGATGGATCTCAAGGACTACATGGCCAAGTTTGAGAGCTCAAGATTAAAGAACAAGAATGAGATCAAGAGATTAAAAGAAGAAAATCTAGATCTCTCAACTCAAGTTGACCAACTAAATGAAGAGTTGGAAAGATCTAAGAGGAGTGAAGAAGGGTTGAAGAAAGAGCTTGAAGATGCTAGAGAGTTGTTGGCCAAGATGAACTCTAGCACTAAGAAACTTGACCACATGCTAGATGTTAGAAAGAGGCCAAGTGACAAGAAGGGGCTTGGGGTTTGAAGATAACAAGATGTCCTCCACTCCAAGCAAGACCATTTTTGTAAGAAGCATGAACTTCAATGGGTCCTCTCCTCATCAAACTCCTAGGAAGAAGCTTGATCTAGGAGAGTTTTCAAAAAGTGCTCAAGTGAAGGTGGCACCAAGAAGCCCACCTCAAGCTCATCCTACATTATCTCCTCAAGTTAACCTCCCTTATCCAAAAGCTCACAAAGGGAAAGCACCTATCATGCAAGATCAACCAAGGAAGCAATCAAGTCTTGCTCAACAACAAAGAAGGAAAGCTCCTCAACAACAAGTAAGACAACCACAAAGACATGGGAAGACTCCAATGCATCCTGAAGGATATGGTATAGTTCCTAACTTCTTACCTACATGTCATTTTTGTTGTATTGATGGTCACATTAGACCAAATTGCTTTAGATATATCAAATTGTGTAGGATTGAAAGCATGATAGAAAAGAAAAAGGCTAGAGCCATAAAGCATGATCCTAGGACATCTAGAGCCATGATGCATGATCCTAAGAAACCTAGAGCCATGATGCATGTCACTAGAAAGAGTGGAACACCTTTGCATGACCCTAGACATTTAGAGCCCATGTACCATTGACCACTAGGAAGAAAAATACTGCACCTAGGTGGATTAGAAAGGATGAACACATTTGCCATGTTGCACAAATTGCCTTGAAAGCTCATTCATGTGATTTTTTATATTTGGATAGTGGGTGCTCAAGGCACATGACTAGAGATAAGAGTTTCTTTGAGACTCTTGTGATGGAGGAGGGAGGAATTGTCACCTTTGGTGATGGATCCAAAAAGAATGTCAAAGGAAAGGAAACCATTTCCATTTCTGGATTACCTTCCTTGTCCAATGCTTTGTATGTTGATGGCCTAAAAGCCAATTTGATAAGCATTTCACATCTTAGTGATGATGGACTCTCTGTCTTGTTTAGGAAAAATGATTGTTCTATCCTATTGCCTAATGGACAAACCTTGTTAAAAGGTATGAGGTCTAGTGACAATTGCTATTGTCTTGAGGCTAGAAGTGTGTCTTGTAATGTGTCCAAGGATGAACAAATAGAGTTGTGGCATGAAAGACTTGGTCACATGAACTTTAGGGATTTAAGAATCTTAGATAAGTTCAATGTTGTGTGAGGCCTTCCAAAGCTTGGGAAAAAGGTTAATGGTGTTTATGGACCTTGCCAACAAGGGAAGCAAACCAAAAGTATGCACAAAATGGGTAAGTATATAACCACTAAAGAACCTCTAGAGCTTCTCCACATGGATCTTATGGGTCCTATACAAACCGAGAGTTTAGGTGGAAAGAGATATATTTTTATGTGTGTAGATGACTTCTCTAGGTACACATGGACCTTTTTCCTTAGAGAAAATCTAAAACTTTTGAAGAGTTTAAAATGCTTTGCTCTAAAATTCAAAATGAAATGAACTCCAAGATTAAAAGCATTAAGAGAATTATGAGTGACCATGGGAAGGAATTTGAGAATTCCCACTTTGAAAACTTTTGCAATAGTCTAGGCATTTCTCATGAGTTTTCGGCTCCTAGGACACCTCAACAAAATGGAGTTGTTGAGAGGAAAAATAGGGTTCTTTAAGAAATGGCCCGTGTGATGTTGCTTAGCAACAATGTCCCTAGGAATCTTTAGGTCGAGGCCGTCAATACGACTTGCTACATAGGAAATAGAGTCTTCCTTAGGCCCCACACTAGGAAAACCTCCTATGAGTTATGGAAAGGTAGGAAGCCAAATGTTAGCTACTTCCACACTTTTGGAAGCAAATGTTACATTTTGAATGACCGTGACCAACTTGGCAAATTTGATGCTAAGAGTGATGAGGGTATCTTCATTGGCTATGCCTTGAATAGTAGAGCCTATAGAGTTTTTAATCTAAGAACTAGGACCGTAATGGAATCATCTAATGTTGTCATTAATGATACTAGACTCAAAACTAATGACCATGAAGAGGAGGTAGATCTAGTTGATGACTCCCCTTTGGAGAAAGTAGTTGATATCTCTAATGTTGAAAAGGCTAATCTTGATAATGACATAGCACAACTTAGTGATAGGATTCCTCACTTGGACTTAAAAGAACCTGCTCTATGGGTTAGAAAACTTCATGACAAAGATGACATTATTGGTAAAGTTAGTGAGGGTGTTAGGACTAGGCGTCAAATGGCTAATCTTATTAGCTACACTTGCTACACCTCTCAAATAGAACCCAAGAAAATTGATGAAGCTCTAAAAGATGAATTTTGGATGCTTGCTATGCAAGAAGAACTTAACCAATTTAAAAGGAATGAGGTTTGGATTCTAGTTCCTAGGCCTAGGAACACCAATGTGTAGGCACCAAGTGGGTACATAGGAACAAATCCGATGAGGATGACGACATTGTGAGAAACAAGCACCAAGGGCTTGTTATGAGCGTCTCACCCAATATCTCTTAGACAACGGTTACACTAGGGGTAGTGTTGACAAGACTCTATTCATCAAGAAAAAAAAAGATGAGCTCTTTATAACTCAAATCTATGTTGATGATATAGTCTTTGGCTCCACCAATGCCACCAAAGTTCAACAACTTGTTGATGTCATGTCTCATGAATTTGAGATGAGTTTTGTTGGTGAGTTGAGTTACTTTCTAGGTTTACAAATTAAGCAAATGGATAATGGGATTTTCATATCTCAAGCTAAGTATGCCAAAAACCTAGTAAAGAAATTCGGCATTGAAAGTGCCAAACATTGTGATACACCCATGAGTACCACTTTGAAGCTAAGCAAGGATGCTAGTGGTAAAAGTGTGGACCAAACTTTATATCGTGGCATGGATGGTAGCTTGCTCTATTTGACCGCAAGTAGGCCCGATATCTCCTTTAGTATGGGTGTGTGTGCTAGGTACTAAGCGGATCCTAAGGAGTCTCATCTCTCTTCTGTTAAGAGAATCATTCGATATGTGAATGGGACATCCAACTATGGGATTTGTTACTCTTTTGACACTAATGCTAGTCTTGTAAGCTTTAGTGATGTAGATTGGGCAGGAAATTGCGATGATAGGAAAAGTACATCGGGCGGTTGCTTTTTCCTTGGGAACAACCTCGTCTCTTCGTTTTGCAAGAAGAAAAATTTGTTTTCCTTGTCCACGGCTGAGGCCGAATATATTGTTGCTGGTAGTGGATGCACACAACTCCTTTGGATGAAGCAAATGCTAGTCGACTATGGATTCATTCAAGGTACTCTTACTCTCTTTTGTGATAACTTGAGTGCAATTAATATTTCAAAGAATCCGGTTCAGCATTCTAGGACTAAGCATATTTACATCCGTCACCATTGCATTAAAGAACTAGTTGAGAGCAAATGCATTGTACTTGAGCATGTAGGTACAAATGATCAACTAGCGGATCTATTTACTAAACCCTTAGATGCTACTAGATTCAAGACTCTTAGTAGATCTATTGGGATTTGTTTAATGGAGTGATGTGTTGTGGTTTTTGACCCCATATGGGGAACTCAAGCAAAGAGAGCTATTGTATACGTGTTGCATGCAATTTTTCTTAATTATGTTTATGCCTCTTTATTGATTGCTTGAGTAGCTTGGTTGCTCTTATAGTATATTGTATTTTCTTAAATAAGTGTGAACTTTGCTATGATTACAATCCATGTCATATTTATGTACAAACATGCATTTTTGGACTAGGAGATATATATTGGAAGTACATGTTAAATGACCTATAATTATCTCCATGACATGATGATTCTTAAATGACATGCTAATGGAAAATGATAAAGCATGATTTGATGATTGCAATTGTTAAATGCAACACATTGTGTGAAACATACTAGTGAGACTAAAATGTTTAATCAATGTCTCTCTTTCGTTATTAATTGAACATGGCTATTATCATACGGGTATCCTCCCGGAAAAATCAAATAGGGTGCAAAGTTGCTCATGCCATGTTTAGTTTATAAAGTTGGATATAGTTCCCTTAAAACTTGATATTTATAAGAACTCTATATTCTTGCTTATCTCATGACAAATGGTGAAATTGGTTTGAATTTTATTGGAAACCTTTGTCATTTGCTTTGCCAAATACCATTGATTTTGGACTTGAATGCAACATGTCTTGTATGCAAAGCATTTTTAATTCACACATTTTCTTCAAAATAAATCTCCTTGTTTCTCTCATATTAAAAGAGTTGCATAAATGTGGCTTATATAATTATGCAACAATCTTGTATGCTCTTTTCTTTCTTTGCCTTGAGTGACCCGGTTGGGGACTTCTCCTTTGCCTATATCATGACAAAAAGGGGGAGTAGCATTGACCTAGCATTGTGTTGTTAGGGGAGTAGCATGGCATGTGGTAGCATGTGTTGGCATTAAGGGGAGTACATGTTTTAGGGGGAGATTACATTTAGGAGGAGTAACACTTTGAGATGGAGCATTGCATGATGTGGTACATTACTCATATTCTTATATATAAATGTTTTTGTTTAATGTTCACTTGATCATCTCACATGCACTTGGTTTGGAAAGTGTATTTGTGCTTGCTTTGTGTGTAGGGTTGATAGTTCTACAAGAGATTGAAGATTTGAAGTTTTTTTTTATGTTTATCTCTTTGTAATGTAGAATATCGTCCCGGTGTTTTATTTTGTCTTGTGAGGATCAATGTGAGTGGTGGTTTTGTCTTGAAATAGCCAAAGGGGGAGATTGAAAAGTCCTCATTTGTTGATTGGCTTATTTCGTGAACAACCACATTGTTGGGGTTCATGTAAGGGTAGCTTAGGCTCTCAAGACCTAAAGAGGAGAAGCACGAAAGGTAAAATTCTTGTGCTTACTTACTATGAAGAGATAGTTGCACATACTCACATATTCATGCATAACTCTTGATCTTATATGTTGAGTGTTTTCTTGTGTGCATTTTAGTTTAAATAACTCTTGTTGACCTATTTGCATCTTGCTTTGAAAGTTGTATGTCATGCTAGGCATTAAAATAGGATACAATTTCATCACTCTTGAAGTTATTGTTTTTGTGGATTTGAGTGTTGAAGAATAGGCCTTGCGCTGGTGGTACGCTACTCGACCAGTGCACCTTACTAGCGCAACATTCACAGTGGACCACCGCTAGTCATGCGCCACTGAGCTGCGCTGCTGTACCCGCGCATTATTGAAAAATGTGGGCGTGCGCTGGTAGTGCGCTACTCGTCTAGCGCAGCCTCACCAGTGCAAACTTCCTAGAGAATCTGCGCTTGTGTTGCACTACTGGGATGCGCTACTCGTCCATCGCCTGTTTTAAAAATAAGCTGTGCGCTGGAGGTGCGCTACTCGACCAGCGTACACAGAGGAAGCTGGAACGTATTTTCCAAAACGACCTCACTTTGCTTGGATCTTATATATATATAACCCAATGCCTTAAGGTCGTGCATGAGTTCAGAATATCACATTTCTTCCTTAGAACACATTTCAAAGGAAAAACACTTCCAAGAACTCATTTTTAATCACTCAAAGCATTCCCATGAGAATTAAATCTTCATCTTGCATCATCTAAGTTCATCTAGAGTGCATCTATGGATAGGGTTGCTTCATCATATCTTGTTTGGTAAGTTCTTCACTATCTTCTTACAAGTTAAGTGTTTTGCTTACTAAACCATCTCTTTAATTAATTATATTCTCTTAGAATATTTTTAGATACAAATTAGAGATTGTTGTGATGACATGATTTAGTGTTGTATTGTGATAGCTTCATAGGATTGATTGATCTATGTTTAGCTAAGCTATTTGAACATGTCATTTAGCACTTGATATCTAGGATTGCATTAATTGTCATCTCATTATCCTAGATAAGCATATAGGGTTTCCTAGCCTTGTTGTTCATTGAATATCATCATATATTCACTTAGGACACTTTATCTCTTCATTGAGAAGTAAGACTTGTGTTGCTTCCGGGAGTAGGTGGCTTAAAGCACAAGCATGATGAACTAGGTTCACTTATACCGGGATTAGGTAGTGGTGGAGGATTAAACCGGGATTAGGTTGTAATTTCTTTATCATTAGTGGATTCGAGGTTCTAGTGTGGCGAACTTATCAGCCCGTAGTTTTTCCCATTTGGAGGGTTTCCACGTATATCTCAAGTGTTTTTACTATTTCCGCATTTATTACACTTGTGGTATTTTTGTAACTAGATAGGGGTATTTTCATCAACTTGACTATTAATGAAAATTGGGTAAAATTTAATTAAAATCTATTCACCCCCCCTCTAGATTAATATTACACACCAGAATATTTGTTTCAGTATAATTAATATTAAAGACTATATTTGATAAGTTGATAAATAAAAGGAATTATTTATCTAATCAAATTAGGATGTCTTTAATAGTGTTACAAATACACTAGTGAGTTGGATTAGGAGTCTTGGTGTAGGAAAAAATTCTTTTTGGAAAAGGATTCTTGGTCACCAAGTAAATCTACCTAAGGATAAAATTCTTCTTTGAAAAGGATTATTAACTACCAAATAAATCCACTTAAGGAAATGATTCTTGCCAAACAAGTAAATCCTTCTTAGGAGAGGATTTATGATCCAAATATAATTCCAAGAGTAAAATTCGGCCAGCCCTATATATATAAGAAATTTCAGCCAGCCATGTTGTTGAAAAAAAAAGAGAAATTTTGGCCAACTATAGGGAGATTTTCTTGGAGAGAATTCGGCCACCATAGAATTTTGAGGAAGAAAAAACTGATTTTATTATAGACGAAATTCGATCAACTCTAAGAAATAGTGTGAGATTCGGCAAAGAAGACAAGGAAGAAAGAACGTTTAGTTTTCGATAGTACACTAGTAGCCTTTACATTAAAAGGTTTTGTGTATAACATCGAATCAAGGTTCACGCGAGTTTCAATCAAATAGATTGATAATTCACAAGTGACCTAACGTTCTTTGTTTTCTTCTTGGAGGATTATTGTAACTAACAAAGAGAAAGATTTTGTTTGTTTCCATCCTCAGGTATACAATTTAAAGAAAGGGAGCCCTCACTCGTAGGTGATTCACGTTCGTGATTGGATTGGAAGATCTTATGGAATTAATTCGGCGCTTGTTCAATCGTCACGAGAAAAAGGTACACTACTTTTATATACGTCAATTAATCTGGGGTTAAGGTTCTTGTTATTGAAAAAGGGAAAATTTTAATTTATACCGAAACCCTAATTTATAAATTTTTCTCACACTTCCGTTGCGCGGATTTTCCCTACAACTTATTCATGTATGCACATGCATTAGACTTAAAGTTGACAATTTTTGTAAATTGCATGTTCTAGGATTATATCTATGGAATTACGTACTTGTGTGTTATTGTGTTCATTTATTGTATTTTTATGATATTGAACTTGTTACTGGTGAAATTTGGAGGATATGACATGTTAGCAAAAGACAAGAGTCGGGGGTGCCACATCACCAAAAACTCAACCCAAGTTGACCAAAGAAAATTCGTCAAACCTCCCGACCAAGATAATGCAAATGATCGGGTCGAAAGGTCTGCAGGGTTGTCAAGATGATCGGGGCTAAGGTTATGATCGGGGTACAACCACTGATCGGGGGAAATGAATTTGGTCAGGTGTAATAGGTGGTCGGTTGGGTGACACGTGGACAACACTCGGGTTCAATGAAGTTATGACTCAAATTTGTAGAGAATGAACCCTACTTAAATAAGGTGTCTAGATGCATATTTGGAAAATGAGGTAAATTTCCTTTTAGATATCAAAGTCCAGATCATTAAGAAGTCCAATACAATCAACGTAAAACAAGGAAGAAAGATAACACAACTTCAATAAGTTAGAGTTTTGGTAAATACAAGAACTTTCCTTACTTGTATACCAAGAATTATGGTTCTACCCATGTATAAATAGACCCTAATGGTACCCATAAAAAGGTTAAGGTCAATCAAGCTTATAAGAGGGCAAGCGAGATTGTGCATGTAATTTTTATCAACTTAGTGGATTTTTCTCACCGTCGTCGGCAACCGTGGATATTTCCCCACCTTAGGGTTTTACTTTGTAAAATCCTGTGTTTTTCCTGCTTTTTATTTATTTTGGTTTATAGTTCGATTGTTTATTCATATTACATGTTTGACGAGTGATTAATCCAAAAATCCATGTCAATGAAGGAGGGGGTGAACCTTCATTTGAATTAAGTTTAACTAATTAGTTCTAGGAAAAACAACATCATGGCCACCAGTAGAGACAAAATTTTATCTCCGTGTAACACCGACACCTCACGTAGGCCCAACGTCCCCAACCCTGTTGATGTCAATGTCACTGAAGAGGATCCATCCTCAAGAACCCCACCACCAACCAGACCTGATATTGTTACATCTACAGATGTGACCGTTAGTATTCCCCCATAAGCATTCCGGTAAATTCAAAAATCCTTGTGGAAAGTTACTGATGATGCCGCTAGACAGGGAATCAGTATAACAACCACTGCCAACCTAAGTTTGCCATACTAGCTCTCTACGCCGATTGTGGCCCAGGATCCCAAGATACGCTTTGAAATAATGGTAACTACTCTAAGAGCACCTTAGAAATCTGAAAGAGATAGGGCGAAACATCGTGAAAAAAAGGGAACATTTGCATAGAAGAGATAATCACCAAGAAGACTGGGGAACTATGGAGCACATGGAATCCATTTCACAAAAAGATATAAGGAGGTATAATGGAGAAAAAATCCATCATGAACAGGAAGATAGGCATGATGGCCGAAGGAAAAGGTCCCGTTCAGGTTTGAGTGATGATGAAACTACCCCCAGAAGATGCAAGGAGTCAACCCTTGTGATCAAATGTGACTTGTTCGGTGCCCAGATCAATGGGTGAGTCTCTAGGGACCGATACAAACTCACCATCCATCAGAAGTTTAATGAGCGTGGGGAATTAAAAGAGGAGCAATAGGTCATTCTTAAAGGAATAGAGGCCCTCGAGCGAAGACAAAGTCAAGGGAACCCATTGATCAACAACTCTGGAAGTCCATTTGCTGACTCTATAAAGCAATCACATTTTTTGAAAAAATTCAGGATGCCACATGTGGAACAATTCAAGACCAACACTGACCTGTATGAGCATGTAAGGAAGTATCAGAGTGTGATGACATAGTATGATTATGATGATGCTCTCTTTTGTCGGATGTTCCATAGACATTGGGAGATCAAGGATCCAGGTGGTTCGGAGGACTTTCAGCAGGATCCATTATGAACTTTGAGGAACTGATATAAGCTATCACCAAACAATTCATGGGAAACATCCAGCGAAGGAAATCCAAATTAGCCTTGTCAACCTTGAAGCAAAGAAATGATGAGAAGCTGAAGGATTACCTAACTAGATTCTCACAAGACGTGTCTGAAGTACAGGATCCCAATGATGATGTGGAAGTGTCAGCATTTATTAACAATCTACAACAGTGCCACTTGACCCTAAGTCTGAGACAGAAGGGGCCAACCACGTATGTGAGCATGGTAGATTATGTTGGAGGATATGCCATGGTAGAGGAAGAACAAATAGCCTATAGATGAGAGCTTATACATGAAAGTCAGCCCAAAAGCAGCCAAAAGCACAAGGATGATAACTCAAAGAATAGTGGCAAATGGGACTAGAAAGGCAGTGGGGGAAAGGGTAAGGATGGATGCAAGGATGATGAAAAAGCTGGCAAGCACTTTAGAAGGCAATTTATCAATTAGACCCTATATGTTATGTAAAGTCCTCATTTATTGATTGGCTTATTTCATGAACAAATCACATTTTTGGGGTATTATGTAAGGGTAGCTTAGGCTCTCAAGACCTTAAGAGGAGAAGCACCAAAGGTAAAATTCTTATGCTTACTTGCTTTGAAGAGATAGTTGCACACACTCAAAAATTCATGCATAACTGTTATTCATATATGTTGCGTGTTTATATTTGTGTGCATTTTGGTTTAAATGACTCTTGTTGATTTATTTGCATCTTGTAATTAAAGTTTTATGTCATGTTAGGCATTAGAAAAGATGCATTTTCATTACTCTAGAACTTGTTGATGTTGTGTGTTTGAGTGTTGAAAAAGTGGGGATTGCGCTGGTGGTACGCTACTAAACTAGCACAGCCTCGCCAGTGCAACATTCCAGTGGAACACCGCTTGTCATGCGCCACTGAGCTACGCCACTGCACCCGTGCAAAGTTGAAAAAGTGGGCAGTGCGCTGGTGGTGCGCTACTCGACTAGTGCAACCTCACCAGCACAACATTCTAATGGATTATCGCATGTGATACCCCACTGAGCTGCGCCACTCGTCCAGCGCCTATTGAAAATATTAGGCTGTGCGCTACTCGACCAAAGCACCTCACCAGCGCACATAGAGGAAGCTAGAACATTTTTTCCAAAATGACCTCACTTTGTTTGGATCTCATATATATATATAACTATTTGCATTAAGGTCGTGTAAGAGTTCAGAATATCACATCTTTTCCTTAGAACACATTTAAAAGGAAAAACCCCTCCAAGAACTCATCTTTAAACACTCAAAGCATTCTCATGTGCATAAAAACTTCTTCTTGCATCATCTCAAGCCATTTAGAGTGCATCTATAGATAGTTTTGCTTCATCACATCTTGTTTGGTAAGTTTTTCACTATCTTCTTACAAGTTAAGTGTTTTGCTTGCTAAGCCATCTCTTTAATTATTTGTATGCTCTTAGAACATATTCTAGATACAAATTATAGATTGTTGTGATGACATGATTGAGTGTTGTATTGTGATAGCTTCATAGGATTGTTTGATCTATGTTTAGCTAAGCTTTTTGAACATGTCATTTAGCTTATGATATCTAGGATTGCATTAATTGTCATATCATTATCCTAGATAAGCATATAAGGTTTCCTAGCCTTGTTTGTTCTTTGAATATCATCATATATTCACATAGGACATTTTATCTCTTTATTGAGAAGTAAGACTTGTGTTGCTTCCGGGAGTAGGTAGCTTAAATCTCAAGCAAGATGGACTAGGTTCACTTATACCGGGATTAGGTTGTAATTCCTTTGCCATTAATGGATTCGAGTTTCGAGTGTGGCGCACATATCAGCCTGTGGTTTTTCCCATTTGGAGGGTTTCCACATAAATCTCAAGTGTCTTTATTATTTCCGTACTTTTTACACTTGTGATATTTTTGTAACTAGCTAGCGGCATTTTCGTCAACTTGACCTTTAATGAAAACTGGGTAAAATTGTTTAAAATCTATTCACCCCTCTTAGATTAATATTATGCACACCATAATATTTGTTTCAATTGGTATCAGAGCAGGTTCCTAGACACACATAGGTGATCCTTGCTCATTTTGGTATGTGTTGCATTTTGTGTGTGTGTGTTGATCATTCATACACTTGCCTTTATATCATTCATTCATTAAACACAATAAGTGGAAACGGTGGCAACGAGGGAGCTTCTAGCACTAGACCTTCGCTTCTCACCGGGTTGAATTATGCCTCTTGGAAAGGCAATATGGAGTCGTATATTTGCCAAATTCATGACAGGGCATGGATGGCGGTTGAAGATGGCTACACTCCACCCATGACGACTCCTACTGATGGAGGAGATGATGCACTCAAGCCAAAGGCACAGTGGAACACACAAGAGTTTGAGGCATCAAAGTGGAATAGGAAGGCAATGCATGCCATCCTATGTGCAATGGATGAGAACCAATACAAGTTGGTTCAAAATACTAGGATAGCTAAGGAGGCATGGGATATTCTAGAAGTTGCACATGAGGGAACCAATGTGGTTAAGGAATCGAAGCTTTAAGTTCTCCAAACAAAATTTGAATTGCTCAAGATGGATGAGAACGAGTGTTTCAATGACTTTAAAGTGAGATTTATGGACATTGTGAACCAAAGTCATCAACTTGGTGATCCTTATTCGGATAGGAAGATCAAGCAGAAGATTATGAGATCTCTACCCGATAGATTTGAGTCTAAGATGACAGCTTTAGAAGAGAATAGTGGTTACAAGGATATGAAGCCAAGTGAAGTGATTGGGAGGCTTCTAGCTTATGAATCTAGGAAATGTCCTAACCCCACACCATCTAAAAAGCAAAAGGATATTGCTTTGAAAGCATCCAAAGTTGAGAAGGAGGAGAGTGATGACTCGGATGAAAAAATGACCTTGCTAATGAGGAAGTTCAAGAAATTCTACAAGTCCGAGAGGAAAGGTTTCAGATCCAAGGGTCAAGACTTGAAGAAAAATGCCCCCTTCAAAAAGATTGAGCCTAGGCATGAAAAGACCGAGAAGAAAGGAGTCCAATGCTATGAATGTGGTGGGATAGGTTCTTTTTCCCCTGAATGTGCATATCACAAGGTCAAGAAAAAGGGAAAAGTGATGGTTGCCACATGGAATGAAAGTGATAACTCCAATGAAGGAGATGAATCTTCTGATGATGAAGAACTCATGGCCAACTTCATAGCTTTTACATCCTATCTTAAGAGCAAAGATGCTAGTGAAGAAGAAAATGAGAGTCAAGAGGAAAACTACTCAAGTGATGATGGATCTTCATCACAATCCACAAATGAAAGTGTGGATAGGATGGATCTCAAGGACTATATGACTAAGTTTGAGAGTTCAAGGTTAAAAAACAAGAATGAAATTAAGAGATTAAAAGAAGAAAACCTAGACCTCTCAACTCAAATTGACCAACTAAATGAAGAGTTGGTGAGATCTAAGAGGAGTGAAGAAGGGTTGAAGTAAGAGCTTGAAGATACTAGAGAGTTGTTGGCCAAGATGAACTCTAGCACCAAAAAACTTGACCACATGCTAGATGTTGGAAAGAGGCCAAGTGACAAGAAGTGGCTTGGGTTTGAAGATGACAAGATGTCCTCCACTCCAAGCAAGACCATTTTTGTAAGAAGCATGAACTTTAATGGGCCATCTTCTCATCAATCGCTTAGGAAGAAACTTGACCTAGGAGAGTGTTCAAGTAGTGCTCAAGTGAAGGTGGCACCAAGAAGCCTACCTCAAGGCCATCCTACAAGTGCTCCTCAAGTTAACTTCCCTCAACCGAAAGCTCAAAAAGGGAAGATTCCTATCATGCAAGCTCAACTAAGGAAGCAATCAAGTCTTGCTTAACAACAAAGAAGGAAAGCTCATCAACAACAATCAAGACAACCACAAAGACATGGGAAGGCTCCAATGCATCCTCAAGGTTATGGTATGATTCCTAACTTTATTCCTACATGTTATTTTTGTGGTATTGATGGTCACATTACACCAAATTGCTTTAGATATATTAAATTGTGTAGAATTGAATGCATGATAGAGAAGAAAAAGACTAAAGCCATGATGCATGTCACTAGGAAAAATGGAACACCTTTGCATGATCCTAGGAAACTTAGAGCCCATGTACCATTGACCACTAGGAAGGAAAATATTGCACCTACGTGGATTAGAAAGGATGAACATTTTTTCCATGTTGCACAAATTGCCTTGAAAGCTCATTCTTGTGATATTTGGTATTTGGATAGTGGGTGCTCTAGGCACATGAATGGAAATAAGAGTTTCTTTGAGACTCTTGTGATGGAGGAGGGAGGAAATGTCACCTTTGGTGATGGATCCAAATAGAAGGTTAAAGGAAAGGGAACCATTTCCATTCCTGGATTACCCTCCTTATCCAATGCTTTGTATGTTGATGGTTTATAAGCTAATTTGATAAGCATTTCACATCTTAGTGATAAAGGAAATTTCGTCTTGTTTAGGAAAAATGATTGTTCTATCTTATTGCCAAATGGACAAATCTTGTTAAAAGGTATGAGATCTAGCGACAATTGCTATTGTCTTGAGGCTAGAGTTGTCTCGTGCAATGTGTTCAAGGATGAATAAATTGAGTTGTGGCATGAAAGACTTGGTCACATGAACTATAGGGATTTACGAATCTTAGATAAGTTCAATGTTGTGCGAGGCCTTCCCAAGCTTGGGAAAAAGGTAGATGGTGTTTGTGGACCTTGCCATTATAAGCAAACCAAAAGTATGCATAAAAAGGGCAAGTATTTATCCACCAAGGAACCTCTAGAGCTTCTCCACATGGATCTTATGGGTCCCATGCAAACCGAGAGTTTAGGTGGAAAGAGATACATTTTTATGTGTGTAGATGACTTCTCTAGGTACACTTAGACTTATTTTCTTAGAGAAAAATCTGAAACCTTTGACAAGTTTAAAATGCTTTGTTCCAAAATTCAAAATGAAATGAACTCCAAGATTAAAAACATTAAAAGGATTAGGAGTGACCATGGGAAGGAATTTGAGAATGCTTATTTTGAAAACTATTGCAATAGTCTAGGCATCTCTCATGAGTTTTCGGCTCCTAGGACACCTCAACAAAATGGAGTTATTGAGAGGAAAAATAGGGTTCTTCAAGAAATGGCCCCGTGTGATGTTGCTTAGCAACAAAGTCCTAAGGAATCTTTGGGCCGAAGCCGTCAATACGGCTTGCTACATAGGAAATAGAGTCTTTCTAAGGCCCCATACTAGGCAAACCTCCTATGAGTTATGGAAAGGTAGAAATCCAAATGTTAGCTATTTCCACTCATTTGGAAGCAAATGCTACATTTTGAATGACCGTGATCAACTTGGCAAATTTGATGCTAAGAGTGATGAGGGTATTTTCATTGGCTATGCCTTGAATAGTAGAGCCTATAGAGTTTTCAATCTAAAAACTAGGACCGTAATGGAATCATCTAATGTTGTCATTAATGATACTAGGCTCAAGCCTAATGACCATGAGGAGGAGGTAGATATAGTTGAGGACTCCCATTTGGAGAAGGTTGTTGATATTTCTAATGTTGAAAAGACTAATCTTAATGATGACATACCACAACATATTGATAGGATTCCTCACTTGGACTCAAAAGAACCTGTTCCATGGGTTAAGAAACTCCATGACAATTATGACATCATTAGAGAGGTTAATAAGGGTGTTAGGACTAGGCGTCAAATGGCTAATGTAATTAGCTACACTTGCTACACCTCTCAAATAGAACCCAAGAAGGTTGATGAAGCCTTAAAGGATGAATTTTGGGTTCTTGCTATGCAAGAAGAGCTTAACCAATTTGAAAGGAATGAGGTTTGGACTCTAGTTCCTAGGCCCAAGAACACCAATGTGATAGGCACCAAGTTGGTATATAGGAACAAATCCGATGAGGATGGCAACATTGTGCGAAACAAGGCTAGGCTTGTAGCACAAGGGTACTCTCAAATTGAGGGTATTGACTTTGAGGAGACATTTTCTCCCGTTGCTAGGATTGAGTCCATTAGGCTTCTTTTATCCATCTCTTGTTTGTACAAGTTCAAATTATACCAAATGGATGTTAAGAGTGCCTTCCTCAATGGTTTCTTGCAAGAGGAAGTGTTTGTTAAGCAACCCAAAGGGTTTGTGGATCCTCACCACCCTAATCATGTCTATAATCTCAAGAAAGCTTTATATGGGTTGAAACAAGCACCAAGGGTTTGGTATAAGCGCCTCACTCAATTTCTTATAGACAATGGCTACACTAGGGGTAGTGTTGACAAGGCTTTATTCATCAAGAAAGACAAAGATGAGCTCTTTATAGCTCAAATCTATGTTGATGATATAGTTTTTGGCTCCATACATAACACCAAAGTCCAACAATTTGTTGATGTCATGTCTCATGAGTTTGAAATGAGTCTTGTTGGTGAGCTAAGTTACTTTCTAAGTTTACAAATTAAGCAAATGGATGATGGGATTTTCATATCCCAAGCTAAGTATGCCAAAAACCTAGTGAAGAAATTTGGCTTTAAAAGTGCCAAACATTGTGATACACCCATGAGTACCACTTTGAAGCTAAGCAAGGATGCTAGTGGTAAAAGTGTGGACCAAACTTTATATCGTGGCGTGATTGGTAGCTTGCTCTATTTGACCGCAAGTAGACCCGATATCTCTTTTAGTGTGGGTGTGTGTGCTAGATACCAATCGGATCCTAAAGAGTCCCATCTCTTTTCCGTTAAGAGAATCATTCGTTATGTGAATGGGACATCTAACTATGGAATTTGGTACTCTTTTGACACTAATGCTTGTCTTGTAGGCTTTAGTGATGCAGATTGGGCAGGAAATTGTGTTGATAGGAAAAGTACATCGGGCGGTTGCTTTTTCCTTGGGAACAACCTTGTCTCTTGGTTTTGTAAGAAGCAAAATTCCATTTCCTTGTCCACGGCTGAGGCCGAATACATAGCTGACGGGAATAGATACACACAACTCCTTTGGATGAAGCAAATGCTAGTCGACTATGGATTTAATCAAGGTACTCTTACTCTCTTTTGTGATAACATGAGTGCAATTAATATTTCCAAGAATCCGGTTCAACATTCTAGAACTAAGCATACTAACATCCGTCATCATTTCATTAGAGAACTAGTTGAAAGCAAATGCATAGCACTTGAGCATGTAGGTACTAATGATCAACTAGCGGATCTATTTACTAAACCCTTATATGCTACTCGATTCAAAACTCTTAGTAGATATATTGGGATTTGTTTAATGGAGTGATGAGTTGTGGTCTTTGACCCCAAAAGGGGAACTTAAGCAAAGAGAGCTATTGTATACTTGTTGCATCCAATTTTTTTGAAAATGTTTATGCTCATTTATTGATTGCTTGAGTAGCTTGGTTGCACTTATAATATAGTATATTGTATTTGATGGAAATCGTTAACTTAGCAATCATACACCCCAATAGCTAAAGAGCTATGATACATATGGAATGCAATTTAACACCCTCCAACTAATTGAAACAAACTCAATCGTTCAAGATTGAAGTAAGAGAAACTATTCTAATCACTTTATCAATGGAATGATGATAAAAGCTAATTAGAACAGCACTTTGATTTCCCCATAACGCCACAAACTATGAAGTTTGATAGGTTTGAAGGCAAAACAAAGATTTTGAGGTTGTTGAACGCCACAAGCTGAATAAGCTTGATAAGTTCCAAAGTTCATGCAAGAACTTAAAAACAAAACACTCACAAAGTGCTCAAATAAGTTTATATTACTCAAATCTCTGCCTTACATAGAAAAAGCAGCCTTGTTTATATAGAACAAAGGCCAAGGACAATACAACACAAATAAAACTGCCCATTAAATGTGTAACCTCCCACTAAATGACATTTAGACCATGAATAATGGCCATAAAGTATTCAGCCTTTGTAACTCCTTATTCCTAATCAAAGAACACATGAACTCACCCAACACAAAAACCAAAACTATTCATAAAATAAGCCTACAAAACCCAACACAATTAAACCCAAACTAATAAGAAAATAATCTCACAAAACCCAACATAATTAAACCCAAACTAATTATAAAATAGGCCCACAAAACCCAACATGGTCGAATGGCCTTTTATTCTTCAAGATAGGCTAGAATAATTCATTCTAACAAGGCTGGACTCTTGTCTTCAGGATTTGGACTTGTTTGAAACATGTTAACCATTTTATACTCTTCTTCCATCCTTAGAACCTTGACCGGATCTTGACTAGCTTGCTCCTTCCAAATGCTTCCCATTAAACAAGTTAAGGCTTCTTTCATCCTTTTAGCTTTAGCTCTTGTCATTGGTCCTCCATGAATGGTTAAAGGATCTGGATCTTTTCTAACCTTAGCCGAATTGTGATCAACTGGCTGGTCCTCATCATTCCCCCTTTCCTCGAAAGGATTCGTCCTCGAATCAGCACCTCATCACCTACATCAAACAAATACAAATTAGAAACATTGAAAGTTGCATTAACATTGCCATACTCACTTGGTAGTTCCAGCTTGTATGCATTGTCATTGATTCTTTGAAGGACTCGAAATGTTCCATCCCCTATTGTCATAAGTTTAGACTTTCGTTTGCTAGGAAATCTTTCCTTCCTCAAGTGTACCCAGACCCAATCACCAGGTTCAAATACTACTTGCTTTCGGCCTTTGTTATGTTGCTTCTCATATTGTAGAGTTTTCTTTTCAATTTGTGTGCGCACCTTTTCATGCAAGGCTTTGACAAAATCAGCTTTTTGCTTACCATCCAAATTAGCTCTTTCCAAAGGTAAAGGTAGTAAATCCATAGGAGATAATGGATTGAACCCGTACATAACTTCAAATGGTGAATGGTTTGTTGTAGCATGCACACTTCGATTATAAGCAAACTCCACATGTGGCAAGTATTCCTCCCAATTCTTCAAATTCCTTTGAATTATGGCCCTCAAAAGCATTGATAAAGTTCTGTTTACCACCTCTGTTTGTCCATCTATTTGTGGATGACAAGTGGTTGAATACAGCAGCTTTGTACCCAACTTTCTCCAAAGCGTTTTCCAAAAGTGGTTAAGGAACTTCACATCTCTATCACTCACAATTGTCCTTGGAATTCCGTGTAACCTCACAATTTCTCTGAAGAACAGCTCCGCAACAAAAGTCGCATCATCTGTTTTGTAGCAAGGAATGAAATGTGCCATCTTGCTGAACCTATCAACAACAACAAAAATAGAATCTCTCCCCCCTTTTGACCTAGGTAATCCCAAGACAAAGTCCATTGATATATCAACCCAAGGCTCACTAGGTATAGGAAGAGGAGTATACAGCCCATGAGGCATTACTTTAGATTTAGCTCGTTTGCAATTAATGCATCTCTCACATATTCTCTCAACGTCTCTTTTCATGTGTGGCCAAAAGAAATGATCATTTGACACACCCAAAGTCTTTTTAACTCCAAAATGCCCCATTAACCCGCCACTATGTGCCTCTCTCACAAGCAATTCTCTCATTGAACATCTAGGAACACACAGCTTGTTTTCTTTGAAAAGAAAACCATCATGCCTAAAGAACTTGTCAAAACCCCCTTGCTCACATGCCCCATAAACATTAGCAAAATCAAAGTCAGAATTGTATAAGTCTTTAATGTACTCAAAACCCAATAATTTTGCATCAAGCTTAGAAATTAGAGCATACCTTCTAGAAAGAGCATCGGCAACCACATTCTCCTTACCTTGTTTGTACTTGATGATGTATGGAAAGGATTCAATAAACTCCACCCATTTTGCATGCCTACGACTTAGCTTTCCTTATCCTTTGAGATATTTCAAGGACTCATGATCGGTGTGTATAATGAATTCCTTGTACCAAAGATAGTGCTGCCATGTCTCTTACACTCTCACCAAGGCATAAAACTCCTTATCATACGTCGGGTAGTTAAGACTTGTTCCACTTAGCTTCTCACTAAAGAATGCAATGGGTTTGCCCTCTTTCATTAAGACTCCTCCAATACCTATTCCACTTGCATCACACTCAATCTCAAAAGTTTTAGCAAAGTTAGGCAAAGCAAGCAAAGGTGCTGAACTAAGTTTGTGTTTAAGCAAGTTAAAAGCATCATCTTGTTCTTTACCCCACCTAAATCCCACATTCTTTTTTATGCATTCAGTTAATGGTGCAGCAATGGTAGAAAAATCCTTAATGAATCTCCTATAAAAGCTAGCAAGACCATGAAAACTCCTTACATTACTAACACAAGTGGGTTTCGGCCACTCCCTAATTACTTTCACTTTTTCTTGATCAACATGTATTCCTTTATCATTAACAACATAACCAAGAAAAGTAAGTTCATTAGTGCAAAAAATGCATTTCTTTAGATTAGCATATAACTTTTCTTTCCTAAGCACATCAAAAACAGCCTTTAAATGTGTTACATGCTCGTCTAAATTTTTGCTATACACAAGTATATCATCAAAATAAACTACTACAAAATTTCCAATGTAAGCACGCAAAACATGGTTCATCAATCTCATAAAAGTACTAGGTGCGTTAGTTAGGTCAAAAGGCATTACTAACCATTCATATAGACCATGTTTAGTTTTGAAAGCGGTTTTCCATTCATCACCCTCATGCATTCTTATTTGATGATATCCAGATTTCAAATCAATCTTTGAAAACACACAAGAACCATGCAATTCATCCAACATATCATCTAACCTAGGGATAGGACGTCTATACTTTACCATGATTTTGTTGATGGCTCGACAATCAACACACATTCTCCAAGAACCATCCTTTTTAGGTACCAACAAAACAGGAACCGCACAAGGACTCATGCTTTCACGTACATATCCCTTTTCCATAATCTCACTTACTTGCTTTTGGATTTCCTTGGTCTCTTCGGGGTTGCATCTATATGCTGGCCTATTTGGTATGCTTGCACCCGGAATGAAATCAATTTGATGTTCGATTCCTCTAATTGGTGGCAAACCAATAGGAACATCTTCAGGAAAGAGATCCTCATTTTTCAGCAAAATACCAACAATAACACTAGGCAAACTCTTGTTAATTTCATTAGAAACAATTAAAACATCCTTGTACATAAGTACAAGTAAAGGCTGCCTCATGGTTAATGCTTTCTCCACATCACACATTTTTGCATAAACACTCATTTTTCTTTCACTCAAGCCTTCCTTGTTTTCTCTCCCCTTGTGTTTCCCATTGCTCTCATTTTTACCACTCAACTCACCTTTTTTTTCTCTTTTTCTTGCTCCCTTCCCAAAGTTTCAGCTAATGAAGATTCAAGCTCTTCATATTGCTATTTTATACGCATTTAGTCTTCAAAAATTGTCTTTGGAGGCAAAGGTCCAAGTTGGTATTTTTGTCCCTCCATGATCAAAGAATAACGGTTCTTAAACCCATCATGCATTACCCTTCGATCATATTGCCATGGTCTCCCCAATAACATGTGACCAGCATACATAGGTACCACATCACACCAAAATCATCCTTATATCTACCAATTGAAAAAGAAATTAACACTTGCCGATTTACCTTCACAACACCACTATCATTCAACCATTGTAACTTGTATGGTTTTGGATGTTTAATAGTAGGTAATTTCAGTTTCTCCACAAGCAAGGTACTTGCCACATTTGTACAACTTCCACTATCCACAATCACATTACACAACTTGTTAGCAATCAAACAATGAGTATGAAACAAATTTTCACGTTGCTCACCATGTTCATTAATTTTACTTTGCAAACTAAGTGTGCGTTGTACAACCAAATTTTCTCCACTAGCATACTCTACATCACTAGTATCTTCTAAATGTGGCATGTCATCTTCATCCTCTATCTGACTTTCTGATTCAACTGTCCCATCCCTCATGATCATTACCCTTTTATTAGGACATTCACGTGCCACATGACCATGTCCAAGGCACTTAAAACACTTAATGACTCTAGTTTGATTAGGTTGATTCTCACCTCTACCCTTGCTACCTATTTCATTTTTGCTTTTAGTTTCATCAATTTTAGGCTTAACAATGGGTTTATCATCTTTTTTACCCCAATTCGGTTTCCAAGAAGAAGAAGAATCTGAATAAGGTTTTGAATCATACCTGATGCCTTTTCTTTTGAGTTGCCTTTCAATCTTCATTGCCACACCCACCATGTCCTCAATCTCCACATAATGTTGTAACTCCACAAGATCAATAATGTTTTTGTTTAACCCACTCAAAAACCGAGCCATGGTGGCCTCACGGTCCTCCTCCACATTAGCCCTTATCATGGCGATCTCCATTTCTTTGTGATATTCTTCTACACTCATAGAACCTTGTGTCAAAGTTTGTAATCGTTGATGCAAATCCCTATAGTAATGGCTAGGGACAAATCTCCTCCTCATGATTTGTTTCATCTCTAACCAAGTCTCTACGGGTCTTTCACCATTTCTACGCCTGTCTTTACACAATTGATCCCACCAAACAATAGCATAATCATAAAATTCAACAGCAGCTAGTTTTACCTTTTTCTCTTCGGAGTAATTATGACATTCAAATATTAGCTCCACTTTTCGTTCCCATTCCAAATAGGCATCCGGATTGTTCTTCCCTTGAAAATGAGGAATTTTCATTTTGATGCTGCCAATGTTTCGGTCCACACCATCAAAACGTCCTCTTCTAGCTTGTCTTTTAGGATTAACGTCTAGACCAATGATGGTAGCTTGGCCATCATCCGTGTCTTTTCCACCATCATATACATCATTGTCAAAGGCTGGTTGTCTTCCTCATCGTGGTTCACTTTGCAATCTGGTAATTGCTTCATCATGTCTTTCTAGACGATCTCCTACATCTCCCATCACTTTGAACATACGTTCAAATTGTTGCTGCATTGGTTGAATCACTTGATCATTTGAGGAAGAACTCACTTCTTTATCTTTGTTAGACATGTTTAAAACCTGAAAAAAAAAAAGTTAGAACAACCTCACAATCACTCCCTCATGTGTTTCTCTCAAAGAATTGATTCACACCACTCGTGTTTCACACAATTATTTGACTTTTCTCGAAACTAATCTCACCACTCTTGCCTTTTACCTCTCTTGTTTTGTTCTTTGGGTTCTTAGATTAACTAAGGTCCTTTTTAACAAACAATTCAGATTATGGAAAATTCAACGGAGTGAAATTGGGTAGGTCTAAAAAAACAAACAAAAGGTAGGCCACTTAAAGTAAACAAAGATTAGAACTGAAATATCAATTTCTCTCCCAAATAGAATTCTGTTTGTTTTGGTTAAGAAGACAATATTTAAATATTTCCCAAACCGAAACAAGAACGATATGAACAAAGAAAGATTTTTGGAATTTTGTAAGAATTCCTTGAATCCGCAATACTTTTTTTTTTTGTCTTTTTTTTCCGTTTTTTTTCTGCGGAAAACAAAGAAGAATGATAATAACCTCAAGAAGCACAACAATTAAGATGAATAATAGATACGGTGCTATAAGATGAAGAAGAAAAGAAAGTGAGAAAAAAAAAACTAAAAGAACAACAAATAAATGGATATGCAAACCTCAAACTTGAGCCAAGCTCTGATACCAAAATGATGGAAATCATTAACTTAGCAACATACACCCCAATAGCTAAAGAGCTATGATACATATGGAATGCAATTTAACACCCTCCAACTAATTGAAACAAACCCAATCATTCAAGATTGAAGTAAGAGAAACTATTCTAATCACTTTATCAATGGAATGATGATAAAAGCTAATTAGAACAACACTTTGATTTCCCCATAACGCCACAAACTATGAAGTTTGATAAGTTTAAAGGCAAAACAAAGATTTTGAGGTTGTTGAACGCCACAAGCTGAATAAGCTTGATAAGTTCCAAAGTTCATGCAAGAACTTAAAAACAAAACACTCACAAAGTGCTCAAATAAGTTTATATTACTCAAATCTCTGCCTTACATAGAAAAAGCAGCCTTGTTTATATAGAACAAAGGCCAAGGACAATACAACACAAATAAAACTGCCCATTAAATGTGTAACCTCCCACTAAATGACATTTAGACCATGAATAATGGCCATAAAGTATTCAGCCTTTGTAACTCCATATTCCTAATCAAAGAACACATGAACTCACCCAACACAAAAACCAAAACTATTCATAAAATAAGCCCACAAAACCCAACACAATTAAACCCAAACTAATAAGAAAATAAGCTCACAAAACCCAACATAATTAAACCCAAACTAATTATAAAATAGGCCCACAAAACCCAACATGGTCGAATGGCCTTTTATTCTTCAAGATAGGCTAGAATACTTCATTCTAACAAGGCTGAACTCTTGTCTTCAGGATTTGGACTTGTTTGAAACATGTTAACCATTTTATACTCTTCTTCCATCCTTAGAACCTTGACCAAATCTTGACTAGCTTGCTCCTTCCAAATGCTTCCCATTAAACAAGTTAAGGCTTCTTTCATCCTTTTAGCTTTAGCTCTTGTCATTGGTCCTCCATGAATGGTTAAAGGATCTGGATCTTTTCTAACCTTAGCCGAATTGTGATCAACTGGCTGGTCCTCATCAGTATTTTCTTCAATAAGTGTCCATGTCATATTTATGTTCAGACATGCATTTTTGGATTAGGAGATCTACATAGTAAGTACATATTCAATGACCTTTAATTATCTCCATGACATGATGATTCTTTAATGACATGCTAATGAAATATTATAAAGCATGAATTGATGATTGCAATTGTTGAATGCAAAATATTGTGTGAAAAAACTAGTGAGACTAAAATGTTTCATCAATGTCTCTCTTTCTTTATTAGTTGAACATGGCTACTATCATACGGGTATCCTACCCGGAAAAATCAAATAGGGTGCAAAGTTGCTCATGCCACGTTTAGCTTATAAAGTTGGATATAGTGCCATTAAAATTTGATATCTATAAAAACTCTATATCCTTGCTTCTCTCATGACAAATGGTGAAATTGGTTTGAATTATATTGGAAACCTTTGTCATTTGCTTTGCCAAATACCATTATTTTTGGTCTTGAATGCAACATGTCTTGTATGCAAAGCATTTTTGATTCACACATTTTCTTCAAATAAATCTCCTTGTTTCTCTCCTATTAATAGAGTTGCATAAATGTGGCTTATATAATTATGCAATTGTCTTGTATGCTCCATTCTTTCTTTGCCTTGAGTGACCCGGTTGAGGACTTTTCCTTTGCCTATATCATGACAAAAAGGGGAGTAGCATTGACCTAGCATTGTGGTGTTAGGGGAGTAGCATATGGTAGCATGTGTTGGCTTTATGGGGAGTAGTACTTGTTCTTTGAGAGATTACATTTAGGGGGAGTAACCCTTTGAGGGGGAGCATTGCATGATGAGGTGCATTACTCATATTCTTATATGCAACTGCTTTTGTTTTCTATCCACTTGATCATCTCACATGCACTTGGTTTGGAAAGTTTACTTGTTGTTTGTTTTGTGTGTAGGGTTGATGATTCTACAAGAGATTGAAGATTTGAAGTTTTTTTTATGTATATCTCTTTGTAATGTAGAATTTTTTCCCGGTCTTATTTTTTGTTTTGTGAGGATCAATGTGAGTGGTGGTTTTGTCATGAAATAGCCAAATGGGGAGATTGTAAAGTCCTCATTTATTGATTGGCTTATTTCGTGAACAAATCACATTTTTGGGGTATTATGTAAGGGTAGCTTAGGCTCTCAAGACCTCAAGAGGAGAAGCACCAAAGGTAAAATTCTTGTGCTTACTTGCTTTGAAGAGATAGTTGCACACACTCACAAATTCATGCATAACTCTTATTCATATATGTTGTGTGTTTATACTTGTGTGCATTTTGGTTTAAATGACCCTTGTTGATTTATTTTCATCGTGTAATTAATTTTTTATGTCATGTTAGACATTAGAATATGATGCATTTTCATCACTTTATTACTTGTTGATTTTGTGTGTTTGAGTGTTGAAAAAATGGGCATTGCGCTGGTAGTGTGCTACTCGACTAGCGCAGCCTCACCAGCGCAACATTCCACTGAAACGCCGCTTGTCATGCGCCACTGAGTTGCTCCACTGCACCCGCGCAAAGTTGGAAAAGTGGGCAGTGCGCTGGTGGTGCGCTACTCTACTAGCGCAGCCTCACCAGCACAATATTCTGATGGATTTTCACATGTGATGCCCCACTGAGCTACGTCACTCGTCCATCGTCTATTAAAAATATTAGGTTGTGTGCTGGTGGTGCGCTACTCGACCAGCGCACCTCATCAACGCACATAGAAGAAGCTTGAACATATTTTTCAAAATGACTTCACTTTGTTTGGATCTCATATATATATAACTCTTTGCTTTAATGTCATGTAAGAGTTCAGAATATCACATCTTTTCCTTAGAAACCGTTCCAAGAACTCATCTTTAAACACTCAAAGCATTCCCATGTGCATAAAAACTTCATCTTGCATCATCTAAAGCCATTTAGAGTGCATTTATGGATAGTTTTGCTTCATCACATCTTGTTTGGTAAGTTTTTCACTATCTTCTTACAAGTTAAGTGTTTTGCTTGCTAAGCCATCTCTTTAATTATTTGCATGCTCTTAGAACATATTCTAGATACAAATTAGAGATTTTTGTGATGACATGATTGAGTGTTGTATTGTGATAGCTTCATAGGATTGTTTGATCTATGTTTAGCTAAGCTTTTTGAACATGTCATTTAGCTCATGATATCTAGGATTGTATTGATTGTCATATCATTATCCTAGATAAGCATATAAGGTTTCCTAGCCTTGTTTGTTCTTTGAATATCATGATATATTCACATAGGACATGTTATCTCTTCATTGAGAAGTAAGACTTGTGTTGCTTCCGGGAGTAGGTAGCTTAAATCGCAAGCAAGAGAGACTAGGTTCACTTATACCGGGATTAGGTTGTAATTCCTTTGCCATTAGTGGATTCGAGGTTCGAGTGTGGCACACATATCAGCCTGTGGTTTTTCCCATTTGGAGGGTTTCCACGTAAATCTCAAGTGTCTTTATTATTTCCGTACTTTTTACACTTGTGATATTTTTGTAACTAGCTAGGCATTTTCGTCAACTTGACCTTTAACGAAAATTGGGTAAAATTGTTTGAAATCTATTCACCCCCCTTAGATTAATATTATACACACCATAATATTTGTTTCAGGTTGGTTAAAAGGCAAGAGGAGATCTTGAATGTGATAAAGACAAGAATTTGTACAAGAAACCCCCGAGATAGTCGAGCTTTGCTAGAAGAGACACCATCAAATACTACAGGTTTCACTAGGAGAATGGCCACGAAACCTCCATGTGTTACCAACTGAGGGAAGACATTGAAAAGCTAATCAGAGAGGGACATCTCAAGGATATGGTCCTTAGAAGTAGGGATGACCGATTTAAGGACACCCCGGTGGAAGAGCACGATAGAAACCAAAGAAGTCCTAGAAGAAATTCAGATAGTGAGGCAATCAACACCATCTTTGGCGGGCCATACACTAGGGGTAGCAACCGAGAAAGAATGACCAAGGTTAGAGAAGCCATAGATGGTTAGAGGAATCTAGAAGTGAATTTGTTGGTCCCCGATTGGAAGAAGTTAAAGCAAGGAAGAGACCCTATAGTCTTCACTAAGGCAAATACATATGGATCGGAGGGTAACACTGAATAATGTGATTGTTGTGTCTATTCGCGTGGGTCACAGGAAGTTATGAAGAATGTTGATTGACAATGGGAGCTCTGTAGATATCTTGAGTGTAGAAGTGTTCGACCAACTCGGGTTGCAAAGAAAAGACCTCCTGCCCCTCAAAGTCCCGGTGAGAGGCTTTGGGGCAGCAAAATTAAGATCGTTGGGAACATTGAAGTTACTGGTAGAGATTGGGAGCTTTCCCTTAACTAAAATGGTGCTGATGGATTTTGTGGTCTTAAATGTGGAAAACTGGTCGTACAACGTCTTGTTAGACAAGCCTTTCTTGAACAAATCAAAATCTGTTACAACCACCTACGCCTTAATAGTAAGTTCCTAACATAGGAGGGGGTGGGTGCCATGAAAAGTTCTTAAGAGTAGGCAAGAAAGGACAATCTAACCATATACAGGGAAAAATTAGAACTAAACGTGATGCAGGTAGATATCCAAAGAGATGATGAAGACTCAGATGGATGAAGAAGAAGATGCGGCAGAAATGACTGCCCGATTTAACCTAGATCGAAGAGAGATATCTCCTCAAGACGTGAGGCCCATGAAGATGAGCCAACCGAGGAAGTCATAAGTGACGAGGGTAACCCTGACCAGACCTTAAAACTCGGGGTCCAATGGATGTGGAAATCCGAGAAGGGATGGTTAGCTTGTTCAAAGAGTACCAAGACATGTTTGCTTGGAAACACGAAGATATACCCGGTATTGATATAAAGATAATTTCCCACTAATTAGCAGTTGATCCCGATCAAAAACCAGTCATCCAGAAGAGAAGGTGGTTTAACTTGGAGAGAAGCAAGACAATCAAAGAAGACGTAACAAATCTGTTGGCAGTAGGATCCATAAGGGAGGTGTAGTACCCCGAGTGGGTTGCCAATATGGTGCTAGTAAAAAAGAAGAACAGTCAGCGGAGAATGTGTGTAGATTTCATTGACCTCAATAAAGCTTATCTGAAAGATAGTTTCCCGTTGCCCCAGATTAATAACCTGGTTGATGCAACATCCGGTCATGAGTTATTGAGCTTCATGGATGCATAATTGGGGTACAACTAGATCTGGATGTTTGAACCAGATGAAGATAAAACCACTTTTATGACTGACCAGAGGTAATACTATTATAAAATTATACCTTTTGACCTCAAGAATGCCGGGCGACTAATAAGAGACTGGCAAATAAGATGTTCGCCTGACAGATCGGTAGGAATATAGAGTTATAGGTAGACAATATGCTAACAAAGAACACAAAATCCGAGAAACATGTAGAAGATCTCAGGGAGACATTCAAGGTTCTAAGAAGCTTTGGCATGAAACTCAATCCAAAGAAATGTGTTTTCGGGGTGCCTTCGAGAAGATTCTTGGGTTTTAAAGTTCATCAGAGAAGAATCGAAGTGAACCCAGAAAAAATAAAAGCACTAGATGAAATGAGGTCCCCAAAGATGCTGAAAGAAATTAAAAGGCTAACAGGTTGCTTGGCATCTCTGAATCAACTCATTAGTAAATCAATGGACAAGTGCCTGCACTTTTTTAGAGCAATCAAGAAGGGCAAGGGGGTGAAATGGAACGATGAACGTGAGAAGGCATTCTAAAAGATCAAGGAGTACCTAGGCAAAGCACCAATCCTATCTAAACCCCAGGAAGGAGAAATGCTCTACCTGTACCTATAGGTCACAACTATGGCAACAGGGTCAGTGTTAGTCAGGTTGGACGAGGGGGTACAAAAGTCAGTATATTACACAAGCAATGCTTTACTATCAGCTGAAACAAGATACCTGCCAGCTGAGCAGATGGCATTGGCACTAGTGACAGCAACGAGAAAACTAAGACCTTATTTCCAAGCTCACAAGATCGAGGTTTTCACAGATTGCCCGCTGAAGTAGATTCTATCAAAACTTGAAGTGTCCAGGAGGCTGACCAAATGAGTAGTGGAGTTGGGTGAATTTGACATAGCATATCTGACAAGAGCCGTAATAAAGAGGCAAGTTGTAGCTGACCTAATCGTGAAGTTTACTGAACCAAATAACGAGGTGATCAAGATGTTGAAAGAGAAGGAAGAGTTCATCTGGATATTATGTGGATGGGTGGTCAAACACATATGGTAATGGGGCCTGTATAGTGATATCCATATCAGAAGGAGATCAGGTAAAATGTACCATACGGTTTAACTTCAAAGCCACCAACAATATTGCCTAGTACGAGGCACTCTTGGCAGGACTCAAGGTTTGCACATCGCTAAGGGTGGATGAATTGGAAATATTCAGTGACTCACAGGGGGTGGTGAACCAAATCCTAAATGAGTATTAGACCAAGGATAGCAATATGGCTACTTATATAGGATAACCTAGTTACTGCTCGGGATATTTAAGGCTTATGGAATTACTCAGATCCCGAGGGAAAAGAATGAGAAGGCAGACGCTTTATCAAAATTGGCATAAGATACTATCAGCATACGGTCAAAGACTATCCCAGTTGCTCACCTCAAAAGACCAAGCATCGAAGATGAATGGGAAGTGTTGGAAGTAGTAGCAGTTGAAGAAAAACAAGCCATTTGGATGACCCCGATTAGGGAATATATAGAAGATGGAACACTCCCAGTAGAAGTAATCGAAGCAAAATGCCTTAGGTATAGAGCCACAAGATATTCAATAGTCGGATGAGCATTGTATGGGAGAAGATTCTCAAAGGCCTTGCATAAATGTCTCTACCTAGTGGAAGGAAGGCAAATATTGAAAAGTATCCATACGAGTATGTGTGGGAACCACTCCGGCAGTAAAAGCCTAGAGCACAAAACTCTCAGATAAGATTCTTACTGGTCGACACTATTTTAAAATGCTCAAGAAGTCAAGGAATAGTGTGGTAATTGTCAGAGAATAGCCAATGACATCAAGAAGCCTCCCAAGCAGTTGAAGAACATGTTATCACGTTGGTTGTTTGCCATGTGGGGGATCATGTGGGGGATAGATTTGATTGGCCCAATGTTGAAACTAACCAAAGGAGGAGCAAAACACGAAAACAAACCATTGTGGCTTTAGACTACTTCACAAAGTGGGTCGAGGCAGAAACACTAGTACACATAACTGAGGCTAACGCGACTAACTTCGTAAATAACAACAACATTTATCGATTTGGAATCCCGGACACAATAATCACAGACAACGGAACCCAGTTCGATAGTGATAACTTTAGGAACATGTGTCATGCCTTTTACATAAAGAATTATTTTGCCACACCTGCCCATCCTCAGACGAATGGCCAGATAGAAGAAATAAACAAGATAATTAAGCATACCTTAAAGGCAAAGCTAGATGCTAAGAAATGGAATTAGGTAGACAAGCTACAAGAAGTCGTATGGGCATATCGAACCACAGAAAGAACTTCAATAGGAGAGACCTCCTATTCACTAGCATTCAGGATGAAGGCAGTAATCCTAGTAATAGTAATTCATAATTCACCAACGAGGTAAATGTGGAAATATTAGAAAGAACCTAGACGAGTTGGAGGAAAAAAGGGACCTGCTGAGAATAAGGAACACCACCTATCAACTAAGTGCAACCAGGTACTACAACTCACATGTCCTATTCAGGAGATTCCAACTCAGAGATCTAATTCTGAGGAAGGTGTCACCCAATACGAGGGAGAAATCACCTAGATCGTTGGCGGATAATTGGGAAGTACCATACCAAGTGGTCGAATTGGCTTGTCATGGTGCATACCACCTTGCCTGACCAAAAGGGAGCTAGCTGCCCGGACCATGCAATGCTAAATATCTAAAAATGTTCTACCCTACAGGTTTTTTTTATTATTACATTTTAGTTTAGAAACGGATTTGCTTAGTGTAGCTTAAAAATAAATCTACTTTGTTAGTTAATTTACTAATGTTTCTGTTCAGCATTTAATAAAAATCCCCTTGAGGGAACAGTTTCAAGAAGTCAAGAAACGGTGTTCTAAATTTACTTTATTTTACAAAAGAATCTCTAGGAACCTAAAAGTCGTTCAGTCTCGATAGGAGCGCCCAGGAGGTCTAGTGAGGGGGCCACTCATTGAAACTAACTGGGTATAATGAAACATAGTTTGGACGCTTTCAGGCTATAAGAACCTGATGAGATGTGCCAAGAGTTGAATGGGGAAGGAAAAATCTATGCTAGAAATAATTGCTAACAAAAACGGTTGTAAAGATAGTACGATATAAGTCACTCCATTGCAACGAATCTTGGTCAACAGACTATTGGGAGATGACACAATGACTTAGTTGACAGATAAAAGATAAGCATCTATAAACTAGATTCCATGTAAATGGTCTATAAAGAACACTACTTGACATAAGGACAAAAGCTGTGGATCGGTTAAGAGTTAAAATAACTGATCAGGCCAATACCAATGGTCCACCCAATGCTGCTTAAAAAAGAGGGGCATGACGAACCCCTACACATATAGTTACTCGGTCAAAGATAGGGCGATAAACTTAATATAGTTTAAGTTAATAAATAGTCCTAGCCATGTTAAAACTGCTTGGTCAAGGATGGCGTAGATAGTCTCGACTGGGAATAAGTTGTTCACACAAAGATGGGCTACGATCGAAAGCGGGCGATTTAGTTACGAAATGATTCTCGTCATGCATGATGATCTGGTTATAGCCAAAATAGTTAGCTTGGTACGATACAATGTACATAATTCAAGTTAGTGAACAACTATAACCAATCGTAGATTGCTCTGTTTTTAGTTAATTATTCATTCTGACTTAGGCCAAGTTTATCCCGATCATACAACAGAACGTCCTATTCTTACTAAGTTACTTATTTAAGTACAAACAACAAAAAAGAAATTTTTTATATTAAAAATTTAAAGAGGTTACAAAAGAGAGGTTACATAAACAATACTGATAGGAAGCAAGGCTAAAGGGTCAAGCGTCTGGAGTGCTGGAAGGACCCCCAGGTCCGAATCTGCTAGGAGGAAGGTCATCACCCCTGTAATTATTGGTCTGGTTTTCGAATTCCGGCTAGGTGATATCAATCTCTAGGTCGTTAGCCATGAACAGAGAATAATCTGTGTTTGGCAAGGGGCCAACATCAACTCCCTTGGTCTGAGCACCACTCTCTTCACCAGTGTGGAAAACCAGTAAGGAAGACTTTGAAGGAAGCTATAAATACATAGGATTCCTTCCCGATGGATGTGTAATAGGCCTTCCACCTAATCCTCTCCAAACGCAATTCGAATTTCACAAGATGGATGAGAACGAGTGCTTTAATGATTTTGAAATAAGGTTGATGGACATTGTGAACCAAAGTCATCAACTTAGTGATCCTTATTAGGATAGAAAGATCAATCAGAAGATTATGAGATCTCTACCCGATAGGTTTGAGTCTAAGGTGACGGCTTTGGAAGAAAATAGTGGTTACAAGGACATGAAGCCAAATGAAGTGATTGAGAGGCTTCTAGCTTATGAATCTAGGAAATGTCCTAACCCCACACCATCAAAGAAGTAAAAAGATATTACTTTGAAAGCCTCCAAAGTTGAGAAAGAGGTACGTGATGACTCGGATGAAGAGATGGCCTTGCTAATGAGGAAGTTCAAGAAATTCTACAAGTCTGAAAAGAAAGGCTTTGGATCCAATGGTCAAGACTTGAAGAAAAAGGCTCCCTTCAAGAAGTTTGAGCCTAGGCAAGAGAAGAGCGAGAAGAAAGGAGTCCAATGCTATGAACGTGGTGGAATAGGTCACTTTGCCCCAAAATGTGCAAATCACAAGAACAAGAAGAAGGGAAAAGTGATGGCTGCCACATGGAGTGAAAGTGATGACTCTAATGAAGGAGATGAGTCTTCAAATGATGAAGAACTCATGGCTAACTTCACATCATTTACATCCTCTCTTAGGAGCAAAGATGCTAGTGAAGAAGAGAATGATAGTCAAGATGGAGACTACTCAAGTGATAATGGATTTTCATCACAAACCACAAATGGAAGTATGGATAGGATGGATCTCAAGGACTACATGGCCAAGTTTGAGAGCTCAAGATTAAAGAACAAGAATGAGATCAAGAGATTAAAAGAAGAAAATCTAGATCTCTCAACTCAAGTTGACCAACTAAATGAAGAGTTGGAAAGATCTAAGAGGAGTGAAGAAGGGTTGAAGAAAGAGCTTGAAGATGCTAGAGAGTTGTTGGCCAAGATGAACTCTAGCACTAAGAAACTTGACCACATGCTAGATGTTAGAAAGAGGCCAAGTGACAAGAAGGGGCTTGGGGTTTGAAGATAACAAGATGTCCTCCACTCCAAGCAAGACCATTTTTGTAAGAAGCATGAACTTCAATGGGTCCTCTCCTCATCAAACTCCTAGGAAGAAGCTTGATCTAGGAGAGTTTTCAAAAAGTGCTCAAGTGAAGGTGGCACCAAGAAGCCCACCTCAAGCTCATCCTACATTATCTCCTCAAGTTAACCTCCCTTATCCAAAAGCTCACAAAGGGAAAGCACCTATCATGCAAGATCAACCAAGGAAGCAATCAAGTCTTGCTCAACAACAAAGAAGGAAAGCTCCTCAACAACAAGTAAGACAACCACAAAGACATGGGAAGACTCCAATGCATCCTGAAGGATATGGTATAGTTCCTAACTTCTTACCTACATGTCATTTTTGTTGTATTGATGGTCACATTAGACCAAATTGCTTTAGATATATCAAATTGTGTAGGATTGAAAGCATGATAGAAAAGAAAAAGGCTAGAGCCATAAAGCATGATCCTAGGACATCTAGAGCCATGATGCATGATCCTAAGAAACCTAGAGCCATGATGCATGTCACTAGAAAGAGTGGAACACCTTTGCATGACCCTAGACATTTAGAGCCCATGTACCATTGACCACTAGGAAGAAAAATACTGCACCTAGGTGGATTAGAAAGGATGAACACATTTGCCATGTTGCACAAATTGCCTTGAAAGCTCATTCATGTGATTTTTTATATTTGGATAGTGGGTGCTCAAGGCACATGACTAGAAATAAGAGTTTCTTTGAGACTCTTGTGATGGAGGAGGGAGGAATTGTCACCTTTGGTGATGGATCCAAAAAGAATGTCAAAGGAAAGGAAACCATTTCCATTTCTGGATTACCTTCCTTGTCCAATGCTTTGTATGTTGATGGCCTAAAAGCCAATTTGATAAGCATTTCACATCTTAGTGATGATGGACTCTCTGTCTTGTTTAGGAAAAATGATTGTTCTATCCTATTGCCTAATGGACAAACCTTGTTAAAAGGTATGAGGTCTAGTGACAATTGCTATTGTCTTGAGGCTAGAAGTGTGTCTTGTAATGTGTCCAAGGATGAACAAATAGAGTTATGGCATGAAAGACTTGGTCACATGAACTTTAGGGATTTAAGAATCTTAGATAAGTTCAATGTTGTGTGAGGCCTTCCAAAGCTTGGGAAAAAGGTTAATGGTGTTTATGGACCTTGCCAACAAGGGAAGCAAACCAAAAGTATGCACAAAATGGGCAAGTATATAACCACTAAAGAACCTCTAGAGCTTCTCCACATGGATCTTATGGGTCCTATACAAACCGAGAGTTTAGGTGGAAAGAGATATATTTTTATATGTGTAGATGACTTCTCTAGGTACACATGGACCTTTTTCCTTAGAGAAAATCTAAAACTTTTGAAGAGTTTAAAATGCTTTGCTCTAAAATTCAAAATGAAATGAACTCCAAGATTAAAAGCATTAAGAGAATTATGAGTGACCATGGGAAGGAATTTGAGAATTCCCACTTTGAAAACTTTTGCAATAGTCTAGGCATTTCTCATGAGTTTTCGGCTCCTAGGACACCTCAACAAAATGGAGTTGTTGAGAGGAAAAATAGGGTTCTTTAAGAAATGGCCCGTGTGATGTTGCTTAGCAACAATGTCCCTAGGAATCTTTAGGTCGAGGCCGTCAATACGACTTGCTACATAGGAAATAGAGTCTTCCTTAGGCCCCACACTAGGAAAACCTCCTATGAGTTATGGAAAGGTAGGAAGCCAAATGTTAGCTACTTCCACACTTTTGGAAGCAAATGTTACATTTTGAATGACCGTGACCAACTTGGCAAATTTGATGCTAAGAGTGATTAGGGTATCTTCATTGGCTATGCCTTGAATAGTAGAGCCTATAGAGTTTTTAATCTAAGAACTAGGACCGTAATGGAATCATCTAATGTTGTCATTAATGATACTAGGCTCAAAACTAATGACCATGAAGAGGAGGTAGATCTAGTTGATGACTCCCCTTTGGAGAAAGTAGTTGATATCTCTAATGTTGAAAAGGCTAATCTTGATAATGACATAGCACAACTTAGTGATAGGATTCCTCACTTGGACTTAAAAGAACCTGCTCTATGGGTTAGAAAACTTCATGACAAAGATGACATTATTGGTGAAGTTAGTGAGGGTGTTAGGACTAGGCGTCAAATGGCTAATCTTATTAGCTACACTTGCTACACCTCTCAAATAGAACCCAAGAAAATTGATGAAGCTCTAAAAGATGAATTTTGGATGCTTGCTATGCAAGAAGAACTTAACCAATTTAAAAGGAATGAGGTTTGGATTCTAGTTCCTAGGCCTAGGAACACCAATGTGTAGGCACCAAGTGGGTATATAGGAACAAATCCGATGAGGATGACGACATTGTGAGAAACAAGCACCAAGGGCTTGTTATGAGCGTCTCACCCAATATCTCTTAGACAACGGTTACACTAGGGGTAGTGTTGACAATACTCTATTTATCAAGAAAAACAAAGATGAGCTCTTTATAACTCAAATCTATGTTGATGATATAGTCTTTGGCTCCACCAATGCCACCAAAGTTCAACAACTTGTTGATGTCATGTCTCATGAATTTGAGATGAGTTTTGTTGGTGAGTTGAGTTACTTTCTAGGTTTACAAATTAAGCAAATGGATAATGGGATTTTCATATCTCAAGCTAAGTATGCCAAAAACCTAGTAAAGAAATTTGGCATTGAAAGTGCCAAACATTGTGATACACCCATGAGTACCACTTTGAAGCTAAGCAAGGATGCTAGTGGTAAAAGTGTGGACCAAACTTTATATCGTGGCATGGATGGTAGCTTGCTCTATTTGACCGCAAGTAGGCCCGATATCTCCTTTAGTATGGGTGTGTGTGCTAGGTACTAAGCGGATCCTAAGGAGTCTCATCTCTCTTCTGTTAAGAGAATCATTCGATATGTGAATGGGACATCCAACTATGGGATTTGTTACTCTTTTGACACTAATGCTAGTCTTGTAAGCTTTAGTGATGTAGATTGGGCAGGAAATTGCGATGATAGGAAAAGTACATCGGGCGGTTGCTTTTTCCTTGGGAACAACCTCGTCTCTTCGTTTTGCAAGAAGAAAAATTTGTTTTCCTTGTCCACGGCTGAGGCCGAATATATTGTTGCTGGTAGTGGATGCACACAACTCCTTTGGATGAAGCAAATGCTAGTCGACTATGGATTCATTCAAGGTACTCTTACTCTCTTTTGTGATAACTTGAGTGCAATTAATATTTCAAAGAATCCGGTTCAGCATTCTAGGACTAAGCATATTTACATCCGTCACCATTGCATTAAAGAACTAGTTGAGAGCAAATGCATTGTACTTGAGCATGTAGGTACAAATGATCAACTAGCGGATCTATTTACTAAACCCTTAGATGCTACTAGATTCAAGACTCTTAGTAGATCTATTGGGATTTGTTTAATGGAGTGATGTGTTGTGGTTTTTGACCCCATATGGGGAACTCAAGCAAAGAGAGCTATTGTATACGTGTTGCATGCAATTTTTCTTAATTATGTTTATGCCTCTTTATTGATTGCTTGAGTAGCTTGGTTGCTCTTATAGTATATTGTATTTTCTTAAATAAGTGTGAACTTTGCTATGATTACAATCCATGTCATATTTATGTACAAACATGCATTTTTGGACTAGGAGATATATATTGGAAGTACATGTTAAATGACCTATAATTATCTCCATGACATGATGATTCTTAAATGACATGCTAATGGAAAATGATAAAGCATGATTTGATGATTGCAATTGTTAAATGCAACACATTGTGTGAAACATACTAGTGAGACTAAAATGTTTAATCAATGTCTCTCTTTCGTTATTAATTGAACATGGCTATTATCATACGGGTATCCTCCCGGAAAAATCAAATAGGGTGCAAAGTTGCTCATGCCATGTTTAGTTTATAAAGTTGGATATAGTTCCCTTAAAACTTGATATTTATAAGAACTCTATATTCTTGCTTATCTCATGACAAATGGTGAAATTGGTTTGAATTTTATTGGAAACCTTTGTCATTTGCTTTGCCAAATACCATTGATTTTGGACTTGAATGCAACATGTCTTGTATGCAAAGCATTTTTAATTCACACATTTTCTTCAAAATAAATCTCCTTGTTTCTCTCATATTAAAAGAGTTGCATAAATGTGGCTTATATAATTATGCAACAATCTTGTATGCTCTTTTCTTTCTTTGCCTTGAGTGACCCGGTTGGGGACTTCTCCTTTGCCTATATCATGACAAAAAGGGGGAGTAGCATTGACCTAGCATTGTGTTGTTAGGGGAGTAGCATGGCATGTGGTAGCATGTGTTGGCATTAAGGGGAGTACATGTTTTAGGGGGAGATTACATTTAGGAGGAGTAACACTTTGAGATGGAGCATTGCATGATGTGGTACATTACTCATATTCTTATATATAAATGTTTTTGTTTAATGTTCACTTGATCATCTCACATGCACTTGGTTTGGAAAGTGTATTTGTGCTTGCTTTGTGTGTAGGGTTGATAGTTCTACAAGAGATTGAAGATTTGAAGTTTTTTTTTATGTTTATCTCTTTGTAATGTAGAATATCGTCCCGGTGTTTTATTTTGTCTTGTGAGGATCAATGTGAGTGGTGGTTTTGTCTTGAAATAGCCAAAGGGGGAGATTGAAAAGTCCTCATTTGTTGATTGGCTTATTTCGTGAACAACCACATTGTTGGGGTTCATGTAAGGGTAGCTTAGGCTCTCAAGACCTAAAGAGGAGAAGCACGAAAGGTAAAATTCTTGTGCTTACTTACTATGAAGAGATAGTTGCACATACTCACATATTCATGCATAACTCTTGATCTTATATGTTGAGTGTTTTCTTGTGTGCATTTTAGTTTAAATAACTCTTGTTGACCTATTTGCATCTTGCTTTGAAAGTTGTATGTCATGCTAGGCATTAAAATAGGATACAATTTCATCACTCTTGAAGTTATTGTTTTTGTGGATTTGAGTGTTGAAGAATAGGCCTTGCGCTGGTGGTACGCTACTCGACCAGTGCACCTTACTAGCGCAACATTCACAGTGGACCACCGCTAGTCATGCGCCACTGAGCTGCGCTGCTGTACCCGCGCATTATTGAAAAATGTGGGCGTGCGCTGGTAGTGCGCTACTCGTCTAGCGCAGCCTCACCAGTGCAAACTTCCTAGAGAATCTGCGCTTGTGTTGCACTACTGGGATGCGCTACTCGTCCATCGCCTGTTTTAAAAATAAGCTGTGCGCTGGAGGTGCGCTACTCGACCAGCGTACACAGAGGAAGCTGGAACGTATTTTCCAAAACGACCTCACTTTGCTTGGATCTTATATATATATAACCCAATGCCTTAAGGTCGTGCATGAGTTCAGAATATCACATTTCTTCCTTAGAACACATTTCAAAGGAAAAACACTTCCAAGAACTCATTTTTAATCACTCAAAGCATTCCCATGAGAATTAAATCTTCATCTTGCATCATCTAAGTTCATCTAGAGTGCATCTATGGATAGGGTTGCTTCATCATATCTTGTTTGGTAAGTTCTTCACTATCTTCTTACAAGTTAAGTGTTTTGCTTACTAAACCATCTCTTTAATTAATTATATTCTCTTAGAATATTTTTAGATACAAATTAGAGATTGTTGTGATGACATGATTTAGTGTTGTATTGTGATAGCTTCATAGGATTGATTGATCTATGTTTAGCTAAGCTATTTGAACATGTCATTTAGCACTTGATATCTAGGATTGCATTAATTGTCATCTCATTATCCTAGATAAGCATATAGGGTTTCCTAGCCTTGTTGTTCATTGAATATCATCATATATTCACTTAGGACACTTTATCTCTTCATTGAGAAGTAAGACTTGTGTTGCTTCCGGGAGTAGGTGGCTTAAAGCACAAGCATGATGAACTAGGTTCACTTATACCGGGATTAGGTAGTGGTGGAGGATTAAACCGGGATTAGGTTGTAATTTCTTTATCATTAGTGGATTCGAGGTTCTAGTGTGGCGAACTTATCAGCCCGTAGTTTTTCCCATTTGGAGGGTTTCCACGTATATCTCAAGTGTTTTTACTATTTCCGCATTTATTACACTTGTGGTATTTTTGTAACTAGATAGGGGTATTTTCATCAACTTGACTATTAATGAAAATTGGGTAAAATTTAATTAAAATCTATTCACCCCCCCTCTAGATTAATATTACACACCAGAATATTTGTTTCAGTATAATTAATATTAAAGACTATATTTGATAAGTTGATAAATAAAAGGAATTATTTATCTAATCAAATTAGGATGTCTTTAATAGTGTTACAAATACACTAGTGAGTTGGATTAGGAGTCTTGGTGTAGGAAAAAATTCTTTTTGGAAAAGGATTCTTGGTCACCAAGTAAATCTACCTAAGGATAAAATTCTTCTTTGAAAAGGATTATTAACTACCAAATAAATCCACTTAAGGAAATGATTCTTGCCAAACAAGTAAATCCTTCTTAGGAGAGGATTTATGATCCAAATATAATTCCAAGAGTAAAATTCGGCCAGCCCTATATATATAAGAAATTTCAGCCAGCCATGTTGTTGAAAAAAAAAGAGAAATTTTGGCCAACTATAGGGAGATTTTCTTGGAGAGAATTCGGCCACCATAGAATTTTGAGGAAGAAAAAACTGATTTTATTATAGACGAAATTCGATCAACTCTAAGAAATAGTGTGAGATTCGGCAAAGAAGACAAGGAAGAAAGAACGTTTAGTTTTCGATAGTACACTAGTAGCCTTTACATTAAAAGGTTTTGTGTATAACATCGAATCAAGGTTCACGCGAGTTTCAATCAAATAGATTGATAATTCACAAGTGACCTAACGTTCTTTGTTTTCTTCTTGGAGGATTATTGTAACTAACAAAGAGAAAGATTTTGTTTGTTTCCATCCTCAGGTATACAATTTAAAGAAAGGGAGCCCTCACTCGTAGGTGATTCACGTTCGTGATTGGATTGGAAGATCTTATGGAATTAATTCGGCGCTTGTTCAATCGTCACGAGAAAAAGGTACACTACTTTTATATACGTCAATTAATCTGGGGTTAAGGTTCTTGTTATTGAAAAAGGGAAAATTTTAATTTATACCGAAACCCTAATTTATAAATTTTTCTCACACTTCCGTTGCGCGGATTTTCCCTACAACTTATTCATGTATGCACATGCATTAGACTTAAAGTTGACAATTTTTGTAAATTGCATGTTCTAGGATTATATCTATGGAATTACGTACTTGTGTGTTATTGTGTTCATTTATTGTATTTTTATGATATTGAACTTGTTACTGGTGAAATTTGGAGGATATGACATGTTAGCAAAAGACAAGAGTCGGGGGTGCCACATCACCAAAAACTCAACCCAAGTTGACCAAAGAAAATTCGTCAAACCTCCCGACCAAGATAATGCAAATGATCGGGTCGAAAGGTCTGCAGGGTTGTCAAGATGATCGGGGCTAAGGTTATGATCGGGGTACAACCACTGATCGGGGGAAATGAATTTGGTCAGGTGTAATAGGTGGTCGGTTGGGTGACACGTGGACAACACTCGGGTTCAATGAAGTTATGACTCAAATTTGTAGAGAATGAACCCTACTTAAATAAGGTGTCTAGATGCATATTTGGAAAATGAGGTAAATTTCCTTTTAGATATCAAAGTCCAGATCATTAAGAAGTCCAATACAATCAACGTAAAACAAGGAAGAAAGATAACACAACTTCAATAAGTTAGAGTTTTGGTAAATACAAGAACTTTCCTTACTTGTATACCAAGAATTATGGTTCTACCCATGTATAAATAGACCCTAATGGTACCCATAAAAAGGTTAAGGTCAATCAAGCTTATAAGAGGGCAAGCGAGATTGTGCATGTAATTTTTATCAACTTAGTGGATTTTTCTCACCGTCGTCGGCAACCGTGGATATTTCCCCACCTTAGGGTTTTACTTTGTAAAATCCTGTGTTTTTCCTGCTTTTTATTTATTTTGGTTTATAGTTCGATTGTTTATTCATATTACATGTTTGACGAGTGATTAATCCAAAAATCCATGTCAATGAAGGAGGGGGTGAACCTTCATTTGAATTAAGTTTAACTAATTAGTTCTAGGAAAAACAACATCATGGCCACCAGTAGAGACAAAATTTTATCTCCGTGTAACACCGACACCTCACGTAGGCCCAACGTCCCCAACCCTGTTGATGTCAATGTCACTGAAGAGGATCCATCCTCAAGAACCCCACCACCAACCAGACCTGATATTGTTACATCTACAGATGTGACCGTTAGTATTCCCCCATAAGCATTCCGGTAAATTCAAAAATCCTTGTGGAAAGTTACTGATGATGCCGCTAGACAGGGAATCAGTATAACAACCACTGCCAACCTAAGTTTGCCATACTAGCTCTCTACGCCGATTGTGGCCCAGGATCCCAAGATACGCTTTGAAATAATGGTAACTACTCTAAGAGCACCTTAGAAATCTGAAAGAGATAGGGCGAAACATCGTGAAAAAAAGGGAACATTTGCATAGAAGAGATAATCACCAAGAAGACTGGGGAACTATGGAGCACATGGAATCCATTTCACAAAAAGATATAAGGAGGTATAATGGAGAAAAAATCCATCATGAACAGGAAGATAGGCATGATGGCCGAAGGAAAAGGTCCCGTTCAGGTTTGAGTGATGATGAAACTACCCCCAGAAGATGCAAGGAGTCAACCCTTGTGATCAAATGTGACTTGTTCGGTGCCCAGATCAATGGGTGAGTCTCTAGGGACCGATACAAACTCACCATCCATCAGAAGTTTAATGAGCGTGGGGAATTAAAAGAGGAGCAATAGGTCATTCTTAAAGGAATAGAGGCCCTCGAGCGAAGACAAAGTCAAGGGAACCCATTGATCAACAACTCTGGAAGTCCATTTGCTGACTCTATAAAGCAATCACATTTTTTGAAAAAATTCAGGATGCCACATGTGGAACAATTCAAGACCAACACTGACCTGTATGAGCATGTAAGGAAGTATCAGAGTGTGATGACATAGTATGATTATGATGATGCTCTCTTTTGTCGGATGTTCCATAGACATTGGGAGATCAAGGATCCAGGTGGTTCGGAGGACTTTCAGCAGGATCCATTATGAACTTTGAGGAACTGATATAAGCTATCACCAAACAATTCATGGGAAACATCCAGCGAAGGAAATCCAAATTAGCCTTGTCAACCTTGAAGCAAAGAAATGATGAGAAGCTGAAGGATTACCTAACTAGATTCTCACAAGACGTGTCTGAAGTACAGGATCCCAATGATGATGTGGAAGTGTCAGCATTTATTAACAATCTACAACAGTGCCACTTGACCCTAAGTCTGAGACAGAAGGGGCCAACCACGTATGTGAGCATGGTAGATTATGTTGGAGGATATGCCATGGTAGAGGAAGAACAAATAGCCTATAGATGAGAGCTTATACATGAAAGTCAGCCCAAAAGCAGCCAAAAGCACAAGGATGATAACTCAAAGAATAGTGGCAAATGGGACTAGAAAGGCAGTGGGGGAAAGGGTAAGGATGGATGCAAGGATGATGAAAAAGCTGGCAAGCACTTTAGAAGGCAATTTATCAATTAGACCCTATATGTTATGTAAAGTCCTCATTTATTGATTGGCTTATTTCATGAACAAATCACATTTTTGGGGTATTATGTAAGGGTAGCTTAGGCTCTCAAGACCTTAAGAGGAGAAGCACCAAAGGTAAAATTCTTATGCTTACTTGCTTTGAAGAGATAGTTGCACACACTCAAAAATTCATGCATAACTGTTATTCATATATGTTGCGTGTTTATATTTGTGTGCATTTTGGTTTAAATGACTCTTGTTGATTTATTTGCATCTTGTAATTAAAGTTTTATGTCATGTTAGGCATTAGAAAAGATGCATTTTCATTACTCTAGAACTTGTTGATGTTGTGTGTTTGAGTGTTGAAAAAGTGGGGATTGCGCTGGTGGTACGCTACTAAACTAGCACAGCCTCGCCAGTGCAACATTCCAGTGGAACACCGCTTGTCATGCGCCACTGAGCTACGCCACTGCACCCGTGCAAAGTTGAAAAAGTGGGCAGTGCGCTGGTGGTGCGCTACTCGACTAGTGCAACCTCACCAGCACAACATTCTAATGGATTATCGCATGTGATACCCCACTGAGCTGCGCCACTCGTCCAGCGCCTATTGAAAATATTAGGCTGTGCGCTACTCGACCAAAGCACCTCACCAGCGCACATAGAGGAAGCTAGAACATTTTTTCCAAAATGACCTCACTTTGTTTGGATCTCATATATATATATAACTATTTGCATTAAGGTCGTGTAAGAGTTCAGAATATCACATCTTTTCCTTAGAACACATTTAAAAGGAAAAACCCCTCCAAGAACTCATCTTTAAACACTCAAAGCATTCTCATGTGCATAAAAACTTCTTCTTGCATCATCTCAAGCCATTTAGAGTGCATCTATAGATAGTTTTGCTTCATCACATCTTGTTTGGTAAGTTTTTCACTATCTTCTTACAAGTTAAGTGTTTTGCTTGCTAAGCCATCTCTTTAATTATTTGTATGCTCTTAGAACATATTCTAGATACAAATTATAGATTGTTGTGATGACATGATTGAGTGTTGTATTGTGATAGCTTCATAGGATTGTTTGATCTATGTTTAGCTAAGCTTTTTGAACATGTCATTTAGCTTATGATATCTAGGATTGCATTAATTGTCATATCATTATCCTAGATAAGCATATAAGGTTTCCTAGCCTTGTTTGTTCTTTGAATATCATCATATATTCACATAGGACATTTTATCTCTTTATTGAGAAGTAAGACTTGTGTTGCTTCCGGGAGTAGGTAGCTTAAATCTCAAGCAAGATGGACTAGGTTCACTTATACCGGGATTAGGTTGTAATTCCTTTGCCATTAATGGATTCGAGTTTCGAGTGTGGCGCACATATCAGCCTGTGGTTTTTCCCATTTGGAGGGTTTCCACATAAATCTCAAGTGTCTTTATTATTTCCGTACTTTTTACACTTGTGATATTTTTGTAACTAGCTAGCGGCATTTTCGTCAACTTGACCTTTAATGAAAACTGGGTAAAATTGTTTAAAATCTATTCACCCCTCTTAGATTAATATTATGCACACCATAATATTTGTTTCAATTGGTATCAGAGCAGGTTCCTAGACACACATAGGTGATCCTTGCTCATTTTGGTATGTGTTGCATTTTGTGTGTGTGTGTTGATCATTCATACACTTGCCTTTATATCATTCATTCATTAAACACAATAAGTGGAAACGGTGGCAACGAGGGAGCTTCTAGCACTAGACCTTCGCTTCTCACCGGGTTGAATTATGCCTCTTGGAAAGGCAATATGGAGTCGTATATTTGCCAAATTCATGACAGGGCATGGATGGCGGTTGAAGATGGCTACACTCCACCCATGACGACTCCTACTGATGGAGGAGATGATGCACTCAAGCCAAAGGCACAGTGGAACACACAAGAGTTTGAGGCATCAAAGTGGAATAGGAAGGCAATGCATGCCATCCTATGTGCAATGGATGAGAACCAATACAAGTTGGTTCAAAATACTAGGATAGCTAAGGAGGCATGGGATATTCTAGAAGTTGCACATGAGGGAACCAATGTGGTTAAGGAATCGAAGCTTTAAGTTCTCCAAACAAAATTTGAATTGCTCAAGATGGATGAGAACGAGTGTTTCAATGACTTTAAAGTGAGATTTATGGACATTGTGAACCAAAGTCATCAACTTGGTGATCCTTATTCGGATAGGAAGATCAAGCAGAAGATTATGAGATCTCTACCCGATAGATTTGAGTCTAAGATGACAGCTTTAGAAGAGAATAGTGGTTACAAGGATATGAAGCCAAGTGAAGTGATTGGGAGGCTTCTAGCTTATGAATCTAGGAAATGTCCTAACCCCACACCATCTAAAAAGCAAAAGGATATTGCTTTGAAAGCATCCAAAGTTGAGAAGGAGGAGAGTGATGACTCGGATGAAAAAATGACCTTGCTAATGAGGAAGTTCAAGAAATTCTACAAGTCCGAGAGGAAAGGTTTCAGATCCAAGGGTCAAGACTTGAAGAAAAATGCCCCCTTCAAAAAGATTGAGCCTAGGCATGAAAAGACCGAGAAGAAAGGAGTCCAATGCTATGAATGTGGTGGGATAGGTTCTTTTTCCCCTGAATGTGCATATCACAAGGTCAAGAAAAAGGGAAAAGTGATGGTTGCCACATGGAATGAAAGTGATAACTCCAATGAAGGAGATGAATCTTCTGATGATGAAGAACTCATGGCCAACTTCATAGCTTTTACATCCTATCTTAAGAGCAAAGATGCTAGTGAAGAAGAAAATGAGAGTCAAGAGGAAAACTACTCAAGTGATGATGGATCTTCATCACAATCCACAAATGAAAGTGTGGATAGGATGGATCTCAAGGACTATATGACTAAGTTTGAGAGTTCAAGGTTAAAAAACAAGAATGAAATTAAGAGATTAAAAGAAGAAAACCTAGACCTCTCAACTCAAATTGACCAACTAAATGAAGAGTTGGTGAGATCTAAGAGGAGTGAAGAAGGGTTGAAGTAAGAGCTTGAAGATACTAGAGAGTTGTTGGCCAAGATGAACTCTAGCACCAAAAAACTTGACCACATGCTAGATGTTGGAAAGAGGCCAAGTGACAAGAAGTGGCTTGGGTTTGAAGATGACAAGATGTCCTCCACTCCAAGCAAGACCATTTTTGTAAGAAGCATGAACTTTAATGGGCCATCTTCTCATCAATCGCTTAGGAAGAAACTTGACCTAGGAGAGTGTTCAAGTAGTGCTCAAGTGAAGGTGGCACCAAGAAGCCTACCTCAAGGCCATCCTACAAGTGCTCCTCAAGTTAACTTCCCTCAACCGAAAGCTCAAAAAGGGAAGATTCCTATCATGCAAGCTCAACTAAGGAAGCAATCAAGTCTTGCTTAACAACAAAGAAGGAAAGCTCATCAACAACAATCAAGACAACCACAAAGACATGGGAAGGCTCCAATGCATCCTCAAGGTTATGGTATGATTCCTAACTTTATTCCTACATGTTATTTTTGTGGTATTGATGGTCACATTACACCAAATTGCTTTAGATATATTAAATTGTGTAGAATTGAATGCATGATAGAGAAGAAAAAGACTAAAGCCATGATGCATGTCACTAGGAAAAATGGAACACCTTTGCATGATCCTAGGAAACTTAGAGCCCATGTACCATTGACCACTAGGAAGGAAAATATTGCACCTACGTGGATTAGAAAGGATGAACATTTTTTCCATGTTGCACAAATTGCCTTGAAAGCTCATTCTTGTGATATTTGGTATTTGGATAGTGGGTGCTCTAGGCACATGAATGGAAATAAGAGTTTCTTTGAGACTCTTGTGATGGAGGAGGGAGGAAATGTCACCTTTGGTGATGGATCCAAATAGAAGGTTAAAGGAAAGGGAACCATTTCCATTCCTGGATTACCCTCCTTATCCAATGCTTTGTATGTTGATGGTTTATAAGCTAATTTGATAAGCATTTCACATCTTAGTGATAAAGGAAATTTCGTCTTGTTTAGGAAAAATGATTGTTCTATCTTATTGCCAAATGGACAAATCTTGTTAAAAGGTATGAGATCTAGCGACAATTGCTATTGTCTTGAGGCTAGAGTTGTCTCGTGCAATGTGTTCAAGGATGAATAAATTGAGTTGTGGCATGAAAGACTTGGTCACATGAACTATAGGGATTTACGAATCTTAGATAAGTTCAATGTTGTGCGAGGCCTTCCCAAGCTTGGGAAAAAGGTAGATGGTGTTTGTGGACCTTGCCATTATAAGCAAACCAAAAGTATGCATAAAAAGGGCAAGTATTTATCCACCAAGGAACCTCTAGAGCTTCTCCACATGGATCTTATGGGTCCCATGCAAACCGAGAGTTTAGGTGGAAAGAGATACATTTTTATGTGTGTAGATGACTTCTCTAGGTACACTTAGACTTATTTTCTTAGAGAAAAATCTGAAACCTTTGACAAGTTTAAAATGCTTTGTTCCAAAATTCAAAATGAAATGAACTCCAAGATTAAAAACATTAAAAGGATTAGGAGTGACCATGGGAAGGAATTTGAGAATGCTTATTTTGAAAACTATTGCAATAGTCTAGGCATCTCTCATGAGTTTTCGGCTCCTAGGACACCTCAACAAAATGGAGTTATTGAGAGGAAAAATAGGGTTCTTCAAGAAATGGCCCCGTGTGATGTTGCTTAGCAACAAAGTCCTAAGGAATCTTTGGGCCGAAGCCGTCAATACGGCTTGCTACATAGGAAATAGAGTCTTTCTAAGGCCCCATACTAGGCAAACCTCCTATGAGTTATGGAAAGGTAGAAATCCAAATGTTAGCTATTTCCACTCATTTGGAAGCAAATGCTACATTTTGAATGACCGTGATCAACTTGGCAAATTTGATGCTAAGAGTGATGAGGGTATTTTCATTGGCTATGCCTTGAATAGTAGAGCCTATAGAGTTTTCAATCTAAAAACTAGGACCGTAATGGAATCATCTAATGTTGTCATTAATGATACTAGGCTCAAGCCTAATGACCATGAGGAGGAGGTAGATATAGTTGAGGACTCCCATTTGGAGAAGGTTGTTGATATTTCTAATGTTGAAAAGACTAATCTTAATGATGACATACCACAACATATTGATAGGATTCCTCACTTGGACTCAAAAGAACCTGTTCCATGGGTTAAGAAACTCCATGACAATTATGACATCATTAGAGAGGTTAATAAGGGTGTTAGGACTAGGCGTCAAATGGCTAATGTAATTAGCTACACTTGCTACACCTCTCAAATAGAACCCAAGAAGGTTGATGAAGCCTTAAAGGATGAATTTTGGGTTCTTGCTATGCAAGAAGAGCTTAACCAATTTGAAAGGAATGAGGTTTGGACTCTAGTTCCTAGGCCCAAGAACACCAATGTGATAGGCACCAAGTTGGTATATAGGAACAAATCCGATGAGGATGGCAACATTGTGCGAAACAAGGCTAGGCTTGTAGCACAAGGGTACTCTCAAATTGAGGGTATTGACTTTGAGGAGACATTTTCTCCCGTTGCTAGGATTGAGTCCATTAGGCTTCTTTTATCCATCTCTTGTTTGTACAAGTTCAAATTATACCAAATGGATGTTAAGAGTGCCTTCCTCAATGGTTTCTTGCAAGAGGAAGTGTTTGTTAAGCAACCCAAAGGGTTTGTGGATCCTCACCACCCTAATCATGTCTATAATCTCAAGAAAGCTTTATATGGGTTGAAACAAGCACCAAGGGTTTGGTATAAGCGCCTCACTCAATTTCTTATAGACAATGGCTACACTAGGGGTAGTGTTGACAAGGCTTTATTCATCAAGAAAGACAAAGATGAGCTCTTTATAGCTCAAATCTATGTTGATGATATAGTTTTTGGCTCCATACATAACACCAAAGTCCAACAATTTGTTGATGTCATGTCTCATGAGTTTGAAATGAGTCTTGTTGGTGAGCTAAGTTACTTTCTAAGTTTACAAATTAAGCAAATGGATGATGGGATTTTCATATCCCAAGCTAAGTATGCCAAAAACCTAGTGAAGAAATTTGGCTTTAAAAGTGCCAAACATTGTGATACACCCATGAGTACCACTTTGAAGCTAAGCAAGGATGCTAGTGGTAAAAGTGTGGACCAAACTTTATATCGTGGCGTGATTGGTAGCTTGCTCTATTTGACCGCAAGTAGACCCGATATCTCTTTTAGTGTGGGTGTGTGTGCTAGATACCAATCGGATCCTAAAGAGTCCCATCTCTTTTCCGTTAAGAGAATCATTCGTTATGTGAATGGGACATCTAACTATGGAATTTGGTACTCTTTTGACACTAATGCTTGTCTTGTAGGCTTTAGTGATGCAGATTGGGCAGGAAATTGTGTTGATAGGAAAAGTACATCGGGCGGTTGCTTTTTCCTTGGGAACAACCTTGTCTCTTGGTTTTGTAAGAAGCAAAATTCCATTTCCTTGTCCACGGCTGAGGCCGAATACATAGCTGACGGGAATAGATACACACAACTCCTTTGGATGAAGCAAATGCTAGTCGACTATGGATTTAATCAAGGTACTCTTACTCTCTTTTGTGATAACATGAGTGCAATTAATATTTCCAAGAATCCGGTTCAACATTCTAGAACTAAGCATACTAACATCCGTCATCATTTCATTAGAGAACTAGTTGAAAGCAAATGCATAGCACTTGAGCATGTAGGTACTAATGATCAACTAGCGGATCTATTTACTAAACCCTTATATGCTACTCGATTCAAAACTCTTAGTAGATATATTGGGATTTGTTTAATGGAGTGATGAGTTGTGGTCTTTGACCCCAAAAGGGGAACTTAAGCAAAGAGAGCTATTGTATACTTGTTGCATCCAATTTTTTTGAAAATGTTTATGCTCATTTATTGATTGCTTGAGTAGCTTGGTTGCACTTATAATATAGTATATTGTATTTGATGGAAATCGTTAACTTAGCAATCATACACCCCAATAGCTAAAGAGCTATGATACATATGGAATGCAATTTAACACCCTCCAACTAATTGAAACAAACTCAATCGTTCAAGATTGAAGTAAGAGAAACTATTCTAATCACTTTATCAATGGAATGATGATAAAAGCTAATTAGAACAGCACTTTGATTTCCCCATAACGCCACAAACTATGAAGTTTGATAGGTTTGAAGGCAAAACAAAGATTTTGAGGTTGTTGAACGCCACAAGCTGAATAAGCTTGATAAGTTCCAAAGTTCATGCAAGAACTTAAAAACAAAACACTCACAAAGTGCTCAAATAAGTTTATATTACTCAAATCTCTGCCTTACATAGAAAAAGCAGCCTTGTTTATATAGAACAAAGGCCAAGGACAATACAACACAAATAAAACTGCCCATTAAATGTGTAACCTCCCACTAAATGACATTTAGACCATGAATAATGGCCATAAAGTATTCAGCCTTTGTAACTCCTTATTCCTAATCAAAGAACACATGAACTCACCCAACACAAAAACCAAAACTATTCATAAAATAAGCCTACAAAACCCAACACAATTAAACCCAAACTAATAAGAAAATAATCTCACAAAACCCAACATAATTAAACCCAAACTAATTATAAAATAGGCCCACAAAACCCAACATGGTCGAATGGCCTTTTATTCTTCAAGATAGGCTAGAATAATTCATTCTAACAAGGCTGGACTCTTGTCTTCAGGATTTGGACTTGTTTGAAACATGTTAACCATTTTATACTCTTCTTCCATCCTTAGAACCTTGACCGGATCTTGACTAGCTTGCTCCTTCCAAATGCTTCCCATTAAACAAGTTAAGGCTTCTTTCATCCTTTTAGCTTTAGCTCTTGTCATTGGTCCTCCATGAATGGTTAAAGGATCTGGATCTTTTCTAACCTTAGCCGAATTGTGATCAACTGGCTGGTCCTCATCATTCCCCCTTTCCTCGAAAGGATTCGTCCTCGAATCAGCACCTCATCACCTACATCAAACAAATACAAATTAGAAACATTGAAAGTTGCATTAACATTGCCATACTCACTTGGTAGTTCCAGCTTGTATGCATTGTCATTGATTCTTTGAAGGACTCGAAATGTTCCATCCCCTATTGTCATAAGTTTAGACTTTCGTTTGCTAGGAAATCTTTCCTTCCTCAAGTGTACCCAGACCCAATCACCAGGTTCAAATACTACTTGCTTTCGGCCTTTGTTATGTTGCTTCTCATATTGTAGAGTTTTCTTTTCAATTTGTGTGCGCACCTTTTCATGCAAGGCTTTGACAAAATCAGCTTTTTGCTTACCATCCAAATTAGCTCTTTCCAAAGGTAAAGGTAGTAAATCCATAGGAGATAATGGATTGAACCCGTACATAACTTCAAATGGTGAATGGTTTGTTGTAGCATGCACACTTCGATTATAAGCAAACTCCACATGTGGCAAGTATTCCTCCCAATTCTTCAAATTCCTTTGAATTATGGCCCTCAAAAGCATTGATAAAGTTCTGTTTACCACCTCTGTTTGTCCATCTATTTGTGGATGACAAGTGGTTGAATACAGCAGCTTTGTACCCAACTTTCTCCAAAGCGTTTTCCAAAAGTGGTTAAGGAACTTCACATCTCTATCACTCACAATTGTCCTTGGAATTCCGTGTAACCTCACAATTTCTCTGAAGAACAGCTCCGCAACAAAAGTCGCATCATCTGTTTTGTAGCAAGGAATGAAATGTGCCATCTTGCTGAACCTATCAACAACAACAAAAATAGAATCTCTCCCCCCTTTTGACCTAGGTAATCCCAAGACAAAGTCCATTGATATATCAACCCAAGGCTCACTAGGTATAGGAAGAGGAGTATACAGCCCATGAGGCATTACTTTAGATTTAGCTCGTTTGCAATTAATGCATCTCTCACATATTCTCTCAACGTCTCTTTTCATGTGTGGCCAAAAGAAATGATCATTTGACACACCCAAAGTCTTTTTAACTCCAAAATGCCCCATTAACCCGCCACTATGTGCCTCTCTCACAAGCAATTCTCTCATTGAACATCTAGGAACACACAGCTTGTTTTCTTTGAAAAGAAAACCATCATGCCTAAAGAACTTGTCAAAACCCCCTTGCTCACATGCCCCATAAACATTAGCAAAATCAAAGTCAGAATTGTATAAGTCTTTAATGTACTCAAAACCCAATAATTTTGCATCAAGCTTAGAAATTAGAGCATACCTTCTAGAAAGAGCATCGGCAACCACATTCTCCTTACCTTGTTTGTACTTGATGATGTATGGAAAGGATTCAATAAACTCCACCCATTTTGCATGCCTACGACTTAGCTTTCCTTATCCTTTGAGATATTTCAAGGACTCATGATCGGTGTGTATAATGAATTCCTTGTACCAAAGATAGTGCTGCCATGTCTCTTACACTCTCACCAAGGCATAAAACTCCTTATCATACGTCGGGTAGTTAAGACTTGTTCCACTTAGCTTCTCACTAAAGAATGCAATGGGTTTGCCCTCTTTCATTAAGACTCCTCCAATACCTATTCCACTTGCATCACACTCAATCTCAAAAGTTTTAGCAAAGTTAGGCAAAGCAAGCAAAGGTGCTGAACTAAGTTTGTGTTTAAGCAAGTTAAAAGCATCATCTTGTTCTTTACCCCACCTAAATCCCACATTCTTTTTTATGCATTCAGTTAATGGTGCAGCAATGGTAGAAAAATCCTTAATGAATCTCCTATAAAAGCTAGCAAGACCATGAAAACTCCTTACATTACTAACACAAGTGGGTTTCGGCCACTCCCTAATTACTTTCACTTTTTCTTGATCAACATGTATTCCTTTATCATTAACAACATAACCAAGAAAAGTAAGTTCATTAGTGCAAAAAATGCATTTCTTTAGATTAGCATATAACTTTTCTTTCCTAAGCACATCAAAAACAGCCTTTAAATGTGTTACATGCTCGTCTAAATTTTTGCTATACACAAGTATATCATCAAAATAAACTACTACAAAATTTCCAATGTAAGCACGCAAAACATGGTTCATCAATCTCATAAAAGTACTAGGTGCGTTAGTTAGGTCAAAAGGCATTACTAACCATTCATATAGACCATGTTTAGTTTTGAAAGCGGTTTTCCATTCATCACCCTCATGCATTCTTATTTGATGATATCCAGATTTCAAATCAATCTTTGAAAACACACAAGAACCATGCAATTCATCCAACATATCATCTAACCTAGGGATAGGACGTCTATACTTTACCATGATTTTGTTGATGGCTCGACAATCAACACACATTCTCCAAGAACCATCCTTTTTAGGTACCAACAAAACAGGAACCGCACAAGGACTCATGCTTTCACGTACATATCCCTTTTCCATAATCTCACTTACTTGCTTTTGGATTTCCTTGGTCTCTTCGGGGTTGCATCTATATGCTGGCCTATTTGGTATGCTTGCACCCGGAATGAAATCAATTTGATGTTCGATTCCTCTAATTGGTGGCAAACCAATAGGAACATCTTCAGGAAAGAGATCCTCATTTTTCAGCAAAATACCAACAATAACACTAGGCAAACTCTTGTTAATTTCATTAGAAACAATTAAAACATCCTTGTACATAAGTACAAGTAAAGGCTGCCTCATGGTTAATGCTTTCTCCACATCACACATTTTTGCATAAACACTCATTTTTCTTTCACTCAAGCCTTCCTTGTTTTCTCTCCCCTTGTGTTTCCCATTGCTCTCATTTTTACCACTCAACTCACCTTTTTTTTCTCTTTTTCTTGCTCCCTTCCCAAAGTTTCAGCTAATGAAGATTCAAGCTCTTCATATTGCTATTTTATACGCATTTAGTCTTCAAAAATTGTCTTTGGAGGCAAAGGTCCAAGTTGGTATTTTTGTCCCTCCATGATCAAAGAATAACGGTTCTTAAACCCATCATGCATTACCCTTCGATCATATTGCCATGGTCTCCCCAATAACATGTGACCAGCATACATAGGTACCACATCACACCAAAATCATCCTTATATCTACCAATTGAAAAAGAAATTAACACTTGCCGATTTACCTTCACAACACCACTATCATTCAACCATTGTAACTTGTATGGTTTTGGATGTTTAATAGTAGGTAATTTCAGTTTCTCCACAAGCAAGGTACTTGCCACATTTGTACAACTTCCACTATCCACAATCACATTACACAACTTGTTAGCAATCAAACAATGAGTATGAAACAAATTTTCACGTTGCTCACCATGTTCATTAATTTTACTTTGCAAACTAAGTGTGCGTTGTACAACCAAATTTTCTCCACTAGCATACTCTACATCACTAGTATCTTCTAAATGTGGCATGTCATCTTCATCCTCTATCTGACTTTCTGATTCAACTGTCCCATCCCTCATGATCATTACCCTTTTATTAGGACATTCACGTGCCACATGACCATGTCCAAGGCACTTAAAACACTTAATGACTCTAGTTTGATTAGGTTGATTCTCACCTCTACCCTTGCTACCTATTTCATTTTTGCTTTTAGTTTCATCAATTTTAGGCTTAACAATGGGTTTATCATCTTTTTTACCCCAATTCGGTTTCCAAGAAGAAGAAGAATCTGAATAAGGTTTTGAATCATACCTGATGCCTTTTCTTTTGAGTTGCCTTTCAATCTTCATTGCCACACCCACCATGTCCTCAATCTCCACATAATGTTGTAACTCCACAAGATCAATAATGTTTTTGTTTAACCCACTCAAAAACCGAGCCATGGTGGCCTCACGGTCCTCCTCCACATTAGCCCTTATCATGGCGATCTCCATTTCTTTGTGATATTCTTCTACACTCATAGAACCTTGTGTCAAAGTTTGTAATCGTTGATGCAAATCCCTATAGTAATGGCTAGGGACAAATCTCCTCCTCATGATTTGTTTCATCTCTAACCAAGTCTCTACGGGTCTTTCACCATTTCTACGCCTGTCTTTACACAATTGATCCCACCAAACAATAGCATAATCATAAAATTCAACAGCAGCTAGTTTTACCTTTTTCTCTTCGGAGTAATTATGACATTCAAATATTAGCTCCACTTTTCGTTCCCATTCCAAATAGGCATCCGGATTGTTCTTCCCTTGAAAATGAGGAATTTTCATTTTGATGCTGCCAATGTTTCGGTCCACACCATCAAAACGTCCTCTTCTAGCTTGTCTTTTAGGATTAACGTCTAGACCAATGATGGTAGCTTGGCCATCATCCGTGTCTTTTCCACCATCATATACATCATTGTCAAAGGCTGGTTGTCTTCCTCATCGTGGTTCACTTTGCAATCTGGTAATTGCTTCATCATGTCTTTCTAGACGATCTCCTACATCTCCCATCACTTTGAACATACGTTCAAATTGTTGCTGCATTGGTTGAATCACTTGATCATTTGAGGAAGAACTCACTTCTTTATCTTTGTTAGACATGTTTAAAACCTGAAAAAAAAAAAGTTAGAACAACCTCACAATCACTCCCTCATGTGTTTCTCTCAAAGAATTGATTCACACCACTCGTGTTTCACACAATTATTTGACTTTTCTCGAAACTAATCTCACCACTCTTGCCTTTTACCTCTCTTGTTTTGTTCTTTGGGTTCTTAGATTAACTAAGGTCCTTTTTAACAAACAATTCAGATTATGGAAAATTCAACGGAGTGAAATTGGGTAGGTCTAAAAAAAACAAACAAAAGGTAGGCCACTTAAAGTAAACAAAGATTAGAACTGAAATATCAATTTCTCTCCCAAATAGAATTCTGTTTGTTTTGGTTAAGAAGACAATATTTAAATATTTCCCAAACCGAAACAAGAACGATATGAACAAAGAAAGATTTTTGGAATTTTGTAAGAATTCCTTGAATCCGCAATACTTTTTTTTTTGTCTTTTTTTTCCGTTTTTTTTCTGCGGAAAACAAAGAAGAATGATAATAACCTCAAGAAGCACAACAATTAAGATGAATAATAGATACGGTGCTATAAGATGAAGAAGAAAAGAAAGTGAGAAAAAAAAAACTAAAAGAACAACAAATAAATGGATATGCAAACCTCAAACTTGAGCCAAGCTCTGATACCAAAATGATGGAAATCATTAACTTAGCAACATACACCCCAATAGCTAAAGAGCTATGATACATATGGAATGCAATTTAACACCCTCCAACTAATTGAAACAAACCCAATCATTCAAGATTGAAGTAAGAGAAACTATTCTAATCACTTTATCAATGGAATGATGATAAAAGCTAATTAGAACAACACTTTGATTTCCCCATAACGCCACAAACTATGAAGTTTGATAAGTTTAAAGGCAAAACAAAGATTTTGAGGTTGTTGAACGCCACAAGCTGAATAAGCTTGATAAGTTCCAAAGTTCATGCAAGAACTTAAAAACAAAACACTCACAAAGTGCTCAAATAAGTTTATATTACTCAAATCTCTGCCTTACATAGAAAAAGCAGCCTTGTTTATATAGAACAAAGGCCAAGGACAATACAACACAAATAAAACTGCCCATTAAATGTGTAACCTCCCACTAAATGACATTTAGACCATGAATAATGGCCATAAAGTATTCAGCCTTTGTAACTCCATATTCCTAATCAAAGAACACATGAACTCACCCAACACAAAAACCAAAACTATTCATAAAATAAGCCCACAAAACCCAACACAATTAAACCCAAACTAATAAGAAAATAAGCTCACAAAACCCAACATAATTAAACCCAAACTAATTATAAAATAGGCCCACAAAACCCAACATGGTCGAATGGCCTTTTATTCTTCAAGATAGGCTAGAATACTTCATTCTAACAAGGCTGAACTCTTGTCTTCAGGATTTGGACTTGTTTGAAACATGTTAACCATTTTATACTCTTCTTCCATCCTTAGAACCTTGACCAAATCTTGACTAGCTTGCTCCTTCCAAATGCTTCCCATTAAACAAGTTAAGGCTTCTTTCATCCTTTTAGCTTTAGCTCTTGTCATTGGTCCTCCATGAATGGTTAAAGGATCTGGATCTTTTCTAACCTTAGCCGAATTGTGATCAACTGGCTGGTCCTCATCAGTATTTTCTTCAATAAGTGTCCATGTCATATTTATGTTCAGACATGCATTTTTGGATTAGGAGATCTACATAGTAAGTACATATTCAATGACCTTTAATTATCTCCATGACATGATGATTCTTTAATGACATGCTAATGAAATATTATAAAGCATGAATTGATGATTGCAATTGTTGAATGCAAAATATTGTGTGAAAAAACTAGTGAGACTAAAATGTTTCATCAATGTCTCTCTTTCTTTATTAGTTGAACATGGCTACTATCATACGGGTATCCTACCCGGAAAAATCAAATAGGGTGCAAAGTTGCTCATGCCACGTTTAGCTTATAAAGTTGGATATAGTGCCATTAAAATTTGATATCTATAAAAACTCTATATCCTTGCTTCTCTCATGACAAATGGTGAAATTGGTTTGAATTATATTGGAAACCTTTGTCATTTGCTTTGCCAAATACCATTATTTTTGGTCTTGAATGCAACATGTCTTGTATGCAAAGCATTTTTGATTCACACATTTTCTTCAAATAAATCTCCTTGTTTCTCTCCTATTAATAGAGTTGCATAAATGTGGCTTATATAATTATGCAATTGTCTTGTATGCTCCATTCTTTCTTTGCCTTGAGTGACCCGGTTGAGGACTTTTCCTTTGCCTATATCATGACAAAAAGGGGAGTAGCATTGACCTAGCATTGTGGTGTTAGGGGAGTAGCATATGGTAGCATGTGTTGGCTTTATGGGGAGTAGTACTTGTTCTTTGAGAGATTACATTTAGGGGGAGTAACCCTTTGAGGGGGAGCATTGCATGATGAGGTGCATTACTCATATTCTTATATGCAACTGCTTTTGTTTTCTATCCACTTGATCATCTCACATGCACTTGGTTTGGAAAGTTTACTTGTTGTTTGTTTTGTGTGTAGGGTTGATGATTCTACAAGAGATTGAAGATTTGAAGTTTTTTTTATGTATATCTCTTTGTAATGTAGAATTTTTTCCCGGTCTTATTTTTTGTTTTGTGAGGATCAATGTGAGTGGTGGTTTTGTCATGAAATAGCCAAATGGGGAGATTGTAAAGTCCTCATTTATTGATTGGCTTATTTCGTGAACAAATCACATTTTTGGGGTATTATGTAAGGGTAGCTTAGGCTCTCAAGACCTCAAGAGGAGAAGCACCAAAGGTAAAATTCTTGTGCTTACTTGCTTTGAAGAGATAGTTGCACACACTCACAAATTCATGCATAACTCTTATTCATATATGTTGTGTGTTTATACTTGTGTGCATTTTGGTTTAAATGACCCTTGTTGATTTATTTTCATCGTGTAATTAATTTTTTATGTCATGTTAGACATTAGAATATGATGCATTTTCATCACTTTATTACTTGTTGATTTTGTGTGTTTGAGTGTTGAAAAAATGGGCATTGCGCTGGTAGTGTGCTACTCGACTAGCGCAGCCTCACCAGCGCAACATTCCACTGAAACGCCGCTTGTCATGCGCCACTGAGTTGCTCCACTGCACCCGCGCAAAGTTGGAAAAGTGGGCAGTGCGCTGGTGGTGCGCTACTCTACTAGCGCAGCCTCACCAGCACAATATTCTGATGGATTTTCACATGTGATGCCCCACTGAGCTACGTCACTCGTCCATCGTCTATTAAAAATATTAGGTTGTGTGCTGGTGGTGCGCTACTCGACCAGCGCACCTCATCAACGCACATAGAAGAAGCTTGAACATATTTTTCAAAATGACTTCACTTTGTTTGGATCTCATATATATATAACTCTTTGCTTTAATGTCATGTAAGAGTTCAGAATATCACATCTTTTCCTTAGAAACCGTTCCAAGAACTCATCTTTAAACACTCAAAGCATTCCCATGTGCATAAAAACTTCATCTTGCATCATCTAAAGCCATTTAGAGTGCATTTATGGATAGTTTTGCTTCATCACATCTTGTTTGGTAAGTTTTTCACTATCTTCTTACAAGTTAAGTGTTTTGCTTGCTAAGCCATCTCTTTAATTATTTGCATGCTCTTAGAACATATTCTAGATACAAATTAGAGATTTTTGTGATGACATGATTGAGTGTTGTATTGTGATAGCTTCATAGGATTGTTTGATCTATGTTTAGCTAAGCTTTTTGAACATGTCATTTAGCTCATGATATCTAGGATTGTATTGATTGTCATATCATTATCCTAGATAAGCATATAAGGTTTCCTAGCCTTGTTTGTTCTTTGAATATCATGATATATTCACATAGGACATGTTATCTCTTCATTGAGAAGTAAGACTTGTGTTGCTTCCGGGAGTAGGTAGCTTAAATCGCAAGCAAGAGAGACTAGGTTCACTTATACCGGGATTAGGTTGTAATTCCTTTGCCATTAGTGGATTCGAGGTTCGAGTGTGGCACACATATCAGCCTGTGGTTTTTCCCATTTGGAGGGTTTCCACGTAAATCTCAAGTGTCTTTATTATTTCCGTACTTTTTACACTTGTGATATTTTTGTAACTAGCTAGGCATTTTCGTCAACTTGACCTTTAACGAAAATTGGGTAAAATTGTTTGAAATCTATTCACCCCCCTTAGATTAATATTATACACACCATAATATTTGTTTCAGGTTGGTTAAAAGGCAAGAGGAGATCTTGAATGTGATAAAGACAAGAATTTGTACAAGAAACCCCCGAGATAGTCGAGCTTTGCTAGAAGAGACACCATCAAATACTACAGGTTTCACTAGGAGAATGGCCACGAAACCTCCATGTGTTACCAACTGAGGGAAGACATTGAAAAGCTAATCAGAGAGGGACATCTCAAGGATATGGTCCTTAGAAGTAGGGATGACCGATTTAAGGACACCCCGGTGGAAGAGCACGATAGAAACCAAAGAAGTCCTAGAAGAAATTCAGATAGTGAGGCAATCAACACCATCTTTGGCGGGCCATACACTAGGGGTAGCAACCGAGAAAGAATGACCAAGGTTAGAGAAGCCATAGATGGTTAGAGGAATCTAGAAGTGAATTTGTTGGTCCCCGATTGGAAGAAGTTAAAGCAAGGAAGAGACCCTATAGTCTTCACTAAGGCAAATACATATGGATCGGAGGGTAACACTGAATAATGTGATTGTTGTGTCTATTCGCGTGGGTCACAGGAAGTTATGAAGAATGTTGATTGACAATGGGAGCTCTGTAGATATCTTGAGTGTAGAAGTGTTCGACCAACTCGGGTTGCAAAGAAAAGACCTCCTGCCCCTCAAAGTCCCGGTGAGAGGCTTTGGGGCAGCAAAATTAAGATCGTTGGGAACATTGAAGTTACTGGTAGAGATTGGGAGCTTTCCCTTAACTAAAATGGTGCTGATGGATTTTGTGGTCTTAAATGTGGAAAACTGGTCGTACAACGTCTTGTTAGACAAGCCTTTCTTGAACAAATCAAAATCTGTTACAACCACCTACGCCTTAATAGTAAGTTCCTAACATAGGAGGGGGTGGGTGCCATGAAAAGTTCTTAAGAGTAGGCAAGAAAGGACAATCTAACCATATACAGGGAAAAATTAGAACTAAACGTGATGCAGGTAGATATCCAAAGAGATGATGAAGACTCAGATGGATGAAGAAGAAGATGCGGCAGAAATGACTGCCCGATTTAACCTAGATCGAAGAGAGATATCTCCTCAAGACGTGAGGCCCATGAAGATGAGCCAACCGAGGAAGTCATAAGTGACGAGGGTAACCCTGACCAGACCTTAAAACTCGGGGTCCAATGGATGTGGAAATCCGAGAAGGGATGGTTAGCTTGTTCAAAGAGTACCAAGACATGTTTGCTTGGAAACACGAAGATATACCCGGTATTGATATAAAGATAATTTCCCACTAATTAGCAGTTGATCCCGATCAAAAACCAGTCATCCAGAAGAGAAGGTGGTTTAACTTGGAGAGAAGCAAGACAATCAAAGAAGACGTAACAAATCTGTTGGCAGTAGGATCCATAAGGGAGGTGTAGTACCCCGAGTGGGTTGCCAATATGGTGCTAGTAAAAAAGAAGAACAGTCAGCGGAGAATGTGTGTAGATTTCATTGACCTCAATAAAGCTTATCTGAAAGATAGTTTCCCGTTGCCCCAGATTAATAACCTGGTTGATGCAACATCCGGTCATGAGTTATTGAGCTTCATGGATGCATAATTGGGGTACAACTAGATCTGGATGTTTGAACCAGATGAAGATAAAACCACTTTTATGACTGACCAGAGGTAATACTATTATAAAATTATACCTTTTGACCTCAAGAATGCCGGGCGACTAATAAGAGACTGGCAAATAAGATGTTCGCCTGACAGATCGGTAGGAATATAGAGTTATAGGTAGACAATATGCTAACAAAGAACACAAAATCCGAGAAACATGTAGAAGATCTCAGGGAGACATTCAAGGTTCTAAGAAGCTTTGGCATGAAACTCAATCCAAAGAAATGTGTTTTCGGGGTGCCTTCGAGAAGATTCTTGGGTTTTAAAGTTCATCAGAGAAGAATCGAAGTGAACCCAGAAAAAATAAAAGCACTAGATGAAATGAGGTCCCCAAAGATGCTGAAAGAAATTAAAAGGCTAACAGGTTGCTTGGCATCTCTGAATCAACTCATTAGTAAATCAATGGACAAGTGCCTGCACTTTTTTAGAGCAATCAAGAAGGGCAAGGGGGTGAAATGGAACGATGAACGTGAGAAGGCATTCTAAAAGATCAAGGAGTACCTAGGCAAAGCACCAATCCTATCTAAACCCCAGGAAGGAGAAATGCTCTACCTGTACCTATAGGTCACAACTATGGCAACAGGGTCAGTGTTAGTCAGGTTGGACGAGGGGGTACAAAAGTCAGTATATTACACAAGCAATGCTTTACTATCAGCTGAAACAAGATACCTGCCAGCTGAGCAGATGGCATTGGCACTAGTGACAGCAACGAGAAAACTAAGACCTTATTTCCAAGCTCACAAGATCGAGGTTTTCACAGATTGCCCGCTGAAGTAGATTCTATCAAAACTTGAAGTGTCCAGGAGGCTGACCAAATGAGTAGTGGAGTTGGGTGAATTTGACATAGCATATCTGACAAGAGCCGTAATAAAGAGGCAAGTTGTAGCTGACCTAATCGTGAAGTTTACTGAACCAAATAACGAGGTGATCAAGATGTTGAAAGAGAAGGAAGAGTTCATCTGGATATTATGTGGATGGGTGGTCAAACACATATGGTAATGGGGCCTGTATAGTGATATCCATATCAGAAGGAGATCAGGTAAAATGTACCATACGGTTTAACTTCAAAGCCACCAACAATATTGCCTAGTACGAGGCACTCTTGGCAGGACTCAAGGTTTGCACATCGCTAAGGGTGGATGAATTGGAAATATTCAGTGACTCACAGGGGGTGGTGAACCAAATCCTAAATGAGTATTAGACCAAGGATAGCAATATGGCTACTTATATAGGATAACCTAGTTACTGCTCGGGATATTTAAGGCTTATGGAATTACTCAGATCCCGAGGGAAAAGAATGAGAAGGCAGACGCTTTATCAAAATTGGCATAAGATACTATCAGCATACGGTCAAAGACTATCCCAGTTGCTCACCTCAAAAGACCAAGCATCGAAGATGAATGGGAAGTGTTGGAAGTAGTAGCAGTTGAAGAAAAACAAGCCATTTGGATGACCCCGATTAGGGAATATATAGAAGATGGAACACTCCCAGTAGAAGTAATCGAAGCAAAATGCCTTAGGTATAGAGCCACAAGATATTCAATAGTCGGATGAGCATTGTATGGGAGAAGATTCTCAAAGGCCTTGCATAAATGTCTCTACCTAGTGGAAGGAAGGCAAATATTGAAAAGTATCCATACGAGTATGTGTGGGAACCACTCCGGCAGTAAAAGCCTAGAGCACAAAACTCTCAGATAAGATTCTTACTGGTCGACACTATTTTAAAATGCTCAAGAAGTCAAGGAATAGTGTGGTAATTGTCAGAGAATAGCCAATGACATCAAGAAGCCTCCCAAGCAGTTGAAGAACATGTTATCACGTTGGTTGTTTGCCATGTGGGGGATCATGTGGGGGATAGATTTGATTGGCCCAATGTTGAAACTAACCAAAGGAGGAGCAAAACACGAAAACAAACCATTGTGGCTTTAGACTACTTCACAAAGTGGGTCGAGGCAGAAACACTAGTACACATAACTGAGGCTAACGCGACTAACTTCGTAAATAACAACAACATTTATCGATTTGGAATCCCGGACACAATAATCACAGACAACGGAACCCAGTTCGATAGTGATAACTTTAGGAACATGTGTCATGCCTTTTACATAAAGAATTATTTTGCCACACCTGCCCATCCTCAGACGAATGGCCAGATAGAAGAAATAAACAAGATAATTAAGCATACCTTAAAGGCAAAGCTAGATGCTAAGAAATGGAATTAGGTAGACAAGCTACAAGAAGTCGTATGGGCATATCGAACCACAGAAAGAACTTCAATAGGAGAGACCTCCTATTCACTAGCATTCAGGATGAAGGCAGTAATCCTAGTAATAGTAATTCATAATTCACCAACGAGGTAAATGTGGAAATATTAGAAAGAACCTAGACGAGTTGGAGGAAAAAAGGGACCTGCTGAGAATAAGGAACACCACCTATCAACTAAGTGCAACCAGGTACTACAACTCACATGTCCTATTCAGGAGATTCCAACTCAGAGATCTAATTCTGAGGAAGGTGTCACCCAATACGAGGGAGAAATCACCTAGATCGTTGGCGGATAATTGGGAAGTACCATACCAAGTGGTCGAATTGGCTTGTCATGGTGCATACCACCTTGCCTGACCAAAAGGGAGCTAGCTGCCCGGACCATGCAATGCTAAATATCTAAAAATGTTCTACCCTACAGGTTTTTTTATTATTACATTTTAGTTTAGAAACGGATTTGCTTAGTGTAGCTTAAAAATAAATCTACTTTGTTAGTTAATTTACTAATGTTTCTGTTCAGCATTTAATAAAAATCCCCTTGAGGGAACAGTTTCAAGAAGTCAAGAAACGGTGTTCTAAATTTACTTTATTTTACAAAAGAATCTCTAGGAACCTAAAAGTCGTTCAGTCTCGATAGGAGCGCCCAGGAGGTCTAGTGAGGGGGCCACTCATTGAAACTAACTGGGTATAATGAAACATAGTTTGGACGCTTTCAGGCTATAAGAACCTGATGAGATGTGCCAAGAGTTGAATGGGGAAGGAAAAATCTATGCTAGAAATAATTGCTAACAAAAACGGTTGTAAAGATAGTACGATATAAGTCACTCCATTGCAACGAATCTTGGTCAACAGACTATTGGGAGATGACACAATGACTTAGTTGACAGATAAAAGATAAGCATCTATAAACTAGATTCCATGTAAATGGTCTATAAAGAACACTACTTGACATAAGGACAAAAGCTGTGGATCGGTTAAGAGTTAAAATAACTGATCAGGCCAATACCAATGGTCCACCCAATGCTGCTTAAAAAAGAGGGGCATGACGAACCCCTACACATATAGTTACTCGGTCAAAGATAGGGCGATAAACTTAATATAGTTTAAGTTAATAAATAGTCCTAGCCATGTTAAAACTGCTTGGTCAAGGATGGCGTAGATAGTCTCGACTGGGAATAAGTTGTTCACACAAAGATGGGCTACGATCGAAAGCGGGCGATTTAGTTACGAAATGATTCTCGTCATGCATGATGATCTGGTTATAGCCAAAATAGTTAGCTTGGTACGATACAATGTACATAATTCAAGTTAGTGAACAACTATAACCAATCGTAGATTGCTCTGTTTTTAGTTAATTATTCATTCTGACTTAGGCCAAGTTTATCCCGATCATACAACAGAACGTCCTATTCTTACTAAGTTACTTATTTAAGTACAAACAACAAAAAAGAAATTTTTTATATTAAAAATTTAAAGAGGTTACAAAAGAGAGGTTACATAAACAATACTGATAGGAAGCAAGGCTAAAGGGTCAAGCGTCTGGAGTGCTGGAAGGACCCCCAGGTCCGAATCTGCTAGGAGGAAGGTCATCACCCCTGTAATTATTGGTCTGGTTTTCGAATTCCGGCTAGGTGATATCAATCTCTAGGTCGTTAGCCATGAACAGAGAATAATCTGTGTTTGGCAAGGGGCCAACATCAACTCCCTTGGTCTGAGCACCACTCTCTTCACCAGTGTGGAAAACCAGTAAGGAAGACTTTGAAGGAAGCTATAAATACATAGGATTCCTTCCCGATGGATGTGTAATAGGCCTTCCACCTAATCCTCTCCAAACGCAATTCGAATTTCACAAGATGGATGAGAACGAGTGCTTTAATGATTTTGAAATAAGGTTGATGGACATTGTGAACCAAAGTCATCAACTTAGTGATCCTTATTAGGATAGAAAGATCAATCAGAAGATTATGAGATCTCTACCCGATAGGTTTGAGTCTAAGGTGACGGCTTTGGAAGAAAATAGTGGTTACAAGGACATGAAGCCAAATGAAGTGATTGAGAGGCTTCTAGCTTATGAATCTAGGAAATGTCCTAACCCCACACCATCAAAGAAGTAAAAAGATATTACTTTGAAAGCCTCCAAAGTTGAGAAAGAGGTACGTGATGACTCGGATGAAGAGATGGCCTTGCTAATGAGGAAGTTCAAGAAATTCTACAAGTCTGAAAAGAAAGGCTTTGGATCCAATGGTCAAGACTTGAAGAAAAAGGCTCCCTTCAAGAAGTTTGAGCCTAGGCAAGAGAAGAGCGAGAAGAAAGGAGTCCAATGCTATGAACGTGGTGGAATAGGTCACTTTGCCCCAAAATGTGCAAATCACAAGAACAAGAAGAAGGGAAAAGTGATGGCTGCCACATGGAGTGAAAGTGATGACTCTAATGAAGGAGATGAGTCTTCAAATGATGAAGAACTCATGGCTAACTTCACATCATTTACATCCTCTCTTAGGAGCAAAGATGCTAGTGAAGAAGAGAATGATAGTCAAGATGGAGACTACTCAAGTGATAATGGATTTTCATCACAAACCACAAATGGAAGTATGGATAGGATGGATCTCAAGGACTACATGGCCAAGTTTGAGAGCTCAAGATTAAAGAACAAGAATGAGATCAAGAGATTAAAAGAAGAAAATCTAGATCTCTCAACTCAAGTTGACCAACTAAATGAAGAGTTGGAAAGATCTAAGAGGAGTGAAGAAGGGTTGAAGAAAGAGCTTGAAGATGCTAGAGAGTTGTTGGCCAAGATGAACTCTAGCACTAAGAAACTTGACCACATGCTAGATGTTAGAAAGAGGCCAAGTGACAAGAAGGGGCTTGGGGTTTGAAGATAACAAGATGTCCTCCACTCCAAGCAAGACCATTTTTGTAAGAAGCATGAACTTCAATGGGTCCTCTCCTCATCAAACTCCTAGGAAGAAGCTTGATCTAGGAGAGTTTTCAAAAAGTGCTCAAGTGAAGGTGGCACCAAGAAGCCCACCTCAAGCTCATCCTACATTATCTCCTCAAGTTAACCTCCCTTATCCAAAAGCTCACAAAGGGAAAGCACCTATCATGCAAGATCAACCAAGGAAGCAATCAAGTCTTGCTCAACAACAAAGAAGGAAAGCTCCTCAACAACAAGTAAGACAACCACAAAGACATGGGAAGACTCCAATGCATCCTGAAGGATATGGTATAGTTCCTAACTTCTTACCTACATGTCATTTTTGTTGTATTGATGGTCACATTAGACCAAATTGCTTTAGATATATCAAATTGTGTAGGATTGAAAGCATGATAGAAAAGAAAAAGGCTAGAGCCATAAAGCATGATCCTAGGACATCTAGAGCCATGATGCATGATCCTAAGAAACCTAGAGCCATGATGCATGTCACTAGAAAGAGTGGAACACCTTTGCATGACCCTAGACATTTAGAGCCCATGTACCATTGACCACTAGGAAGAAAAATACTGCACCTAGGTGGATTAGAAAGGATGAACACATTTGCCATGTTGCACAAATTGCCTTGAAAGCTCATTCATGTGATTTTTTATATTTGGATAGTGGGTGCTCAAGGCACATGACTAGAAATAAGAGTTTCTTTGAGACTCTTGTGATGGAGGAGGGAGGAATTGTCACCTTTGGTGATGGATCCAAAAAGAATGTCAAAGGAAAGGAAACCATTTCCATTTCTGGATTACCTTCCTTGTCCAATGCTTTGTATGTTGATGGCCTAAAAGCCAATTTGATAAGCATTTCACATCTTAGTGATGATGGACTCTCTGTCTTGTTTAGGAAAAATGATTGTTCTATCCTATTGCCTAATGGACAAACCTTGTTAAAAGGTATGAGGTCTAGTGACAATTGCTATTGTCTTGAGGCTAGAAGTGTGTCTTGTAATGTGTCCAAGGATGAACAAATAGAGTTATGGCATGAAAGACTTGGTCACATGAACTTTAGGGATTTAAGAATCTTAGATAAGTTCAATGTTGTGTGAGGCCTTCCAAAGCTTGGGAAAAAGGTTAATGGTGTTTATGGACCTTGCCAACAAGGGAAGCAAACCAAAAGTATGCACAAAATGGGCAAGTATATAACCACTAAAGAACCTCTAGAGCTTCTCCACATGGATCTTATGGGTCCTATACAAACCGAGAGTTTAGGTGGAAAGAGATATATTTTTATATGTGTAGATGACTTCTCTAGGTACACATGGACCTTTTTCCTTAGAGAAAATCTAAAACTTTTGAAGAGTTTAAAATGCTTTGCTCTAAAATTCAAAATGAAATGAACTCCAAGATTAAAAGCATTAAGAGAATTATGAGTGACCATGGGAAGGAATTTGAGAATTCCCACTTTGAAAACTTTTGCAATAGTCTAGGCATTTCTCATGAGTTTTCGGCTCCTAGGACACCTCAACAAAATGGAGTTGTTGAGAGGAAAAATAGGGTTCTTTAAGAAATGGCCCGTGTGATGTTGCTTAGCAACAATGTCCCTAGGAATCTTTAGGTCGAGGCCGTCAATACGACTTGCTACATAGGAAATAGAGTCTTCCTTAGGCCCCACACTAGGAAAACCTCCTATGAGTTATGGAAAGGTAGGAAGCCAAATGTTAGCTACTTCCACACTTTTGGAAGCAAATGTTACATTTTGAATGACCGTGACCAACTTGGCAAATTTGATGCTAAGAGTGATTAGGGTATCTTCATTGGCTATGCCTTGAATAGTAGAGCCTATAGAGTTTTTAATCTAAGAACTAGGACCGTAATGGAATCATCTAATGTTGTCATTAATGATACTAGGCTCAAAACTAATGACCATGAAGAGGAGGTAGATCTAGTTGATGACTCCCCTTTGGAGAAAGTAGTTGATATCTCTAATGTTGAAAAGGCTAATCTTGATAATGACATAGCACAACTTAGTGATAGGATTCCTCACTTGGACTTAAAAGAACCTGCTCTATGGGTTAGAAAACTTCATGACAAAGATGACATTATTGGTGAAGTTAGTGAGGGTGTTAGGACTAGGCGTCAAATGGCTAATCTTATTAGCTACACTTGCTACACCTCTCAAATAGAACCCAAGAAAATTGATGAAGCTCTAAAAGATGAATTTTGGATGCTTGCTATGCAAGAAGAACTTAACCAATTTAAAAGGAATGAGGTTTGGATTCTAGTTCCTAGGCCTAGGAACACCAATGTGTAGGCACCAAGTGGGTATATAGGAACAAATCCGATGAGGATGACGACATTGTGAGAAACAAGCACCAAGGGCTTGTTATGAGCGTCTCACCCAATATCTCTTAGACAACGGTTACACTAGGGGTAGTGTTGACAATACTCTATTTATCAAGAAAAACAAAGATGAGCTCTTTATAACTCAAATCTATGTTGATGATATAGTCTTTGGCTCCACCAATGCCACCAAAGTTCAACAACTTGTTGATGTCATGTCTCATGAATTTGAGATGAGTTTTGTTGGTGAGTTGAGTTACTTTCTAGGTTTACAAATTAAGCAAATGGATAATGGGATTTTCATATCTCAAGCTAAGTATGCCAAAAACCTAGTAAAGAAATTTGGCATTGAAAGTGCCAAACATTGTGATACACCCATGAGTACCACTTTGAAGCTAAGCAAGGATGCTAGTGGTAAAAGTGTGGACCAAACTTTATATCGTGGCATGGATGGTAGCTTGCTCTATTTGACCGCAAGTAGGCCCGATATCTCCTTTAGTATGGGTGTGTGTGCTAGGTACTAAGCGGATCCTAAGGAGTCTCATCTCTCTTCTGTTAAGAGAATCATTCGATATGTGAATGGGACATCCAACTATGGGATTTGTTACTCTTTTGACACTAATGCTAGTCTTGTAAGCTTTAGTGATGTAGATTGGGCAGGAAATTGCGATGATAGGAAAAGTACATCGGGCGGTTGCTTTTTCCTTGGGAACAACCTCGTCTCTTCGTTTTGCAAGAAGAAAAATTTGTTTTCCTTGTCCACGGCTGAGGCCGAATATATTGTTGCTGGTAGTGGATGCACACAACTCCTTTGGATGAAGCAAATGCTAGTCGACTATGGATTCATTCAAGGTACTCTTACTCTCTTTTGTGATAACTTGAGTGCAATTAATATTTCAAAGAATCCGGTTCAGCATTCTAGGACTAAGCATATTTACATCCGTCACCATTGCATTAAAGAACTAGTTGAGAGCAAATGCATTGTACTTGAGCATGTAGGTACAAATGATCAACTAGCGGATCTATTTACTAAACCCTTAGATGCTACTAGATTCAAGACTCTTAGTAGATCTATTGGGATTTGTTTAATGGAGTGATGTGTTGTGGTTTTTGACCCCATATGGGGAACTCAAGCAAAGAGAGCTATTGTATACGTGTTGCATGCAATTTTTCTTAATTATGTTTATGCCTCTTTATTGATTGCTTGAGTAGCTTGGTTGCTCTTATAGTATATTGTATTTTCTTAAATAAGTGTGAACTTTGCTATGATTACAATCCATGTCATATTTATGTACAAACATGCATTTTTGGACTAGGAGATATATATTGGAAGTACATGTTAAATGACCTATAATTATCTCCATGACATGATGATTCTTAAATGACATGCTAATGGAAAATGATAAAGCATGATTTGATGATTGCAATTGTTAAATGCAACACATTGTGTGAAACATACTAGTGAGACTAAAATGTTTAATCAATGTCTCTCTTTCGTTATTAATTGAACATGGCTATTATCATACGGGTATCCTCCCGGAAAAATCAAATAGGGTGCAAAGTTGCTCATGCCATGTTTAGTTTATAAAGTTGGATATAGTTCCCTTAAAACTTGATATTTATAAGAACTCTATATTCTTGCTTATCTCATGACAAATGGTGAAATTGGTTTGAATTTTATTGGAAACCTTTGTCATTTGCTTTGCCAAATACCATTGATTTTGGACTTGAATGCAACATGTCTTGTATGCAAAGCATTTTTAATTCACACATTTTCTTCAAAATAAATCTCCTTGTTTCTCTCATATTAAAAGAGTTGCATAAATGTGGCTTATATAATTATGCAACAATCTTGTATGCTCTTTTCTTTCTTTGCCTTGAGTGACCCGGTTGGGGACTTCTCCTTTGCCTATATCATGACAAAAAGGGGGAGTAGCATTGACCTAGCATTGTGTTGTTAGGGGAGTAGCATGGCATGTGGTAGCATGTGTTGGCATTAAGGGGAGTACATGTTTTAGGGGGAGATTACATTTAGGAGGAGTAACCCTTTGAGATGGAGCATTGCATGATGTGGTACATTACTCATATTCTTATATATAAATGTTTTTGTTTAATGTTCACTTGATCATCTCACATGCACTTGGTTTGGAAAGTGTATTTGTGCTTGCTTTGTGTGTAGGGTTGATAGTTCTACAAGAGATTGAAGATTTGAAGTTTTTTTTTATGTTTATCTCTTTGTAATGTAGAATATCGTCCCGGTGTTTTATTTTGTCTTGTGAGGATCAATGTGAGTGGTGGTTTTGTCTTGAAATAGCCAAAGGGGGAGATTGAAAAGTCCTCATTTGTTGATTGGCTTATTTCGTGAACAACCACATTGTTGGGGTTCATGTAAGGGTAGCTTAGGCTCTCAAGACCTAAAGAGGAGAAGCACGAAAGGTAAAATTCTTGTGCTTACTTACTATGAAGAGATAGTTGCACATACTCACATATTCATGCATAACTCTTGATCTTATATGTTGAGTGTTTTCTTGTGTGCATTTTAGTTTAAATAACTCTTGTTGACCTATTTGCATCTTGCTTTGAAAGTTGTATGTCATGCTAGGCATTAAAATAGGATACAATTTCATCACTCTTGAAGTTATTGTTTTTGTGCATTTGAGTGTTGAAGAATAGGCCTTGCGCTGGTGGTACGCTACTCGACCAGTGCACCTTACTAGCGCAACATTCACAGTGGACCACCGCTAGTCATGCGCCACTGAGCTGCGCTGCTGTACCCGCGCATTATTGAAAAATGTGGGCGTGCGCTGGTAGTGCGCTACTCGTCTAGCGCAGCCTCACCAGTGCAAACTTCCTAGAGAATCTGCGCTTGTGTTGCACTACTGGGATGCGCTACTCGTCCATCGCCTGTTTTAAAAATAAGCTGTGCGCTGGAGGTGCGCTACTCGACCAGCGTACACAGAGGAAGCTGGAACGTATTTTCCAAAACGACCTCACTTTGCTTGGATCTTATATATATATAACCCAATGCCTTAAGGTCGTGCATGAGTTCAGAATATCACATTTCTTCCTTAGAACACATTTCAAAGGAAAAACACTTCCAAGAACTCATTTTTAATCACTCAAAGCATTCCCATGAGAATTAAATCTTCATCTTGCATCATCTAAGTTCATCTAGAGTGCATCTATGGATAGGGTTGCTTCATCATATCTTGTTTGGTAAGTTCTTCACTATCTTCTTACAAGTTAAGTGTTTTGCTTACTAAACCATCTCTTTAATTAATTATATTCTCTTAGAATATTTTTAGATACAAATTAGAGATTGTTGTGATGACATGATTTAGTGTTGTATTGTGATAGCTTCATAGGATTGATTGATCTATGTTTAGCTAAGCTATTTGAACATGTCATTTAGCACTTGATATCTAGGATTGCATTAATTGTCATCTCATTATCCTAGATAAGCATATAGGGTTTCCTAGCCTTGTTGTTCATTGAATATCATCATATATTCACTTAGGACACTTTATCTCTTCATTGAGAAGTAAGACTTGTGTTGCTTCCGGGAGTAGGTGGCTTAAAGCACAAGCATGATGAACTAGGTTCACTTATACCGGGATTAGGTAGTGGTGGAGGATTAAACCGGGATTAGGTTGTAATTTCTTTATCATTAGTGGATTCGAGGTTCTAGTGTGGCGAACTTATCAGCCCGTAGTTTTTCCCATTTGGAGGGTTTCCACGTATATCTCAAGTGTTTTTACTATTTCCGCATTTATTACACTTGTGGTATTTTTGTAACTAGATAGGGGTATTTTCATCAACTTGACTATTAATGAAAATTGGGTAAAATTTAATTAAAATCTATTCACCCCCCCTCTAGATTAATATTACACACCAGAATATTTGTTTCAGTATAATTAATATTAAAGACTATATTTGATAAGTTGATAAATAAAAGGAATTATTTATCTAATCAAATTAGGATGTCTTTAATAGTGTTACAAATACACTAGTGAGTTGGATTAGGAGTCTTGGTGTAGGAAAAAATTCTTTTTGGAAAAGGATTCTTGGTCACCAAGTAAATCTACCTAAGGATAAAATTCTTCTTTGAAAAGGATTATTAACTACCAAATAAATCCACTTAAGGAAATGATTCTTGCCAAACAAGTAAATCCTTCTTAGGAGAGGATTTATGATCCAAATATAATTCCAAGAGTAAAATTCGGCCAGCCCTATATATATAAGAAATTTCAGCCAGCCATGTTGTTGAAAAAAAAAGAGAAATTTTGGCCAACTATAGGGAGATTTTCTTGGAGAGAATTCGGCCACCATAGAATTTTGAGGAAGAAAAAACTGATTTTATTATAGACGAAATTCGATCAACTCTAAGAAATAGTGTGAGATTCGGCAAAGAAGACAAGGAAGAAAGAACGTTTAGTTTTCGATAGTACACTAGTAGCCTTTACATTAAAAGGTTTTGTGTATAACATCGAATCAAGGTTCACGCGAGTTTCAATCAAATAGATTGATAATTCACAAGTGACCTAACGTTCTTTGTTTTCTTCTTGGAGGATTATTGTAACTAACAAAGAGAAAGATTTTGTTTGTTTCCATCCTCAGGTATACAATTTAAAGAAAGGGAGCCCTCACTCGTAGGTGATTCACGTTCGTGATTGGATTGGAAGATCTTATGGAATTAATTCGGCGCTTGTTCAATCGTCACGAGAAAAAGGTACACTACTTTTATATACGTCAATTAATCTGGGGTTAAGGTTCTTGTTATTGAAAAAGGGAAAATTTTAATTTATACCGAAACCCTAATTTATAAATTTTTCTCACACTTCCGTTGCGCGGATTTTCCCTACAACTTATTCATGTATGCACATGCATTAGACTTAAAGTTGACAATTTTTGTAAATTGCATGTTCTAGGATTATATCTATGGAATTACGTACTTGTGTGTTATTGTGTTCATTTATTGTATTTTTATGATATTGAACTTGTTACTGGTGAAATTTGGAGGATATGACATGTTAGCAAAAGACAAGAGTCGGGGGTGCCACATCACCAAAAACTCAACCCAAGTTGACCAAAGAAAATTCGTCAAACCTCCCGACCAAGATAATGCAAATGATCGGGTCGAAAGGTCTGCAGGGTTGTCAAGATGATCGGGGCTAAGGTTATGATCGGGGTACAACCACTGATCGGGGGAAATGAATTTGGTCAGGTGTAATAGGTGGTCGGTTGGGTGACACGTGGACAACACTCGGGTTCAATGAAGTTATGACTCAAATTTGTAGAGAATGAACCCTACTTAAATAAGGTGTCTAGATGCATATTTGGAAAATGAGGTAAATTTCCTTTTAGATATCAAAGTCCAGATCATTAAGAAGTCCAATACAATCAACGTAAAACAAGGAAGAAAGATAACACAACTTCAATAAGTTAGAGTTTTGGTAAATACAAGAACTTTCCTTACTTGTATACCAAGAATTATGGTTCTACCCATGTATAAATAGACCCTAATGGTACCCATAAAAAGGTTAAGGTCAATCAAGCTTATAAGAGGGCAAGCGAGATTGTGCATGTAATTTTTATCAACTTAGTGGATTTTTCTCACCGTCGTCGGCAACCGTGGATATTTCCCCACCTTAGGGTTTTACTTTGTAAAATCCTGTGTTTTTCCTGCTTTTTATTTATTTTGGTTTATAGTTCGATTGTTTATTCATATTACATGTTTGACGAGTGATTAATCCAAAAATCCATGTCAATGAAGGAGGGGGTGAACCTTCATTTGAATTAAGTTTAACTAATTAGTTCTAGGAAAAACAACATCATGGCCACCAGTAGAGACAAAATTTTATCTCCGTGTAACACCGACACCTCACGTAGGCCCAACGTCCCCAACCCTGTTGATGTCAATGTCACTGAAGAGGATCCATCCTCAAGAACCCCACCACCAACCAGACCTGATATTGTTACATCTACAGATGTGACCGTTAGTATTCCCCCATAAGCATTCCGGTAAATTCAAAAATCCTTGTGGAAAGTTACTGATGATGCCGCTAGACAGGGAATCAGTATAACAACCACTGCCAACCTAAGTTTGCCATACTAGCTCTCTACGCCGATTGTGGCCCAGGATCCCAAGATACGCTTTGAAATAATGGTAACTACTCTAAGAGCACCTTAGAAATCTGAAAGAGATAGGGCGAAACATCGTGAAAAAAAGGGAACATTTGCATAGAAGAGATAATCACCAAGAAGACTGGGGAACTATGGAGCACATGGAATCCATTTCACAAAAAGATATAAGGAGGTATAATGGAGAAAAAATCCATCATGAACAGGAAGATAGGCATGATGGCCGAAGGAAAAGGTCCCGTTCAGGTTTGAGTGATGATGAAACTACCCCCAGAAGATGCAAGGAGTCAACCCTTGTGATCAAATGTGACTTGTTCGGTGCCCAGATCAATGGGTGAGTCTCTAGGGACCGATACAAACTCACCATCCATCAGAAGTTTAATGAGCGTGGGGAATTAAAAGAGGAGCAATAGGTCATTCTTAAAGGAATAGAGGCCCTCGAGCGAAGACAAAGTCAAGGGAACCCATTGATCAACAACTCTGGAAGTCCATTTGCTGACTCTATAAAGCAATCACATTTTTTGAAAAAATTCAGGATGCCACATGTGGAACAATTCAAGACCAACACTGACCTGTATGAGCATGTAAGGAAGTATCAGAGTGTGATGACATAGTATGATTATGATGATGCTCTCTTTTGTCGGATGTTCCATAGACATTGGGAGATCAAGGATCCAGGTGGTTCGGAGGACTTTCAGCAGGATCCATTATGAACTTTGAGGAACTGATATAAGCTATCACCAAACAATTCATGGGAAACATCCAGCGAAGGAAATCCAAATTAGCCTTGTCAACCTTGAAGCAAAGAAATGATGAGAAGCTGAAGGATTACCTAACTAGATTCTCACAAGACGTGTCTGAAGTACAGGATCCCAATGATGATGTGGAAGTGTCAGCATTTATTAACAATCTACAACAGTGCCACTTGACCCTAAGTCTGAGACAGAAGGGGCCAACCACGTATGTGAGCATGGTAGATTATGTTGGAGGATATGCCATGGTAGAGGAAGAACAAATAGCCTATAGATGAGAGCTTATACATGAAAGTCAGCCCAAAAGCAGCCAAAAGCACAAGGATGATAACTCAAAGAATAGTGGCAAATGGGACTAGAAAGGCAGTGGGGGAAAGGGTAAGGATGGATGCAAGGATGATGAAAAAGCTGGCAAGCACTTTAGAAGGCAATTTATCAATTAGACCCTATATGTTATGTAAAGTCCTCATTTATTGATTGGCTTATTTCATGAACAAATCACATTTTTGGGGTATTATGTAAGGGTAGCTTAGGCTCTCAAGACCTTAAGAGGAGAAGCACCAAAGGTAAAATTCTTATGCTTACTTGCTTTGAAGAGATAGTTGCACACACTCAAAAATTCATGCATAACTGTTATTCATATATGTTGCGTGTTTATATTTGTGTGCATTTTGGTTTAAATGACTCTTGTTGATTTATTTGCATCTTGTAATTAAAGTTTTATGTCATGTTAGGCATTAGAAAAGATGCATTTTCATTACTCTAGAACTTGTTGATGTTGTGTGTTTGAGTGTTGAAAAAGTGGGGATTGCGCTGGTGGTACGCTACTAAACTAGCACAGCCTCGCCAGTGCAACATTCCAGTGGAACACCGCTTGTCATGCGCCACTGAGCTACGCCACTGCACCCGTGCAAAGTTGAAAAAGTGGGCAGTGCGCTGGTGGTGCGCTACTCGACTAGTGCAACCTCACCAGCACAACATTCTAATGGATTATCGCATGTGATACCCCACTGAGCTGCGCCACTCGTCCAGCGCCTATTGAAAATATTAGGCTGTGCGCTACTCGACCAAAGCACCTCACCAGCGCACATAGAGGAAGCTAGAACATTTTTTCCAAAATGACCTCACTTTGTTTGGATCTCATATATATATATAACTATTTGCATTAAGGTCGTGTAAGAGTTCAGAATATCACATCTTTTCCTTAGAACACATTTAAAAGGAAAAACCCCTCCAAGAACTCATCTTTAAACACTCAAAGCATTCTCATGTGCATAAAAACTTCTTCTTGCATCATCTCAAGCCATTTAGAGTGCATCTATAGATAGTTTTGCTTCATCACATCTTGTTTGGTAAGTTTTTCACTATCTTCTTACAAGTTAAGTGTTTTGCTTGCTAAGCCATCTCTTTAATTATTTGTATGCTCTTAGAACATATTCTAGATACAAATTATAGATTGTTGTGATGACATGATTGAGTGTTGTATTGTGATAGCTTCATAGGATTGTTTGATCTATGTTTAGCTAAGCTTTTTGAACATGTCATTTAGCTTATGATATCTAGGATTGCATTAATTGTCATATCATTATCCTAGATAAGCATATAAGGTTTCCTAGCCTTGTTTGTTCTTTGAATATCATCATATATTCACATAGGACATTTTATCTCTTTATTGAGAAGTAAGACTTGTGTTGCTTCCGGGAGTAGGTAGCTTAAATCTCAAGCAAGATGGACTAGGTTCACTTATACCGGGATTAGGTTGTAATTCCTTTGCCATTAATGGATTCGAGTTTCGAGTGTGGCGCACATATCAGCCTGTGGTTTTTCCCATTTGGAGGGTTTCCACATAAATCTCAAGTGTCTTTATTATTTCCGTACTTTTTACACTTGTGATATTTTTGTAACTAGCTAGCGGCATTTTCGTCAACTTGACCTTTAATGAAAACTGGGTAAAATTGTTTAAAATCTATTCACCCCTCTTAGATTAATATTATGCACACCATAATATTTGTTTCAATTGGTATCAGAGCAGGTTCCTAGACACACATAGGTGATCCTTGCTCATTTTGGTATGTGTTGCATTTTGTGTGTGTGTGTTGATCATTCATACACTTGCCTTTATATCATTCATTCATTAAACACAATAAGTGGAAACGGTGGCAACGAGGGAGCTTCTAGCACTAGACCTTCGCTTCTCACCGGGTTGAATTATGCCTCTTGGAAAGGCAATATGGAGTCGTATATTTGCCAAATTCATGACAGGGCATGGATGGCGGTTGAAGATGGCTACACTCCACCCATGACGACTCCTACTGATGGAGGAGATGATGCACTCAAGCCAAAGGCACAGTGGAACACACAAGAGTTTGAGGCATCAAAGTGGAATAGGAAGGCAATGCATGCCATCCTATGTGCAATGGATGAGAACCAATACAAGTTGGTTCAAAATACTAGGATAGCTAAGGAGGCATGGGATATTCTAGAAGTTGCACATGAGGGAACCAATGTGGTTAAGGAATCGAAGCTTTAAGTTCTCCAAACAAAATTTGAATTGCTCAAGATGGATGAGAACGAGTGTTTCAATGACTTTAAAGTGAGATTTATGGACATTGTGAACCAAAGTCATCAACTTGGTGATCCTTATTCGGATAGGAAGATCAAGCAGAAGATTATGAGATCTCTACCCGATAGATTTGAGTCTAAGGTGACAGCTTTAGAAGAGAATAGTGGTTACAAGGATATGAAGCCAAGTGAAGTGATTGGGAGGCTTCTAGCTTATGAATCTAGGAAATGTCCTAACCCCACACCATCTAAAAAGCAAAAGGATATTGCTTTGAAAGCATCCAAAGTTGAGAAGGAGGAGAGTGATGACTCGGATGAAAAAATGACCTTGCTAATGAGGAAGTTCAAGAAATTCTACAAGTCCGAGAGGAAAGGTTTCAGATCCAAGGGTCAAGACTTGAAGAAAAATGCCCCCTTCAAAAAGATTGAGCCTAGGCATGAAAAGACCGAGAAGAAAGGAGTCCAATGCTATGAATGTGGTGGGATAGGTTCTTTTTCCCCTGAATGTGCATATCACAAGGTCAAGAAAAAGGGAAAAGTGATGGTTGCCACATGGAATGAAAGTGATAACTCCAATGAAGGAGATGAATCTTCTGATGATGAAGAACTCATGGCCAACTTCATAGCTTTTACATCCTATCTTAAGAGCAAAGATGCTAGTGAAGAAGAAAATGAGAGTCAAGAGGAAAACTACTCAAGTGATGATGGATCTTCATCACAATCCACAAATGAAAGTGTGGATAGGATGGATCTCAAGGACTATATGACTAAGTTTGAGAGTTCAAGGTTAAAAAACAAGAATGAAATTAAGAGATTAAAAGAAGAAAACCTAGACCTCTCAACTCAAATTGACCAACTAAATGAAGAGTTGGTGAGATCTAAGAGGAGTGAAGAAGGGTTGAAGTAAGAGCTTGAAGATACTAGAGAGTTGTTGGCCAAGATGAACTCTAGCACCAAAAAACTTGACCACATGCTAGATGTTGGAAAGAGGCCAAGTGACAAGAAGTGGCTTGGGTTTGAAGATGACAAGATGTCCTCCACTCCAAGCAAGACCATTTTTGTAAGAAGCATGAACTTTAATGGGTCATCTTCTCATCAATCGCTTAGGAAGAAACTTGACCTAGGAGAGTGTTCAAGTAGTGCTCAAGTGAAGGTGGCACCAAGAAGCCTACCTCAAGGCCATCCTACAAGTGCTCCTCAAGTTAACTTCCCTCAACCGAAAGCTCAAAAAGGGAAGATTCCTATCATGCAAGCTCAACTAAGGAAGCAATCAAGTCTTGCTTAACAACAAAGAAGGAAAGCTCATCAACAACAATCAAGACAACCACAAAGACATGGGAAGGCTCCAATGCATCCTCAAGGTTATGGTATGATTCCTAACTTTATTCCTACATGTTATTTTTGTGGTATTGATGGTCACATTACACCAAATTGCTTTAGATATATTAAATTGTGTAGAATTGAATGCATGATAGAGAAGAAAAAGACTAAAGCCATGATGCATGTCACTAGGAAAAATGGAACACCTTTGCATGATCCTAGGAAACTTAGAGCCCATGTACCATTGACCACTAGGAAGGAAAATATTGCACCTACGTGGATTAGAAAGGATGAACATTTTTTCCATGTTGCACAAATTGCCTTGAAAGCTCATTCTTGTGATATTTGGTATTTGGATAGTGGGTGCTCTAGGCACATGAATGGAAATAAGAGTTTCTTTGAGACTCTTGTGATGGAGGAGGGAGGAAATGTCACCTTTGGTGATGGATCCAAATAGAAGGTTAAAGGAAAGGGAACCATTTCCATTCCTGGATTACCCTCCTTATCCAATGCTTTGTATGTTGATGGTTTATAAGCTAATTTGATAAGCATTTCACATCTTAGTGATAAAGGAAATTTCGTCTTGTTTAGGAAAAATGATTGTTCTATCTTATTGCCAAATGGACAAATCTTGTTAAAAGGTATGAGATCTAGCGACAATTGCTATTGTCTTGAGGCTAGAGTTGTCTCGTGCAATGTGTTCAAGGATGAATAAATTGAGTTGTGGCATGAAAGACTTGGTCACATGAACTATAGGGATTTACGAATCTTAGATAAGTTCAATGTTGTGCGAGGCCTTCCCAAGCTTGGGAAAAAGGTAGATGGTGTTTGTGGACCTTGCCATTATAAGCAAACCAAAAGTATGCATAAAAAGGGCAAGTATTTATCCACCAAGGAACCTCTAGAGCTTCTCCACATGGATCTTATGGGTCCCATGCAAACCGAGAGTTTAGGTGGAAAGAGATACATTTTTATGTGTGTAGATGACTTCTCTAGGTACACTTAGACTTATTTTCTTAGAGAAAAATCTGAAACCTTTGACAAGTTTAAAATGCTTTGTTCCAAAATTCAAAATGAAATGAACTCCAAGATTAAAAACATTAAAAGGATTAGGAGTGACCATGGGAAGGAATTTGAGAATGCTTATTTTGAAAACTATTGCAATAGTCTAGGCATCTCTCATGAGTTTTCGGCTCCTAGGACACCTCAACAAAATGGAGTTATTGAGAGGAAAAATAGGGTTCTTCAAGAAATGGCCCCGTGTGATGTTGCTTAGCAACAAAGTCCTAAGGAATCTTTGGGCCGAAGCCGTCAATACGGCTTGCTACATAGGAAATAGAGTCTTTCTAAGGCCCCATACTAGGCAAACCTCCTATGAGTTATGGAAAGGTAGAAATCCAAATGTTAGCTATTTCCACTCATTTGGAAGCAAATGCTACATTTTGAATGACCGTGATCAACTTGGCAAATTTGATGCTAAGAGTGATGAGGGTATTTTCATTGGCTATGCCTTGAATAGTAGAGCCTATAGAGTTTTCAATCTAAAAACTAGGACCGTAATGGAATCATCTAATGTTGTCATTAATGATACTAGGCTCAAGCCTAATGACCATGAGGAGGAGGTAGATATAGTTGAGGACTCCCATTTGGAGAAGGTTGTTGATATTTCTAATGTTGAAAAGACTAATCTTAATGATGACATACCACAACATATTGATAGGATTCCTCACTTGGACTCAAAAGAACCTGTTCCATGGGTTAAGAAACTCCATGACAATTATGACATCATTAGAGAGGTTAATAAGGGTGTTAGGACTAGGCGTCAAATGGCTAATGTAATTAGCTACACTTGCTACACCTCTCAAATAGAACCCAAGAAGGTTGATGAAGCCTTAAAGGATGAATTTTGGGTTCTTGCTATGCAAGAAGAGCTTAACCAATTTGAAAGGAATGAGGTTTGGACTCTAGTTCCTAGGCCCAAGAACACCAATGTGATAGGCACCAAGTTGGTATATAGGAACAAATCCGATGAGGATGGCAACATTGTGCGAAACAAGGCTAGGCTTGTAGCACAAGGGTACTCTCAAATTGAGGGTATTGACTTTGAGGAGACATTTTCTCCCGTTGCTAGGATTGAGTCCATTAGGCTTCTTTTATCCATCTCTTGTTTGTACAAGTTCAAATTATACCAAATGGATGTTAAGAGTGCCTTCCTCAATGGTTTCTTGCAAGAGGAAGTGTTTGTTAAGCAACCCAAAGGGTTTGTGGATCCTCACCACCCTAATCATGTCTATAATCTCAAGAAAGCTTTATATGGGTTGAAACAAGCACCAAGGGTTTGGTATAAGCGCCTCACTCAATTTCTTATAGACAATGGCTACACTAGGGGTAGTGTTGACAAGGCTTTATTCATCAAGAAAGACAAAGATGAGCTCTTTATAGCTCAAATCTATGTTGATGATATAGTTTTTGGCTCCATACATAACACCAAAGTCCAACAATTTGTTGATGTCATGTCTCATGAGTTTGAAATGAGTCTTGTTGGTGAGCTAAGTTACTTTCTAAGTTTACAAATTAAGCAAATGGATGATGGGATTTTCATATCCCAAGCTAAGTATGCCAAAAACCTAGTGAAGAAATTTGGCTTTAAAAGTGCCAAACATTGTGATACACCCATGAGTACCACTTTGAAGCTAAGCAAGGATGCTAGTGGTAAAAGTGTGGACCAAACTTTATATCGTGGCGTGATTGGTAGCTTGCTCTATTTGACCGCAAGTAGACCCGATATCTCTTTTAGTGTGGGTGTGTGTGCTAGATACCAATCGGATCCTAAAGAGTCCCATCTCTTTTCCGTTAAGAGAATCATTCGTTATGTGAATGGGACATCTAACTATGGAATTTGGTACTCTTTTGACACTAATGATTGTCTTGTAGGCTTTAGTGATGCAGATTGGGCAGGAAATTGTGTTGATAGGAAAAGTACATCGGGCGGTTGCTTTTTCCTTGGGAACAACCTTGTCTCTTGGTTTTGTAAGAAGCAAAATTCCATTTCCTTGTCCACGGCTGAGGCCGAATACATAGCTGACGGGAATAGATACACACAACTCCTTTGGATGAAGCAAATGCTAGTCGACTATGGATTTAATCAAGGTACTCTTACTCTCTTTTGTGATAACATGAGTGCAATTAATATTTCCAAGAATCCGGTTCAACATTCTAGAACTAAGCATACTAACATCCGTCATCATTTCATTAGAGAACTAGTTGAAAGCAAATGCATAGCACTTGAGCATGTAGGTACTAATGATCAACTAGCGGATCTATTTACTAAACCCTTATATGCTACTCGATTCAAAACTCTTAGTAGATATATTGGGATTTGTTTAATGGAGTGATGAGTTGTGGTCTTTGACCCCAAAAGGGGAACTTAAGCAAAGAGAGCTATTGTATACTTGTTGCATCCAATTTTTTTGAAAATGTTTATGCTCATTTATTGATTGCTTGAGTAGCTTGGTTGCACTTATAATATAGTATATTGTATTTGATGGAAATCGTTAACTTAGCAATCATACACCCCAATAGCTAAAGAGCTATGATACATATGGAATGCAATTTAACACCCTCCAACTAATTGAAACAAACTCAATCGTTCAAGATTGAAGTAAGAGAAACTATTCTAATCACTTTATCAATGGAATGATGATAAAAGCTAATTAGAACAGCACTTTGATTTCCCCATAACGCCACAAACTATGAAGTTTGATAGGTTTGAAGGCAAAACAAAGATTTTGAGGTTGTTGAACGCCACAAGCTGAATAAGCTTGATAAGTTCCAAAGTTCATGCAAGAACTTAAAAACAAAACACTCACAAAGTGCTCAAATAAGTTTATATTACTCAAATCTCTGCCTTACATAGAAAAAGCAGCCTTGTTTATATAGAACAAAGGCCAAGGACAATACAACACAAATAAAACTGCCCATTAAATGTGTAACCTCCCACTAAATGACATTTAGACCATGAATAATGGCCATAAAGTATTCAGCCTTTGTAACTCCTTATTCCTAATCAAAGAACACATGAACTCACCCAACACAAAAACCAAAACTATTCATAAAATAAGCCTACAAAACCCAACACAATTAAACCCAAACTAATAAGAAAATAATCTCACAAAACCCAACATAATTAAACCCAAACTAATTATAAAATAGGCCCACAAAACCCAACATGGTCGAATGGCCTTTTATTCTTCAAGATAGGCTAGAATAATTCATTCTAACAAGGCTGGACTCTTGTCTTCAGGATTTGGACTTGTTTGAAACATGTTAACCATTTTATACTCTTCTTCCATCCTTAGAACCTTGACCAGATCTTGACTAGCTTGCTCCTTCCAAATGCTTCCCATTAAACAAGTTAAGGCTTCTTTCATCCTTTTAGCTTTAGCTCTTGTCATTGGTCCTCCATGAATGGTTAAAGGATCTGGATCTTTTCTAACCTTAGCCGAATTGTGATCAACTGGCTGGTCCTCATCATTCCCCCTTTCCTCGAAAGGATTCGTCCTCGAATCAGCACCTCATCACCTACATCAAACAAATACAAATTAGAAACATTGAAAGTTGCATTAACATTGCCATACTCACTTGGTAGTTCCAGCTTGTATGCATTGTCATTGATTCTTTGAAGGACTCGAAATGGTCCATCCCCTATTGTCATAAGTTTAGACTTTCGTTTGCTAGGAAATCTTTCCTTCCTCAAGTGTACCCAGACCCAATCACCAGGTTCAAATACTACTTGCTTTCGGCCTTTGTTATGTTGCTTCTCATATTGTAGAGTTTTCTTTTCAATTTGTGTGCGCACCTTTTCATGCAAGGCTTTGACAAAATCAGCTTTTTGCTTACCATCCAAATTAGCTCTTTCCAAAGGTAAAGGTAGTAAATCCATAGGAGATAATGGATTGAACCCGTACATAACTTCAAATGGTGAATGGTTTGTTGTAGCATGCACACTTCGATTATAAGCAAACTCCACATGTGGCAAGTATTCCTCCCAATTCTTCAAATTCCTTTGAATTATGGCCCTCAAAAGCATTGATAAAGTTCTGTTTACCACCTCTGTTTGTCCATCTATTTGTGGATGACAAGTGGTTGAATACAGCAGCTTTGTACCCAACTTTCTCCAAAGCGTTTTCCAAAAGTGGCTAAGGAACTTCACATCTCTATCACTCACAATTGTCCTTGGAATTCCGTGTAACCTCACAATTTCTCTGAAGAACAGCTCCGCAACAAAAGTCGCATCATCTGTTTTGTAGCAAGGAATGAAATGTGCCATCTTGCTGAACCTATCAACAACAACAAAAATAGAATCTCTCCCCCCTTTTGACCTAGGTAATCCCAAGACAAAGTCCATTGATATATCAACCCAAGGCTCACTAGGTATAGGAAGAGGAGTATACAGCCCATGAGGCATTACTTTAGATTTAGCTCGTTTGCAAGTAATGCATCTCTCACATATTCTCTCAACGTCTCTTTTCATGTGTGGCCAAAAGAAATGATCATTTAACACACCCAAAGTCTTTTTAACTCCAAAATGCCCCATTAACCCGCCACTATGTGCCTCTCTCACAAGCAATTCTCTCATTGAACATCTAGGAACACACAGCTTGTTTTCTTTGAAAAGAAAACCATCATGCCTAAAGAACTTGTCAAAACCCCCTTGCTCACATGCCCCATAAACATTAGCAAAATCAAAGTCAGAATTGTATAAGTCTTTAATGTACTCAAAACCCAATAATTTTGCATCAAGCTTAGAAATTAGAGCATACCTTCTAGAAAGAGCATCGGCAACCACATTCTCCTTACCTTGTTTGTACTTGATGATGTATGGAAAGGATTCAATAAACTCCACCCATTTTGCATGCCTACGACTTAGCTTTCCTTATCCTTTGAGATATTTCAAGGACTCATGATCGGTGTGTATAATGAATTCCTTGTACCAAAGATAGTGCTGCCATGTCTCTTACACTCTCACCAAGGCATAAAACTCCTTATCATACGTCGGGTAGTTAAGACTTGTTCCACTTAGCTTCTCACTAAAGAATGCAATGGGTTTGCCCTCTTTCATTAAGACTCCTCCAATACCTATTCCACTTGCATCACACTCAATCTCAAAAGTTTTAGCAAAGTTACGCAAAGCAAGCAAAGGTGCTGAACTAAGTTTGTGTTTAAGCAAGTTAAAAGCATCATCTTGTTCTTTACCCCACCTAAATCCCACATTCTTTTTTATGCATTCAGTTAATGGTGCAGCAATGGTAGAAAAATCCTTAATGAATCTCCTATAAAAGCTAGCAAGACCATGAAAACTCCTTACATTACTAACACAAGTGGGTTTCGGCCACTCCCTAATTACTTTCACTTTTTCTTGATCAACATGTATTCCTTTATCATTAACAACATAACCAAGAAAAGTAAGTTCATTAGTGCAAAAAATGCATTTCTTTAGATTAGCATATAACTTTTCTTTCCTAAGCACATCAAAAACAGCCTTTAAATGTGTTACATGCTCGTCTAAATTTTTGCTATACACAAGTATATCATCAAAATAAACTACTACAAAATTTCCAATGTAAGCACGCAAAACATGGTTCATCAATCTCATAAAAGTACTAGGTGCGTTAGTTAGGTCAAAAGGCATTACTAACCATTCATATAGACCATGTTTAGTTTTGAAAGCGGTTTTCCATTCATCACCCTCATGCATTCTTATTTGATGATATCCAGATTTCAAATCAATCTTTGAAAACACACAAGAACCATGCAATTCATCCAACATATCATCTAACCTAGGGATAGGACGTCTATACTTTACCATGATTTTGTTGATGGCTCGACAATCAACACACATTCTCCAAGAACCATCCTTTTTAGGTACCAACAAAACAGGAACCGCACAAGGACTCATGCTTTCACGTACATATCCCTTTTCCATAATCTCACTTACTTGCTTTTGGATTTCCTTGGTCTCTTCGGGGTTGCATCTATATGCTGGCCTATTTGGTATGCTTGCACCCGGAATGAAATCAATTTGATGTTCGATTCCTCTAATTGGTGGCAAACCAATAGGAACATCTTCAGGAAAGAGATCCTCATTTTTCTGCAAAATACCAACAATAACACTAGGCAAACTCTTGTTAATTTCATTAGAAACAATTAAAACATCCTTGTACATAAGTACAAGTAAAGGCTGCCTCATGGTTAATGCTTTCTCCACATCACACATTTTTGCATAAACACTCATTTTTCTTTCACTCAAGCCTTCCTTGTTTTCTCTCCCCTTGTGTTTCCCATTGCTCTCATTTTTACCACTCAACTCACCTTTTTTTTCTCTTTTTCTTGCTCCCTTCCCAAAGTTTCAGCTAATGAAGATTCAAGCTCTTCATATTGCTATTTTATACGCATTTAGTCTTCAAAAATTGTCTTTGGAGGCAAAGGTCCAAGTTGGTATTTTTGTCCCTCCATGATCAAAGAATAACGGTTGTTAAACCCATCATGCATTACCCTTCGATCATATTGCCATGGTCTCCCCAATAACATGTGACCAGCATACATAGGTACCACATCACACCAAAATCATCCTTATATCTACCAATTGAAAAAGAAATTAACACTTGCCGATTTACCTTCACAACACCACTATCATTCAACCATTGTAACTTGTATGGTTTTGGATGTTTAATAGTAGGTAATTTCAGTTTCTCCACAAGCAAGGTACTTGCCACATTTGTACAACTTCCACTATCCACAATCACATTACACAACTTGTTAGCAATCAAACAATGAGTATGAAACAAATTTTCACGTTGCTCACCATGTTCATTAATTTTACTTTGCAAACTAAGTGTGCGTTGTACAACCAAATTTTCTCCACTAGCATACTCTACATCACTAGTATCTTCTAAATGTGGCATGTCATCTTCATCCTCTATCTGACTTTCTGATTCAACTGTCCCATCCCTCATGATCATTACCCTTTTATTAGGACATTCACGTGCCACATGACCATGTCCAAGGCACTTAAAACACTTAATGACTCTAGTTTGATTAGGTTGATTCTCACCTCTACCCTTGCTACCTATTTCATTTTTGCTTTTAGTTTCATCAATTTTAGGCTTAACAATGGGTTTATCATCTTTTTTACCCCAATTCGGTTTCCAAGAAGAAGAAGAATCTGAATAAGGTTTTGAATCATACCTGATGCCTTTTCTTTTGAGTTGCCTTTCAATCTTCATTGCCACACCCACCATGTCCTCAATCTCCACATAATGTTGTAACTCCACAAGATCAATAATGTTTTTGTTTAACCCACTCAAAAACCGAGCCATGGTGGCCTCACGGTCCTCCTCCACATTAGCCCTTATCATGGCGATCTCCATTTCTTTGTGATATTCTTCTACACTCATAGAACCTTGTGTCAAAGTTTGTAATCGTTGATGCAAATCCCTATAGTAATGGCTAGGGACAAATCTCCTCCTCATGATTTGTTTCATCTCTAACCAAGTCTCTACGGGTCTTTCACCATTTCTACGCCTGTCTTTACACAATTGATCCCACCAAACAATAGCATAATCATAAAATTCAACAGCAGCTAGTTTTACCTTTTTCTCTTCGGAGTAATTATGACATTCAAATATTAGCTCCACTTTTCGTTCCCATTCCAAATAGGCATCCGGATTGTTCTTCCCTTGAAAATGAGGAATTTTCATTTTGATGCTGCCAATGTTTCGGTCCACACCATCAAAACGTCCTCTTCTAGCTTGTCTTCTAGGATTAACGTCTAGACCAATGATGGTAGCTTGGCCATCATCCGTGTCTTTTCCACCATCATATACATCATTGTCAAAGGCTGGTTGTCTTCCTCATCGTGGTTCACTTTGCAATCTGGTAATTGCTTCATCATGTCTTTCTAGACGATCTCCTACATCTCCCATCACTTTGAACATACGTTCAAATTGTTGCTGCATTGGTTGAATCACTTGATCATTTGAGGAAGAACTCACTTCTTTATCTTTGTTAGACATGTTTAAAACCTGAAAAAAAAAAAGTTAGAACAACCTCACAATCACTCCCTCATGTGTTTCTCTCAAAGAATTGATTCACACCACTCGTGTTTCACACAATTATTTGACTTTTCTCGAAACTAATCTCACCACTCTTGCCTTTTACCTCTCTTGTTTTGTTCTTTGGGTTCTTAGATTAACTAAGGTCCTTTTTAACAAACAATTCAGATTATGGAAAATTCAACGGAGTGAAATTGGGTAGGTCTAAAAAAAACAAACAAAAGGTAGGCCACTTAAAGTAAACAAAGATTAGAACTGAAATATCAATTTCTCTCCCAAATAGAATTCTGTTTGTTTTGGTTAAGAAGACAATATTTAAATATTTCCCAAACCGAAACAAGAACGATATGAACAAAGAAAGATTTTTGGAATTTTGTAAGAATTCCTTGAATCCGCAATACTTTTTTTTTTGTCTTTTTTTTCCGTTTTTTTTCTGCGGAAAACAAAGAAGAATGATAATAACCTCAAGAAGCACAACAATTAAGATGAATAATAGATACGGTGCTATAAGATGAAGAAGAAAAGAAAGTGAGAAAAAAAAAACTAAAAGAACAACAAATAAATGGATATGCAAACCTCAAACTTGAGCCAAGCTCTGATACCAAAATGATGGAAATCATTAACTTAGCAACATACACCCCAATAGCTAAAGAGCTATGATACATATGGAATGCAATTTAACACCCTCCAACTAATTGAAACAAACCCAATCATTCAAGATTGAAGTAAGAGAAACTATTCTAATCACTTTATCAATGGAATGATGATAAAAGCTAATTAGAACAACACTTTGATTTCCCCATAACGCCACAAACTATGAAGTTTGATAAGTTTAAAGGCAAAACAAAGATTTTGAGGTTGTTGAACGCCACAAGCTGAATAAGCTTGATAAGTTCCAAAGTTCATGCAAGAACTTAAAAACAAAACACTCACAAAGTGCTCAAATAAGTTTATATTACTCAAATCTCTGCCTTACATAGAAAAAGCAGCCTTGTTTATATAGAACAAAGGCCAAGGACAATACAACACAAATAAAACTGCCCATTAAATGTGTAACCTCCCACTAAATGACATTTAGACCATGAATAATGGCCATAAAGTATTCAGCCTTTGTAACTCCATATTCCTAATCAAAGAACACATGAACTCACCCAACACAAAAACCAAAACTATTCATAAAATAAGCCCACAAAACCCAACACAATTAAACCCAAACTAATAAGAAAATAAGCTCACAAAACCCAACATAATTAAACCCAAACTAATTATAAAATAGGCCCACAAAACCCAACATGGTCGAATGGCCTTTTATTCTTCAAGATAGGCTAGAATACTTCATTCTAACAAGGCTGAACTCTTGTCTTCAGGATTTGGACTTGTTTGAAACATGTTAACCATTTTATACTCTTCTTCCATCCTTAGAACCTTGACCAGATCTTGACTAGCTTGCTCCTTCCAAATGCTTCCCATTAAACAAGTTAAGGCTTCTTTCATCCTTTTAGCTTTAGCTCTTGTCATTGGTCCTCCATGAATGGTTAAAGGATCTGGATCTTTTCTAACCTTAGCCGAATTGTGATCAACTGGCTGGTCCTCATCAGTATTTTCTTCAATAAGTGTCCATGTCATATTTATGTTCAGACATGCATTTTTGGATTAGGAGATCTACATAGTAAGTACATATTCAATGACCTTTAATTATCTCCATGACATGATGATTCTTTAATGACATGCTAATGAAATATTATAAAGCATGAATTGATGATTGCAATTGTTGAATGCAAAATATTGTGTGAAAAAACTAGTGAGACTAAAATGTTTCATCAATGTCTCTCTTTCTTTATTAGTTGAACATGGCTACTATCATACGGGTATCCTACCCGGAAAAATCAAATAGGGTGCAAAGTTGCTCATGCCACGTTTAGCTTATAAAGTTGGATATAGTGCCATTAAAATTTGATATCTATAAAAACTCTATATCCTTGCTTCTCTCATGACAAATGGTGAAATTGGTTTGAATTATATTGGAAACCTTTGTCATTTGCTTTGCCAAATACCATTATTTTTGGTCTTGAATGCAACATGTCTTGTATGCAAAGCATTTTTGATTCACACATTTTCTTCAAATAAATCTCCTTGTTTCTCTCCTATTAATAGAGTTGCATAAATGTGGCTTATATAATTATGCAATTGTCTTGTATGCTCCATTCTTTCTTTGCCTTGAGTGACCCGGTTGAGGACTTTTCCTTTGCCTATATCATGACAAAAAGGGGAGTAGCATTGACCTAGCATTGTGGTGTTAGGGGAGTAGCATATGGTAGCATGTGTTGGCTTTATGGGGAGTAGTACTTGTTCTTTGAGAGATTACATTTAGGGGGAGTAACCCTTTGAGGGGGAGCATTGCATGATGAGGTGCATTACTCATATTCTTATATGCAACTGCTTTTGTTTTCTATCCACTTGATCATCTCACATGCACTTGGTTTGGAAAGTTTACTTGTTGTTTGTTTTGTGTGTAGGGTTGATGATTCTACAAGAGATTGAAGATTTGAAGTTTTTTTTATGTATATCTCTTTGTAATGTAGAATTTTTTCCCGGTCTTATTTTTTGTTTTGTGAGGATCAATGTGAGTGGTGGTTTTGTCATGAAATAGCCAAAGGGGGAGATTGTAAAGTCCTCATTTATTGATTGGCTTATTTCGTGAACAAATCACATTTTTGGGGTATTATGTAAGGGTAGCTTAGGCTCTCAAGACCTCAAGAGGAGAAGCACCAAAGGTAAAATTCTTGTGCTTACTTGCTTTGAAGAGATAGTTGCACACACTCACAAATTCATGCATAACTCTTATTCATATATGTTGTGTGTTTATACTTGTGTGCATTTTGGTTTAAATGACCCTTGTTGATTTATTTTCATCGTGTAATTAATTTTTTATGTCATGTTAGACATTAGAATATGATGCATTTTCATCACTTTATTACTTGTTGATTTTGTGTGTTTGAGTGTTGAAAAAATGGGCATTGCGCTGGTAGTGTGCTACTCGACTAGCGCAGCCTCACCAGCGCAACATTCCACTGAAACGCCGCTTGTCATGCGCCACTGAGTTGCTCCACTGCACCCGCGCAAAGTTGAAAAAGTGGGCAGTGCGCTGGTGGTGCGCTACTCTACTAGCGCAGCCTCACCAGCACAATATTCTAATGGATTTTCACATGTGATGCCCCACTGAGCTACGCCACTCGTCCATCGTCTATTAAAAATATTAGGTTGTGTGCTGGTGGTGCGCTACTCGACCAGCGCACCTCATCAACGCACATAGAAGAAGCTTGAACATATTTTTCAAAATGACTTCACTTTGTTTGGATCTCATATATATATAACTCTTTGCTTTAATGTCATGTAAGAGTTCAGAATATCACATCTTTTCCTTAGAAACCGTTCCAAGAACTCATCTTTAAACACTCAAAGCATTCCCATGTGCATAAAAACTTCATCTTGCATCATCTAAAGCCATTTAGAGTGCATTTATGGATAGTTTTGCTTCATCACATCTTGTTTGGTAAGTTTTTCACTATCTTCTTACAAGTTAAGTGTTTTGCTTGCTAAGCCATCTCTTTAATTATTTGCATGCTCTTAGAACATATTCTAGATACAAATTAGAGATTTTTGTGATGACATGATTGAGTGTTGTATTGTGATAGCTTCATAGGATTGTTTGATCTATGTTTAGCTAAGCTTTTTGAACATGTCATTTAGCTCATGATATCTAGGATTGTATTGATTGTCATATCATTATCCTAGATAAGCATATAAGGTTTCCTAGCCTTGTTTGTTCTTTGAATATCATGATATATTCACATAGGACATGTTATCTCTTCATTGAGAAGTAAGACTTGTGTTGCTTCCGGGAGTAGGTAGCTTAAATCGCAAGCAAGAGAGACTAGGTTCACTTATACCGGGATTAGGTAGTGATGGTGGATTTAAATCGGGATTAGGTTGTAATTCCTTTGCCATTAGTGGATTCGAGGTTCGAGTGTGGCACACATATCAGCCTGTGGTTTTTCCCATTTGGAGGGTTTCCACGTAAATCTCAAGTGTCTTTATTATTTCCGTACTTTTTACACTTGTGATATTTTTGTAACTAGCTAGGCATTTTCGTCAACTTGACCTTTAACGAAAATTGGGTAAAATTGTTTGAAATCTATTCACCCCCCTTAGATTAATATTATACACACCATAATATTTGTTTCAGGTTGGTTAAAAGGCAAGAGGAGATCTTGAATGTGATAAAGACAAGAATTTGTACAAGAAACCCCCGAGATAGTCGAGCTTTGCTAGAAGAGACACCATCAAATACTACAGGTTTCACTAGGAGAATGGCCACGAAACCTCCATGTGTTACCAACTGAGGGAAGACATTGAAAAGCTAATCAGAGAGGGACATCTCAAGGATATGGTCCTTAGAAGTAGGGATGACCGATTTAAGGACACCCCGGTGGAAGAGCACGATAGAAACCAAAGAAGTCCTAGAAGAAATTCAGATAGTGAGGCAATCAACACCATCTTTGGCGGTCCATACACTAGGGGTAGCAACCGAGAAAGAATGACCAAGGTTAGAGAAGCCATAGATGGTTAGAGGAATCTAGAAGTGAATTTGTTGGTCCCCGATTGGAAGAAGTTAAAGCAAGGAAGAGACCCTATAGTCTTCACTAAGGCAGATACATATGGATCGGAGGGTAACACTGAATAATGTGATTGTTGTGTCTATTCGCGTGGGTCACAAGAAGTTATGAAGAATGTTGATTGACAATGGGAGCTCTGTAGATATCTTGAGTGTAGAAGTGTTCGACCAACTCGGGTTGCAAAGAAAAGACCTCCTGCCCCTCAAAGTCCCGGTGAGAGGCTTTGGGGCAGCAAAATTAAGATCGTTGGGAACATTGAAGTTACTGGTAGAGATTGGGAGCTTTCCCTTAACTAAAATGGTGCTGATGGATTTTGTGGTCTTAAATGTGGAAAACTGGTCGTACAACGTCTTGTTAGACAAGCCTTTCTTGAACAAATCAAAATCTGTTACAACCACCTACGCCTTAATAGTAAGTTCCTAACATAGGAGGGGGTGGGTGCCATGAAAAGTTCTTAAGAGTAGGCAAGAAAGGACAATCTAACCATATACAGGGAAAAATTAGAACTAAACGTGATGCAGGTAGATATCCAAAGAGATGATGAAGACTCAGATGGATGAAGAAGAAGATGCTGCAGAAATGACTGCCCGATTTAACCTAGATCGAAGAGAGATATCTCCTCAAGACGTGAGGCCCATGAAGATGAGCCAACCGAGGAAGTCATAAGTGACGAGGGTAACCCTGACCAGACCTTAAAACTCGGGGTCCAATGGATGTGGAAATCCGAGAAGGGATGGTTAGCTTGTTCAAAGAGTACCAAGACATGTTTGCTTGGAAACACGAAGATATACCCGGTATTGATATAAAGATAATTTCCCACTAATTAGCAGTTGATCCCGATCAAAAACCAGTCATCCAGAAGAGAAGGTGGTTTAACTTGGAGAGAAGCAAGACAATCAAAGAAGACGTAACAAATCTGTTGGCAGTAGGATCCATAAGGGAGGTGTAGTACCCCGAGTGGGTTGCCAATATGGTGCTAGTAAAAAAGAAGAACAGTCAGCGGAGAATGTGTGTAGATTTCATTGACCTCAATAAAGCTTATCTGAAAGATAGTTTCCCGTTGCCCCAGATTAATAAACTGGTTGATGCAACATCCGGTCATGAGTTATTGAGCTTCATGGATGCATAATTGGGGTACAACTAGATCTGGATGTTTGAACCAGATGAAGATAAAACCACTTTTATGACTGACCAGAGGTAATACTATTATAAAATTATACCTTTTGACCTCAAGAATGCCGGGCGACTAATAAGAGACTGGCAAATAAGATGTTCGCCTGACAGATCGGTAGGAATATAGAGTTATAGGTAGACAATATGCTAACAAAGAACACAAAATCCGAGAAACATGTAGAAGATCTCAGGGAGACATTCAAGGTTCTAAGAAGCTTTGGCATGAAACTCAATCCAAAGAAATGTGTTTTCGGGGTGCCTTCGAGAAGATTCTTGGGTTTTAAAGTTCATCAGAGAAGAATCGAAGTGAACCCAGAAAAAATAAAAGCACTAGATGAAATGAGGTCCCCAAAGATGCTGAAAGAAATTAAAAGGCTAACAGGTTGCTTGGCATCTCTGAATCAACTCATTAGTAAATCAATGGACAAGTGCCTGCACTTTTTTAGAGCAATCAAGAAGGGCAAGGGGGTGAAATGGAACGATGAACGTGAGAAGGCATTCTAAAAGATCAAGGAGTACCTAGGCAAAGCACCAATCCTATCTAAACCCCAGGAAGGAGAAATGCTCTACCTGTACCTATAGGTCACAACTATGGCAACAGGGTCAGTGTTAGTCAGGTTGGACGAGGGGGTACAAAAGTCAGTATATTACACAAGCAATGCTTTACTATCAGCTGAAACAAGATACCTGCCAGCTGAGCAGATGGCATTAGCACTAGTGACAGCAACGAGAAAACTAAGACCTTATTTCCAAGCTCACAAGATCGAGGTTTTCACAGATTGCCCGCTGAAGTAGATTCTATCAAAACTTGAAGTGTCCAGGAGGCTGACCAAATGAGTAGTGGAGTTGGGTGAATTTGACATAGCATATCTGACAAGAGCCGTAATAAAGAGGCAAGTTGTAGCTGACCTAATCGTGAAGTTTGCTGAACCAAATAACGAGGTGATCAAGATGTTGAAAGAGAAGGAAGAGTTCATCTGGATATTATGTGGATGGGTGGTCAAACACATATGGTAATGAGGCCTGTATAGTGATATCCATATCAGAAGGAGATCAGGTAAAATGTACCATACGGTTTAACTTCAAAGCCACCAACAATATTGCCTAGTACGAGGCACTCTTGGCAGGACTCAAGGTTTGCACATCGCTAAGGGTGGATGAATTGGAAATATTCAGTGACTCACAGAGGGTGGTGAACCAAATCCTAAATGAGTATTAGACCAAGGATAGCAATATGGCTACTTATATAGGATAACCTAGTTACTGCTCGGGATATTTAAGGCTTACGGAATTACTCAGATCCCGAGGGAAAAGAATGAGAAGGCAGACGCTTTATCAAAATTGGCATAAGATACTATCAGCATACGGTCAAAGACTATCCCAGTTGCTCACCTCAAAAGACCAAGCATCGAAGATGAATGGGAGGTGTTGGAAGTAGTAGCAGTTGAAGAAAAACAAGCCATTTGGATGACCCCGATTAGGGAATATATAGAAGATGGAACACTCCCAGTAGAAGTAATCGAAGCAAAATGCCTTAGGTATAGAGCCACAAGATATTCAATAGTCGGATGAGCATTGTATGGGAGAAGATTCTCAAAGGCCTTGCATAAATGTCTCTACCTAGTGGAAGGAAGGCAAATATTGAAAAGTATCCATACGAGTATATGTGGGAACCACTCCGGCAGTAAAAGCCTAGAGCACAAAACTCTCAGATAAGATTCTTACTGGTCGACACTATTTTAAAATGCTCAAGAAGTCAAGGAATAGTGTGGTAATTGTCAGAGAATAGCCAATGACATCAAGAAGCCTCCCAAGCAGTTGAAGAACATGTTATCACGTTGGTTGTTTGCCATGTGGGGGATCATGTGGGGGATAGATTTGATTGGCCCAATGTTGAAACTAACCAAAGGAGGAGCAAAACACGAAAACAAACCATTGTGGCTTTAGACTACTTCACAAAGTGGGTCGAGGCAGAAACACTAGTACACATAACTGAGGCTAACGCGACTAACTTCGTAAAGAACAACAACATTTATCGATTTGGAATCCCGGACACAATAATCACAGACAACGGAACCCAGTTCGATAGTGATAACTTTAGGAACATGTGTCATGCCTTTTACATAAATAATTATTTTGCCACACCTGCCCATCCTCAGACGAATGGCCAGATAGAAGAAATAAACAAGATAATTAAGCATACCTTAAAGGCAAAGCTAGATGCTAAGAAATGGAATTAGGTAGACAAGCTACAAGAAGTCGTATGGGCATATCGAACCACAGAAAGAACTTCGATAGGAGAGACCTCCTATTCACTAGCATTCAGGATGAAGGCAGTAATCCTAGTAATAGTAATTCATAATTCACCAACGAGGTAAATGTGGAAATATTAGAAAGAACCTAGACGAGTTGGAGGAAAAAAGGGACCTGCTGAGAATAAGGAACACCACCTATCAACTAAGTGCAACCAGGTACTACAACTCACATGTCCTATTCAGGAGATTCCAACTCAGAGATCTAATTCTGAGGAAGGTGTCACCCAATACGAGGGAGAAATCACCTAGATCGTTGGCGGATAATTGGGAAGTACCATACCAAGTGGTCGAATTGGCTTGTCATGGTGCATACCACCTTGCCTGACCAAAAGGGAGCTAGCTGCCCGGACCATGCAATGCTAAATATCTAAAAATGTTCTACCCTACAGGTTTTTTTATTATTACATTTTAGTTTAGAAACGGATTTGCTTAGTTTAGCTTAAAAATAAATCTACTTTGTTAGTTAATTTACTAATGTTTCTGTTCAGCATTTAATAAAAATCCCCTTGAGGGAACAGTTTCAAGAAGTCAAGAAACGGTGTTCTAAATTTACTTTATTTTACAAAAGAATCTCTAGGAACCTAAAAGTCGTTCAGTCTCGATAGGAGCGCCCAGGAGGTCTAGTGAGGGGGCCACTCATTGAAACTAACTGGGTATAATGAAACATAGTTTGGACGCTTTCAGGCTATAAGAACCTGATGAGATGTGCCAAGAGTTGAATGGGGAAGGAAAAATCTATGCTAGAAATAATTGCTAACAAAAACGGTTGTAAAGATAGTACGATATAAGTCACTCCATTGCAACGAATCTTGGTCAACAGACTATTGGGAGATGACACAATGACTTAGTTGACAGATAAAAGATAAGCATCTATAAACTAGATTCCATGTAAATGGTCTATAAAGAACACTACTTGACATAAGGACAAAAGCTGTGGATCGGTTAAGAGTTAAAATAACTGATCAGGCCAATACCAATGGTCCACCCAATGCTGCTTAAAAAAGAGGGGCATGACGAACCCCTACACATATAGTTACTCGGTCAAAGATAGGGCGATAAACTTAATATAGTTTAAGTTAATAAATAGTCCTAGCCATGTTAAAACTGCTTGGTCAAGGATGGCATAGATAGTCTCGACTGGGAATAAGTTGTTCACACAAAGATGGGCTACGATCGAAAGCGGGCGATTTAGTTACGAAATGATTCTCGTCATGCATGATGATCTGGTTATAGCCAAAATAGTTAGCTTGGTACGATACAATGTACATAATTCAAGTTAGTGAACAACTATAACCAATCGTAGATTGCTCTGTTTTTAGTTAATTATTCATTCTGACTTAGGCCAAGTTTATCCCGATCATACAACAGAACGTCCTATTCTTACTAAGTTACTTATTTAAGTACAAACAACAAAAAAGAAATTTTTTATATTAAAAATTTAAAGAGGTTACAAAAGAGAGGTTACATAAACAATACTGATAGGAAGCAAGGCTAAAGGGTCAAGCGTCTGGAGTGCTGGAAGGACCCCCAGGTCCGAATCTGCTAGGAGGAAGGTCATCACCCCTGTAATTATTGGTCTGGTTTTCGAATTCCGGCTAGGTGATATCAATCTCTAGGTCGTTAGCCATGAACAGAGAATAATCTGTGTTTGGCAAGGGGCCAACATCAACTCCCTTGGTCTGAGCACCACTCTCTTCACCAGTGTGGAAAGCCAGTAAGGAAGACTTTGAAGGAAGCTATAAATACATAGGATTCCTTCCCGATGGATGTGTAATAGGCCTTCCACCTAATCCTCTTATTTTTGATGGCCACCAAGGACTTGTCTTTAAGTCTCTTGATAGTCCTGTCCCATTTTTGATTGGCCTCCCTTGTGGACCTCTTCTTGACACCAAAATATACTCAAGTAGTGGCCAGCCTTTTCTCAAATTCTCTTAGCATGAAAACAACGAAGGTTGGAGACCACTTGTAGTGATCAACGTTCTGGACTTCAAGGGCTGACCTGACCTCCTAGGAAAGCACCTCCATACTGACTTGTTGTTGTTCTAGATCACTTGCCAAGTGCTCATAATTGATCCGAGCCTCCTCAGATGCCTAATGCATCACAAACATGACTTGTTGAGCAGAGATAAGGTGTCTTGGGTAATCCATGTCTCCTCTTTGGATTTATTTGCTACCGTTTAAGCCATGATGACCCTCGACTCGAATTCAGCGCTTCGTAATTCTACCCTTGTGAACCTCTTCTCTAACTCAACATTCCGTGTAGTGAGCTCTTTTAGAGTTGTCTCAACAGCAAAAACCCTGCTCTGAACTTTGGCTATGGTCTTCCTTAGGGCGACCTCAGTCATGGTATGGGTCTTTAATTTCTCCTCGTCCTGCCTGACTTTGGACACACTGGAAAAATGAGGACTTGAGAGCATTATCCTTTTCAGCAATACCCTTCTTCAATTGAGATATCTCTACAACCTTCTTCTTTTGATCAGCCGAGGCTCAAGTTAGCTCCTCCACCTCTTGAAAGGAGAAGTGAACTAAGAAAACTAGCAAATACATAGGAAGCACTTACAAAGATTTCATTGTTGAAGATCATGTGGATTCACTTGGATGAACTAGCAGCCTTGGCTTCCCTCCAGTATCCAACACCAATATGCCCCTCGCTAGTTGACATTGATCGAAGCATGGAAAGGGGGTCGTTGTGAGAGCTACTTGAACTGGAAATAGGAAGACCCAGAAATAAAAGCAGTAGGTGGAGCTAAAGGAGTAGACCCATCATGGCTGGAAGCAGAAGTGATTTGGGGTGCTACAGGAGAGGTCGAGCATGTAACACTTTGCACCTTTGAAGTTTTAGCGCTCTCTCTAGCCAGAAAGGCAGTCGTAAGGACCTTAAAACCCTACCTCTCAGGGGCTTGACCTTCAGTAATATCATCCTAAGGAAGAGACGCAGAAGGTATGATAGAGGGGACAATCCCAGTTTGGCTTGCCCCTACAATTTCAGCTAGCTTGACTGCTGCACCTACCTTTGATTTGCACACTGTGAGGATTGCTTGCTCCTTAGTGACATCGATCAACTCCTCATTAGTAAATTGCTCCTCCAAGTTAGCCCCACCATCATCAGAGTCAAAGTCAGTAAAGACTATCTGACCTGTAATAAAAAACTGCGTTGGGGCATTGCCTAGGCGATGTATAGGCAGATCAGAAGAAGGGGCAATCAACTTGAACCCGAGAAGGCTCAGGATGAGAGGAAGGCATTGTCGGATCAACTGCCTTGATCAGAACAGATGGGAGAGAAGTAGATATTTTAGACACCCGATCGCCTCTTTTCTTCGATCGCTGCTCCCGTAGAATTTAATCAGTCAGGGTCTCCTGATCATCTTCATCTTCCTCATCCTCATCCAGGATGATAGGATCATTCCCCAGTTAGGAAGGCACCAAATCAACAACATATAGAGCCCATATTCTTTTACAGATGGCTTTCGGGGTAGATGATCCCTCTACAGTCTTGGCCACTTTACCACTGAGGATCTTTTCACCAGACTCTACCCTACGGGATTTATCCTTGACTTATCTCTGCTTGGCCTATCCCTAGTGGGTCTATCATGGCTCAACCTCTCCCTGTTAGACCTATCTCAATCAGACTTCTCTAGGGTAGATTGCACCCGAGTGGACCTTTCTATAGATGACCCTATTCTACCACTTCGGGGAGGAAGGGCATCATGACTACCTGTTTAAACTTGTCCAACAGGAATCGCCCGAGAGTCACGATCAGACTCATAAATGTGCTCTACCAAATCATGCTTAATGGGAGCAATTCCCTAAGTCACCTGATACAACAACCGCTTTCCTGCTAACTCGATCAAGGTTTTTAGCCTTTTCAGCTTGCTCATGAGCAATAATTGTAGGGAAAAAACGGTTCAAAACATAACGGAAGCATGAGAAATAAGAAAATTAGGGTTTGCGTATAAATAATTTTTTTCCCTTTTATGCAACGAGTACCTTAACCCTAGATTAATTGATGTATATAAAAAGTGCCGTATCTTTTTCTCTTGACGATTGAACAAGCGCCGAATTGATTCCGCAAGATCTTCAAATCTAATCACGAACGTGAATCACCTTGGAGAGTGGGCTCCCTTTCTTTAAATTGTATACTTAAGGAAGGAGAAAAACAAAATCTTTTCTTTGTTAGTTACAAATATCCTCCAAGAGAAAAATCCAAGAACGTCCCGTCACTTGTGAATTATCAATCAATTTGATTGAAACTTGTGTGAACCTTTATTTGATGTTGTGCACAAAACCCTTTTGATGTAAAGGATACTAGTATACTGTCGAAAACAAAAAGTTTCATTTTTTTGCATCTTGGCCAAATTCACACACTATTGCTTAGAGTTGATCGAATTTAATCTAGAGTAAAATCATATTTTTCTTCCTCAAAATTCCTATGATGGCCGAATTCTCTCCACAAAGAATTACCTAGGCTAGCCGAAATCTTCTCTTGAAATTGCCTTAGAGCTGGCAGAAAATCACATACATATATATAGCATCATAAATCCTCTCTTAAGAAGGATTTACATGGTTGGCAATAATCCTTTCCTTAGGTGGATTTATTGGGTAGTTAAGAATCCTTATCTAAAAGGAATTCTATCCTTTTGTATACATACATGGGCTGGCCGAATTTCATAGGTTATAGATTAGGATCAAAAATATTTTCCTAAGAAGGATTTACTTGATAGTTAAGAATCTTTTCCTTAGGGTGATTTACTTGGTGGTTAAGAATCCTTTTTCAAAAAGGAATTATATCCTCCACCAAGACTCCTAATCCAACTCAATAGTGTATTTGTAACCATATTAAAGACTTCCTAATTTTATTAGATCAATAACTTCTTTTATTTATCTACTTATCAAATATAGTCTTTAATATTAATTATACTACTAACAATAGTATAATTTTAGGAGACCATCTCTTATTAGGAAAAAGATTTTGACTTTTAATTAAATAATTAATTAGCAAACAAATTAATTAATTTCTATTTAATTAAAAAATAAAATAAAAATAATTTAATTTAAGCTATTCTTAATAGACTTGCCGCCAAACACATGTATATGGCCCAAATATTAATTTTCTTATTTTATTAAATCCATTGGACCTTAATAAAAAGTCCACATGTGAACTAGGCCTATTACTACAAAAAGAAACAAGTTCACATGCCTTAATACAATTCTAGATGAACCCCTAAATTGGTCCGATAGAATATATCAAGTGATCCATGCAAGTTCGTGTGGATTGGGGATCTTGGCGAGCTATCTAATTAAAGCTTCAATAGACACAACCCAATCACAATCAACAAATGATTCACTTAGGTCTGATCTATTTAATTTTAGTTCATTCCACTAAAGAACTAAAATTGAACTCTTAAATAAAGATAGAATAAGTTGATGTTACTCATTCATACCCTAGACAACCTTATTGGAGAAAGTGTATCCTCGTGAAGAATACCAGTAATCGCCAAGAGCTCATAGACCACCTATAGCTCTCCAAGTTACCGTATTTACTCATATGACCACATTTTGAACTTGGATATTTTGACTTGTCCAGAAGCCATGTTTCAATAGACACTATTGAAAACTTAACGTTATGATTTAATATCCAATACCTCAAAACATCCATATGATGGTATTCTACTCTCATTAAATAAATGGAGCCATAATGTCCATATCTATACATGAAGTCCACTATCGATTAACAATTGAATACCACCAAACTATCAAAGATAGACTATGCTATATAATCGTACTCATTGATAGCTCAAATGATAACATTTGCAACCATAAGTCCATCATTTATCTCAGGATTAAGATAGACACTCCGTTTGTCTTCAAATGAAAACTTTTATCGATTGACGGTTCTAGTTAACGTATTTCATTTTGATCCTATTCAATGCACTCAGTGCATTAGATTCTTTTGCCAAAAGACACCACACTTTGATGATTTTACACTCATCATAACACATTTTATCCCACTCTAATGCTAGCAAAAGAATCTAGAACTTTGACAAGATAAAGGCGCCCAATCTTTTATCTTAGGTTGTGAATATTATTCAAGACTAACTAAAGAATTGTGTCTACCTCATACATATCAAGATGTATGAACAATTCTTCTTTTCTCATAGTCTTTTGACCTTATGATTATTTACTTTTGACAATTATAATAATTAAACTATAAATGCTATATGATTTGTCAAACTAGAAATCACTTTATTAATATGAAAAGATTGTCAAATACATTATTATACTCTTGCTATTGAGCATAGTCCTGACAATCTCCCACTTGCTCTATAGCAAATCTGTCATATCTCTCATCCCCATGTTCTCTAGATGCCCATTAAAACTCTTTTGTGGAAGAGCCTTTGTAAAGGGTTCAGCTAGATTTTCTGTTGACGCGATCTTGGTAATCGTCACGTCACCCCTATGCACAATTTCCCTTAGAAGGTGATACTTTCTTTCAATGTGTTTCCCTCTCTTATGACTCATTGGTTCTCCCGAATTAGCCACTGCTATACTATTGTCACAATAGATAGTGATATGCTTATTCGCATAAGAACCCACTTCTAAGTCAATCAAGAATTGGCGGAGCCAGACAGCCTCTTTAGCAGCCTTGCATGCGGTAACATACTCGGCTTCCATGGGTGAATCTGCAATACAAGATTTCTTCATACTCCTCAATATGACTGCCCCTCATCCAATAGTAAACACAGATCCTGATGTTGATCTCCTTGAGTAAGAATCTGACTGAAAATCAGAATCTGTATACCCAATGGGAGTTAAATCCCCTTCAGAGTATACAAGCATATAATCTCTCGTTCTTCTAAGATACTTGAAAATATGCTTGACTGCCATCCAGTGATTAGGACCAGGCTTCGATTGAAACCTACTAACTATGCCCACAATAAAACAAATATATGGTCTAGTACAGAGTATTGCATACATGAGACTTCCCACTGTCGATGCATATGGAACCCTACTCATGAATTGCTCTTCATGCTCATTCTTAGGAACTTGTTCCTTAGAAAGTTTGATTCCATGTCTGAAAGGTTACATACCTCTCTTGGAATCTTGCATGGAAAACCTATACAAGATTTTATCTATGTATGAAGCTCGGGATAATGCAATCGTTCTATTCTTTCTATCCCTTATGACTTGGATGCCAAGAATATAACTTGCTTCTCCTAAGTCCTTCATATCAAATTGTTTTGCTAACCATTCTTTTATTGATGTCAGTACACCTACATCATTTTCGATGAATAGTATATCATCAACGTAAAGAACTAGGAAAACCAACTTGTCGCCTTTAATCCTTTTGTACACACAAGGTTCATCAAGGTTTTGAATAAATCCTAAACTTTTCACGGCTTGATCGAACCTTATGTTCTAGGATGTAGATGCTTGCTTCAATCCATATATTGATCTTTACAACTTGTATACACTTTCCTCTTGGCCCTTTTCAGTGAATCCTTTTGGTTACATCATGTAGATGCTTTCGTCAAGACTTCCATTAAGGAAAACTATCTTGATGTCCATTTGCCAAATCTTTAGGTCTAGAGATGCCGCAATGGATAAGAGTATCCTAATGGATTTAATCATGGTCACAGGAGACAAGGTTTCTTCATAATCGATACCTTCCCTCTATGTATAACCTTTAGCTACCAATCTAGCTTTAAAGGTTTCCACCTTTCTATCCATTCCTCTTTTCCTCTTGTATACCCACTTGCACCTGATGGGCTTTATCCCTTTATGCAAGTCTACAAGAGACCAGACTTTTTTTTTGAACATAGATTCAATTTTAGTTTACATTACCTTTTCCTAATTACGACAATCAACATCTTCCATAGCTTCCTTGTACGTATAGGGATCATCGTCGTTCGAAAGATTCTCTACAGATTCTCCTAGATAGATATATCTTTCAGGTTGTCTAACAACCCTCCCACTATGACGAGGTATGGTAGATTGTTGATCTTGTGTTGGTATGGAACTTACAATTGAGCTTGGTTGCTAAACCTCTTATGGAATTGTATCTCCTGAAAGTTCATTCAGGACAATTCTACTTTTAGGCACAAAATTATTCATATAGTCCTCTTCCAGAAATTTAGCATTTGTTGAAACAAATACTTTAAGATCTGACGGACTATAGAAATAATATCCTTTTGTTCCTTTTGTTCCTTTTGGATACCCTACAAATATGCATGTTTCTGAACGGGACTCCATCTTTTCTGTCTTTCCTTTTAACACATGCACAGGACATCCAAATATCCTTAAGTGTTGTAAACAAGGCTTTCGCCCGGTCCACAACTCATGCGGTGTTGTAGGAAACCTACTTAGATGGTACATCATTTAGAATGTACATTGCGGTTTGTAAAGCATATCCCTAAAAGAATTAGGGAGCGTTGAATAACTCAACATAGACCTAACCATGTCCAAAATAGTTATATTTCTCCTTTTTGCCACCCCATTTTGTTGAGGTGTGCTTGCTGCAGAAAACTAAGAAACTATCCCATTATCAATAAGATATTGCTAAAACTCACCAGATAGATATTCTCCACCACGATCAGACCTCAAGATTTTTATACGTTTCACAAGCTGATTTTCTACTTCAGCTTTAAATGCTTTGAACATATCAAAAGCATCCGATTTATGTCTCATGAGATACACATAGCCAAGACTTGAGTGATCATCCGTGAAAGTGATGAAGTACTCATATCCACCTCTAGCTTGAATGCTCATGGGTCTACACACATCAGTGTATCAATCCTAAACATTCGATGGCTCTTGTGCCTTTGGTCATAAATGACCTTTGGTCATTTTACCTTCCAAACAAGATTCACAAGTTGGTAGATCATCAACCTTTAAGTCACTTAGAGGTCCGTCACTTACCAATCTTTTAATTCTATTAAGGTTAATATGACCTAGGCGCAAATGCCATAGGTCGGTTTCATCTTTTGATAATTTTACTCTTTTATGATTAGGTTCCGTTGATTCCATGACTAACAAGTGAGAGATATTTATATGCAAGTAGAATAAACTGTTTTCCAATGTACCTTTACAAACAAATTTGTTATTCTTACTAATAATAAAACCTTTATTAAAAGTAACCGTATATCCAAATTTATTAAAACAAGAGACCGAAACTAAACTCCTCTTGAATTATGGTACATAATAAACGTTTATTAAAACTAAATGCCTATAAGAATCTAAATTGATTCTAATATCTCCCATTACACTAGTAGAAACCAACGCTCTGTTGCCTAAATGCAAGTTGAATTCATTCTTTTTTAGTCTATTCATTTGACCAAATTGCTTTTTCTTCTGCTGTTTCTTAACCTTCTAACGGGTCTTAACAGTAGCAACTTTACCAACCATATGAATCTCTTGACCTTTAACTTTCACAAGGATCTTCTCAATGCTTTTGTCATCTCGAATCAACCCAAGTTGGCTAAAGAAAACCCGTCAAACCCCCGACTGAGATAGCGTAAACAATTGGGTAGGAAGGTCCACTCGGGGTTGTCAAGATGGTTGGGGCTAAGGTTGTGATCAGGTAAAACCGTTGATCGGGGGAAGTGAATTTGGTTAGGTGTAACAGGTGGTCTGTTGCATGACACATGGATTGCACTTAGGTTCAATGAACTTATGACTCAAATGGGTAGAGAATGAACCCTAATTAAGTAATATGTCTAGAAGCATACTTTGATTAGGAGGTAAATTTCCTTATAGATATCAAAGTCCATACTAGGTAAGAAATCCAACACAATCAACGCAAAACAAGGAAGAAGGATAACAAGACTCCAATAACTTAGAGTTTTGGTTAAATACGGGAATTTTCTTTACTTGTATACCAAGAATTAGGGTTCTACGCATGTATAAATAGGCCCTAATGGTGCCCATAAAAAAGTTAAGGTCAATTAAGCTTATAAGAGGGCAAGCGAGATTGTACGTGTAAATTTTATCAACCTAGTGGAATTTTCTCACCATTACCAAAAACCGTAGATGTTTCCCTACCTTGGGGTTTTGCTACGTAAAATCTTGTGTTTTTCCTGCTTTTTATTCATTTATGATTATAGTTCGATTGTTTATTCATATTACTTGTTTTATAAGTGATTAATCCAAAAATCACCATTGAAAGAACTTGAATTTGTGCTGATGATATTCCATATTGAGTTTCGGTCATTTCGATTACTCATTCATTAAGTTTCGAGTTCAAATTGGGAAGTTAAGAAACTTTCTGCGTCGTTATCGCTCAATGTTTTCATCTTTGATTTTCAAGTTGAATTCTATATTTTTTATGAAAGTTTTCTTGACGTCCTTGTGCATGAGAGAGTCCCGATTTGTAATCTGAAAACTAATTCAAACTAGGAGTTCATAGGCCAGGAAATGGCCAATGAACGCGAATGAGTGCTAGGGGAGGAAAGGAACCAAGCAAGAGGCCCAAGCTCGTCTCCCCGTGGAGGCGTGTGACCTCCATGGGAAGAGCAACCCTTTGCCCCTGTGGAGCCCGTACGCCTCCATGAGGATGCAGAGGTGGCTTACTTGATGGGTTGCTCAATCTCTCTTTTCTTTCCCTCATTTATAAACCACTTTCTATCGTTTCATTCCATGAAGAAAAAATTGAAAAACACAAGTGCAGAAATTTTCTCTCCAATTTTCCTATCTTTCAAACACGATAACTCTCTCATTTGGAGTCCGAATCCATTTCCATAATATTTTGGAGTCATTTGATTAAGATTTCTGCTAGCACCAGTCACAAAAATGAGGCTGTATTTTTTCATAAAAGGTATTGATTTCTCTCTTGAGTTTGATCTTCAAGTCTTTAATCTCCTTGGTTTTTCTTCTTCTACATATGTATGTTTGATGTGTAAACATTGATTAAAGCAAAGAACTCTAATAGAGCTAGATTGAGCTTTATTTAACATGCATATTGAGTTAGAATTCTTAAATCTTTGTTTTCATAAATTTGTGTAGTTGTATTATGCTAGCTTCAAATCTAAGGCTATTTGTGTAATTTGATTAACATTGAAAAGTGTATGTTTTCTAAGGGATAATATCATCATTTTACACTTTCAATATGATTAATTCCCCAATTTAGACATAATTTCGTTCGCTCGCTTAAATAGATGTGTTGTGTAGTAATCAGTGTATTTTTCTTAGTATTTCAGAGGTAATTCGATCAATTCAGAATTATGGAGAAGTCAGATGGCAAAACAAACATCGTTTTCAAGTTTAGAACGTCAAAAACCTTAGGAAGGCCACGAAGGACATTTTTGTAATTTTGACTATTCACTGTTCATATTTGACTTTCACTGTTCACAGTTGACTTTCACTGTTCCTGATGATGTGGCACATTCCAATTGGACTGAACTGCGAGTGCACCATACATGCGACTGCAGAGAGTCACATTCTAGAAGTCGGTGCACTGTTCTTAGTTGACTTTCTAGAAGATTATTGACCGATGACGCGACACATTTCTATTGGCCTAAATTGTGAAAGCACCGTACATGTGCTGCAGAGAATAATATTCTAGAAGCCGATGCACTGTTCACTATTGACTTTCACGGATGCGTTTACTGTTCACTGTTGACTATTCACTGATGACGTGGGGCAATCTGGACGCTACATTCTAAATTCATTCGATGGTCAATTTTCATTTGTATTTTGTATAAATAGGGGACTTCTCCCCCTAATTTGCATATTCTGAATCCAAATCTGATATTAGATTTGTGAAATTCTCTCTCTTTTGTTCTCAAATCCTCAGTTTAAATAAAATATTTATTTTCTAGTTAAATTATGTCTGGCTAATTTTAGATAGCTGGGGCCAAAGGTGATACTGTTGGTATAGAAAATATGATCCAATAATGGTAAGTTTTTTACTCACTGTAGTCAGACAGATATTGTCTAGCACAGTGAGTACTTTTACCTATATTTATCAGAGAGTGGTTTCTCCCCTCTGATCTTTGTGGAGTTTTTGACTCACTGTAGACAGACAGATATTGTCTAGCACAATGGGTACTTTTACACATATCTATCAGAGAGTGGTTTATCCCCTCTAATCTTTGTGAAGTTTTGACTCACTGTAGACAGACAGATGTTGTCTTACATAGTGAGTACTTTTACGCATATCTATTAGAGATTAGTCCGTGGTTCGACCCGGTCTTACCGGTTAATTTATTACTTTGACACTCTTATACTTGGGAGTATAAACACTTTTTTAGGACGTGTCAAGTTTTTGGCACCGTTGTCAGGGAGGTAAGTCCACCTTTTCTTTGTAGAAGTAATTTCTTTTTATTTTTATTTTAGTTTTGCTACTTTTTTTCCATCTTCTTTGTTCTTATTTTGTATTCAATTTTGCATCACTCATCTCAATCATAAACTTCACCCACTTTAAAAAAAAGCACTTGTAATCATTAATCAAATTTTTGCATTTTAGTCCTTTAACTTTTTATTTGCATTTTAGCTTAGATCTAGTTTGTATTTGCATATAGGTCATTTTTTTCTTTTTTGCATATCAGTTCCTGTAATTATCATATTTTCACTTTAGTCCTTATATTTATAATTATTTGCACTTTTGCCCCAACACTTATGTATATTTGCGTTTAAACCCCTAAAATTTTGCATCTTGTTATTTTTATCACTTTTTCTTTTATTTTCTTCATTTTTGTGTATTTCACCTCCATGAACCCTCATTAAATTTGCATGAGACGTTGGTCTCGAACATCTAGTGGTAGATTAATTAGGAGATCACAATCACCCACATTCACCAACAACATGGCTGAAAACCCACTTAGACATCCAGTAGGAAACCAAGCCGAAAACCTTTTAAACAACCTTGACAACATATCTCAACACAGCAACCATCTGCCTTATGTTGACCTTGACCAACACATTAACCAAAATCCACCTAGAACTCTTAGAGACTACATGAATCCCACACTTACTAGAGCACCTTCATGCATAGTTTTCCCACAAAATGCAACACACTTTAATTTTAAACAGGGAATCATTCAACTTTCACCTAATTTTCACGGTCTTGAATCTGAAAACCCATATTTGAGGAAGTCTGTAACACTTACACTGGCCAAAATGTTAGCATGAATATAATCAGGCTTAAGTTTTTCCCTTTTTCCGTAAAAGATAAAGCTAAAACTTGGTTACAAAAAGACTCTTAGAAAATACAGATTTTCAAAAAAAATCTGCCGTCTTTTTTGACCCTTGCTACAAAGGTGAGTAAACAAATCTTTTGCTTTTGACTTTATTTGTGTTTGCAATTATTATTTTTGTCTTTATTTGCTTTTACGTTTTGAATTTTTGCAGGATTAATTTCTAGGTTCAGTTTTTGCTTGGTGTGTTTTGTTATATAACCCCTGTTAAGTGGCGGATAATGGTACTCCATGATCATTCAAGTCGGTTTAATTCAGTTTCCCAAATAATTGATCCTCAAATTAAGGCATGGACGAAATTTTCACAAACCTGCGAAAACATTTTCCATCGTTGCCCCAAAATGCTCTGAAAAAGATTTACAAAGCACGTTCCGAAAGATTACGCTTACTGATGATAAACAAAATTCCTGTTGAAATTCGCTGGTTGATCGAAGCTAAGGTACGTCTAGCAGGTGAGTCTGCTGATTCATTTATATCTTACATGCCTGGTTTTGGAAGAAGTAACCTTGCAAAAAAAATGAGGAGCTAAGAAGTTAGGGGTTGCTGGTCACAAATGTGCACGTACAACTTGCAACACACGTTGTCGTTCTTTAGGAATGGTGTCTAATGATCGGGAAGATAAAATTTTATTCATTAGGCATGGTTTGCGTAGAGAGTCATTGGATAATATCCTAACGACTCTTGATGCACATCCTAGCTGATATGTGCAAATTGCAATTGACCGATTATGGCCACAATTTCAGAAAGAACATGCATAATATAGTCTTGGGAATCTGACTTTAAAAGACCATGTTTGCCAATTTATAAGAAAATTGTATGTGAAGCATATCCCTGACCCATAAAGGGCGTTAAAGCTGTTTATGGACGTAAAACCAGAGGAAGATGTGAGCCACAATCACAACTACCAGTAAATATCCTTTTGTTTTTATTATCTTTTTCCTTCCGTATTTAATGTATTTTCTAATTATTGTTGTTAACTTTTGATTTTTGAACCATTTGGATATAATATCATTGACAAATACGTCGCCCTATACATATAGGTGTATTATTGTGTTACCTTTACGGGATCTATAAATACAAGCATTTGTTTTCCTTTTTGCTTCAAGCACTCATAAACATTCAAAAGAAAATTTCAGAGAGTGCATTAATGGCGTCACCTTCAACTAAACGATTCACAAACATTTGTGTGTTTGGTGGCACCAATTATGGGAAATACAGAGAGTTTGTTGATGATGCAACTCATCTTTGTAATTTTTTGACTGAGCGAAAAATACACCTAGTGTATAGAGGAGGTAACTTGGGATTAATGAGGTGTGTTTCATGAGCTGCACGAGACAGAGGTAGTCAAGTTCTGGGTATTGTCCCAAAACCTATGACCGCAGCAGACATCATCGAAAAGACAAACGGTGAAGAGCTAGTTGTTTCAGGTATGCCTGAAAGATTGATTGCTATGTTACATCATGCTGATGCGTTTATAGCTTTGCCAGGTGGTTTTTGAACCTTAGAAGAAATCTTTACAATAACATTCTAGGCGCAACTACACATCCATGAGAAACCCATCGGTTTGTTGAATGTTAATAAATTTTATGATGGCTTGCTTTCATTTCTTAATCATGCTAAAAAAAATTATTACATTCCACCTTCAATTCGAAAAATCTTTATCTCTGCTTCAAGTCCTCATGAGCTGATTGACCAGTTACAAGCTTTTAATTATGAGCCAGATCCCTCAACCTTCAAAATAGATTGGTCCATTGATGAAGAGAACAAGAAACACATAATTGATCTGAATCTCAGTTTGTGATTGTCCCATGGTTTTTATGCATTTTATTTTCCTTTATTTTGTATTTCTTTTGTTGTTTTGCAGGATTTTATTGTCTTTCAAGTTGTTCAGGTGATATCTTTTAAACCTTACCTCTTTCTAAAGACATTGGGGAAAATGTCTCGTTCTGGTTGGGGGGAGAGGATAATTGATTCAATAACTTTTGTTTTTTTTAAAAAAAAAAAACTAACTTTTGACCATTTTTTTAAAGATGACCGAGTAAGGAGATCCTTTAGATACTTCTGACACAAATTTTTGTAGTTCTGATGCATTTTTCCTCTCTTTTGACTATTCAAATTTATAAACTCTCCATTGTGATATCACTGACTAATCCTTTAGTTCATTAAGTCATCTTGAGAAATTTTTCGAACTATTCAAGACACACACGCACATTGACATGTGATTATGTGCAGTAAGTTAAGATTTTGCGATATTTAGTTCTGAAACATCATTCAAGGGTAACAACCGAAGGCAGTGGTCTTGTTTAAAAAAATATATAGTAATAATAATAATAATAATTTTGTGTGTTGTGACCAAACATTTTACTTAGTAGCCGGGCCTCATGCCTCAGTAAGCATACAATGTTCGCGTAAAATGGTGAAGTCTAGATAAGAATAAAGTGCAGTTTTGTAACCTCTTTAACTCAAGCAATTAAGTCCGAGGAGTGCTTTAACACCTAATGCCCTAAGACTAACTGGTTTGAGAGTCATTGACCCAAAGCTCGTTACACGGGTTAAAGAGAAAGCTTAAGGGAATTGTACTAAAAAAAACACCTGCAATCCGAGTAATTAAGCCCGTAGGAGTGTTTTAACACTTAATGCCCTAAAGCCAACTAGTTTGGGAGTCATTTTCCTAAAGCTCGCTACATGGATTAAAGATAGAATGTTTGTTTTCAATTTTGTTATATTTTCTAGTTAAAAAAAAGAAATAAAAAGTAGAAGAAGAAAAAAAAACTACTGCCTAAGGAAGAAGCCCTGATGAGATTTTAGAATGGAAATGTTGCTTGATTTCAATTGAATCTCATAGTTATTGTGTTGATCTTTATAGAGCACAAGAAAGTTTGATTGATAACTCAATTGATGATTGGTTGTCAAAGGGTGAGAAAAGAGGTATGGGAGAGTTTGTCTATTTGGTAGTTTAGAGATTTGAATTTGAGTTTTTACTATTTTCGCTTTAGTTGCTAGGGACTAGCAATAAGTTGGTTGGGGGTGTGATTAACACTGAAAAGTGTATGTTTACTAAGGGATAATATCATCATTTTACACTTCAAATATGTTTAATTCCCTAATTTATACATTATTTCGTTCGCTCGCTTAAATAAATGTGTTGTGTAGTAATCAGTGTATTTTTCTTTATATTTCAGAGGTAATTCGATCAATTCATAATTATGGAGAAGTCAGATGGTAAAACAAACATCGTTTTCAAGTTTAGAACATCAAAAACCTTAGGAAGGCCACGAAGGGCATTTTTTTAATTTTAACTATTCACTATTCACAGTTGACTTTCACTGTTCCTGATGACATGGCACATTCCTATTGGACTGAACTGTGAGTGCACCATACACGCGACTACAGAGAATCACATTCTAGAAGTCGGTGCACTGTTCATAGTTGACTTTCCAGAAGATTATTGACCGATGACGCGTCACATTTCTATTGGCCTAAATTGTGAATGCCCCGTACACGTGCTGTAGAGAATAATATTCTAGAAGCCGGTGCACTGTTCACTATTGACTTTCACGGATGCGTTTACTGTTCACTGTTCACTGTTCACTGTTCACTATTCACTATTCACTGATGTCGTGGCGCAATCTGGACGCTCTATTCTAAATTCATCTGATGGTCAATTTTCATCCGTATTTTGTATAAATAGGGGACCTCTCCCCCCTAATTTGCATATTCTGAGTCCAAATATGATATTAGATTTGTGAAATTCTCTCTTTTGTTCTCAAATCCTCAGTTTAAATAAAATAGTTATTTTCTAGTTAAATTATGTCTGGCTAATTTTACATAGATTAGGCCAAAGGTGATACCGTTGGTATAGAAAATATGATCCAATTATTGTAAGTTTATAATTTTTTTGCTTTCTCCCCTCTGATCTTTTTGAGTTTTTGACTCACTATAGTCAAACAGATATTGTCTAGCACAGTGAGTACTTTTACTCATATTTATTATAGAGTGATTTCTTCCCTCTGATCTTTGTGGAGTTTTTGACTCACTGTAGACAGACAGATATTGTCTAGCACAGTAGGTACTTTTACATGTATCTATCAGTGAGTGGTTTATCTCTTCTAATCTTTGTGGAGTTTTGATTCACCGTAGACAGACAGATGTTGTCTAGCACAGTGAGTACTTTTACCCACATCTATCAGAGAGTGGTCAGTGGAGTGGAATACCCTCCCATTAATCTGGACTAAATATTAATTATTGGATCATATTTGAATTACCAACAATGGATCCCTTAGCCCCAGTTTTAATTTTAATTGATTTACATTTTTTAGAACAAACTTATAAATTAATCTAGATAATTAATTCTACAAGGACAAGTGAACAACCTCCCTATGGTTCGATCCGGTCTTACCGGTTAATTTATTATTTTGACACTCTTATACTCGGGAGTAGTAACACTTCTTTAGGACGTGTGAATTCTTAAATCTTTGTTTTCATAAATTTATGGAGTTGTATTTTGCTAGCATCAAATCTAGGGCTATTTGTGCGATTAATTGATCTTATTTCTGTGATTGATAGCCTTTTCATGTGTTAGATCAATTGAATTGAATATTTGTTGAAATAACACATTTGATTGTTGATTTAGAGCTTGTTTGAGTCTAAGAGAATATCTTGTGATATAAGCTCTAAATATTGTGCTAGAAATTCATTTATGAATTTATTAATTGATTCTAGCATTTTTACTTGATTGAACATAATCTTGGTGTTTCACATACTCTAGATTGATTATTCGTATTATAAGTTCTAGAAAAAATTGTTTTGTTCTTTTATTGATGAAAATCTAGTTCTTCATGATTTATGCCTAATCTACACATTTCATATGTACATGCATCATTTGCTTGATTACATTGTTTTTAGGATTGCAAACTTGAAAAACATATTACATGTGCTCACTGATTCATTTCTAGTTTTCGTAGGATATATCGATCATATATACTATGTTGTGTGTGTTTGCATCATTTGCATTTACTTAGATCATTTACCTTGCAAAAGTCTGAAAGTCTCAATTTGAAGAGTGATTATTTGATTAGAGCATGGAAGTCCTGGCTAGAGTCGTGAGCACTTGGATAGCTAAGCATGGAAGTTTTGACTAGGATTGGGGTGATCCGGCTAGTTAAGCAAAGTGGCATCTCTTTCATTGTGTAGGGTTGAAGGGTAGATTTCTAGGTGAAGTGGTCACTTGAGAGATTGTATCTTTTTTTATCTTAATAGTGAAAGGTGTTTGCCGGTGGTTGTGGAATCAACCCTGGATATTTCCTCTTCGGAGGTTTTACCACTTAAAAATCATGTGTTAATTTTCTCTATCCCTATCTCTTGATATTTGTATATGTGTTGATATATATCTTGTTTGGTGTTGATATATATCTTGTTTGATATATTTGTAATTGATATCCATTTTATATCAAGCTATATATATGTTCAAGGCTTATGTTTGATAGCCTATGTACAAATTGAGTTCGTATCGAATGCAAGTTGTAATCTAAATTGGCTTTGTTTGATCAAGCTTATCTTTGTTGAATTGATTGTGCTTGTGTTTGATTAATAAATTGTGATACAAGCTATCTAGAGGGACAAACTTATGTTCATTTCAAGGGAATGAAAAAAGGTGTAATAACCTATTCACCCTTCTCTAGGTTAGCTTAAGATAAATTAACCGTGTTTGTATTTTCATTTGGTATCAGAATGGGTCACTAGATTGCACTTAGTGAGATCCCGGGTTACACTCATGGTAATTTGTAAAGCTTTGAAGCATTGGGACTTCAAGATGATGTAATAGCGAAAGGAGCTTCAAATACAAGGCCACCATTACTTAAGGGTAACAACTATGGGTTTTGGAAGTTGAGGATGAAAGCCTACATCCGTTCCATTGATGAAAGGACATGGATGGTTGTGGAAGAAGGCTATACACCTCCTAGTAAGGTTTTAGAAGATGGCATCGAAATTTCCAAACCTAGAAGTGCATGGATGGCAAATGATTTTGAGATTGCTAGATGGCACCATCATGCTATGAACACCAAATTTGGAGGAGTGGATAGACACCAATTCTCCTACATAAAAAATTTTCAATCTGCCAAGGAGGCTTGGGACACTCTCCAAGTCATAAATGAAGGCACATTACCCGTAAGAAAGTCTAGGCTTCAATTGTTGACTTCACAGTTTGAAAGCTTGCAAATGTGTGATGAAGACTTGTTTAAAGACTTCCAATTTTTGTCTTCTTAACCAATGTCAAGCACTTGGAGTGCCAATCTCTAGAGAGCTATCTAAATTGAAAGATCCTAAGATCTCTCCCTAAGAGATTCAAGGCTAAGGTTACGACCATAGAAGAAAGCAAGGATGTCGATTGCTAAAGCAGTGATGAATTGCTTGGGTCTCTCCAAACTTATGATGAAATTCCCTTAATGTGTGTCTATCCTAATCTAGAGGGGGGTGAATAAGTTTTAATTCAATCGATTACCAACTTTTCAAATTAATCAATGTTAATAAATTTACCTCATATTATCAAGCATTCAATAAAACATAATTATGCATAAAACAGTAAAAACACACGATATGATTTATTTGAGAAACCCTTCAACTAGGAAAAATTCACGGACTAACCACTTAGCCACACACGGTCCATAAAATCCAGCACTCGAATAAAAGTTTACAACCTAGGTTGACCTCCCTTCACACCAACCATAGTTACTAACCCTTTCACTCTACCCAACGGGCCTATAATAGTGATCTTGGACCAACAAGCTTATGCACTAAACCAATTAGACACAATACTTAACAATCAAAGAAGAGATAAAGCAACCTAGGTTGACCTCCCGTCACACCAACCATAGTTACTAACCCTTTTACTCTACCCAACGGGCCTATAATAGTGATCTTGGACCAACAAGCTTACCAACAAGCTTATGCACTAAACTACTTAGTCACAATACTTAACAGTCAAAGAAGAGATAAAGCAACCTAAGTAAATATATAAATATTCTAGATGCAAAAACATAAGGTTAACACATTTAAGCCTATCTAAGGATTTAAAGATAACAATGAATGCAAATCTTAGATATCAATTATCTAAATGCAAATGCAAATAGATTTAGCTAGAAGGGCAAAATGGTACTAAATCCTCGCAATCAATAAACACAAAATCTCAACAAACAATCAACAACCCAAACATGTTATAAATGCAATTAAACTCAAAGACATGCATTAAATCAACAATAAATGCTATTCCTAGGTAAACATGGCATAGGAATGAAGCTAGACAATCTAGGGCATGTAGAATTTACGAAGTCAAGAAATATATGAAGACCAATGCTTGAAGATGCAAGGATGAAGCTAGATGGTCATGGGATGGAAGCATGGTTGAGTAAGTTGAGTTCTTGGAGCTCTCTCTAACTAGGATTCAATTTCTTTCTTAAGGAAATTTAATTTTAGAGCTACTTAGGTCATAAATGGTGAAGAAGATGATATATACATACATATATACATATATATATATATATATATAAGAAAAATGTTGCTCAATGAAAAGATAAAATAGCCCCTAAACTACGTCTTCCGTGGGAGACTCTGCATCTCGGGGAAAGACCTGAAAGGCTTTATATGGGTAACTCTGTGGGAGGCTCTAGCAAAGACATGTCCCACAAAAACCACTAGAGAGTTCTTCGTAAGACAGTGGGAGGCTCGCTCGAGCGGAAGATGCAGAACATGAATACTAAATAGATTTTGAAGGGATTATTTAGGGAATACAAGCAAGACAAAATGACACACCAAACAAGCAAGGAAGAGACAAGAAATGGATGCACATATGTTGTTGGGATTATGCTCGATAGCAAGAGGATAATAATGTATTTGACAATCTTTTCATATTAATAAAGTGATTTCTAGTTTAACAAATCTTATAGCATTTATAGTTTAATTATTATAATTGTCAAAAGTAAATAATCATAAGGTCAAAAGACTATGAGAAAAGAAGAATTGTTCATACATCTAGATATGTATGAGGTAGACACAATTCTTTAGTTAGTCTTGAATAATATTCACAACTTAAAATAAAGGTTGGGCGCCTTTATCTTGTCAAAGTTGTAGATTCTTTTGCTAGCATTTGAGTGGGATCAAATGTGTTATGATGAGTCTAAAATCATCAAAGTGTGGTGTCTTTGGGCAAAAGAATCTAGTGCACTGGGTGTACTGAATTGGATCACAGTGAAATACTTTATCTAGAACCGTTAATGGATAAAAGTTTTCATTTGAACAAATCAGAGAGTCTATCTCAGTCCTGAGACAAATGATGGACTTACGGTTGCAAGTGTTATCATTTGAGCTATCAATGAGTATGATTATATAGCGTAGTCTATCCTGGATAGTTTGGTGGTATTCATTTGTTAATCGATAGAGGACTTCATTTATAGATATGGACATCATGGCTCCATTTATTAAATGTGAGTAGAATATCATCATATGTATGTTTTGAGGTATTGGATATTAAATCTTAATGTTAAGTCTTCAATAGTGTCTACTGAAATATGGCTTCTGGATAAGTTTAAATATCCAAGTTTAAAATGTGGTCATATGAGTAAATATGGTAACTTGGAGAGCTATAGGCAATCTATGTGCTCTTGTCGATTACTGGTATTCTTCACGAGGATACATTATCTCTAATAATATTGTCTAGGGTATGGATGGGCAATATTAACTTATTCTATCTTAATTTTAGAGTTCAATTTTAGTTCTTTAATGGAATGAACTAAAATTAATAGATCGGACCTAAGTGAATCATTTGTTGATTGTGACTAGGTTGTGTTTATTGGAGCTTAAATTTAGATACCCCGCCAAGATCCCCAATCCACACGGTCTTGCATGGATCACTTGATATATTCTACTGGACCAATTTATGGGTCCATCTGGAATTGTATGAAGGCATGTGGACTTGTTTCTTTTTTAGTAAGAATGGATCTAGTTCACATGTGGACCTTTTATTAAGGTCCAATGGATTTAATAAAATAGAAAAAAAATATTATGGCCCATTTATAGGTTTGGACGACTAGGGCTCGTAAAAAAGCTTGTTATATTGTTTTTTATTTTATTATTTAATTAAATAGAAATTAATTAAATTGTTAATTAATGAATTATTTAATTAAAAGTCAAAAAAAAATTCCTATTAGGAGAAGGTCTCCTAATATTATACTATTGTTGGTAGTATAATTAACATTAAAGACTATATTTGATAAGTAGATAAATAAAATGAATTATTTATCCAGTCAAATTAGGAAGTCTTTAATTTGGTTACAAATACACTATTTGAGTTGGATTACGAGTCTTGGTGCGTAAAAGTAAAAGAAATCTTTCATTGAAAAGGATTCTTTGTCACCAAGTAAATCCACCTAATGAAATGATTCTTGCCCACCAAGTAAATCCTTCTTATGAAAGGATCTGTATGCCTATTTATACTACCTCTAAATTTCGGCCAAGAAGAGATGATAAGCTCAAAAATTCGTGCAAGCCAAAGCAAATTTAGAGAGAGGAAAAATTCGGCCATTACATAATTCTAATAAGAAAAATTCGGCTAAGCCCTAGTTTTTCTTCAGAATTTTTCTTCAAGAGTTTTCGGCAACCATGGAATTTTGAGTATAGAAAATTCGGTTCTTGCTCTAGATAAATTCTTCCAACTCTAAAGAAAGAAGTGCGTGAATTCGGCCAAGAAGGAAAAAAAAGGAACGTACTTATTTTCAATAGTACACTAGTATCCTTTACATCAAAAGGGTTTTGTGTACAAAATCGAATCGGGTTCACGTGAGTTTCAATCAAGTAGATTGATAATTCACAAGTGACCGGACGTTCTTGGATTTTCTCTTGGAGGATTATTGTGACTAACAAAGAAGAAGATTTCGTTTGTTTCCATCCTCAGGTATACAAATTAAAGAAAGGGAGCCCACACTCCTAGGTGATTCAAGTTCGTGATTGGATTGGAAGATCTTTTGGATTCAATTCTGGGCTAGTTCAATCATCACAAGATAAAATGTACGACACTAATAATATACATCAATTAATCTAGGGTTAAGGTTCATTCTATTAAAGTAAAAAAAAATACTCAAACCCTATTTTCACGCTTATGTTATGCGATTTTCCCTACATAAACTCCCCTTTTCTACGGATAGCCTCAGGAGCAGAAGATCCCTCAACTACCTTGGCCACTTTACTGCTAGATACATTGTCGGCAGACCTAGTTTTATGAGGCTGGCCCCTGATTGGTTCCTCTTGACTCCGCCTGCCTCTAGAGGGTCTATCTTGGCTTGATCTTTCCCGACTCGACCTCTCGCGGTTAGATCCCTCAGCAGAAGACTGAACCCGATCGGACTTATCTCTAAAAGATCCTCTCCAACCGCTCCGAGGGGGATGTGTATTATGACTGCTTGCCATAATTTGGTCAGCACAAACTGATGGAAAGTCATGATCAGATTCGTAACTATGCTCCCCCAAGTCGTGTTCCGGGGGGGACTATGCGCTGGGCCACTTGGTCAGCAGCAACCTTTTGGCTCACCCGATTAAGGTTCTTAGCCTTCTCAGCTTGCTCGCCAACGATAATATCCAGCTCGTATAATGAAATCATCAAAGTATGGTTTCTTTAGGCAAAATAATCTAGTGCATTGGGTGTATTGAAATGGATCACAGTGAAATACTTTACCTAGAACCGTCAATGGATAAAGGTTTTCACTTGAAGTCAATTGGAGAGTCTATCTCAATCCTAAGATAATTGGTGGACTTATGGTTGCAAGTGTTATCATTTGAGCTATCAATGAGTATGATTATATAGCATATTCTATCCTCGGTATTGTGGTGGTATTCATTTGTTAATCGATAGAGGACTTCGTTTATAGATATGGACATCGTGGCTCCATTTATTAAATGGGAGTAGAATATCATCATATGGATGTTTTGAGGTATTAGATATTAAATCTTAAAGTTAAGTTTTCAATAGTGTCTATTGAAACATGGCTTCTGGACAAGTCAAAATATCCAAGTTCAAAAGTCATATGAGTAAATATGGTAACTTGGAGAGCTATAAGCGGTCTATGAGCTCTTGGCGATTACTGATATTCTTCACGAGGATACACTATCTAAATTAAGATTGTCTAGGGGTATGAATGAGCAATATTAACTTATTCTATATTTATTTAAGAGTTCAATTTTAGTTTTTAGTGGAATGAACTAAAGTTAATAGATTGGACCTAAGTGAATCCTTTGTTGATTGTGATTAGGTTATGTTTATTGGAGCTAAAATTTAGATAGCCTGCCAAGATCCCCAATCCACACGAACTTGTATGGATCACTTGATATATTCTACAGGACCAATTTATGGGTCCTTCTAGAATTGTATTAAGGCATGTGAACTTGTTTCTTTTTTAGTAAGAATGGGTCTAGTTCACATGTGGACTGTTTATTAAGGTCCAACGAATTTAATAAAACAGAAAAAACAATATTGACCCATATATATTGGCTTGGGCGGTAAGGGACTATTTATTAGTCTTACATATTGTTTTTTTTATTATTTATTTAAATGAAAATTAATTATTTAATTATTTAATTAAAAGTTAAAATATTTTTCCTAGTAGAAGATGATCTCCTAGAGTCATGTTATTGTTGATAATATGATAAGTATCAAATACTATATTAGATAAGTAGGAAAATAAAAGGAATTTATTTATATAGTCAAATTATGAGGTCTTTGATCTGTTAGGACTCTAATTGACAATTGGTCAAATTAGAAAGTTTTTGATTTAGTCACAATTTAATTTATATTCAATAATTGGTTATTGAACAAATACACTATTTGAGTTGTATTAAGAGTCTTGGTGTGGAAAAAAATTCTTTTTTGAAAAGGAGTCTTGGTCACCAAGTAAATCCACCTTAGGAAAGGATACGATACTTTTAATATAAGTCAATTAATCTAGGGTTAAGATTCTTTCTATTAAATGGGATAATTTTTAAAATATATCAAACCCCAATTTTACGCTTCTGCCGCGTTTTGGACTGATTTTTCCCTACAATTGGTATCTGAGCCTGGTTGTACCCTTGATTAATTGATGTATGTGTACGTGAACCCTTTCTTTTTATTGTGATTATGCATGTTTTAGAAAGAGATGAGACTCTAGGTATATATATTTACATTGGAATGTATGGATATATATATATATATATTTGTTTTATTATGTAGATTGTTATTGCTCGATTTCGGTCCTAGAATTTCAATGTATTTTGTTTTGGGATTGTAACAAGAAGGGTGGCCTATCTTCACCATAATTTCCTTCTTGGTAGTTGCTAAGTTTTTTTTTTATTTTGTTGTACATTCAAGTATCGAAGACTCGAAGGTTTGAAGAATTGGAATCAACCAGAACAAGTTTGGGACCGTGCGAGCCATAGCAACAAACTTGTGTGCGAAGAGCAGGCGACCAAGATTGTTGTTGCGTGGGCTACGTACGGCAGCCCTATGGAAACCATGGCAGCCTTTTTGTGGGGTTGTAGGCTGTGCACGCCCATAGGAGGGAGCCAATGGTGCACATGTTGGGATTATGCTCGATAGCAAGAGTATAATAATGTAATTGATAATCATATAAATAAAGTGATTTCTAGTTTAACAAATCTTTTAGCATTTATAGTTTAATTATTATAATCGTCAAAAGTAAATAATCATAAGGTCAAAAGACTATGAGAAAAGAAGAATTGTTCATACATCTAAATATGTATGAGGTAGACATAATTTTTTAGTTAGTCTTGAATAATATTCACAACTTAAGATAAATGTTGGGAGCCTTTATCTTGTCAAAGTTGTAGATTCTTTTGCTAGCATTTGAGTGGGATCAAATGTGCTATGATGAGTCTAAAATCATCAAAGTGTGGTGTCTTTGGGCAAAAGAATCTAGTGCACTGATCACAGTGAAATACTTTATCCAAAACTGTCATTGGATAAAAGTTTTTCACTTGAAGACAATCGGAGAGTCTATCTCAATCCTGAGATAAATGATGGACTTATGGTTGCAAGTGTTATCATTTGAGCTATCAATGAGTACGATTATTTAGCATAGTTTATCCTCGATAGTTTGGTGGTATTCATTTGTTAATCGATAGAGGACTTCATTTAATAGATATGGACATCGTGGCCCTATTTATTAAATGTGTGTAGAATACCATCATATGGATATTTTGAGTACTAGATATTAAATTTAACGTTAAGTTTTAAATAGTGTCCCTTGAAACATGGCTTCTGGACAAGTCAAAATATCCAAGTTCAAAATGTGGTCATATGAGTAAATATGGTAACTAGGAGAGTTATAGGTGGTCTATGAGCTCTTGGCGATTACTGGTATTCTTCTCGAGGATACAGTTTCTCCATTAAGATTGTCTAGGGTATGAGTAAGAAATATTAACTTATTCTATCTTTTTTTAAGAGTGCAATTTTAGTTCTTTAGTGGATTGAACTAAAATTAATAGATTGGACCTAAGTGAATCATTTGTTGATTGTGATTGGGTTGTGTCTATTGGAGCTTAAATTTAGATAGCCCGCCAAGATTCCCAATCCACACGAACTTGCATGGATCACTTGATATATTCTACCGGATCAATTTAGGGGTCCATCTAGAAATTGTATTGATGCATGTGGACTTTTTATTAAGGTCCAATGGATTTAATAAAATAGAAAAAACAAATATAGTGGCCCATATATGGTGTTGGGCGGCAAAGCTATAATGGAAATTAATTAATTTGGTAAATAATTAATTATTTAATTAAAAGTCAAAATCTTTTTTCTAGTAGGAGAATGTCTCCTAATATTATACTATTGTTGGTAGTATAATTAATATTAAAGATTATATTTGATAAGTAAATAAATGAAAGGAATTATTTATCTAGTCAAATTAGGAAATTTTTAATATGGTTACAAATATAGTATTAAGTTGGATTAGGAGTCTTGGTGTAGGAAAGAATTCTTGTTAGAAAAGGATTCTTGGTCACCAAGTAAATCCACCTAAGGGTAGGATTCTTACCCACCAAGTAAATCCTTCTTAGGAAAGGATTAAGTCTCCTAAATTAAATATAAGTTGAATTCGGCCGACCCTATATATTTTAGGGCTAGGAATTCGGCCATGATATATATTTTTATGGCTTACATAATTTCGGTCAAGGGTGAGAACTTTTTAAAGAGAATTCTGCTACCATAGAATTTTAAGAGAAAATTTGTTTTTGCTCTAGAACAAAATTCGATCAACTTATAGAAATAGTGTGAGATTCGACAAAGAAGAAAAGGAAGAAAGAACGTTTAGTTTTTGATAGTACACTAGTAGCCTTTACATTAAAAGGTGTTGTGTATAACATCGAATCAAGGTTCACGTGAGTTTCAATCAAATTGATTGATAATTCACAAGTAACCTAACGTTCTTTGTTTTCTTCTTGAAGGATTATTGTGACTAACAAATAGAAAGATTTTGATTTTTTCCATCCCCAGGTATACAATTTATAGAAAGGGAGCCCACTCCTAGGTGATTCGTGTTCGTGATTGGATTGGAAAATCTTGTAGATTCAATTCGGCGCTAGTTCAATCGTAACGAGAAAAAGGTATGACACTTTTTATATACCTCAATTAATCTAGGGTTAAGGTTCTTGTTATTATAAAGGGAAATTTTTTATTTATACCGAAACCCTAATTTTTAATTTTATTCATACTTCTGTTGCGCGATTTTCCTTACAGCGCATGCCTATGGGTGGTAGCTGAGGGAGTCCAAACGACGAAGGTCGCATGAAGACTTATTCGCAAAGAAAGGAGTTTTTTGTATTCCAAGACATATGTAATTTACTTGCTTTTCTATGATGGATCAAAATTGTAGCTATTTATATTTCTGTAAATATTGCAATGTTTGTCATTGCTTGATAACATGTCATATAAAATAGGAGTGCCACTCATATATCTCTTTTGATATAAACATGCATTGAATGGTTTAGGTATCTAATTAGCATCTAGATAACTTGGTAAATCATTCTATGGAATTCGATCACAAGCCTTAAACAATTGAGTGTAAGAAGGTGTTTTGGAACACCTATGGCCTCCGAGTTTAGTTGAGCTTTATGTTTTATGTAATAACCCCCCAAGGGGTATTCATGAATGAAATTTAGCAAGGTACTTCCTTACAAGGATAGACTAGACAATTAACCTAAATGATATCTACTCCCAAAGGAGGGATATTCGTGAAGGAATATATTGAAGGTCGATAACTTGGTAACACACTCAATGCGATTTTATTAATATCCTCCCAGGAGTTCTTGTTAATAAATCGCAAGGCTAAAATTGAAAATGCTGGTTGTTATGTTAACAATTAGGTGGAACCTAGTCCAACTAGAAAATGGTGTGAACTCACAAAGTAGGCGTGACATTTATGGGTGTTAGATCACCGTTAAATTTTACGATTGAATTATTTTATTTAATTCAAAATAATTTTCGAAAGGGATTTATCATGATTATTTACTTATATCAACATCCTAAAAGATAATACTTTAACTGGTGATAATTATGTCACATGGAAAAGGAAAATTGGGCATTTGTTGCAATCCGAAAAGCATAAGTTCGTTCTGTGCACTCCCAAACCACCTACTCCAACTAATGAATCTACTCAAGAGCAAAGATATGAGTGTTAGTAGAGGGATTCTTCAGATGAGATGGCTAATTGTTACATTATGGCCATCATCTCCGATGTGTTGCAACAGTAACATGAAGGAATGGAGACTGTTGTCGATATAATGATGTCTCTCGAGGAGATGTTTGCTATGAGGTCTAGGATGACTAAGAGGGAAGCAGTGTCTGCCTTCATGAATCTTTCGATAAAACCAGGATAGGCTGTGAAAGATCACATGATGAAAGTCATAGCACATCTCAACATTGCTAAACTGAATGGTGCTTAGATAGATGGTGAGACGAAAATTGACATGATTGTCAACTCACTATCAGATTCCATGATCACTTCAAGTTGGACTACACCTTGAATAATAAGGAATACACCTTGTAAGGCCTGATGCAAGATGTTCAAAGTGCCGAGAAAATCCTTGTGAAAGTCAAAGTACAAGTGATTCATACCGTAGGTAAAGTTGTTACTGTTAAGACTCGTAAGAAGGTTAAGAAACAATAGAAGAAATAGAAACTAGGACCTACTAAGAAGGAGACAAAGAAAGTAACAAAGATCAAAAAGAAGTGCTTCCTTTGTGGTGAAAAGGGACATTGGAAAAGAAATTGCCCAAAGTCAGGACAAGAAGGAAAAATGTAATATAAATTATCTTGAAACATGTTTTTTGGCGGATTCTATGGATTCTTGGATCATAGACTCCGGAGCCACCAATCATGTTTGTTTTTCCTTACAAGGCTTAATGAGAATGAATTTAACTTGCATTTAGGTAATAGAGTGTTGGTGTCTGCTAGTTTAGTGGAAGATATTAGAATTAGTTTAGATTCTTATAGCCATTTAGATTTAATAGACGTTTATTATGTACTTCAATTCAAGATGAATTTGATTTCAGTTTCTTGTTTAAATAAATTTGGTTATTTGGTTACTTTTAATAAAGCTTTTATTATTAGTAAGAATGACAAAATTATTTACAAAGGTACATTGGAAAACTGTTTATTCTATTTGCATAGAAAAATATCTCACTTGTTAGACACTGAATCAACGGAACCTAATCATAAAATAGTAAAATTGTCAAAAGATGAAACCTACCTATGGCATTTGCACCTAGGTCATATTAACCTTAATAGGATTAAAAGATTGATTAGTGACAGACCTCTAAGTGACTTAAAGGTTGATGATATACCAACTTGTGAATCTTGTTTGGAAGGTAAAATGACCAAAAGGTCGTTCACGACTAAAGGCACAAGAGCCATCGAATGTTTAGGATTGATACACACTGATGTGTGTGGTCTCATGAGCATTCAAGCTAGAGGTGGATATGAGTACTTCATCACTTTCATGGATGATTACTCAAGATTTGGTTATGTGTATCTCATGAGACATAAGTCGGATGTTTTTGACAAGTTTAAAGCATTTAAAGCTGGAGTAGAAAATCAGCTTGAGAAATGCATAAAAATCTTGAGGTTTGATCGTGGTGGAGAATATCTATCTGGTGAGTTTCAACAATATCTTATTGATGACGGGATAATTTCTCAATTTTTTGCACCAGTTACACCTCAATTAAATGGGGTGACAGAAAGGAGAAATAGAACTCTTTTGGACATTGTTAGGTCTATGTTGAGTTATTCAATGCTTCCTATTTCTTTTTGCGGATATGCTTTACAAACTCTATGTACATTTTAAATGATGTACCATCTACGTCAGTTCCTAAGACATCGTATGAGTTGTAGACTGGGCGAAAGCCTAGTTTACAACACTTAAGGATATTTGGATGTCCTGTGCACATGTTAAAAGGAAAGACAGAATATGGAGTCCCGTTCAAAAATATGAATATTTGTAAGGAATTCGAAAGGAACAAAAGGATATTATTTCTATAGTCCTTCAGATCTTATAGTATTTGTTTCAACAAATGCTAAATTTCTAGAAGAGGACTATATGAATAATTTTATGCCTGAAAGTAGAATTGTCCTGAATGAGCTTTCAGGAGATACAATTCCACAAGAGGTTTCATAACCTAGCCCAATTGTAAGTTCCGCACCAACACAAGATCAACAATCTAGCATACCTCATCTTGGTGGGAGGGTTAATGGACAACCCGAGAGATACATCGGTCTAGGAGAATCTGTAGAGAATCTCCTGGACGATGATAATCCCTATACGTACAAGAAAGCAATGGAAGATATTGATTGTCACCATTGACAAAATACAATGCAATCTGAAATTGAATCTATGTTTAAAAACAAAGTCTGGTTTCTTGTAGACTTGCCTAAAGAGATAAAATCCATCGGGTGCAAGTGGGTATACAAGAGGAAAAGAGGAATGGATGGAAAGGTGGAAACCTTTAAAGCTAGATTGGTAGCTAAAGGTTACACACAAAAGAAAGGTATCGATTACGAATAAACCTTCTCTCATGTGGCCATGCTTAAATCCATTAGGATACTCTTATCCATTGCGGCATCTCTAGACCTAGAGATTTGGCAAATGGACGTCAAGACAGCTTTCTTTAATGGAAGTCTTGACGAAAGCATCTATATGATGCAACTAGAAGGATTAAATGAAAAAGACAAAGAGGAAAAGGTATGCAAGTTGCAATGATCCATATATGGATTGAAGCAAGCATCCAGATCCTGGAACATAAGGTTCGATCAAGCTATAAAGAGTTTTGGTTTTACTCAAAACCTTGACGAACCTTGTGTATACAAAAGAATCAAAGGTGATAAGTTGGTTTTCCTAGTTCTTTACGTTGATGATATACTACTCATTAGAAACGATTTAGGTGTATTGACATCAATAAAAGAATGGATAGCAAAACAATTTGATATGAAGGACTTAGGATAAACAAGTTATATATTCTTGGTATCCAAGTCGTAAGGGATAAAAAGAATAGAATGATTGCCTTATCCCAAGCTTCATACATAGACAAAATCTTGTCTAGGTTTTCTAAGCAAAATTCCAAGAAAGGTATGTTACCTTTCAGACTTGGAATCAAACTTTCTAAGGAACAAGTTCCTAAGAATGAGCATGAAGAGCAATTCATAAGTAAGGTTCCATATGCGTCGGCAGTTGAAAGTCTCATGTATCCAATGCTTTGCACTAGACCAAATATTTGTTTAACTGTCGGCATAGTTAGCAGGTTTCAATCGAAACCTGGTCCTGATCACTGGACAAAAGTCAAGCATATTTTCAGGTATCTCAAGAGAACGAGAGATTATATGCTTATATACTCTAGAAGGGATTTAATTCCCGTTGGGTATACAGATTCTGATTTTAAGTCAGATTCTGACTCCAGGAGATCAACATCAGGATCTGTGTTTACTATTGGAGGATGGACAGTCATATAGAGGAGTATCAAGCAATCTTGTTTTGCTAATTCCACCATGGAAGCCGAGTATGTTAATGCATGTGAGGCTACTAAAGAGGCTGTCTGGCTCAGCCAATTTTTGATTGACTTGGAAGTGGTTCCTGATGCGAATAAGCAGATCACTATCTATTGTGAGAATAGTGGAACAGTGGTTAATTCGAGAGAACCAAGAAGTCATAAGAGAGGGAAACGCATTGAAAGAAAGTATCACCTTTTGAGGGAAATTGTGCATAGGGGAGATGTGAGGATTACCAATATCACGTCATCAGATAATCTAGCGGACCCCTTTATAAAGGCTCTTCCACAAAAAAGTTTTGATGTGCATCTAGAGAACATGGGGATGAGAGATATGACACATTTGCTATAGAGCAAGTGAGAGATTTCTAGGATTATGCTCGATTGCAAGAGGATAATAATGTATTTGACAATTTTTCATATTAATAAAGTGATTTCTAGTTTAACAAATTCTATAGCACTTATAGTTTAATTATTATAATTGTCAAAAGTAAATAATCATAAGGTCAAAAGACTGAGAAAAGAAGAATTGTTCATACATCTAGATATGTATGAGGTAGACACAATTCATTAGTTAGTCTTGTATAATATTTACAACTAAATATAAAGGTTAGGCACTTTTATCATGTCAAAGTTGTAGATTCTTTTGTTAGCATTTGAGTGGGATCAAATGTGTTATGATGAGTCTAAAATCATCAAAGTGTGGTGTCTTTTGGAAAAAGAATCTAGTGCATTGAATTGGATCACAGTGAAATACTTTATCTAGAACTGTCAATGGGTAAAAGTTTTCACTTGAAGACAATCAGAGAGTCTCACTAAATCCTGAGATAAATGCTGGACTTATGGTTGCAAGTGTTATCATTTGAGCTATCAATGAGTACAATTATATAGCACAGTACCTCGATAGTTTGGTGGTAATCATTTGTTAATCGGTAGAGTGTTAGGTTTTAGATTGTGTTGGCATTAATTCAATATCAAAATGATGTTTACTTGTAATGATTTAGTCGTTTAGATTCATGATGATTCAAGCTTCAATGAAGAAGGAACAACTAGTCAAAGCAAGTTCAAAGTCTTCAAAGAGAAATGATGCAATATGGTTTTATAAAGGTATACTAAGACCTTATCTTTCTCTTACAAGGCTTAGGCACACACACACACAATTCATACATTTGTGTCCCTGCATCGTTGTGCACCATTATAGGCACACATATACAATTCATTCATATGTGTCCATGCATCGTTGTGCACCATGTATAACACATTCACACACTTGAAGATGAATGCTCATGCATTGGTATGGAAATAACATGTTTTGGAAAATGCATGATTGAAGACTATCTCTATGTAGTTTGCATTCTAGTGTGAATTGTGTTTGTATGTGTATATGTTTGTATAACATTGATATTGAACTTGAATTTAGTCTTAAATCATTCTTGATTGATTTCTGGTCATTTCGGTTACTCATACTATTGATTTCAAGTTCTAAGTCAAAAGATACTACACTTTCAATTCATGTTGCATACATTGTCTTCGTCTTCGTATGTCGAGTAGAATTATTATTTTCTGGGTTGAGTATCTTATATTTCCATGTCCGTGAGAGAGTTACGGTTCGTAATCCACAACATATTCAAATTCTGATTTTGAAGGCTAAAGAACGGTCGAAGAACGCGAAGGAAGGTCGAGGGAAAAAGAAGACAGCAAAGCTCTTCTTTCCCGAGATGGCTGCTTCTTTTCCCTTTTGGTCATTTCATATGTCAATTTTTCCTCTCCTTTATATATCCCTTCCCTCTTACATTTCATTCTAAGATATTTAAAATTTGAGTGCAGAATTTTTCCTGCCAAATTTTCTCACCTTCCAAACAACATAACTTCTTCATTTGAACTCCGATTTGAGTGATTCAAAGTTGAGAGTGTTTGTCTATTCATCCTCCATCGTTTCTCTAAAATTTTGAGTTAGTTTTATTGCTGTGTTTGGAGTCTAATCTCACAAAAATGGGACTGCACCAAATCAACTAAGGTATTGATTTTCTCTCAAAGTTTTCTTTTAAAACTTGGTCAATTGCCTTGGGTTTTCTTCTTCAACATATATATATATATATATATATATATATGTGTGTGTGTGTGTGTGTGTGTGTGTATGTGTGTGTGTGTGTGTGTGTGTCTTGTAATTGTTTTGATTTGATTTTTGAACTCATTTTAAGCTAGATTGAGTTTCAATTGAAATCTCACATGTTGAGTTAGGTTTTGATTTTGCCTATGTTTTCACATGTTTGGGATTGTATTGTGCTAGCTTTGATTCTAGGACTATTTGATGATCTTTGATTGATTGATTTTGTGAAAAATAGTTCCTCACATGTATTAGGCTCTCTTTGGCCGAAATCTCAATATAATACATGTGCTTGTGTTCTTTTGAGCAATTCATGTGCTTTGTTGAATCTGTGAATAGGAAATATGCTATAGAACTTTATCTTTAATCTAAATGAATTTGTCACATGATTTTAGCATGTTTTTGGTATATGAGATTTAAACTTGACTATGTGTTAATTGAATATATCTTGCGATTCAAGTTTTAGATCTATGAATGTATCTAGGTTGTAATTAATGTTTAAATTATCTTACATGATCTAGATGGATTAAACATGCATGATTGACTAGACTACATTTGTTTTGTGCATTCATGCTCATGTCTAGTATTTTCCATAGGATGTGTTGATCATAACATTCTATGTTGCTTGCTTGTTTACGTTTTGCATTCATGATCACCTAGATGCCTTATGAGAAGGAAGTCTTGACAATAGGTGTGAGACCTATGTTGTTGAGCAAGAAAGTCTTGGCAAGAGGTGGGAGACCTCAGATTGTCATGCAAGGAAGTCTTGCCTAGGGTAGTGAGGACCGGGAAGGGTGAGTGAGGAAGTCTTGACTAGAGTTGGGAGGACTCGGATAGTTGAGCAAGAAGTTTTGCCTAGGGTAGTGAGGATCTGGAAGGGTGAGCGAGGAAGTCTTGACAAGAGGTGTGAGGCCTCGAATTGTTGAGCAAGAGGGCGACATCTTCATGAGTAGCAAAGGAGGGTAGTTTCTAGATGAAAAGGTCACTTGAGAGATTGTACTTGTCTTATCTATTAGTGGATTTTGTTTGCCGGTGGTTGCTAACCCGTGGATGTTTCCTCTTCGGAGGTTTACCACGTTATATCTTGTGTCAACTTTTCTCTATCCTTATGTCTCTTATATTTGTATTTGTTATTTGAAAACTATGGATAGAACTCTATATGTAAGTTGACTTCCTTTTTATAATACAGATTATGTATGTGTTATGATTACTTGTTTGTATCACACTTTGCTTGTTTTATATATTGATTAAGTGTCTTTAATTGATATATATATATTGTGATACAAACAATCTAGAGGGACAAACTTTTGTTTGTTTCTGAGGGAGTCGAAAAAGGTGCCTAACCTATTCACCCCCTCCCCCCCTTTAGGTTAGCCTTGAGCATTTAACCGTGTTTGTATTTTCATAGAGGACTTCATTTAAAGATATGGACATTGTGGCTCCATTTATTAAATGAGAGTAGAATATCATCATATGGATGTTTTGAGGTATTGGATATTAAATCTTAATGTTAAGTTTTCAATAGTGTCTATTGAAATATGGCTTTTGGACAAGTCAAAATATCCAAGTTCAAAATGTAGACATATGAGTAAATATGGTAACTTTGAGAGCTATAGGCGGTCTATGAGCTCTTGGCGATTACTGATATTCTTCACGAGGATACAATATCTCTATTACGATTGTCTAGGGTATAAATGAGCAATATTAACTTATTCTATCATTATTGAAGAGTTCAATTTTAGTTCTTTAGTGGAATGAACTAAAATTAATAGATCGGACCTAAGTGAATCATTTGTTGATTGTCATTAGGTTATGTCTATTGGAGCTTAAATTTAGATAGTCCGCCAAGATCCTAAATCCACACGAACTTGTATGGATCACTTGTTATAATCTACCGGACCAATTTATGGGTCCATCTTGAATTGTATTAAAGCATGTGGACATGTTTCCTTTTTTTGCAAGAATGGGTCTAGTTCACATGTGAAATTTTTATTAAAGTCCAATGGATTTAATAAAATAGAAAAAACAATATTGGCCTTTATATATTGGCTTGGGCGGCAAGGGACTATTTATTAGTCTCCTATATTGTTTTTAATTTTATTTTATTATTTAATTAAATGAAAATTAATTAATTAATTAATTAATTAATTAATTATTTAATTAAAAGCAAAAAAAAAAATTCCTAGTAGGAGATGGTCTCTTAGAGTCATAATATTGTTGGTGGTATGATAAGTATCAAATATTATATTTGATAAGTAGATAAATAATTAGGAATTTATTTATCTAGTCAAATTAGGAAGTATTTGATTTCTATTAAAACTCTAGTTGACAATTGGTCAAATATACTCACAATTTAATTATATTCAATAATTGGTTATTGAATAATTACACTATTTGAGTTGGATTAAGAGTCTTGGTGTAGAAAAGAATTCTTTTTTGAAAAAGATTATTGGTCACTAAGTAAATCCATATAAGGAAAGGATTCTTGCCCACCAAGTATATCCTTATCAGGAGAGGATTTGATCTCCTATATATAGTACCCATAAATTTCGACCAAGGCATAATTCTAAGTGAATTTTTGGCCAAGGCTAGGGTGTTATGAGAGAGAATTTGGCCTAGTGAGAGAATTTTAAGAGAGGAAAAAAATAAGTTTTTACTCTAGACAAAATTCGGTCAACTCATAGATATTGTGTATTGAATCCAAACAAGAAGAAGAGAAAAGGGGAATGTTTTTGTTTTCGATAGTGCACTAGTATCATTTACATCAAAAGGGTTTTGTGTACAAAAATCGAATCGGGTTCACGTGAGTTTCATTCAAATAGATTGATAATTCACAAGTGACTGAACGTTCTTGGGTTTTCTCTTGGCCGATTCTTATGACTAACAAAAGAAAGAGATTTTGTTTATTTCCATCCTCAGGTATACAATTTTAATAAAGGGAGCCCACACTCCTACGTGATTCACGTTCGTGATTGAATTGGAAGATCTTGCGGATTTAATTCGGCACTAGGTCAATCGTCACGAGAAAAACGCACAATACTTTTAATATACGCCAATTAATCTAAGGTTAAGGTTCTTTCTATTAAAGGGGAATTTTTTTAAAATATATCAAACCCTAACTTTACGCTTCCGCCACGTTTTAAACCGATTTTTCCCTACAATTGGAATCAGAGCCTGGTTTTACCCTTGATTAATTGATGTATGCGTGCGTGATCCCTTTCTTTTTATTGTGATTATGCATGTTTTAGAAAGAGATGACACTCTAGATGAGACATATATATTTACATTGGAATATGTGGATATATATATGTTTTATTATGTTGATTGTTATTGCTCAATTTTGTTCATAGAATTTCAATATATTTTGTTTTGGGATTGTAACAAGAAGGTGACCTATCATCGCCATAATTTCCTTCTTGGTAGTTACTAAGTTTTTTTTTTTTTTTGTTGTAATAGAAAAAAACTGCACTATATTGTGTTAAAATACTGCAGTATTTTATTATTTAAAATTCTTCTGTAATACATTCAAGTATCAAAGACTTGAAGGTTTGAAGAATTGGAAGCAACCGGAACAAGTTTGGGACCATACGAGCCATAGCAACTAACATGTGTGCGAAGATCACGCGGCCACGATTGTTGTGGCTTGGGCTGCGCACGGTGGCCCTATGGAAACCACGGGTTATGCATGGTAGCCTTTTTGTGGTGTTGTGGGCTGCGCATGCCCATGGGAGGGAGCCAAGGGTGCGCACACCCATGGGAGGCAGCCGAGGGAGTCCAAACGATGGCGGTCGCATGGATACTTGTTCACCAAGAAAGGAGTTTTTGTATTCCAAGACATATGTAATTTCTTCCTTTTATAGGATGGACCAAAATTGTAGCTATTTACATTTTTGTAAATATTGCAATGTTTGTCCTTGTTTGATAACATATCATATAGGAGTGCCACTCATATATCTATTTTGGTACGAACATGCATTGAATGGTTTAGGTATCTAATTGGCATCTAGAAAATTTGGTAAATCATTCTAAGGCATTCGATCACATGCCTTAAACAATTGAGTGGGAGAAGGTGTTTTGGAACACCTATGGCCTCCAAGTTTAGTTGATCTTTATGTTTCATGTAATAACCTCCCAAGAGGTATTCATAAATGGAATTTAGCAAGATACTTCTTTACAAGGATAGACTAGACAATTAACCCAAACGATATCTATTCCTAAAGGAGGGATATTCGTGAAGGAATATATTAAAGGTCGATAACTTGGTAACACACTCAATGTGATTTTATTAATATCATCCCAAGAGGTCTTGTTAATAAATCGCAAGGCTAAAATTGAAAAAGCTGGTTGTTATGTTAACAATTAGGTGGGACCTAGTCTAACTAGTAAATGGTGCGGCAACTTTATGCAATTTAATTAAGTGAAAGAGAAGAGCAAGAAGGTTTGATTTTAAGAAAATGTGTGAGAATATTGCTTTGAAAGGAAGACATGCAACATCAAAGTTCAAGCCATGGTATTTGGCAAAGCAAATGTCAAAAGAGTTTCCACAAGAAGTCAACCCAATTTGTACACTTTTGTCATTAGAAAACAAGATAAAGCTTTTAGAAACTTTTAACACACACACACAAGCAATTTTTTAAATCCTTATTGGCCAATCAAGACATGGATACAAAATCCTTAATGATTGAATGGATATGAAATCCTTGTTGGTTGTAGCCTTGTTCAACCATTACGAAGAGAGACAATACTAAATTGGATGAGACATCCTTATTAATTGAATGGACACAAGGTCGATATTGAGCTTAGCCTTGTCAATTGCTTCTCCACACAACTTCAAACAAATGACTCATGCATGATATTTAAGCATGTCAAGATCTAGTAAACATGAACATGGAGATAAACTATGGGTCATTCAACTGTACTCCCCAATCAATTTCCTTGTACAAAAATGCATGATTGAACATAAATGAGACAAGGATTGTAAACAAAGCAAAGGCACACTTATTAAATAAAAAGTCATATAATCATATATGCAACCAAGATACTCAAGAAATTAATTAAATGGCATAAAATTAAGCTATTTTTTGCTTATTTTAATGTAAGGTCGCCCTCTTTGCTTGAGCTTCCCATATGGGGGTCAATCTAAACCTAGTAAATGGGGAATATAAGTCCCTATAGACCTACCAAGTCCATTGGACCTAGTTAAGCCTATGGGAGAAACCTTAGCACAATAACATGTGGGTCATTTCTAATCCACTTAAGTGATACAATCTCATTCCTAGTGGTTATTGTCATCACATTTCTCCTAGGATCATTGACTCTAGATTTCCTAGGCACATGCATATTGACCTTGGCCGTACTCTTTCTAATCATGTTTTTGGTTCTACACATTTCAATAAATTTGAAGCAATTTGGTCTAACGTGACCATTTATACGACGTAAATGACATGTAGGAATAAAGTAAGGGGACATACCATTCCTTTATGAGTACAAAGGACTTTCCCATGTCTTTGAGTTTGCTTTTGGTGTTGGATTGGTTCTCTCCTCCTTTGTTATTGAGTTGGAGAAGATTGCTTCCTTGGTTGAACTTGCATGAATTGCTTATTGGCTTGGTGATATTTGGGTTGAGGGAAGCTTGCTTGATGTGATCTAGCTTGTTGTGGTTGAGCTTTGGCTTGAGCTTTTTTTGAAACCTTGACTTGAGCTTGTTTTGATGATTCTTTAACTTTAACCTTTCTTGTTAATTGTTATGGGATTTAAACTTCTTTAACCTTTTGACTTCTGATAAAAGTAGTCTTTTTAAAGGAAGTGGTATCGATGGCTTCTACATACCCTAAGCCCTTCTTATCACTAGGGCTCTTCCCACTTGATAAAATTTTGTCAAGTTTCTTGGTTCTGGAGGTCATCTTAGCAATCAACTATGTTGCCTCTCTAAGCTCCTACTTCAAGCTTTCTTCACTCTTCTTAGCAATGACAAGCTCTAACTTTAAACTTTCTTCCATTTCTCTTGCACTCTTCACTTTCTCACTTAAGTGAGACATCTGGGAAGTCAATTTGAGATTCTCTATTTTTAACTTTTGAATTTCCTTCTTCTTCTTCAATCTAGAGCTTTGAAAGTGCTCAATGAACCCTTTGAGGTCCATATCATCTACATTTTCACTTGTAAATTTAGATGAAGAACTATCATCACTAGAGTCATCACTAGTGTCTCTTGTTGCCATATTAACAATGTCTGTATAAGTAGCTTCATTTATCACAATTCTAGCTACATCTTCATCTACTCCTTCTTCAAGGTCATAATTTAAGGCCTTAGTGCCTTTTTCTACATCTTCCACAAGAGAGGCTCTAACAGTCATGTAGTTAAGTATAAGCCCATCTTCATTGAGGAATCTTTTTCACTTCCACTATCCTTGATGAGGCGCTCACTGCCTTCCCTTTCTTCTTCTTCTTTGAATTAGCACAATCAGTGGCAATATGAATGAACCCACTACATTTGTAGCATTGAATTCACTTGTTGGAATCCATCTTGTGAGATTTCTCCACTTTCTTGAAATGATTCATATGCTTGATTTCATTTCTTTTGGATCCAAAGCCCTTCTTATCAAATTTGATGAAATTCTTGAATCTCTTCACCATGATGGCTATCTCCTTATCCAAGTTATCCTTTTCTTTCTCTACTCTAGAGGTCTTCAAGGCAATGCTCTTTTGCTTTTTTAGAGATGTAGGCATGAGAGTCAATCAAGACTCATAGGCTAGAAGCCTTCCAATCACTTCACTCGGCTTCATTGTCTTGTAGTCACTATTCTCTTTAAATGTCGTAACCTTGGACTCAAATCTCTTGGGAGGTGACCTCATGATCTTTTGCTTGAATCATCTATCCGAATAAGGGTCACCAAGTTGATGGCTTTGATTGACAATGTCCATCAACCTCACTTGAAAGTCGTTGAAACACTCACGTTCCTCCATTCTTATCATCTTAAATTACATTTGTAGAACTTAGAGCTTGGAATCCTTGACTACCTCAGTTCCTTCATGGGTCATCTCTGAAATCTCCCATGCCTCCTTAGCATTCCTAGTTGTTTGAATTAACTTGTTTATAATCCATGGCACATAAGATGGCATGCATTGCCTTATTGTTCAACTTGGAAGCTTCAAATTCTTGTGTGCTCCATTAAGACTTAGGCTTGAGAACTTTATCTCCATCATCATTGGTCATTTTTGAAAGAGTGTAACCATTTTCAGCTGTCATCCATGTACGGTCATCTATTTGGAAAATATAAGACTCCATCTTGCCTTTATATGAGGCATAATTATCACCTTTAAGCAAATGTGGTCTTATACTTGATGCTCCCTCTTTATTAATCCCTAACTCACTCATAGTGTTTGGGTTATAAATGAATGAGAGGCAAATGTAATTCAATACACAAAATACAAAATAGAACGACAAACAAAAAGCACAAATCACTTAAGTATGTCTAGGCACTGGCTCTGATACCAATTTAGATTCCCTTCATGTGTGTCTATCCTAACCTAAATAGGCTTTAATTCGATTGATTACCAACTTTTTAAATTAATAAATGTTAATAAATTTACCCCATATTATCAAGCATTCAGTTAAACATAATTATGTATAAAACAAAAAAAAAACACGATATGATTTACGTGAGAAACCATCCAACCGGGCAAAACTCACGAGCTAGCCAGTTAGCCATACATAGTCCATAAAATCCACTACTTGAATGAATTTTTACAACCTAGATTGAACTCCCGTCACACCATTCACGGTTACTAACCTTTTCACTCTACCCAACGGGCCTATAATAGTGATATTGGACCAACAAGCTTATGCACTAAACCACTTGTTAGGATTATGCTCGATAGCAAGAGTGTAATATTGTAATTAACAATCTTTTCATATGGATAAATTGATTTCTAGTTTAACAAATCTTATAGCATTTATAGTTTAATTATTATAATTGTCAAAAGTAAATAATCATAAGGTCAAAAGACTATGAGAAAAGAAGAATTGTTCATACATCTGGATATGTATGAGGTAGACACAATTCTTTAGTTAGTCTTGAATAATATTCACAACGTAAGATAGAAGGTTGTGCGCCTTTATCTTGTCAAAGTTGTAGATTCTTTTGCTAGCATTTGAGTGGGATCAAATGTTTTATAATGAGTCTAAAATCATCAAAGTGTGGTGTCTTTAGGCAAAAGAATCTAGTGCACTGGGTGCATTGAATAGGATCAAAATGAAATACTTTATCTAGAACCGTCAATGGATAAAAGTTTTCATTTAAAGACAATCGGAGAGTCTATCTTAATCCTGAGATAAATGATGGATTTATGGTTGCAAGCGTTATCATTTAAGCTATCAATGAGTACGATTATATAGCATAGTCTATCCTCGATAGTTTGGTGGTATTCATTTGTTAATCGATAGAGGACTTTATTTATAGATATGGACATCGTGGCTCCATTTATTGAATGAGAGTATAATACCATCATATAGATGTTTTGAGGTATTGGATATTAAATCTTAACGTTAAGTTTTCAATAGTGTCTATTGAAACATGGCTTCTGAACAAGTCAAAATATCCAAGTTCAAAATGTGGTCATATGAGTAAATATGGTAACTTGGAGAGCTATAGGCGGTCTATGAGCTCTTGGCGATTACTGGTATTCTTCACGAGGATACACTTTCTCCAATAAAGTTGTCTAGGGTATGAATGAGTAACATAAACTTATTCTATCTATATTTAAGAGTTCAATTTTAGTTCTTTAGTGGAATGAACTAAAATAACTAAAATTAAATAGATTGGACCTAAGTGAATTATTTGTTGATTGTGATTGGGTTGTGTCTATTGGAGCTTAAATTTAGATAGCCCGCCAAGATCCTCAATCCACACGAACTTGCATGGATCACTTGATATATTCTACCGGACCAATTTATGGGTCTATCTAGAATTGTAATAAGGTATGTGAACTTGTTTCTTTTTATAAGAATAGGTCTAGTTCACATGTGGACTTTTTATTAAGGTTTAATGTATTTAATAAAATAAGAAAAATAATATATGGCCTTTATACTAGGTATGGGCGGCAATGGCTATGGTGAATAGATTAAATATATTATTTTTATTTTATTATTATTTAATTAAATGGAAATTAATTAATTTGTTGATTAATTAATTATTTAATTAAAAGTCAAAATCTTTTCCTATTAGGAGATGGTCTCCTAAAACTATACTATTGTTGGTAGTATAGTTAATGTTAAAGACTATATTTGATAAGTAGATAAATAAAAGGAGTTATTTATCTAATCAAATTAGGAAGTCTTTAATATGGTTACAAATACACTTTTGAGTTGGATTAGGAGTCTTGGTGTTAGGATAGAATTCCTTTTTTAAAAGGATTCTTAACTATTAAGTAAATCTACCTAAGGAAAGGATTTTTAACTACCAAGTAATCCTTCTTAGGAAAGGATTTGTGATCCTAATCTATATGCCAGCCCATATATATATACAAAAGGATAGAATTTCTTTAAGATAAGGATTCTTAACTACAAAATAAATCCACCTAAGGAAAGGATTCTTGCCAACCAAGTAAATCCTTCTTAGGAAAGAATTTATGATCCTATATATATATATATATATATATATATGTGTGTGATTTTCGACCAGCCCTATGAATTCTATGATGAAAATTTTGGCCATGCCTAGGTAATTTTCAAGAGAGAATTTGGCATAGCAAGAGAGAATTTTGAGGGAGAAAAATTTGTTTTTGCTCTAGACAAAATTCTATCAACTCATAGATAAAGGGTGTGTGTGAATTCGGCCTAGAAGAGAAAAAAGGGGAACGTTTTTGTATTCGATAGTATACTAATATCCTTTACAACATTGAATCAGAGTTTCAATCAAATTGATTGATAATTCACAAGTGACCGGACGTTCTTGGATTTTTCTCTTGGAGGATATTTGTAACTAACAAAGAAAAGATTTTTGTTTTGTCTCCATCCTCAGGAATACAATTTAAATAAAGGGAGCCCACACTCCTAGGTGATTCACATTCGTGATTGGATTGGAAGATCTTGTAGAATCAATTCGGTGCTTGTTCAATCGTCTCGCGAAAAAGGTACGATACTTATATATACATCAATTAATCTAGGGTTAAGATTCTCGTTGCATAAAAGGAAAAAATTTTATTTTTATGCAAACCCTAATCTCGTTTTTATCACGCTTCCGTTATGTTTCTAAACCGTTTTTCCCTACAATTGGTATCAGAGCCTTGGTTGTACCCTTGATTTATTGATGTATGTGTTCGTGAATCTTTTTCTTTTATTGTATATATGCATGTTTTAGAAAGAGATGACACTCTAGGTATTCGCATATATATTTACATTGTAATGTATGGATATATATATGTTTTATATGTGGATTGTTATTGCTCAATTTTGGTCCTAGAATTTCAATGTAATTTTGTTTTGGGATTGTAACAAGAAGGGTGGTCTATTATCGCCATAATTTCTTTCTTGGAAGTTGCTAAGTTTTTTTTTTATATATTTTGTTGTTGTAATAAGAAAAAAACTGCAGTATTTTGTTATGTAAATTCTTCTGTAATACATTCAAGTTTTGAAGACTCGAAGGTTTAAAGATTTAGGAGTAACCGGAACAAGTTTGGGACCGTGCAAGCCGTAACAACGAACGTGCGTGCGAAGAGCGTGCATCCACGTTTGTTGTGGCATGGGCTGGGCACGGTAGCCCTTGTGGTAGCCATGGGCTGCACATGGCAGCCCTTTATGGGCTTGTGACATACGCACGCCCATTGGTAAGGGCAAGGGGTACGCCCGCCCATGGGAGGTAGCCAAGGGAGTTCGAACGACGAAGGTCGCGTGAAGACTTGTTCGCTAAGAAAGAAGTTCTTGTATTCCAAGATATATGTAATTTACTTGTTTTTCTAAGATGGACCAAAATTGTAGCTATTTATATTTTTGTAAATATTGCAATGTTTGTCATTGTTTGATAAAATGTCATATAGAATAAGAGTGCCACTCATATATCTCTTTTTGTATGAACATGCATTGAATGGTTTAAGTATCTAAATTGGCATCTAGATAACTTGGTAAATCATTCTTTGAATTTCGATCACACGCCTTAAACAATTGAGTGGGAGAAGGTGTTTTGGAACACCTACGGTCTCCAAGTTTAGTTGAGCTTTATGTTTCGTAAATAACTTCCCAAGAGGTATTCATGAATGGAATTTAGCAAGATACTTCCTAACAAGGATAGACTAGACAATTAGCCCAAACGATATCTACTCCCAAATGAGGGATATTCGTGAGGGATTATATTGAAGGTCAATAACTTGGTAACACACTCAATGTAATTTTATTAATATCCTCCCAAGAGTTCTTGTTAATAAAATTGCAAGGCTAAAATTGAAAACGTTTGTTGTTATGTTAACAATTAGGTGGGACCTAGTCCAACTAGTAAATGGTGCGTACTCCCAAAGGAGGCGTGACATTTATGGGTGTTGGATCACCGTTGAATTTTTTCGATTGAATTTTTTTATTTAATTCAAGATAAATATTCAAAAGTGCTATATCATGATTGTTTACTTATATAATTTTTGTTATTAAAAGAAATCATGACCCCATCCCTAATCAATATCCTAAAAGATAATACTTTAACTGGTGATAATTATGTCTCATGGAAAAGGAATATTGGTTATTGTTGTAAGCTGAAAAGTATAAGTTCATTTTGTATATTCCTTAACCACCAAACTAATGAATCTACTTAGAAGCAAAGAGATGAGTATCAGTAGTGGAAGTCTTTAGAAGAGATGTCTAAATGTACGTTACATTATGGCCATCATCTCTAACATGTTGCAACATCAACATGAAGGAATTGAGACTGCTGCCGATATTATGATGTCTCTAGACAAGGATTTATATGGTTGGTAAAGTTGCTACTGTTAAGGCTCGTTAGAAGGTCAAGAGATAACAGAAGAAAAAGCAACTTTAGCCTTCTTAGAAGGAGACCAAAAAAGTAACCAAGATCAAAGGAAAGTTTTTCTTTTGTGGTGAAAAGGGTCAAAGGATATAGACTGAATAAGGATGAATTCAGCTTGCATTTAGGCAATGGAGTGTTGGTGTCTACTGGTGTAGTGGGAGATATTAGAATCAATTTAGATTCTTATAGGCATTTAGTTTTAATAAACGTTTATTATGTACCACAATTCAAGAGGAATTTAATTTCAGTTTCTTGTCTGAATAAATTTGGATATTCGGTTACTTTTAATAAAAATTTTATTATTAGTAAGAATAACAAATTTATTTGTAAAGGTACATTGGAAAACGGTTTATTCTATTTGCATGGAAATATCTCTCATTTGTTAGACATGGAATCAACGGAACCTAATCATAAAATAGTAAAATTATCAAAAGATGAAACCTACCCATGGCATTTGCGCCTAGGTCATATTAACCTTAATAGGATTAAAAGATTGGTGTGTGACAGACCTCTAAGTGACTTAAGGGTTGATGATCTACCAACTTGTGAATCTTGTTTGGAAGGTAAAATGATCAAACGGTCGTTTACGACCAAAGGCGCAAGAGCCATTGAATGTTAAGGATTGATACACACTGATGTGTGTGAACCTATGAGCATTCAAGCTAGAGGTGGATATGAGTACTTCATCACTTTCACGGATGATCACTCAAGATTTGGCTATGTGTATCTCATGAGACATCAGTCGGATGCTTTTGATATGTTCAAAGCATTTAAAGCTGAAGTAGAAAATCAGCTTGAGAAACGTATAAAAATCTTGAGGTCCGATCGTGGTGGAGAATATCTATCTGGTGAGTTTCAACAATAGCTTATTGATAATGGAATAATTTCTCCGTTTTTTGCACCAGGCAAACCTCAACAAAATAGGGTGGCAGAAAGGAGAAATAGAACTCTTTTGGATATGGTTAGGTCTATGTTGAGTTATTCAATGCTCTCTAGTTCTTTTTGGGGATATGCTTTACAAACTGACATGTATATTCTAAACGATGTACCATCTAAAACACCACATGAGTTATGGACTGGGCGAAAGCCTAGTTTATAACACTTAAGGATATTTGGATGTCTTGCGCACGTGTTAAAAGGAAAGACAAATAAGATGGAGTCCCGTTCAGAAACATGCATATTTGTAGGGTATCCAAAAGGAACAAAAGGATAATATTTTTTATAGTCTTTCAGATCTTAAAGTATTTGTTTCGACAAATGCCAAATTTTTAGAAGAGGACTATATGAATAATTTTGTGCCTAAAAGTGGAATTGTCCTAAATGAGCTTTTAGGAGATACAATTCCACAAGAGGTTTTGCAACCAAGCCCAATTGTAAATTCCGTACCAACACAAGATCAACAATCTACCATACCTCGTCGTAATGGGAGGGTTGTTAGACAACCTGAAAGATACATCGGTCTAGGAGAATCAGTAGAGAATCTTCCGGACGACGATGATCCTTATACGTACAAGGAAGCAATGGAAGATGTTGATTGTTGCCATTGGAAAAAGGCAATGCAATCCAAAATTGAATCTATGTTCAAAAATAAAGTCTGGTCTCTTGTAGACTTGCCTAAGGGGGTAAAACCCATCGGGTGCAAGTGGGTATACAAGAGGAAAAGTGGAATGGTTGGAAATATGGAAACATATAAACCTAGATTGGTAGCTAAAGGTTATACACCGAAGGAAGATATCGAATATCAGGAAACCTTCTCTCATGTGTCCATGCTAAAATTCATTTGGATACTCTTATCCACTGCGGCATCTCTAGATGTAGAGATTTGGCAAATGGACGTCAAGACAGCTTTCCTTAAGTGAAGTCTTGACGAAAGCATCTATATGATGCAATCAGAAGGATTCATTGAAAAGGGTCAAGAGGAAAAGGTATGCAAGTTGCAAAGATCCATATATATTGAAGCAAGCATCCAGATCTTGGAACATAAGGTTTGATCAAGCCATAAAAGGTTTTGGATTTATTCAAAACCTTGATGAACCTTGTGTATACAAAAGGATTAAAGGCGATAAGTTGGTTTTCCTAGTTCTTTATCTTGATGATATACTACTCATCGGAAACGATGTAGGTGTATTGACATCAATAAAAGAATGGTTAGCAAAACAATTTGATATGAAGGACTTAGGAGAAGCAAGTTATATTCTTGGTATCTAAGTCATAAGGGATAGAAAGAGTAGAACAATTGCATTATCCCAAGCTTCATACATAGATAAAATCTTGTCTAGGTTCTCCATGCAAGATTCCAAGAAAAGTATGTTACCTTTCAGACATGGAATCAAACTTTTTAAGGAACAAGTTCCTAAAAGTGAGCATGAAGAGCAATTCATGAGAAGGATTCCATATGCTTCGGCAGTAGGAAGTCTCATGTATGCAATGCTCTGTATTAGACCATATATTTGTTTTGCTGTGAGCATAGTTAGCAGGTTTCAATCGAAACCTGGTCCTGATCACTGGACGGCAGTCTAGCATATTTTCAAGTATCTTAGGAGAATGAGAGATTATATGCTTGTATACTCTGGAGGGGATTTAATTCCCATTGAGTATACAGATTCTGATTTTCAGTCAGATTCTGACTCTAGGGGATCGACATCAGGATCTGTGTTTACCATTGGAGGAGGGGCAGTCATATGGAGGAGTATCAAGTAATCTTGTATTGCTAATTCCACCATGGAAGCTGAGTATGTTGCTGCATGTGAGGCTGCTTAAGAGGCTGTCTTGCTCTGCCATTTCTTGATTGACTTGGAAGTGGTTCCTGATGAAAGTAAGCAGATCACTATCTATTGTGACAATAGTGGGACAGTTGCTAATTCAAGAGAACGAAGAAGTCATAAGAGGGGGAAACACATTGAAAGAAAGTATCACCTTTTAAGGGAAATTGTGCATAGGGGTGACGTGACGATTACCAAGATCGTGTCGAAGAAAATCTAGCGGATCCCTTTACAAAGGCTCTTCTTCAAAAGAGTTTTGATGGGCATCTAGAGAACATGGGGATGAGAGATATGACACATTTGCTACAGAGCAAGTGAGAGATTGTTAGGATTATGCTCGATAGCAAGAGAGTAATATTGTAATTAACAATCTTTTCATATGGATAAAGTGATTTCTAGTTTAACAAATCTTATAGCATTTATAGTTTAACTATTATAATTGTAAAAAGTAAATAATCATAAGGTCAAAAGACTATGAGAAAAGAAGAATTGTTCATACATCTGGATATGTATGAGGTAGACACAATTCTTTAGTTACTCTTGAATAATATTCATAACTTAAGATAAAAGGTTGGGCGCCTTTAGCTTGTCAAAGTTGTAGATTCTTTTGCTAGCATTTTAGTGGGATCAAATGTGTTATGATGAGTCTAAAATCATCAAAGTGTGGTGTCTTTGGGCAAAAGAATCTAGTGCACTGGGTATATTGAATATGATCAAAATTGAAATACTTTATCTAGAACCGTCAATGGATAAAAGTTTTCATTTGAAGACAATCGGAGAGTCTATCTTAATCCTGAGATAAATGATGGACTTATGATTGCAAGTGCTATAATTTCAGCTATCAATGAGTACGATTATATAGCATAGTCTATCCTCGATAGTTTGGTGGTATTCATTTGTTAATCGATAGAGGACTTTATTTATAGATATGGACATCGTGGCTCCATTTTTTGAATGAGAGTATAATACCATCATATGGATGTTTTGAGGTATTGGATATTAAATCTTAACGTTAAGTTTTCAATAGTGTCTATTGAAACATGGCTTCTGGACAAGTCAAAATATCCAAGTTCAAAATGTGGTCATATGAGTAAATATGGTAACTTGGAGAGCTATAGGCGGTTTATGAGCTCTTGGCGATTACTGGTATTCTTCACGAGGATACACTTTCTCCAATAAAGTTGTCTAGGGTATGAATGAGTAACATAAACTTATTCTATCTTTATTTAAGAGTTCAATTTTAGTTCTTTAGTGGAATGAACTAAAATTAAATAGATTGGACCTAAGTGAATCATTTGTTGATTGTGATTGGGTTGTGTCTATTGGAGCTTAAATTTAGATAGCCCGCCAAGATCCTCAATTCACACGAACTTGCATGGATCACTTGATATATTCTACCGGACCAATTTAGGGGTCTATCTAGAATTGTAATAAGGTATGTGAACTTGTTTCTTTTTATAAGAATAGGTCTAGTTCACATGTGGACTTTTTATTAAGGTTTAATGTATTTAATAAAATAAGACAAATAATATATGGCCTTTATACTAGGTATGGGCGGCAATGGCTATGGTGAATAGCTTAAATATATTATTTTTATTTTATTATTATTTAATTAAATGGAAATTAATTAATTTGTTGATTAATTAATTATTTAATTAAAAGTCAAAATCTTTTCCTATTAGGAGATGGTCTCCTAAAACTATACTATTGTTGGTAGTATAGTTAATGTTAAACACTATATTTGATAAGTAGATAAATAAAAGGAGTTATTTATCTAATCAAATTAGGAAGTCTTTAATATGGTTACAAATACACTTTTGAGTTGGATTAGGAGTCTTGGTGTTAGGATAGAATTCCTTTTTGAAAAGGATTCTTAACTACTAAGTAAATCTACCTAAGAAAAGGATTTTTAACTACCAAGTAATTCTTCTTAGGAAAGGATTTGTGATCCTAATCTATATCATATAAAATTCGGCCAGCCCATATATATATACAAAAGGATAGAATTTCTTTAAGATAAGGATTCTTAACTACAAAATAAATCCATCTAAGGAAAGGATTCTTGCCAACCAAGTAAATCCTTCTTAGGAAAGAATTTATGATCCTATATATATATGTGTGTGATTTTCGACCAGCCCTATGAATTCTATGATGAAAATTTTGGCCATGCCTAGGTAATTTTCAAGAGAGAATTTGGCATAGCAAGAGAGAATTTTGAGGAAAAAAATTTGTTTTTGCTCTAGACAAAATTCTATCAACTCATAGATAAAGGGTGTGTGTGAATTCGGCCTAGAAGAGAAAAAAGGGGAACGTTTTTGTATTCGATAGTATACTAATATCCTTTACAACATTGAATCAGAGTTTCAATCAAATTGATTGATAATTCACAAGTGACCGGACGTTCTTGGATTTTTCTCTTGGAGGATATTTGTAACTAACAAAGAAAAGATTTTTGTTTTGTCTCCATCCTCAGGAATACAATTTAAAGAAAGGGAGCCCACACTCCTAGGTGATTCACATTCGTGATTGGATTGGAAGATCTTGTAGAATCAATTCGGTGCTTGTTCAATCGTCTCGCGAAAAAGGTACGATACTTATATATACATTAATTAATCTAGGGTTAAGGTTCTCGTTACATACAAGGGAAATTTTTTATTTAAACGCAAACCCTAATCTCATTTTTATCACGCTTCCGTTGTGTTTCTAAACAGTTTTTTCCCTACACCACTTAGTCACAATACTTAACAATCAAATAAATGATAAAGCAACCTAAGTAAATATATAGAAATATTCTAGATGCAAAAACGTAAGGTTAACACATTTAAGCCTATCTAAGGATTTAAAGATAACAATGAATGCAAATCCTAGATATTAATTATCTAAATGCAAATATAAATTGATTTAGCTAGAAGGGCAAAATGGTACTAAATCCTAGCTATCAATAAACACAAAATCTCATCAAATAATCAACAACCCAAGCATGTTATAAATGCAATCAAACTCAAAGACATGCATTCAATCAACAATAAATGATATTCATAGGTAAACATGGCATAGGAATGAAGCAAGACAATCTATGGCATGTAAAAATTACAAAGTCAAGAAATATATGAAGACCAATGCTTGAAGATGCAAGGATGATGCTACATGCTCATGGGATGGAAGCATGGTTGAGTAAGTTGAGTTCTTGGAGCTCTCTCTCACAAGGAGTCAATTTCTTTCTCAAGGAACTTTAATTTCAGAGCTCTTTAGGTCATAAATGGTGAAGAAGATGATATATATATAGATATAGTAGAAAAATGTTGCCCAATGGTAGACAATTAAACATGCATGAGAATAGTGTGTGTGTGTGCACCCAAGTCTCATTAAAGATTTTAAGCAAAGTGATATACCTCTGAAGTGCTCTTGAGTTTAACAATGCCATCAATGCTTGATCACGAAAAAGGAGGCCTAATATATGCTTATAAAAAAAATCCTTAATATGGTTTGTCAACAAAATGTGCCAATCAAATTATGAGGAACTTACGTATGAGATGTGCTTGAAGCCAAATACCGAGAGTAAGGGAATCGCTTTTAAGGCTATTGAAGAGGAGAATGATGATGAGAATGAAGAAATGGCTCTTATGGTTAGGAAATTTAAGAAGTTAATAAGAAAAGATACCAAGCCTATAGGTAGCTTTTCTAGGGTAAATAAAGTCAAGAAACCATCTTCTCCAAGAGTTGATAGGAATGTTCAAGCAAAGAACAAGAAGAATGTTCAATGCAACAAATGTCAAGGTTTTGAACATTTTTCAAATGAGTGCACTAAAAAGAAGTCCAAGGAAGACAAGATAGGCAAAGCTATGGCGGCCAATGAAGTGATAGTAGTTCTAGCAAGGAGGAATGCTCAAGTGATGAGTCCTCGAGTGAGGAAGAGCATGTCAATAATTTTGTTGCTTTTACGGCTTCTCTCACACTGTTAGAAGATGATTGTAAAGTTTTAGTGAACAAGGAAAGTAAACAAGGTCATCAAGATGACACATTGATTGCTACCAATCTCAAACTTCAGGCCAAGATTGCAAAACTGATCGGTCATTTATACATACATATATATATATATATATATGCTTTTGATCCCCATTCCTCCAATCAATTTCTTGTTTCTTGAGTTATTTAGGGGTTTTAATTTGTGTGTTTAGGCATTTTTAGGTTGTTGGATCTCAATGAGGTGTTTGGAGAATTTAAAACAAAAAAGGAATTATTGAGGATCCAAAGGATTTATCTTCAATTTTCCATGACCACTGTCAAGGCCGCTGTGAATTATCACAGCAGTGAGAAAGTGACAAGAGGACAGGCATTGATCTCTGTGAGATTGCTCCAACACCGTTGTGTCCCTCATAACGTTATCAAGGTTTTTCACCAAGAATTATGCCCCTGTTAGGACCATTGTGCCACCTACAGCAGTGGTCACAGCGGTCGGTCAATTCCTTTCCAAATAAGGATTTTTGGTCTTGATCAAATTGATGATCCATATAAATACGCCAGTATCTTAGGGTTTTAAGGAAGAGAGCAGAACTTACGGACCACTTCTCCATACCTTTTCACATCACAACATAATTCTCAACCCTCGTTCACATCAGAAGATTCGAAGAGTAAGAAGATTTTAATTAAAGACTTGAAGAATTCAATGGGTTCTATCTTTTCTTTCACTTGTCTTTTTATTTTAATGACGTGCAACTAATTCAATAACTAGGGAATCAATTTGAACCTTTTGTGAATACTCATGTATGGAATTATTATTATTTCATCAATTCAATTCATGACTTATTCATTGTTCTTAATTATTTAACCCTCATTAATTTTAATATTTATTCACATCATAGACCAAGGGTGAATTATTTGGCATGATTTTAGGGTTAAGACTATCAGAGATTTAGGGTTAGAGTCCAAACCTAACTTGATTAATGCTCCTTTGAACGAATGCATTTTATCTTTAACATAGACTAAGCAAAGTATAGAATTTGGTTCTTATTTCTTGCACTTAACGGGTTTCCGATCATTGTTCACACCATAGATCAAGGGTGAATAGTAGTTGGGAATACATGACTCATTCTGCAATCATACTGTAATAGTAATATTAAAGATAAGGAATGGTGAATTGATTGCATATTGTTTATAAATTAATTCCAAACATTGAGTGTTCATACTTGGGGAGCAATGATGACCTAGTGCTTTCTTTCTATTGATCACAAATAAAAAATTCTTAATTTCTTTCTTTAGTTTAATTTAATTTAGTTTTAGTTTTAATTAAATCTTCAAACAATCTCTTGGTTAATTTTAGTTTAACTTTAATTAGAATTAGATTTAGCTGTTAAATCTATAGTTTTCGTGGGAACAATCCTTACTTACCACTAAATGATTCTTTATGATTCATACACTTGCGAGTATTGTTTATATAACTACGATTTCAAGCAATAAACTGAGGATTACTTGTTAATTTCAGTTTTAGTTATAGATAATAGATTTAGTTAGTTAGGTAGTCAAGTCATTAATTTTTAGATTTTTAGCTTTTTTTTTATAGTTTACTGTGTCTGTCTTTTGTTATAGGTTTCAACGGTGAATGCAAGGTCGAAGATCACGACAAGGAGAATTACTACCGTTGAATGACAACATTGATCGTATTGGATGAAGAGAAATGGTAGACGATAGAAATTCCAACATCCAACAGGTTCTAGATCCACCAGCTGTACCTATCAAAACCATGAAGGATTACAGCAGGTCGATGATTGATAATCATCCTTTGTGCATTGCACTAGATGAGGTAGCAGTGAATTATGAGCTGATAAGTTTTCACTACAATTTGCTGCCCGCTTTCCATGGGCTACCGAATGAAAATTTGCTTAAATTCTTAAGAGAATTCTATGCAGCAATTCAATCTTTTCCAAACAATAGGGTGATAGAAAACCAGCTGCGTATGAGGTGTATTCCACATGCTCTATTGGAAACGGCAAAGATATGGCTCTTGACTTTGCCCCTAGCTTCACTGACAACATGGGATGAGGTGGTAGAGAAGCTTACTGACCAGTTTTATTCTCTCCAGAAAACAAGTGAGATCATGTCCAATATTACCAATTTCTTCCAAGGGACCAAGGGACCAAGAGACATTTTACAATGCTTGGGAGCGTTACAAGATGTTTCTTTTTAATTGTCCTCAGCACGAATATCAAATTCACTAACTTTGTCAATGGTTTTATAATGGACTAAATAACATCTCAACAACCTTGGCAAAAAAATTGTGTGGAGGATCCATGATTGACAAGATTCAGGAAGAGTTGCAATTAATCTTAGAAAAACTCATTAAAAATTCTCGAGAGAAGCGTTCTAGGAGAAGGAAGGGGATATACGAAGTAGATGCTAATTTTGGGAACTCAATGCAAATGTCACAAATGTAAGACTCTAACGAGTTACCTATTAAATAGGTGGGACAATTGAGAGAAACAAGACACTAGGGATGTGAGCAACCAAGGTATGGTATGAAAGCGTGTCAAGCAAGATGTCTTGGACGTAATGATAATGAAGAAGTGCAAGCCATGAACAATTTCAACTCCATACCTCAGAATGATCTTTTTTCAAATACTTATAATCCGAGGTGGAGAAATCATCTAAACTTCTCATGGATCGACAATCAAAGCACTAGGAACCATTAGGGAAACAATAACAACATTGTCCTGATAGTATAATTCCGGTGCTCAGTAGAATCCTGTATCTCAATCCTCGAACTTGTCATTGGAAGATACAATGAAGCAATTTATACATAGTATGGACCAGACAATGAATCAGCAAGAAAAAAAGTTGCAAGTCACCCGACAAGGTCATAATGTCAGGTTTCAGAACATAGAGGTCTCAATGTGGAAGATGGAAACACAAATTAGGCAACTGGCTAAAGCTACTCAAAGGATTGAACCAGGAAAATTTCCAAGCCATACTGAGTAAGCAAAAGCCAGAACAATTTTTTGGAATGGTAAGGATGTCAATAATGATAAACCTACTGAAATTTTTAATGCTTCTATTAAGGTTTCAAGTTTCTTTTTAAAAAAATAGTGAACCAGGAAAAGAGGAAAGGCTTAAGGTGGAGAAGTCAAGGGATACATCAAAATTTCATAAATCACCAAAACCTTATGTTCCTCATATTTCTTTTCTAGCCGGAGTTTAAAGGAACAAGCTCAACCAATCATTCAAGGAGATCTATAATATCCTATCAAATGACAATGTTAGTCCACAAACCATGAAGGAGATTCATAAGATGCCAACCATTGTAAAGTATTTCAAAGAACTCAACTCAAGAAGTATGAAGACTAAATCTCCTTAGATAGTGCTAATTCCAGATGGAGTAAGTGCAGTACTCCAAAAGAAGTTACCCTCGAAACTTAAGGATCCGAGAAGTTTCAATATCACCTTCATAGTAGGAGAGATAAGAAAAGATAGAGCCACACTGGATCTCGGGGTGAGCATTAATTTGATGTCATATGCAGTATACAAGAAGATGGGGTTGAGTGATCTTAAGCCAATCAACATGGAGCTTTCACTTGCCGATCGATCTATTAGGTATCCTCGTGGAATTATGGAAGATGTCATAGTCCAAGTTGGCAAGCTCATTATACCTGTAGATTTTCTCATATTGGATATGGAGGGAAAAGGCACTAATGTGATTGATTTAACTATCTTGCTCGATAGACTAATCATGTCAACCACGAAAGCTGTCATAGATGTGCATAATGGGAATATCTCTATGACAGTGTTTGATGAGACGATAAATGTAGATGTTTTTCAATTTTTGAAACATTCGGTAGGTGTTGTTGATGTTTCAATATGCAAGTCGTAGATCCAAGAGTTTGTCTAGAATCAGCTCCAACTCTAAAACAATCTCAAGATGGAAGAATGAGCAAAATTTAACCTTCCAAAAATGATCGTGCAAGTTATAAGAACATGATTGAGTAGCTAAAAGAAGATAAATAGATGATTATTGTTCTCAATTTTGACTTGACAACAAGGATCACTGAACTACTAGAAGAAAAAGAGTCTTTATTAAAAAGGCATGCAACATTTTCTCAAGAGGTTGAAGAGCTCAAAGAAGAGTATGATCAATGGATAAAGCTAATGAAGGTTGAGATCAATCAAAGGGATAAAGCCTTAGAGATCATGAAGATTAAGGAGCTTTAACACATTGTAAGGCTTATAAAAGCGAAACAAGAGATAAAATCATTGGCAGTGGACGAAGAAACAATTGGTGGAAGTCAAGATCAATGAGGTAAGGAATAATGAGTTGAACATTTCCATCACCCAAAAGGTCGATCCATTTCTGAAAAAGAGAGGAAGAAATAGAAGGAAGCAAGCTCGACCACTAAACAACAGCCACCATAGAGGTAACATTCATAGATTTATCCAATTTGTATTTTTTGTAATAGAAAGGGTCACATTCGACCAAGATGCTACGAGTATATAAGACAATGCAAATAAGGGAGGATGAATCAAACGAATGTGAAGAAAGTATGGATCCAAAAGGATGAGCCTCGAAAAGTTGAAAGTAGTGGAACTGTCAAGTTGAAGAAAATTGGTGATGAATATGTGATTATTACTTCACTATCAGAGCCGTAATGCTCTTATACGTCTCACCTACACGTTAAATAAAGTGTTTGGTGGGAGGCAACCCACCGATGTATTATTTTTTCCTCTTATTTTTTTGTTATTGTTATTTTTATTTTATTTTTGCTCTGCTAACTTGAAACCAGGTTTACTGGTGATTTATATTTTAATTATTTTAGTATTTTAAATATTCTTCGTGTAAAAACAAAATGCAGGATCACTGTCGGTTCCACTATAAGGGATACAACGGTGAGACATCATAAACCCACTGGAATGAAGGCACCGTGAGACCACTCTCATAATTCACAGCGGTCATCACAACGATCATCTACTAACTTCGACGCTATAAAGGCACTGTAAAAATTCATAGCGGACATCACGGCGGTATCAACGGGACAAAGCGTTGTAGGAGCGTTATCACAGTGATGTGTCCCTCATAGCGGTCCATCCAAGTAAATGATGCGTTTTGCACCAAAAGCAAGCCAAAGTTTTGAGACCGATGTCACATGCTGTAACTCTCACAACGGTCATGACAGCGGTCATGTCTTTATATATATATATATATATATATAACTCTCTCCCGTTCAATGCCTCTTCAACCAAGTTTTTTTTTTCTCATTTAAACTTTTCTTCCCTGTTTCTTTTATTCTCTCAGCCAAGAATCCAAGGTATGTATTTTCAATCTCTGTATTCAATTTCTTTTTTCATTATTTCACTTGGATGCATGAAAAACCTTTTTCTTCGTCCCTTTAATTTGTTTTAATTTCTTTTCAAGGGCTCATGACCTTGAATTGGGAATTTTCGGATTCGAGTGTTATATTTTCTTGCGTGACCATTGTTCTTATTTGTTTGTGCTATGAATGAGTTTCTAAGTTGAATTCCAATACGAATTTCTTATACAACACTTATTTTGAAAAATTGATTTTCTAGGGTTTGTGTGTTCTTGATTTGGGAATTTTTTAAATTGGAATGAGATTTTAAATTGCACACTATTATTGCTCTATTGTCTATACTATATTTCAGCTGGAATGAGAACTTTACGTATTTTGTGCTCAATATGGTTTAGGTTTAATGTCATATTTTTTTGAATACATTGTTGGCTGGAAATATGTGCAATTATAGCACATAGGATTGACAGTTTGCTGCTGAAGTGCTGTCAAAATTTTGTTTAAATTTTCCCTTACTTGAGTTTTATCTTGTTTATGTTTATTTTTGTATTTTTCAGATGGTACGAACAGCTTTCAAGGGTCAGGTTAATACTCATGGTTCAACTAGAGGGCGAGATAAATAGCCTGTTGAACAAACATTTATGGATCATCCAGATTTTAGGAAACAGATGAAATATTCGGCAAGGCAGAATTTTATATTGGAGAGAGGGCTTGATTTGGTGGAGCTCAATGATACCACTATTTCTGAGGTAGTCCAGGCTGTGGACCTGATATGTTCAGCAGCCCTCGCGCGCCAACATTAGTATGGTCTAGGCATTCTGCGCCAAGATGGATCGGGACAAATTCCGTGCTAGCAATGTCGTCATGGTGCAAGGGGTACTTGTAGTCATCTCTATTGAAATGATCCGCACACATTTTGAGTTGCCATATGTTGAGCGGTTACCAGAGGGCTATCCTAACACCTTTCTGCTTGGTAATGAGCTTTGAATGGATGGAGGGGTAGGATGGAATGGGAATAAGCTCCTAGAGAAGGACCTACTCTTGGAGTCTGCTTTTTGGTACCTATTTGTTTCGGCTTCCTTGAAGCCCACTATGCATGGATCTAAGATTTTCAAGGAAGCGGTACAGTTACTTTATGCTATCAAGTACATCGATGTAGCCAACTTCATTTGAAAGGAGATCCGAGGTTGTGGCAGGCGGATAGATTTCAATATAGTTTTTCCATGTTTGATTACGGAGTTGTGTTCAGATGTTAGTTTGGTAGGTATTGAAGGTGATGTTGTTATAGTGATCAACACTCATTTTTATAACTTGATGTCTTAGAACAATCTATGGAAGTGAAGTTGTTCAGGTGCTTCGGATGCCTAAGATGATGAGGATGGATTTGATATGGATGATGCTATGGCCACTGACCAACAGTTTTCGGGACCAATCTAGCAGTCTGGAGATGCTTTCACTTCAGGCCCTATTCGTAATATTAAAGCCGGACCATCTCAGTAGAGGCCCGAGCGGGTGGAGTACATGCTCAACCTTATGAAGAGTTATATAGACACATGTTTTATGGACTTAAAGAAGGAGATGAATGACGAATTTTCCAGGTTGGATTTGAGGATAGAGGCATTGGAGCTTTCTTTTGATGGCATCCAGATGCCTTTTGCACCCACCGTTACGCCTATTGCTGATTATGGACCCTTACTATTCTCAACCTGATACAGATGTTGCTAGTTTGGACCATAGGATTGGAAGTAGACAGCAGGATGGAGTTGATCCAGGTGGATATGACACAGAGATCCTCTCTAGTGATGGTGATGATTGAGCTTGCCTGATGTTACTTTAGACGGATCTGTGTCTACAGACTGATATGTTTTTGATTATCTCCTTTTCTTTTTCTTTCGTTTTCAGTTTTCTGTGCTTTGAATTTTTATTTTATTATTTGATTAAAATTGATTATTTTTGGATTTAGTTTTAATGATTCATGTTTGAGTTGATTATGATATTGCTCTTTCACTTCTTTTCCCCTTTTGTCGTGCACTTCAATTTTCAACATTGAGGACAATATCGGGTTAAGGTTTGGGGGTGTAAATATTGTACTCTTGATTCTGTCAAAATTTTCAAAATCTTAAAGTTTTGTTTTAGAGTCTGTCTTTCCTGTGAATTAACCATGAAGAGATATTTTGATTTGTGCCCTAGAGATAATATGCATTAATCACCGAGTTTACACTAACTTCTTGCAATTTAGAGTATTGTATTGCATTTTTTCGAAATTTATGACATGCTCTTGATGTGATAATGGAAATGAAGCTTAGTTGGATATCCATGATTAATAGTGGAGACTACCCTTATGAGTTCACTAAGCCAAAAAATGTACATAAATGACATCACATGAGGGTTCTTTTATTTCTACTCCTAAACACTCAGCGGGTTCTTTGCATTAGATTTGATCTATGTAGGTTATACATTGAGCATTAGAGAACTTCCATCTTAAAAGAATTCATATGTTTATTGTAGGGAAAAAAAAAACCACACAGCGGAAACGTGAAAAATCGAAATTTATAAAATTAGGGTTTGTGTATAAGTAAATAAAAATTCTTTTGACTAACAAGAACCTTAATCCTAGATTAATTGATGTATATAAAAAGTGTCGTACCTTTTTCTCATGATGATTGAACAATCATCGAATTGATTTTGCAAAATCTTCCAATCCAATCACGAACGTGAATCACCTAGAAGTGTGGGCTCCCTTTCTTTTAATCGTATACCTAAGGATGGAAATAAACAAAATTTTCTTCTTTGTTAGTTACAATAATCCTCCAAGAAGAAAACAAAGAACATTAGATCACTTGTGAATTACCAATCAATTTGATTGAAACTTGAGGGAACCTTGATTCGATGTTGTATACAAAACCTTTCGATGCAAAGGTTACTAGTGTACTATCAAAAACTAAACGTTCTTTCTTCCTTTTCTTTTTTGCCGAATCACACTTTTTTTTAGAGTTGATCGAATTTTGTCTAGAGTAAAATCAGATTTTCTCCCTCAAAATACTATGGTGGCCTAATTCTTCTCTTAGAAAAATAGGGTTGGTCGAAATCTCTCTTAGAAAAACTTAGAGCAGGCCGAAATTTTCAAACCTATATATATGATCATAAATCCTCTCCTAAGAAAGATTTACTTAGTTGGAAAGAATCCTTTCCTTAGGTGGAATTATTTGGTAGTTAAGAATCTATTTTTAAAAGGAATTCTATCATCTTATATATACATAGCTGGCTGAAATTTCACTTAATATAATTAGGAGACTTAATTCATTTCTTAGAAAGGATTTACTTGGTAGTTAAGAATCTTTTCCTTAGGTGGATTTACTTGGTGGTTAAGAATCCTTTTCAAAAAGGAATTCTAACCTACATCTAGACTCTTAATCCAACTTAATAGTATATTTGTAACCATATTAAAGACTTCCTAATTTGATTAGATAAATAATTCATTTTATTTATTTACTTATCAAATATAGTCTTTAATATTAATTATACTACCAACAATAGTATAATTTTAGTAGACCATCTCCTAATAGGAAAAAGATTTTGAGTTTTAATTAAATAATTAACTAATCACCAAATTAATTAATTTTCATTTAATTAAATAATAAAATAATATAATATAATTAAGCTATTCTAAATAGTCTTGCTGCCTAACACATATGCATGGGCCAATATATTATTTTCTTATTTTATTAAAACAATTTGACCTTTATAAAAAATCCACATGTGAACTAGACCCGTTCTTACAAAAAGAAACAAGTCCACATGCCTTAATACAATTCTAGATGGAACCCTAAATTGGTCCGGTAGAATATATCAAGTGATCCATGTAAGTTCGTGTGGATTGAGGATCTTGGAAGGCTATCTAGATTTAAGCTCCGACAGACACAACCCAATCACAATCAACAAATGATTTACTTAGGTCCGATCTATTTAATTTTAGTTCATTCCACTAAATAACTAAAATTGAACTCTTAAATAAAGATTGAATAAATTGATGTTACTCATTCATACCCTAGACAACTTTATTGGAGAAAGTGTATCCCCGTGAGGAATACTAGTAGTCGCTAAGACCTCATAGACCACCTATAGCTCTCCAAATTATCATATTTACTCATATAACCACATTTTGAATTTGGATATTTTGACTTGTCCAGAAGCCATGTTTCAATAGACACTATTGAAAACTTAACGTTAAGATCTAATATCCAATACCTCAAAACATCCATATGATGGTATTCTACTCTCATTTAATAAATGGAGCCACGAAGCCCATATCTATAAATGAAGTCCTCTATCGATTAACAAATGAATACCATAAAACTATCTAGGATAGACTATGCTATATAATCGTACTCATTGATAGCTCAAATGATAACACTTGCAACCATAAGTCCATCATTTATCTCAGGATTGAGATAGACTCTCCGATTGTCTTTAAATGAAAACTTTTATCCATTGACGGTTCTAGATAAAGTATTTCATTTTGATCCAATTCAATGCACCTATTGCACTAGATTCTTTTGTCCAAAGACACCACACTTTGATGATTTTAGACTCATCATAACACATTTGATCCCACTCAAATGCTAGCAAAAGAATCTACAACTTTGACAAGATTAAGGCGCCCAACTTTTTATCTTAAGTTGTGAATATTATTCAAGACTAACTAACGAATTGTGTCTACCTCATGCATATCTAGATGTATGAACAATTATTCTTTTCTAATAGTCTTTTGACCTTATGATTATTTACTTTTGACAATTATAATAATTTAACTATAAATGCTATAAGATTTGTTAAACTAGAAATCACTTTATTAATATGAAAAGATTGTCGAATACATTATTACACTCTTGCTATTGAGCATAATCCCAACATTTATTTCTATCTTCAGCAAGTCAAACCAGTGGAAATGATGACTAGACTATGTTTGCTTGAGCTAGTTAAAAGGCCTGAAATATTTCCTACCCTTGTGTGTGTGCTCCATATCCCTGTTTGAAGCCAAACACTTAATAAGTCTTTTTCTTTCTTCACCATAGTAACTATAACCCATGTAGCCTATATTATAGGCATACCTTATACCTTGGGATCATGCTTTAAGAATGTGAAGAAGGTGTGGCAGTTTTGCATGTGATGTTTGTGTTGGGATTATGCTCGATAGCAAGAGTATAATAATGTATTTAACAATCTTTTCAAATTAATAAAAGGTATTTCTAGTTTAACAAATCTTATAGTATTTATAGTTTAATTATTATATTTGTCAAAAGTAAATAATCATAAGGTCAAAAGACTATGAGAAAAGAAGAATTGTTCGCACATCTGGATATGTATGAGGTAGATACAATTCTTTAGTTAGTATTGAACAATATTCACAACTTAAGATAAAAGTTGGGCACTTTTTTTTTTTGTTAAAGTTGTAGATTCTTTTGCTAGCATTTGAGTGAGATCAAATGTGTTATGATGAGTTTAAAATCATCAAAGTGTGATGTCTTTGGGTAAAAGAATTTAGTGCACTGGGTGGATTTTAAAGGATCACAGTGAAATACTTTATCCAAAATCGTCAATGGATAAAAGTTTTCATTTGAAGACAATATGAGAGTATATCTAAATCCTGAGATAAATGATGGATTTATGGTTGCAAGTGTTATCATTTGAGCAATCAATGAGTACGATTATATAGCATAGTCTATCCTTAATAGTTTGGTAGTATTCATTTGCTAATCGACAGAGGACTTCGTTTATAGATATGGACATCGTGGCTTCATTTATTGAATGAGAATAGAATATCATCTTATGGATGTTTTGAGGTATTGGATATTAGATCTTAACATTAAGTTTTCAATAGTGTCTATTGAAATATGGTTTCTGGACAACGTCAAAATATCCAAGTTCAAAATATGGTTATATGAGTAAATCTGTTAACTTGGAGAGCTATAGGCGGTCTATGCGCTCTTGGCGATTGCTGATATTCTTCACTATCTCCTTTAAGATTGTCTAAGGTTTGAATGAGCAATATTAACTTATTCTGTCTTTATTTAAGAGTTCAATATTAGTTCTTTAGTGGAATGAACTAAAATTAATAGATCGGACCTAAGTGAATCATTTGATTATTGTGATTAATTATGTTTATTGGAGCTTAAATTTAGATAGCCCGTCAAGATCCTCAGTTCATACGAACTTGCGTGGATCACCTGATATAATATACCGAACATATTTGTAGGTCCATTTAGAATTGTATTGAGTCAAGTGGACTTGTTTCTTTTTGTAAGATTGGGTCTAGTTCACATGTAGACATTTTATTAAAGTCTAAGAGATTTAATAAAATAAGAAAAATAATATATATGCCCATATGTGGTCTTGGGCGGCAAAGCTAAATATATTAGCTTAATATATTGCTTTATTTTATTATTTAATTAAATTGAAATTATTTAATTATTTATTTAATTAAAAGTCAAAATCTTTTTTTTTTGTAGGAGTAGGTCTCCTATTGTCATATTATTGTTGGCAATATGTTAAGTATCAAATACTATATTTGATAAGCAGATAAATAATAAGAATTTATTTATCTAGTCAAATTATGAAGTATTTGATTGCTATTAAAACTCTAATTGATAATTGGTGAAATTAAGAAGTTTTAATTTAGTAACAAGTTATTTATATTCAATAATTGGTTATTGAATAAATACACTGTTTGAGTTGGATTATGATTCTTGGTGTGGAAAAGAAATCCTTTTTAGAAAAGGATTATTTGTCACCAAGTAAATCCACCTAATGATAGGATTCTTGCCCACCAAATAAATCCTCTTTTGGAAAGGATTTGAAAACCTATATATAACTCTTGTTGAAATTCGGACAACCCTAGTATTTCTAAGAGTGAAATTCGGTCAAGCTAGAATTAGTAAGAGTAGAATTTGGCTAAGCTAGAATTAAAATGAGTAGAATTCGGCCAAGGTATTTTTCTTAGAGAAAATATTTCGGCCAAAACTGAATTTTGAGTGGAGAGAATTTGGATCTTAGTCTAGAAAAATTCTTCCAACTCTAAAGATTGGTGTGTAAAAAATTCAGCAAAGAGGAAAAGAAAGAAAGAACGTTTTGTATTTGATAGTGCACTAGTAGCCTTTACATTAAAAGGTTTTGTGTACAATATCGAATCAAGGTTCATGCGAGTTTCAATCAAATTGATTGACAATTCACAAGTGGTCTAACGTTTTTTGTTTTTCTTCTTGGCGGATTATTGTGACTAACAAAGAAAGAGATTTTGTTTGTTTCCATCATCATGTATACAATTTAAAGAAAGGGTGCCCACACTCCTGGGTGATTCACGTTCGTGATTGGATTGGAGGATCTTGAGGATTCAATTCAGCGCTAGTTCAATCATCACGAGAAAAATGTACGATACTTTTAATATACATCAATTAATCTAAGGTTAAGGTTCTTTCTATTAAAGGGAAAATTTTAAATATATCAAACCCTAATTTTATGCTTCCATTGTGCAATTTTCCCTACAGTTTGTGCATATTTTGATCTGAGGCCATTGAAGTAAAAGATCTACATTCAATCCAATTCTCTGATTCTCAAGTATGTCATTAAAAAAAAAAGATAGATAAAAAAAGAGGAACAAAGAAAAATAAAAGCTGCCACCAAAATAAATGGTTCGTTGAGAGAATCAAAGAATAGAGTTTAATGACTACAATTAAGTCAAAAAAATATTGCAAAGATTGTATCTACTCAAAAAGAGTTTGACAAGAAAGAGAATTGTGATTTTTTTAAGACTTTGACAGTGATAAGTGGTAATATCCCACTTGTAGTGATATCAATGAAGATAAAGATGTTGGGGTTTATGCCCTAAAGATGTAATTTGTAAATGGATTTACGAAATAATTAAAAGGAAAATTTCAATTCGTTCTTGTTGCGTTGTTTATTTTATAACTTGTGTATATATTTAACATCCAATGTGTATATGAGTGTCATATATAGATAGATACAATAAGAGACGTGCAATCTAAAGAGTCTATAGATAGCAAATAAAGATGGGTACTTTATTTTTGGTCAATCTATAGTTGTGGTCGTAGTGAGAGGGTTAGTAGACAACCCGAGAGATACATCGATCTAGGAGATTCTGTAGAGAATCTCCTAGACGACGATGATCCCTATACGTGCAAGGAAGCAATGGAAGATATTGATTATCGCTATTGACAAAAGGCAATGCAATCCGAAATTGAATCTATGTTCAAAAACAAAGTCTGGTCACTTGTAGACTTACCTAAAAGGATAAAACCTATCGGGTGTAAGTGGGTATACAAGAGGAAAAGAGGAATGTATGGAAAGGTGGAAACCCTTAAAGCTAGACTGGTAGCTAAAGGTTACACACCGAAGGAAGGTATCGATTATGAGGAAACCTTCTCTCCTGTGGCCATGCTTAAATCCATTAGGATACTTTTATCCATTAAGGCATCTCTAGACCTAGAGTTTTGGCAAATGGACGTCAAGACAACATTCCTTAATGGAAGTCTTGACGAAAGCATCTATATGATGCAACCAAAAGGATTCATGAAAAAAGGCCAAGAGGAAAGGGTAAACAAGTTGCAAAGATCAATATTTGGATTGAAGCAAGCATCAAGATCCTGGAATATAAGGTTCGATGAAGCCATTAAATTTTTTGGATTTATTCAAAACCTTGATGAACCCTGTGTATACAAAAGGATCAAAGGTGACAAGTTAGTTTTTCTAGTTCTTTACGCTGATGATATATTACTTATTGAAAATGATGTAGGTGTATTAACATCAGTAAAATAATGGTTAGCAAAACAATTTGATATGAAGGACTTAGGAGAAGCAAGTTATATTCTTGGTTTTCGAGTCATAAGGGATAGAAAGAATAGAACGATTGCATTATCCTAAGCTTTATACATAGATAAAATATTGTCTAGGTTTTCCATGCAAGATTCCAAGAAAGGTATGTTACCTTTTAGACATGGAAACAAACTTTCTAAGGAACAAGTTCCTAGGAATAAGCATGAAGAGCAATTCATGAGTAGGGTTTCATATACCTCGGTAGTTGGGAGTCTTATGTATGCAATGCTCTGCACTAGGCCATATATTTGTTTTGTTGTTTGCATAGTTAGCAGGTTTCAATCGAAACTTGGTCCTGATCACTGGACGACAGTTAAGCATATTCTCAAGTATCTCAAGAGAATGAAAGATTATATGCTTTTATACTCCGAAGAGGATTTAATTCCCGTTTGGTATACAGATTCTGATTTTTAATCCGAATCTGACTCTAGAAGATCAACATCAGGATCTGTGTTTACACTATGAGGAGAGGTAGTCATATGGGGGAGTATCAAGCAATCTTATATTGCTGACTCCACCGTGGAAGACGAGTATGTTGCCACATGGCGAGGTTGCTAAAAAGGTTGTCTAGCTCTGCCAATTCTTGATTGCCTTGGAAGTGGTTCCTGATGCGAAGAAGCAGATCACTATCTTTTGTGACAAAAGCGAAGCAGTGGCCAATACGAGAGAACCAAGAAGTCATAAAAGATGGAAACACATTGAAAGAAAGTACCATCTTCTGAGGGAAATTGTGCATAGGGGTGACGTGACGATTGCCAAGATCGCGTCAGCAGAAAATCTAGCGGATCCCCTTACAAAGGTTCTTCCACAAAAGAGTTTTGATGGGCATCTAGAGAATTTGGAGATGAGAGATATGACACATTTGCTATAGAGCAAGTCAGAGATTGTTTGGATTATGCCGATAAGAGTATAATAATGTATTTAACAATCTTTTCATATTAATAAAAGTGATTTCTAGTTTAACAAATCTTATAGCATTAATAGTTTGGTTATTATATTTGTCAAAAGTAAATAATCATAAGGTCAAAAGACTTTGAGAAAAGAAGAACCATTCGTACATCTGAATATGTATGAGGTAGACACAATTCTTTAGTTAGTCTTCACAATTCTTTAGTTAGTCTTGAACAATATTCACAACTTAAGATAAAGATTGGGCACCTTTATTTTGTTAAAGTTGTAGATTCTTTTGCTAGCATTTGAGTGGGATCAATTGTGTTATGATCAGTCTAAAATCATCAAAGTGTGGTCTCTTTAGGCAAAAGAATCTACTACACTGGGTGCTTTGAGTAGGATCACAGTGAAATACTGTATCTAAAACCTTCAATGGATAAAAGTTTTCACTTGAAGACAATCGAAGAGTCTATCTCAATCCTGATATAAATGATGGACTTATGGTTGCAAGTGTTATCATTTGAGCAATCAATGAGTACGATTATATAGCATAGTGTATCCTCGATAGTTTGGTGGTATTCATTTGTTAATCGATAGAGGACTTCGTTTATAGATATGGACATCGTGGCTCCATTTATTGAATGAGAATATAATATCATGTTATTGATGTTTTGAGGTATTGGATATTAAATCTTAGCGTTAAGTTTTCAATAGTGTCTACTGAAATATGGCTTCTGGACAAAGTCAAAATATCCAAGTTCAAAATGTGGTCATATGAGTAAATATGGTAACTTGGAGAGCTATATGCGGTCTATGAGCTCTTGGTTATTACTGATATTCTTCACTATCTCCATTAAGATTGTCTTGGGTATGAATGAGCAATATTAACTTATTTTGTCTTTATTTAAGAGTTCAATTTTAGTTCTTTAGTGGAATGAACTAAAATTAATAGATCAGACCTAAGTGAATCATTTGTTGATTGTGAATAGGTTATGTCTATTGGAGCTTAAATTTTATAGCCCGCCAAGATCCCTAATTCACACGAACTTGCATTGATCACTTGATATATTCTACTAGACTAATTTATAGGTCTATTTAGAATTGTATTGAGGCATGTAGACTTGTTTCTTTTTGTAATATTGTGTCTAGTTCACATATGGACGTTTTATTAAGGTCCAATGGATTTAATAAAATAAGAAAAATAATATATATGCCCATATGTGGTCTTGGGCGGCAAAGCTAAATATATTAGCTTAATATATTGTTTTAGTTTTATTATTTAATTAAATGGAAATCAATTAATTATTTATTTAATTAAAAGTCAAAATCTTTTTCCTATTTGGAGTAGGTCTCCTATTGTCATATTATTGTTGGTAATATGTTAGGTATCAAATACTATATTTAATATGCAGATAAATAGTACTAATTTATTTATCTAGTCAAATTAAAAAGTATTTGATTGTTATTAAAACTCTAATTGACAATTGGTCAAATTAGGAAGTTTTAATTTAGTCACAATTTAATTATATTCAATAATTGGTTATTGAATAAATACACTATTTGAGTTGGATTAGGATTCTTGATGTGGAAAAGAAATATTTTTTAGAAAAGGATTCTTTGTCACCAAGTAAATCCACCTAAGGATAGGATTCTTGCCCACCAAGTAATTCCACTTTAGGAAAGGATTTGAAAACCTATATATAACCCTTGTTGAAATTCGGCTATCCCTAGTATTTCTAAGAGTGAAATTCGGCCAAGCTAGAATTAGTAAGAGTAGAATTCGGCTAAGGTATTTTTCTTAGAGAATTATTTTTGGCCAAACGGGAATTTTGAGTGGAGAGAATCAGGTTCTTGCTCTAGAAAAATTCTTCCATCTCTAAAGATTGGTGTGCCAAAAATTCAGCAAATAGGAAAAGAAAGAAAGAACGTTTTGTATTCGATGGTGCACTAGTTTCCTTTACGTTAAAAAGTTTTGTGTGCATCGAATCAGGATTCATGCGATTTTCAATCAAATTGATTGATAATTCACAAGTGATCTAGCGTTCTTTGTTTTTCTTCTTGAAGGATTATTGTGACTAACAAAGAAATAGATTTTGTTTGTTTCCATCCTTATGTTTACGATTCAAAGAAAGGGTGCCCACACTCCTAGGTGATTCATGTTCATGATTGGATTGGAAGATCTTACGGATTCAATTCGGCAAGTTCAATCGTCACAAGAAAAATGTACGATACTTTTAATATACATCAATTAATCTAGGGTTTAGGTTCTTTCTATTAAAGGATTTTTTTAAATATATCAAACCATAATTTTACGCTTCCGTTGTGCGATTTTTCATACAGTTTGTGCATATTTTGATCAAAGGCCAATGAAGGAAAATAGCTACATTTAATCCAAAAGTGTAAGTTTGATAATTATGAGTTTCTATTTAATTATCTAATTTTCAAGTATGGCATTAAAAAAAATGGATAAATAAAAAAAGAGGAAAAAGGAAAAATAATGTTGCCACCAAAATAAATGGTGTGTTGAGAGAATCAGAGAATAGAGTTTAATGACTGCAATTAAGTCAAAAATAATATTGCAAAGATTGTATCTACTCAAAAGGAGTTTGACATGAAAGATAATGGTGAATTTTTTAAGACTTGGACAGTGATAAGTTGTAATATTCCACTTGCAGTGATATCAATAACGATAAAAATGTTGGAGTTTATGCCTTCAAGATGTTATTTGTAAATGGAATTAAGAAATAAATAAAAGAAAAAGTTCAATTCATTCTTGTTGTGTTGTTTATATTATAACTTTTGTATATATTTAACATCAAAGATTGCCGGATGTAATCTCGAACTCTGTGTATGAGTGTAATATACAGATGGATACAGTAAGAGACGTGCAATCTAAAGAGTCCGTAGATAGCAAATAAAGATGGTTACTTTATTTGTGGTTAATCTATAGTTGCGGTCCATTTCGTAATGTACGGTGATTCTATCCTAAATCATTCATATGAGATATGGGAATGGAGGCACCTTGTAGGATGTGATCATATAGGACTAGGCCATGATCTATATGAATCTCCCACCAAGATCCTTTTACCGATGAGATTCATATATATATATATCAACTAATGATGGCTATATGTGGGTGATCTTAATCTTAAGTGTCTTAACGACTCCTTTAAGTTAGATCGTGGTCTTTGATATACCGTGGGTGAGGTCAGATGAAGTTCTTGATCAATATACTCGGTATGTTGGGATTGCGGTTTGGCTTGTGGCTGGAAAGGTTTGTACACAATAATGGAATCCACTCCTTCTTGTGTGAAGTAGATGGTAGTTCCCTTAAGGGTTGATTCGGGGCTTAGACAATATGATCGCTTTCCTAATTCCGTGAGAAAAAATGATTTATTATCCATTAGAGAATCAATGGTACTTAAAGGATATATGTAATTAGAGGGGTATAACGGACATTATGACCTAGCTCTAATTATGAACTACAGTGGAGGATCACACCATATGTAATAGTTATATCGATGGACACCGAGTTGTATCGGTCTGTGTAAAAGCGGCTGCAGTTGAGAGAGTGCAGTTTTGGGTTTTTAGTGGAATAACACTGGAGTTAATAATCAAGGAATATTAATTAAAGAGTTTAATTAATGATTCCGATGAGTATTGGAGCTCAAAATATTGTGGGTCCATTAGGTCCCCTTGCTAACCCGATTGATTTAGTTTACAAGAGTCACAGTAAATTAATTGGATTGTGCAATTAATAGTGTTACAAAAGTGACACATATTTATTCAGGAATTAATTGAATAATGAGATTATTTAATTAATTAATGAAAATGATTATGTAAATTAAATAATTAGATTATTTAATTGTATGTTTAATCATTAGTTGGAGGGTGTTGATTGATATTTAATTTTTAAAGATAAGATAATTTGATTATTTTATTTTTATTAAATTAGATATTTAATTTTAAATTTAAAGAGTTTGAATTCAAAACAAATTGATTAATATCTTTAGAAAAATGAGATATCATAAATGATTGGAATCGTTAGTTTTATCATTATATATATATGTTTGAAATATTTAATGAACGTAAAAAAACTCATCATCAGTTATTCAAGTTGCATTGGATGTAAATTGCTATGTAATTGGTATGCGTGAATCAATTGAGAAAAAAAAAAACACACACACACACACATATATATATATATATATATATATATAAGTTTTTGTATATGATACAAACTGGTAGTGCGTGAAACACCTGATATCAACACACATGCATCAATTAATTGGTTTTTGCATGAGATGCAATTTATCATGTGTGTGTGAGAGATAAAAAAAGAAAAAGGCCTGATTTTTGGTATGCACGTGAAATGATGAAAGAGATCATGTCTCTTAAATTGTTTTTGGAAAGCAATATTAAAGTTTGAGATCATATACACTCATCGGTTAATAAGATTTGCATGAGATACAATTTTTGAGTGCGTGAGATCAATACACCAAAAAGAGAAGAAAATGTTTCTTCTTATTCTCTCTTCAACATCCTCCATACAATTTACCAGTTTCGGGACATAGCGAGGAAGATCAAGTGGTTCAGACAGGAGCATATCATAAAGTGAAGGAGCCTCCAAACATTGGTATGGTTCTATTAATCTTCTTCTTTATATTGATTTCAATTTCCTGTATATATGTATTTTTTATTATTGTAATAATTTTATATGTATTATTTTCAAAAATAATTACGATCCTAAGTTCATTGTTTCAAGATCAATTATGATCCGTAGAAAATTTTAAAACTGATTTTCGTTGCGTTACCAGTGAATGGGGTTTCAACAATTGGTATCAGAGTCAATTTTTTTTTCAGAACTGGAATTTGTTTTCAATGCTCCTGTATATATGAACGTGTAGGCACCATCTATATGATTGTATGAATGTTTATAATTAAATTGTTTAATTTAAATATGGTTAGTCATAATTTTTTATGGTACTGTGGATTTAAGGTCTATAGGTTGTATATATATATATTTTTATTAATTTGTTTTTCATTGTTTTACAATTTTTTTCAACATCAAATGCGTGTTTGTTTTGTTCCGTGCTACCTTAGGCGTTACCAAGGGATTTGATGGTCTGGTCCAGGGCCTAGCTCAAACCCTGGATATCAGCTTGCAGTTGGGCGTGCTCAGTCTGGAGCTTCTCAAGCTTGGCTTCAGCGTCTTCAGCACACCTCTTTAATGAAGTCATCATGTGGCTCACCGTGACAATATATTTAATAGTCATCAAGTCGTAGAAATCAAGTTAGCTATCGTCCAAATACAAAAAGGTGTGGAATAAAATAGAGTGAAGCTGAATATTCTTTTTACCCCAACTAAAAGGGCGGAGCCCTTGGAAAGTTAGATGTCAGAAGGCATTGAGGTCAAGGGACTGAAACTCCTGCCAAGACAAGCTAAGATGAACTAGTCCAAGACCCATTCTGTCTAGAAATCCTCGATCGAGATCGAGTTCGATCTTGAGGAGCCACAACAGTAGAGGCATTAGAATTTTTCGAACCTTCTCTTACCCCAGGAGGCACTGGAGCAGGAGGAGGAGGTGGAACAGCAGCAGCAACAACAACAACAACAATAATAGAGGTAAAAGTAGCCACATAACTAGTAGCAGCAGCGGTAGAAGTAGTAGAAGAAGCAACAGTAAGAGCAGTAAAATTCTGACCTCTCACCCTGGTAAGCTAGGATGGGAATATATCCATTTGAGACGTGGGACAGAGAGAAAAGGAGAGAGGTACCCTGGGAATCCTAGCAGAAATACGCCCACCACCCCTCACCGTGATAGGAGTAGGATGAGTCATAGCAGTTGGTGTGATAGGGGATCCAAACGGGGGTGGAATCAGAGGAGGAAGTTAATCTTCTAGCAGTCCAGAACCCCTCTAGACCGATAATTGGAAAGCAAAAACTACAAAAACTAGCAAAGAGTTAGAATACCCCAATGTCAAGTAGGAAACACGTATCAACAGAAATGAAGAGGTTTATCATACCTGGGGAAGCAGCAGAGATGAGCAAGTACCGGTTCATGCTGCTTGGATCGTAAGCATCTGAGGTAGGATACTTTAGGTTGACATACTTCGAGTCAATGATCACTTTCAAGATTGCCCTAGATTCAGTGCGTAGAGAAGCCTTTCCCTAGACTGGCTTGTCATTGAACTAGGTAGGGAATTGGATCTCTGTCCCCCAATGTAAACAGAGCTCCCTCAGTCTCCGCAAACCACCACCCATTCCTCCCTCCAGTAGACATTTTTCTTGGTAGCGCCTGATACGATAAACTTCAACTTGTTCTTCACCAGAACGTTGAACTGCCACTTGGGACAAGAAGTTAGAGCAATAATCTAGAAAAAAAACCTCAACTTATCTAATCTCAGTTCCCGATCGATGTTGTCATTCTAGTACCGCTCCTTCAACAACAAGAAAACCTTCCAGGTGCTCCCAAAACCCCAAAGTCAATTGGAGGGGAGAAAGCTGAAGAGCGTTAAGTGCTTTGTAGAGGGAAGGATGGAGAGACAACCTTACCCCGCTTTTGAATGCAACGGTATGAATAGGAATCATGCAGGAGAAAGAACTATACACGTCATACCTCCTATGGGGAATGGCGATTATAATGCTATCAGGAATGTTGAATCTCTCCCTCAGACGATTGATCGATCGATTCAGCCGTAGCGGTAGAGTCAAGATGATACTGAAATAATAAGGGAGGAGAGTACTCCTCTAGATACAGCAGCAGTGACCTCGGTTTGTTCTCTAACAGCCTCGACCTCTCCTGATTCCTCACCTGAATCCCCTTTAACAATTTCAAGAGGGCATCTGGATTATTCGAGAACCTGATCCCGATGGCAATGTTTTGAATTGAACAACCGCAAAACAAATGAACACCACTCTCTCTATTGTCTTCTTCTCGAGCTTGTTTCCTAAGGACGGGGCTTGGAGCTGCACCTTCCACCAGCCTATCAATGTTGTTACTGTTAGAGTTTGACATAGTAGAAGCAGAGATTGGTTTGGAAACTGAAGAAAAAAGATTGAGAAGAAGCAAACGGGGCAGAGAAAGCCGAGAGATTCATTAAATTTTGAAAGTAGAAGATTTGGAATCTTGAAAGAAACGAAGAGGAGTTTAGGTTTAAATCGGCACAACGAAATGACAGCCAGTAATGGAAGCGTAATCAAGAATGTGAAATTCTCGACCTTGAAGTGGGTGTGCCGCCAAAAAACTCTGCTCTTTCAAACGGGTACCTCACCCATGGTTAACATGCGGACGTTACATTTGATATGAAGATTTCTGCCCAGATTTGGTAACCGACTGAAAATGGAAAAATTTCCAAATGAAATAGAAAATCTGACTCCAACCCCATATCAATCACCGGTATTCAAGTGAAAGGGAACTTATGTTAATAGCCATTTTTGACAAGAGGTCAAGGTGAAATTTTCCACTTGGTTAGCACCTGGTATGAAGCATTTTCATATACTAGTTAGGTACTAGACGCAATGGTTTACCTTAAAGTATCGGGTTTAACACAACCAGAGTATCAAGGACTACCCAACTGGTACCTAAGTACCCTGAAACTGTTCTGCTACCCTATCGAGGTACATATCTTACCCATCAAACAGGACAAGAGATGCCCATAAGGCTCCTAAATGATCATAAAGCTCCAATGTGATTAATCAAGCACAACGTTGCAAGAATGTTACCTCAAGATGCCTCACTAGCAGACTAGCACCTCGGGGTACCTTGTCATCGGGTTAACAAGTGCCACGTCACCATGTCTATGGTTTGAGGTGTCACACCACTAATAGATGAAATCAAAATAATTCTCTAAACCATATGCAAGCTCCACGTACGCATAGCCATAATGAAAGTGTTTGAAATGGAAACAAACATGATTGTTTATAGGATATCCTCTGCCAACCGATTCTTTCGGGTAAACCACATTGAATAAAAAAATCCTACCAAATGAGGGAGAAGATCAATCCACTGATCTTTGACTTGTATTCCAAGGAAAAACCCTAGTAACTCCATGTATAAATAAAGAGATAATGGCACCGAATGATAGATGGAAAATTTGATTATAAGAACCTAAGGAGCTATCTCTTAATCCTGTAGTCAGCATTAAGCCTAACCATCGCCATTGCTATTTGTGCCCACTTTTTGACACGTATGAATTCGCCACCACCAATTAGTTAAAGAGAGAAGAGAGGCTGAGAGTGATCCAAGCAAATGTACACACTGAATTACTGAATAAAATAACGTGATTCAATTCATTATCATCTCCTTTCTTACATTTTGTCTATTCCTACATGTGAAACAAGTACCGAAGGTACCTACCCCAACAGTGATTAACCTAGGTTGCAGTCTTGAGGATTTTAGCTGAGATTTCTTACCTCGAGTGAATTTTCTTTTAACAATATTTGATACTTCAAATCAAAATATCCATTTGAAGATATTCTACTCTCCTTTAATAAATGGATATCAATAAATGAAGTCCTCTAACGGTTAACAAATGAATACCACCAAACCATCGATGATAGACTATGCTATATAATTGTACTCATTAATGGCTCAAATGATAACACTTGTAACCTTAAGTCCATCATTTATCTTAGGATTAAGATGGACTCTCCGATTGTCCTCAAGTGAAAACTTTTATCCATTGACTGTTCTAGATAAAGTGTCTCACTGTGATCCTATTCAATGAACCTAGTGCACAAGATTATTTTGATTGAAGACACTACACTTTGATGATTTTAGACTCATCATAGCACATTTGATCCCACTCAAAAGCTAGCAAAAGAATCTATAACTTTAATATGGTAAAGGCGCCCAACCTTTATCTTTAGTTTTGAATATTGTTCAAAACTAACTAAAAAATTGTGTTTACCTCATACATATCCATATGTACAAACAATTCTTCTTTTCTCATAGTTGTAAGCCAAAAATTCGCTGAAGGTAAGGAATTTCAGTTAAAACCCTCAGGACCGCTACCTTGGTGGATCGCGGTCGGGGTTAGGTACCTTCTGTACCAGGTGCACGTGTGAGTTTAATAAGAAGTTGAGAATAAATGAAATGGTAGACTAAGCAATGTACTTTTTATTATTAAAAAAACAAGATACACTCTCAAGTACAATGAAATGGGAAACTCAGTCAGTTTCTCTATCTTTTGCTCTGATGAATGGAGATGGCGAACTTGTCTCTGTTGATAAGTGGATACTACTCATAATGGCGATGGCTCTTTATGCCTTTTCTTTTCCATTTTTTTATTCTTCCCTTCTTTTGTTGATATTCTCCTCCTATTTATACTTGAAGTCTAGGGTTTTCTCTTGGTGAACAAGTCGGAGGTCAACGGATTGATCATGTTTTCTAGTATGACGTGATTTTTTGTTTAATGCCATTGATCCTAGAGAATAGGCGAAGAATACCTTGGTAGGAAAAGGGTGTTTGTTTCCTTTTTAAAGTCTTCAATTATGATGGTGTACACGTGGAGTTTACCCACACTGTTTGGTGAATAATCTGATGTCATATGTTGATGGTGTATCACCTCAGAACTTTAACCTGGTGGTGTGGTAGGGTACCTCAATGTTCTAGTCTGTTGATAGGGTACCCCGAGGTATCATCCTTGTGAGGTGGCGCTTAACCGAATGAGATGGCGAGGTACCTCGGGATACCATTTTGGTGGCGAGGTGCTTGCTTGATCTTGTTGGAGCTTAACGATCTTCTAGGACCTTTATGAGCATCTTCCTTCTGGCTAGAAAGGTAGATTAAGTACCTCGATATGAGTGTAGATCATTTTTATGGTGCCTAGGTACCAATTGGGGTTACAGAAACTTCATGTTGCTCTTACAACGATGTTGAGATCCCTAGGTCATGCTGGGACTGGTATTGCGAGATAGACCACCGAGCCTGGGGCCTACCTAGTGCTTCGAGGTGTTCTCTACCAGGCCCTAACCAAGTGGAAAATTTCCCTTAGACCCCTTGCCAGAAATTGATGTTAACAGAAGTCCCCTCTGACTTGAACATCGGTGATTGTTTGGGGTTGGAGTCAGATTTCCTGTTACACTTGGGAAATTTTCCATTTGCAATTAGGTTACAAGAATCTTGGAAAGAATCTTCTCATTAAATGTAATGGCCACGTGTCAAGCCAGAGGGAGGTTTCCCATTAGAAAAAGGTGATGTTTTCGGCAGCATGCGGGTATCGAGGTTAAAATCTCATCTTCTCGATCACACAATCGTCATTGATCGCCACTATATCTTTTCTATATAAGCATGGCTACCTCTTCATTTTTCTCACACTTTCAAAAATACTTTCTTTCTAATTTTGAAAAGAGCTTTAGCCCTTGAGTTTAGTCTTCTTCCCCAGTTCTTAAGCTTCCACTTTGCTATTACTATGTCGAACTCTGACCATGACAGTGTCAAAAGATTAGTGGAGGGTAATTTCCCAAGCCACAATGGTAAAAAATGGGCTTGAGAAGAAGACAGCGGGAGAGCGATGTCCCTCTTCTACATTTACGCTATCATTCCGGATGAAATATAGCCATCGAGACCGGCTTCTTAAATAGGCTTGATACCCTGATGGAGATAGTTGAGGAGGACTTAGGTGTTGATTTCAATGATGATGAGGTAGGTGGTTAGGCCACGGTTGCCGTTGCCTCAGTGGAAGAGGTGCTCACTCACCGAAACGACTTCAAGATCATCCCTGATTTTAGTGCTACGGTTAATTCCATTGATCATTTAAGGAGATGTTCAGGATTCCTGACAGCATCCTCATCGATGTCCCTCACAGAAATTATGATATGTATAGTCGTCCTTCCGGTATGCTACCTATCCACACTACCACTTTCAAGTGCGGGGTTAGGTTACGTCTCCATCCCTTTCATCGTAGGGCTTTCCATGCCCTACGACTCACCCCTCTTCAACAGACGCTTAGGTTTTGGAGGCATCTGGTAGGCTTCCTTGTGTTATAAAGGGAGAAATATGAGAATGACGGTGTTGATAGGGAACCGGAACCGGACAAACTTGGTTTCATTTTTCAGGTTACTGCTAACTCCCTACCTCAAAGGGGTAGTTTAACCTCTGGGCAAAAAATAGTTTGAAATTCATAGTCCTTGGTACCACGAGAAATGACAATCCATGGAAGAATGAGTGGGTGGTGGTCAGCGAAGATTGGGGGAGCTCGGTCTATATTGGTGGCATAGAGTACCAGGTCTAAACCAGTTTAGTGATAAGCCAATCCGGGGAAAGATTACCTTTATAACTAAATCTGAAGCAATTCTGGAGGCGATCTTTGGGTGGAACTTCGTTAATTTGAAGCATCCCACCTCGGATGCTTATGATCCCAACCGGATGGACCAGTACCTACGCTTCTCTACTACTTCTACTGGTATGTCAAACTTCTCTACCCTTAATGACTTGGTTTTTTCAACTTTGCTAGTTTTTTATTCTAACTTGTTAGTGATTCGTGCAGTTTCAGTTATTCCTTTATCAGACCAGCAGGAGCCTAAGTCACTAGAAGATGATCTTCCTCCTACGGGTTCTACCCAACCAAGGTTCTCTGTTACTCAGGCTGTCAGGACTCATCCTCTTCCTACTGTGATGAGGGGTAGCGGGCATATCCCTACTGGGATCCCCCGGGTATCTCATACCACTCCCCTTGTTTCTACCTCTCAGATGGATGTGTTCACTTCCTGACTGACCAGAGTGAGGGGTTAAGGTTCCGTTGCTCCAACCGCCACTGTTTCTTCTACTGCAATCACCTCTACTTCTATTGCCAGTGCTTCCATTCCACCTCCTCAGCCTATTTCAGTGTCTTCTCGAGCTGAGGTGAATCTTGAGACATCTGCTCCTACCACTTCTATGTCTTTTCAAGGGTGATATCGACCTCGACCAAGATTGCAACCCTTATTTCCAGAACGACATCATTGATCGGTTTATCCTATTCTGTCTTGATGGAAACTTAATACGATGATCTCGATACCCTCCGAGGTTCTACTCACTAGGGGTGCTACCCTTATTGTCGAGGTAAGATGGGACTTGCACTTTGTTTAATATTGCTCTGATGTAGACGTGGCTAGTACTTAGGTGATGTTTGATTGGGTTTTTTTATGTCTTGTAGACTTTCAAATACAATGTAGCTATAAACCATCAGATGTCTGCATTAATGAGGCAGGCTAAAAAGGCTAAGTCTGATGTTGAGGTCGCCAGATGGGAGCTCGATTAGGACAAGTGCACGGTGCAGACTTTGAAGCTTAACCTGGATGAGATCGAGAAGGCATTAGAGGATGCATATATTGACTTGGAGAGGTTAAAGTGCTCTCTCAGTCAAGAAACCCTTAGGTCGGAGCGGCAAGGCATGGAAAGAAACATTTGGGGGAAATCAATTAGGGAGTGGACAGAGGAGAACAAGCCTCTGCGCACTCAAGTAGCTAGCTTGGAAGCTGAGGTGGACTCTTTATTTGGTGATGGATACTTCTACGCTGCCTTTCAAGTCGTACAAGCATTGCCTTCTCCTTTTGAACTTTCCACCATCGTACATTGGAATAAGGAAGATATCCTAGATGGGGCTAGGAAATTATCCACCTCAACTGGTGATGTGGTAGACCCTTTTAAGACTGCTTGTGCTGATGAAAGTGCACATGATGAGGAATAATAGCCGATGATTATGGAGGTTTTACTTGCTCCCTGGATGGTAGGAGAAGAACCGTCTGTTGTTCAAGAGGTGGTGGAAGATCATCCTGCTTCTAAGAAGGTAGTAAAAAGCCAAGCTTACCTACTTATGGTAGAGGCTGTGACTGGAATGGAGTTAGTAGAGGAGCAATCTTAGGCAGGGGTGGCCCGGACTTCTCAGGTCGAGATAGTTCCTCCAGAGATCCTGGCTGAGGTTGCCCAGGTGCTGATCTAAGATCAATCTAAGGAGTAGGAGGATACCACTAGGAAGAAGCCGATGGATAACCTCATTCTTAGTTTTGTTTCCGTTGCCCAGAAGTGTGGGTGGGCACCTTGTTTGATCATGAACCAGGCCTTACAACTCATATTTCCCTTTCCTTTTTTTGTTGTCCGAAACCAGGGGTTAGAATCTCTACTTGACTTGATATGGCTTGGTAGAGGAGATAAGCTCCCATGATTTTATGAATAATATCTTCTTCCTTCTTCTTGTCTATATTTAATTGATCTTTACCTTGACTGACTTTGTGTGCATCTTACTTAAATCGAGATCCAGTAATGCCAGGAAGTTACAAGTCTTGTTAAGTGTGGAGGGTCAACATTATTTAAGTGATTGATATCCCTTTTAGGTACTTAGTCGAAGTGTTGATCCTACAGTCCCGGTGACCGTAGGACTTCCTATTTTCTTGGTTTCCTAGTCCTTTGAGGAGGTTGCATTTGTACCTTGAATATTTTACGTAACAAGACTTTGGTGAAGTAGCATGTGGCAAACACTTACGTATTCGGGACCCTCTAGTTGTCACGGAACCTTAGTATTCAGGTGAGGATTTGTTTGAAGCGCTCACAACCGTTAATTTGAGTCTAAGTGTTTGCTTGGTTTAATTGGGATCTGTCAACGTAAAACAGCTTGATAAATTTGGTGAAAAGATAGGTAGGAGTAGATTAATTATTAGTACCAAGTTGCCGAGGTACTTTGGTCAAGGTGCCCCTCTTTGGGCCCTTTTATTGCACCAATTTCCCTTTATGGGAGAATCTAGGTGCCAAGTATCCCTACTTTTTAGATTTTGGTACTTTGGTTAAATACCTTGGTCAAACTGATCCAGGTACCTTTGGTCCCTGTACCTAGAAGGTATCATTCTATGGCGATTTTGATATATCAGGCAACTATGTACCTACAATTAGATCCTTGTTAGGGGAGGTATACAAACCAAGGCATCATGAATGGTGAATGGGTCCCAATAGCCAAATCCCTTGTCTCGAGGTCTGGCAGAAAACTATACCTTATTAACCAGACCCTTCTAAACGGGGGTAGTGCCCGGCCAAGGCTTCGGACATGGTGAGGGGGCTTCCCCGATCAATCTCTGGTCTCCTGATCTAATCGGCAACAATGCTCTTACGTTCAGAACTCTCTTGGCGGGGGGTGGTACCCGGCTAAGGCATCAGGATGGCTACATAGCTTTCTCGGCTCAACGCGATCATGACAAATTTCCACTGGCGAAAGCATAAACAGAATGGAGATGTAAAAAACTTGGAGAAAACCAACTGGAAATTTTATTGATGGTCAAAACAGAAGTACAGAAATGTTTAAAGGCAACTAATGTTGACATTCAGGTAGAATCGAACTGCTTGGAGTCCCTTACTCAGGGGTTAAACCTCTTAGATGATCTGCGTTCCATGTATGGTCGATAGGTTGTCCGTCCAAATCTTTGAGCTTGTAGGCCCCACTCTGGACCACTACTTTTATAAAGTAAGAACCTTTCCAGTTTGGTCCTAAGACCCCATCTGACCTGACCTGACCCTGGTGTTTTGGGTCACCTATTGGAGTACTAAGTCTCATTCTTTGAAGTTTCAAGCTTTCACCCTCCTGTTGAAGTATCTCACATTCCGGCTCTGGTAGACAGCTACCATTTCTGTCGCTCTGTCCGGTTTTTCTTCTAAGATGTCTAGTGCAGCTCTGACTTTAGCTTTATTGCTCTCCGACTCAAAGTGTTGGACTCGGAACGAGGTTGGCTTAAGCTCGATAGGTAAGACCGCTTCTACCCCGTAAGCTATGGAGTAGGCTATTTCCCCGATCGCGGTCCTTTTGGTGGACCAGTATGCCTAAAGTACCTCGAGTAACTCCTATACCCACTTGCCCTTTTTCTGCTGGAGCTTTTTCTTCAAGAGCTTCTTGATTGTTTTGTTCGTAGCCTCCACTAGACCATAGGTTTGGGGATGGGCCACTGAAGCAAAGCGGAGTTCGATTCCTAAGTCCTCACAAAAAGTTTTCAATCGAGCTTTGTCAAACTACTTCAATAGGTCAATGATGATGGTGATCGGGGTACCAAACCTGCACATTACATTTGTTTTCATGAACCTAGTGGTGTTTTCCTTTATGATCAGGGACAGTGGCCCGACCTCCATCTATCTAGTTAAGTAGTCAATCGCAACTATTGCGTGCTTGGTCTGACCTAGAGCTGTAGGGAGAGGTCCGATCAAATCAGTCCCTAAGACGGTGAATGGGTATGGTGAGCTGATTGATTGTTGGCGTTCTAAGGGTATGTGGTTCAAGCTCGAATCCCTTTGGCACGGTCCACATGACTATACAAACGACTTCGCATCCTGGTGTATTGTTAGCTAGTAGTATCCCATGTGGAGTACCCAGTATGCTAAGGCTTCACCACCTGTATGGCTTCCATAGTCCCCAGATTGGACCTCTCTTAGTGCCTAACTGGCATCGTCAGGGTTTATGCCCTAAACATGTAATTTTTAAATCGATTTACGAAATAAATAAAAAGAAAAGTTTAATTCATTCTTGGTGTGTTGTTTATTTTATAACATGTGTATATTAACATCCTAGATTGCAATATGTAATCTCGAACTGTGTATATGAGTGTCATATGCAGATGGATATAGTAAGAGACATGCAATCTAAAGAGTCCATAGATAGTAAATAAAGTTGGGTACTTTATTTGTGGTTAATCTGTAGCTGTGGTCCATTCCGTAATGTACGGTGATTCCATCCTGAATCATTCATATGAGATATGGGAAGGGAGGCACCTTGTATGATGTGATCATATAGGACTGGGCCATGATCTATATGAATCTCTCACCAAGATCCGTTTACTGATGAGATTCATATATCAAGTAATGATAGCTATATGTGGGTGATCTTAATCCTGAGTGACTTATCGACTACTTCAGGTTAGATCGTGGTCTTTGATATACCAAGGGTGAGGTCAGATACAATTCCTGACCAATTTACTCCGTATGTTGGGATTGAGGTTTGGCTTGTGGCTGGGAAGGTTTGTACACAATAGTGGAATCCACTCATTCTTGTGAGAAGCAGATGGTAGTTCTCTTTAAGGGTTGATTTGGGGCTTGAACAATATGAGAGCTCTCCTAATTCCGTGAGGAAATGGGATTTATTGTTAGAGAACCAATGGTACTTAAAGGATATATGTAATTAGAGGGGTATAATGGACATTATTACCCATCTCTAATTATGAACTACTATGGAGGATCACACCATATCTATATTATCTCGATAAACTGATATCAACAACATATTATTAAACGCACCAAAACAAAAAGAAACAAAAACTTGTTTTTGGTTGGTGAAGTGAAAATTACATGAGATGCAATTGCTATGCGCGTTGAACGAGATATCAAAGAGAGAGAAAAACAAAATGCAATAGTTAATTCTATTTGCTTTAAAGAAACTGAATGAGTGAGACATGTCTCAACATATTGCATGAGATGTAATTGAAATGTTCGTGCATGTTTTGAATGTGTTAGCGTGTGAAAGAGTTGTGAATTGATACTGAAGAAAAAAGAGATATATATCCATGAAAACAAAAAAAAAACGTGAGACAATGCAACTGGCATGAGATGTAAATTGGTGTGCACATGAAAATAGATAAGATAGAAAGAAGAATTTGCATTGGATGCAAATCATATGTGCATTGAAAATAACATCAAAAATACACAAGTTTTAATAAGAGGCAAATAGATAGTGCGTGAAAGAATATAAAAGTGTTATATAATTTTTTTTTACAAACTTTTACCTAATATTGATCGACGCAAATCAAATATAGTGCCAATGTTGCATGGTGAACGAAAAAGAAATTGTTTCTTCTTCTTCAATTCTCTCTATATCCTCCATTCAAGTTTCTGAGACCGTGACGTGTCCACACGCAGTTACCAGTTCTAGGATATAGTGGGGAAGATCGAGTGGTTCAGACATGGAGCATTACAAGAAGTGAAAGAGCCTCCAAATGTTGGTATGGTTTTAAGATTTTCTTCTGAATATATTGATTACAATTTCTTGTGTTTACATATTTATTTATTATTGTAATAATTTATATATATGAGCTCCAAAAAAATTACGATCTCAAGTTCACTGGTTCCAGATCGATTTTGATCCGTGTTAAAAAAATTTAAAACCTACTTCCGTTGCGTTACCAGCGAACAAGGTTCCAACAATTGGTATCAGAACCAATTTATTTTTGGAACAAGAAATTGTTTTCGATGCACCTGTATGTATGATTGTGTAGGCACTGTTTAAATTGATTGTATGTTGTTTTTGTATCTATATTAAATTTGTTAATGTACAAAAATATGATTGATCGTTAATTATATGGTACTGTGGATTTAGGATTTATGGATTGTATAATTTATTTATTTATTTTTATTTATTTTTATTTTTACTGTTATTGTATTGTAAAAAAAAAATATAACCAATATTGAGGACCTGGAAGAATCATGAAGATACTAGAAGACTCGAAAATTACAAGAAGACCAAGGAATGCCTTAGGGGTATTTTGTAATTTTAGATTCTTATTTTTTTAAGGTTAAATAATTCATAGTACTCGGTCAATTCATGTATGCTTTATATTATGTGATGATAAAAGTATTGTCATGAATACTATATCATTTAGAATAGAAGTGCCTACACAAATATATATGATATGTCATACATGCATCATAGCCTGATATTTTATGTGTTTTTTTAATGTGATTAAAATGGGTAAATACATAATTGGCTATGAAAATGAGATTAGTTTTTTAATGGTTAAAATTTTTAGTAATTCTCATTAATATTAATCTAGTTATTAAAGGTTTTAACAAGTTAGGTTAATATGGTCATTTAATGTAATTAGAATTAATATGATTAATAACCTAATAATATATTAACTGAATAATGTGTTAGAGTTTTAATAGTTAAAACTTGGTAAACACTATCATAATAATCTGACCTTAGTAAATAGTTTACTAAATCTTAAATTATTCACTAATAGAAATATTAAATTATTCACTAATAGATTATATTTTTAATAGTTAAAAATCATAAATAATTTATTAGTTAATCTGAACTAGTTTCTAATAATGAATTAGTTAATGCACTAGATAACTTGATTAAAGTTAGCCGTTTAATCCTATTGAGTCTAGGTGCATTAACGAATAATACAAAACCCTAATTTTAAAGTAGTGAGTGGGAGAGGGATATATAACATATGTATCCTGCAGTCTCCATCATTAGTTCTGTTATAGGAAAATTCTAAGTGATATGACACATAAGCAAAAGACTAGGGTCGGGGCCACCATGTCACTAGAGAACGATCAGATTAAGTCAACGCAATAGTGACTGAGAAAACTCGACCAATCCCTCTCGACTCAGATAACACAGATGATCGGGACCAGGGTCAGGTTGAATCGATGATTGGGGGTAAACAAGAATTGTAGTGAAAAATGAGTGATCTGACGAGCGACACGTGGATAGCATCCAGACTCAATAGGGTCACGACTCAAATACGCAGAAAAAGAGTTTGATTTGAACAAGGTTTCTAGAAGCGCACTTTGATAAGGAAACAAACTTTGTTATAGACATAATAGTTCAGATTATATAAGAGATTTAATACAACCAGAATACAATCAATGCAAAATAGGAAAAAGGGATAATACGACTCTAATAAGTTAGAGTTTCGTTTGATTACGGAATCTCTCCTTACTTGTACATCAAGAGTTAGAATTCTATGGGTGTATAAATAGACCTAATAAAAACACCAAAAATAACAAAATGCAATATGAGAGAAGTCTATAGTGGTTGAGTGTGTAATCTTTTGGCAGCATAGTGAATTCTTGTTGCTGCCATAGGAATTGTGGACGTTTCCCCGTATTGGGGTTTTGCCACGTAAAATCCTGCATGTCATTTATTTTATCATTATTTTTGTTTGCAATCAATTGTTACTTTGCTTAATTGTGTGATAGGGAATTAATAAAAATCGCAGTCAATAACTGGTGTTAGAAGGACGGGCTTGAACCTCTGATAGTATTTGGTTTACGTGGTCAATTGTGAAAAGAGTAAACTAAAGGCAACGTTATGGACACTGATAGAGACAGAAGTCCATCCTCTCACAATGTCGACAAAACACCTGATGTCAATACCCCAAATCCTGTGAATGTCGCCGCCACGGGAGATGATCCATCCTTAAGGACCCCGCTATCCAACAGACCTGACATTGTAACATCCACATGCACAATAGCTGGCATCTCCCCGGAAGTGCTCAAATAGATCCACGAATCCATACGAAAAGTCATCGAAGATGTCGCTAAGCAGGGAATAAGCATATTAGCCACGACTAATCTGAGTTCATCGTACCAGCTTTCTACACCAATCGTGGCCCAAGATCAAAAGGTGCACTCCGAAATAGTAGCAGTTACTCCATGAGCACTCCAAAAACCTGGAAGAGATGGGGCGGAACATCATGGAATGAGGGCCCATTCACACAAGAGAAATGGTCGAGAAGATCAGGGAGCAAGAGAACACCAGGAATCTAGTTCATGGGAAGACTTGGAAAGGTAAAATGGGGCGGAAACCTACCACGAACAGTAGTATAGAAATGATGACAAGAGTAAAAGGTCATGCTCGCATTCAAGCGACGGTGAAGTGGCCCTTAGAAGACGCAAAGAGCCAACCCCTACGGCCAAGCGTGACCCCTTTGGTGCCCAGATCAGTTGGAGGGTCCCTAGGGATCCATATAGGATAACAATTCATTAAAGATTCGATGAACGTGGAGAGCTAAAAAGAGAGCAAAACATCCTCCTTAGAAGGATAGAAGCCTTGGAATGAAGGTAAAGCTTGGGAAACCCTCTGATCGGGAACTTCGGAAGCCCATTTGGTAATTCAATAAGACATGCACATTTTTTGGAGAAATTCAGAATGCCGCAAGTGGAACATTTCAAAGCCAATACTGACCAGCAAGAGCATGTAAGGAGGTACCAAAGTGCAATGACTCAGTATGATTATGATGATGCCCTCATATGTCGCATGTTCCCACAAACGTTATGGGATTAGGGATCGAGATGAGTCGGACGGTTTCCCGGAAGTTCCATTAGGAACTCTGAGGAGTTGGTGCAAGCATTCACCAGGCAGTTCATGGGGAATATCTAGCGAAGGAAGTAAATATTAGTCTTGTCGACCCTGATGTGAAGAAAATATGAGAAGTTGAAAGACTACCTGGCCAGATTCTCACAAGAGGTGTCAGAAGTGCAAGATCCCAAAGACAATGCATTAGCGTCAGTGTTCATCAACAATTTACAACACAACAATTTTACCCTAGCTCTAAGGAAATGGGGACTGACCACGTACGCAAGCATGGTAGACCATGTCGGTGGGTACTCCATGGCAGAGGAACAACAACTCGCCCATGGAGGCAAACTTATACATAGGGGTTGGCCCGAAAGTAGCCAAAAGAATAAGGACGGTAACCCAAAAAGTAGCAGCAAAAGGGGAGTAAAAAGGCAGCAGAGTAAAAGGTAAAGATGGGTGAAAGGAGGATGACAAAAATGCTAGGCAATTCAAAAAGCAATATACCAACTACACTCCGCTGGTCAGAGAATAAGAAGAAATAATGAATGTGATAGAGGATAAGAATCTGTACAAGGAATCCTCGAAGCAATCAAGTTTTACTAGAAGAGACACCACCAAGTACTGCTGGTTTCACTAGGAGAACGAAAATGAAACTTTTAAGTGCTATCAGCTGAGTTACTATATTGAAAAGCTATTTAGAGAAGGACACCTTAAGGATATGATCCTCAGAAATGGGGATGATCGGTGTAAAAATGTTATGACAGAAGAGCGAGATAGAAGTTACTGGAGTCCCATAAGATATCTAGGTAATTTAGCAATCAATACCATCTTTGGTAGGACGCACGGTGGGAGTAGTAGTCAAGAGAGAATGTCCAAAGTTAGAGAATCCATAGATGGTTAGAGAATCCTAGAGATAGATCTGTTAGGACTAGATCAAAAGAAGTTCAAACAAGGTTGGGATCCTATAATTTTCACTGAAGCAGACAAGCATGCGTCAGAAGTAAAGTTGAACGACGTGATTATGGTACCGGTTCGTAAAGGCCATAGGGAAGTGAGAAGGGTACTTATCGACAATGGAAACTCGGTGGACGTTCTAAGTGTAGATGTGTTTGACTAGCTCGGGCTGTAAAGAAGAGACCTTTAGCCACTCAAAATCCTGTATAGAGGCTTCAGAGGAGCGTAGGTAAGGTCGTTTGGATTGGTGAAGCTGCCTATAGAGATCGGTAGTTTTCCCTACACCAAAACAGTGTTACTGGATTTTGTGGTTGTGAGTGTAGAGAATTTGCCATATAATGCCTTACTAAGCCGGCCTTTCTTGAGCCAGGTGAAAGCCAAGACCGTTACCTATGTGGTTATGGTAAAGTTCCCCATAGAGGCGGAAGTAGGAGTCCTGAAAAGCTCACAAGAATGGGCAATGAAGGTGAATCTTGCCATATATAGGGAGAAAGTAGAATCGGGGATAATGCAAGTTACACCCTTGAGGAGTATGAAGACTAGAAGATAGATGACATGGAAAACAGAGTAGAAACTCCATCTCGGATTGACCTGGACCCGAGGGAGACGCCTTCAGAAGATGGGAAAAACCAGGAAGATGAATCGGCCACAGAGGTCATCGTTGATAACAACAGAGAGGACCGTAAGGCTCGGGCCCGGCTTGTAGGGAAAAATTGGTTCAAAACACGGTGGAAGTGTAAAATTAGGGTTTGATATATTTAAAAAGCTTTCCTTTAATAAAGAAGACCTTAACCCTTGATTAATTAGCTTATATAAAAAGCATCATACCTTTTTTCTCGTGACGATTGAACTAGCATCGAATTTAATTCGAAAGATCTTCCAGTTCAATCACGAATGTGAATCACCTACGAGTGTGAGCTGCCTATCATTTAATTGTATACCTGATGATGGAAACAAATAAATTCTTCTTCTTTGTTAGTCATAATAATCCTCTAAGAGAAAACCCAAGAACATCCAATCACTTGTGATTATCGATCTATTTGATTGAAACTTGCGTGAATTTGATTCGATGTTGTACACAAACCTTTTAATGTAAAGGATACTGGTGCACTATTGAAAACAAAAACGTTCTCTCATTTCTCTACGCTTGGCTGAATTCTACACACAATGAGTTAGACGAAGTTTTTTCTTTTTTTTATAACTATAAAAAACAAATAAAAAAACAACTTCTCACACCAAAAAATAGGTCTTGGTCAAAATTCTATATATAAGAATATATAGGTGGCCGAAAATCCTCTTAGAAAGAGGATTTTTACTTCACCAAGATTACTATCAAAATTTGGATTCAATCCTCTTAAAAGAAGGATTTCTTTTATGCACCCAGACTCCTAATCCAACTCAATAGTGTATTTATTCAATAACCAATTAAATTTTGACTAAATCAAAAACTTCCTAATTTGACCAATTGTCAATAAGAGTCCTAATAGAAATCAAATACTTCCTAATTTGACTAGATTTCTTTTATTTATGTGGAAATGGTGAGATATGTCACCATTTTTTTTTGTGTGTTACAATGATGTCACCCTTTAATAACTTCAGTTTAAAAGGCACCTATTATGATAAACTACCCAAATTGCCTTTAAATAATCTATATTTTATTCTTATTGTGCTTCCATCTAAACTTTAAAAATGATAACTCCCCTCTCTCTCTCCAAAAAAACTCATCTCTCCAGATTCTGCACAAGAACATAACATATATTTGTGATCTTCATTTATATATTTTCATATATTGCTGTGTGGTTTAACAATGTATCAATTCGTTATGATTTGTTGTACAGTCTTTGTATGAACATGTATGGATATTTTATTTTTTAAAGGATCAAGCATTTTTTTTTGAAATAGGGTTTAGTTAAATCGAGTATATTTGTAGCCAAATTGAACCTTTTTTTTAATATGATCAAGCTTATTTGTTAAAGAATCGAGCATATTTTTAAACGAATTGAAAGGATCTAGCATTTGTCAAAGGATCGAGCATTTTTCGAAGGACTGAGATTTTTTTTCAAAGGATCGATTTTTTTTTCAAAGGATCGGAATCATTAATTAAACTCTTTAATTAATATTCCTTGATTATTAACTCCGGTGTTATTATACTAAAAACCCAAAGCTGCACTCTCTCAACTGTAGACGCTTTTACACAAACCGATATAACTCGGTGTCCATCGATATAGCTATTACACATGGTGTGATCCTCCATAATAGTTCATAATTAGAGTTGGGTCATAATGTCCGTTATACCCTTCTAATTACATATATCCTTTAAGTACCGTTGATTATCTAATGGACAATAAATCCTATTTCCTTACAGAATTAGGAGAGCACTCATATTGTCTAAGCCCCGAATCAACCCTTAAGGGAACTACCATCTACTTATCACAAGAAGGAGTGGATTCCACTATTGTGTACAAACCTTCCCAGCCACAAACCAAACCGTAATCCCAACATATGGAGCATATTGATCGAGAACAGTATCCGACCTCACCCATGGTATATCAAAGACCACGATCTAACCTGAAGGAGTCGATAAGACACTCAGGATTAAGATCACCCACATATAACCATCATTAGTTGATATATATGAATCTCATCGGTAAACGAATCTTGGTGAGAGATTCATATAGATCATGGCCTAGTCCTATATGATCACATCATACAAGGTGCCTCCATTCTCATATCTCCATATGAATGATTCAGGATAGAATCACCGTACATTACAGAGTGAACCGCAACTATAGGTTAACCACAAATAAAGTACCCAGCTTTATTTGCTATCTATGGACTTTTTAGATTGCACGTCTCTTACTGTATCCATCAGTATATGACACTCATATACACAGTTCGAGATTACATCCGGCAATCTTGGATGTTAAATTTATGCACAAGTTATATAATAAACAACACAACAAGAATGTATTGAACTTTTCCTTTTATTTATTTAATAAATCCATTTACAAATTACATCTTTAGGGAATAAACCCCAAAAATCTCCCACTTGCACTAAATCATGTGAGGCATGTCTCATAACCCTATACCATCTAGGTGACCTAAAAACACTTTAGCCGGTAAGGTCTTTGTAAATGGGTCAGCAAGATTGTCTTGTGAGGCTATTTTTGTGACGATCACATCTCCTCTCTACATTATCTCTCTTATGAGATGATACTTTCTCTCTATATGCTTCCCTCTCTTGTGGCTTATTGGTTATTTGGAATTAGCCACAACACCACTATTATCACAATAAATTGTGATAAGCCTATCCAGATCTGGAATATCTTCCAGATCTCTCAAGAATTTACGGAGCCAAACAGCCTCTTTAGCAGCTTCACAAGCGGCTACATATTCGGCTTCCATGGTGGAGTCAGCAATGCAAGATTGCTTGATACTTCTCCACACAACGACTCCACCACCCAGGGTGAATACTGATCCAGACGTGGATTTCCTAGAATCCCTGTCGACTGAAAATCAGAATCCGTGTATCCTAACGGGATCAAATTCTGTCCGGAATACACTAGCATATAGTCTCTCATTCTCCGAAGATACCTGAGAATTGTCTTGACAATAACCCAGTGATTCAATCCTGGGTTGGACTAGTACCTGCTGACTATTCCCACTGTATAGCAGATGTTCGGTCTCGTGCATAACATAACATACATGAGACTACCTATTGCCTATGCATAGGGTAGATGTCTTATATCCTTAACTTCTTGAGGTGTCTTAGGACACTGTTCCTTAGATATGTGAACTCCATGCCTAGAAGGTAAATTACCTTTCTTGGAGTTTTGCATCGAAAATCGCACAAGAATCTTATCGATATATGATACCTGAGACAGTACTATGAGTTTGTTCTTAAGATCCCTTATAAGTTGGACCCCTAGAACATAACTCGCCTCTCCCAAATCTTTCATTTGGAATTGGCTAGCAGACAGGTAAGGTGTCAACCTTTAACTCAATTAAAGGTCCGCTTTTTACTAGTCTGACTATCCGGTCAAGGTTGATATGACCAAGCCTTAGACGCCAGAGATATGTGTCATTATCTGGAGAAATATTATGCCGTTTAGTTTTTGGTTTTTTAACCTTAAACATTTCGGTGTTGAGCATAGTAGTATGTATTAACGGTCTTAACACATACAAATTGTTTTCATTAATTCCTGAAAAAATATTCAGACCATTCTTTCCAATAATAACAGACTTATTATTAAAAGAAACAAAATATTTTTATTCTAACAACTTAGAAACAGAAATCAAATTCCGTGTAAATCCAGAAATATAAAATACATTGTCCAACAATATATAATTATTACAAAAACGTAATCTAATTACGCACACTGCTCGTGCCGACACGACATCCCCTGACCCTACACGCATTGAGAAGGCTTGCTCTTCTAGCTGTGTCCAAGAATCAGTCCATTGTAAAGAAGAACAAACATGGTTAGTGGCCCCCGAATCAACTATCCAGGGTGAAGAATAATCTTTTACTAAACACGACTAAAGAACAAGTAAATCATACTTACTTTTCTTGGACTTCTTCTTGCTTTGGGCTTTTTTAGGTTTGGGCTTACCCTTCGCTTGTATGCCTCTCGAACAGTTCGTGTGGCATTGGCAGCAGGTGCTGGAGGACATTCTTCCGTAAGCACAAACTTGAGGTCTTTGGTGACCAATATTGCATTAATGTTAAGTTTCCACTTAGTGTAGTTATCACAGTTAATATGTCGTTTACAATAATTTGAAGTAATGCAGAAGACATTTTTGCTGAAATAAATAAAACATTCATTCAGTCATTTATTTAAAACAAGTGCGAGTGCTTTGACATAAATTTAAACATGATGCATGCATATGTTTAACGAACTAGAACTACCCTGAAACTAGTTACTATACCACAAAAATCCAACATACCACAAAGAAGTGCCGCCTTAGGATCAGTCAAGTCTTTGCATGTTGGACCGAGACATTCTCAATCAAATGATATTCTATAATAACTCTTATTCCATATCATTCAACCATCGTTCATTCAGTTAGGTTTTTAATTAACAAACTTAATCAAAACCTTCGTGAGTGTAACCCACCATTTCAGATCTCACGAGCTTAACTCGAGAATTGCCGCCTTAGGGTCGGTCAATCCCGAAATACCCTCAGAAATCCCATCCATTATGAAGTGAACCTTGGTATTGACCTTTGTGGAAACCCTCCTTAGGGAGGACGAAAGCAAAGCCGTCACGAGGCCCCACTCGGATCTCACGGTGTTGAACTAATGATGGAGACCGCGGGATATATATGTCATATATCCCTCTCCCACTCACTATTTTAAAATTAGATTCTACAGGATTAAACGACTAACTTTAATCAAGTTATCTAGCACATTAACTAATTAGAAACAAATTCTAATTAACTAATAAATTATTAATGATTTTTAACAATTAAAAATCTAATCTATTAGTGAATAATCTAAGCTTTTGTAAACTATTTACTAAGGTCAGATTATTATGTTAGTGTTTACCAAATTTTAACTATTAAAACTCTAACACTTTATTCGGTTAATTTATTATTAGGTAATTAATCATATTAATCCTAATTACAATAAATGACCCTATTAATCTAACTTATTAAACTCTTTAATAACTAGATTAATATTAATGAGAATTACCAACTTTTCTAACCATTAAAAACTAATCTTATTATTCATAGCCAATTATGTATATTGCCCATTTTAATCACATTAAAAAAATACATAAAATATCAGGCTATGATTCATGTATGACATATAAAATATATTTGTGTAGGCACATCTAATCTAAATATTATACGTATGCATGACAATGCTTTTATCATCACATAATATAAAGCATACATGAATTGACCGAGTACTGTGGATTATTTAACCTAAAAATTTAGAATCTAAAATTACAAAAAAAATCCCAAGGCATTCCTTGGTCTTCTTGTAATTTCCGATTCTTCCAGTCTCTTTAGGTCACTCTGATTCATCTTATGAATTCAAAACGGAAAATCTGCACGGAATGCACTGGGCAACATTTGCCAACTGAATCGTGCATGAACAGTGTTGGCGAACAGCACCTGTGAACAGTACCGGTGAATAGTATGATGAACAGTGCGGTGAACAGTACGATGAACAGTGCGGTGACCAGTACTTGTGAACAGTGCCGGTGACCAGTACGATAAACAGTGCGATGAACGTATTGTGAACAGTGCCGGTGACACAGTGTCGGTGAACAGTGATGCCAAGAACAATGCTTGGTGAACAGTACGTCGTGAACAGTACCGCCCCCCCCCGGTGAACAGTACCGACGTCGTGCATTTTCAGCTCTTCGTTTACTGGGTACAATTTTTTTTTTTTATTATTTACAATACAATAACAGTAAAATAAATAAAATAAAAATTATACAGCCCATAAACCCTAAATCCACAGTACCATAAAAAATTACGATCAACCATGTTTAAATTAAACAATTTAATTATAAAAATTCATACAATCATAAATATGATGGCTACACATTCATACATACAGGGCATCAAAAACAATTTCCTGTTCCGAAAAATAAATTGGCTCTGATACCAATTATTGATACAAATTCCCATCTCATGGGTGTGGGCACGGTCCCAACTCCTTGGGGTGACACCCATAGATACCTATCAGAGCACTCCTCTAAGAAGCCCCCGGGCGGAGAGCCACGCTTCATCACACGATCACGCGTGAGAGTTCCAGGGTATCGGCCAGTCGCCACTGCCTTTGCTCTGATACCAATTGTTGGAACCCCATTCACAAGTCACGCAGTAGAACTAGGTTTTATAATTTTTATATACAGATCATAATTTGTATCTGGGACCAGTGAACTTGGGATCATAATTATTATTTGAAATGAATACATACAATATGTAAACACTTGAAATTGTAATCAATATAATCAGAAGAAGAAAATATTACCAACATTTGGAGGCTCCTTCACTTTATGATATGCTCCTGTCTGAACCACTCATTCTTCCTCGTTATCTCCCGGAACTGGTAACTGCGTATGGGCACGTCACGGTCTCAGGAACTTGAATGGAGGATGTAAAGAAAATTGAATAAACTCTTTCTTCTATGTGTTTTAAAAAACACATAAAACATAAAACAATATATATATCACTGTTGCTTCTTTCAAATATGTATCACCCTTTGCTTTTTTTCACAAAAAAATTTGTCTCACGCCTCAGTAGCTCTGCTCACTTTTTTCTTTCACAAAACTCTATATCTTTTTTCTACTTGCTTCCTTTTTTTTATCAATAATATTCACGCCTTGCTTCACAAAATCTATATTATATATGTATTAAGTATTTACATCCTATGTAAATTCTTCTTTTGACTATTGTTTCATGTACATACCAATTTGCATCCAATGCAATCTCTTGTGTTATTAATTGATATATATATAATATATTAAAAGTGATAATAAGTATTTTAAATTTAAACTTAAATTCAAATACTTAGATAAATGATTTAGTAAAATAAAATAATCCTATTATTTTATCTTCACCTAAATCCATATATCAACTAACACCCTCCATTTAATAGTTAATTAATAATTCATAATTATCAATATAATTAAATAATCTAATTATTTAATTAATTTAACTATTAACATTAATTAATTAAATAATCTCATTATTTAATTAATTCCCGAATATATACGTGTCACTTTTGTAACACAATTAATTGGACAATCCAATTAATTTACCGTCCTTTGTTAATTTAATCGATCGGGCTAGCAAGCGAACCTAATGGACCCATAGTATTTTGAGCTCCAATAATCATCGGAATCATTAATTAAACTCTTTAGTTAATATTCCTTGATTATTAACTCCGGTGTAATTCCACTAAAAACCCGAAGCTGCACACTCTCAACTGTAGACGCTTTTACACATACCGATATAACTCGGTGTCCATCAATTTAGCTATTACACATGGTGTGATCCTCCATAATAGTTCATAATTAGAGCTGGGTCATAATGTCCGTTATACCCCTCTAATTACATATATCCTTTAAGTACCGTTGATTCTCTAATGGACAATAAATCCTATTTCCTTACGGAATTAGGAGAGCGCTCATATTGTCCAAGCCCTGAATCAATCTTTAAGGGAACTACCATCTACTTCTCACAAGAAGTAGTGGATTCCACTATTGTGTACAAACCTTCCAAACCGTAATCCCAACATACAGAGCATATTGATCGGGAACAACATCCTACCTCACCCATGGTATATCAAAGACCACGATCTAACCTGAAGGAGTCGATAAGACACTCATGATTAAGATCACCCACATATAGCCATCATTAGTTGATATATATGAATCTCATCGGTAAACGGATCTTGGTGAGAGATTCATATAGATCATGGCCCAATTCTATATGATCACATCATACAAGGTGCCTCCATTCTCATATCTCCATATGAATGATTTAGGATAGAATCACCGTACATTACAGAATGGACCAAAACTATAGATTAACCACAAATAAATACCCAACTTTATTTGCTATCTATGAACTCTTACTGTATCCATCCGTATATGACACTCATATACACAGTTCAAGATTACATCTGGCAATCTTGGATGTTAAATTTATGCACAAATTATATAATAAACAAAACAACAAGAACGTATTGAACTTTTCCTTTTATTTATTTAATAAATCCATTTACAAATTACATTTTTAGGGCATATACCCCAACATCGAGAATATTTTTCTTAGGATCGATTATTTTTTTCAAAAGGACCGAGAATATTTTTCAAAGGATCAACCCCCAAATGTGTCTGCGTAGCGCCACTCTGTCGCCGTTCGAGTGATTGCTTAGGTTTCAACGAGACTTATTCTCTTTGCTTCACAACTCTTTCACTGTAAAATGAATGAAAGAAATCTGATGTGGAACAGCTATTGAGGGTATTTTTGCCCGTCCACCATAATAGGTTCCTTTTAAGCATAAGTTATTAAAGCAGTGACAGTGTTGAAAGGCCACCTCCAAAAAGTGACATTTATTTTTTGAACTCTGTAGTTATCTACTTATCAAATAAAGTATTTGATACTTATCATATTACCAATAATAATATGACACTAGGAGACCATCCCCTACTAGGAAAAAGATTTTGACATTTAATTAAACAAATAATTAATTAACAAATTAATTAATTTCTATTTAATTAAATAAAAATAAAAAACAATATATAAGGCTATTTTACATGCCCTAGCTGCCCAAGCCTATACATGGGCCAAATATTGTTTTTTCCAATTTTATTAAATCCGTTGGACTTAAATAAAAAGTCCACATGTGAACCAGACCCATTCTTACTAAAAGAAATAAGTCCACATGCCCTAATACAATTCTAGATGGACCCATAAATAGGTCCGGTAGAATATATCAAGTGATCCATGCAAACTCGCGTGAACCTTGATTCGATGTTGTACATAAAACCTTTTAATGTAAAGGCTACTAGTGTACTATCAAAAAGTAAATGATCTTTTTCCTTTTCTTCTTTTCCAAATCTCACGCTATTTCTTAGAGTTGATCAAATTTTTTCTAGAGTAAAAACAAATTTTTCTCCCTCAAAATTCTACGGTAGCCGAATTTTCTCTCCAAAAAAAACTAGGGCTGGTTGCATTCTTCTCTTAGTCTAACTCCATGGCTGGCTGAAATTATATATATATATATATATATATATATATATATATATATATATATATATATAGTGCTGGCCGAAATCCTTCTTGGAAATTTATTTGGATTTCAAATCCTTTCCTAAGAAGGATTTACTTGGTTGTTAAGAATCCTTTTCAAAGAAGAATTCTATCCTTAGATAGATTTACTTGGTGGCCAAGAATCCTTTTCCAAAAAGAATTTTTTCCTACACCACAACTCCTAATCCAACTCAATAGTGTATTTGTAACAATATTAAAGACTTCCTAATTTGATTAGATAAATAATTCCTTTTATTTATCTACTTATCAAATATAGTCTTTAATATTAATTATACTACTGTTGACGTCGATTTCTGGATTATGTCAGAAAAGCCAACAAGGATTGGATTTCGGCTATTGACTCAATGAGAGAGAGAGATTCAGAGAGAGTAACGAAGACAAGTTTTACATGGTAAAACTCCGATGACCAGAGAAACGTCCACGGGTGGTTGAAGGATCAACCAAGCCAAAATCCACTATAAGAATATGATGTTTACAAGCTCTCGATCTCCCTTTTTTCTCTCTGTATTTGCTATGATTGCTGTATGCTATATTGCCTATATCTTTCGAAGCCAGATTATGGGTCTATTTATATGCTTATAGAACCCTAATCTGCTTTGTACAAGTAATACAAGATCTTTGTATTTAATTGTGATTCGGTTACTTGCTTGAGGTTGATTTGTCTTCTTTCCTATTTCGGAGTCTCTTATGGAAATCGAGTGGGATTCTAGTAGTGTAGTTCAATTTGGACTTGTTTACTTATAAGAATATAGTCTTCGTAAAGAAATCAAGTTATTTCCTGATTGGGGACTCTTCTAACTTAATGTTCCATTTTATTTGGGATTCCTTCCTGATGGATATATTCGTGTTTTGAATGACTTAATCCGTGTTAAATAAGCACCAAGCTCTTACTCGAGTCGTATTTATTCCCTAGTAAGAGTAATACCTAATGGTCCCGAATAGCGCCGTTTGAGCCCGAGTGGAAGCGTTGGTTTACCAGTCCCGAGTGTTGTTAACTGATACCGAGTAGGTTTCATTCTATATATGCTTACTCGGGCTTTTCTTCTCTTTAATGATGCCTCGTAGGATATTTCCTGAGTGCCCATTTGGGCGTCCACCTGGCTATTTTCTCCTTTTGTCAATGACGTGTATGCTTGGTAAAATTCACATACGACAATACCCCCTTAAAATATTTTTGCCGAGTAAATTTCATTTCGGGCAAGAGTATTTTAATCGTCTTAATTTTCACTTGTCAGAATAGCCGTCTTGTCATAATGGCGTGTATTAATAGTGACTCTGCAATTTCGATTCGCTTCATCACGTGAGATCTTAAATGATGGCAACATTTTGAAATTCTGACGGTTGAGGGCTACTTCCTGTTTTGACATGCGTCCCTCGTCTCTTCGTTTTTCAATATCATTTATGAGAAATGATTTTTACGTTTCCCCAAGCGCTGCCTACGTCATCGAGTTTCTTTATAAATTTTTTCCCGCTTTAAAATCCTAGGGTTTCGTGCTGTCTCATCTTTAAATTCTTCGCTGAGAGACATTGTTGGTTTATTCTCAAAAAATTTCAGCAAAAATTTCTTTAAACTCTGATTTCTTTATCCAGAATTTCACGATTCTCCGCTTAAAGATCTTGCATCAATCTCAATTCAAGGTTAGTTTTAATGGGGCCATCTTCCCGCCATCGTCTCTTTAAAATTGCTTTTGATGCATTAGAACATGGGGATTTCCAGTTAGTTTCTTGCATTAAACAATTACTGGGGGATATCCCAATAGATGAACCTCCATTCTTAGAGGTTGATGTTTCTGGGCTTCACCCTGACGTCACTTTTAGCCCTGTATCGAGTTCTCCATCTAGTTCTGATTCTGATATTTCTGATCACAGGGTATCTTTTCGAAGGATGGGTAAACATCAGAGCAGAAGTAAGGTATACAAGCAGGGCTCAAGCAGCGTTCAGACCGGGGAATAGACTGTTAACGAGGGTGACGTTGATGAAGTGTACAGGGCGTCTCGTCTTTTGTTTTCTGATACTCGCCCGAGTGGCTTTGATACTGAGCCGAATATGGTCAGGCCAGCTGAGATAAAAAAATACCGCTCTCGATTCGACTTGCCCGACTCAGTCACTTTGGTTCCTGTAGGGGATAGAGCCGTATGGAATCCTCCTGAGGGCATGGTCGGGATTTATGGATCCATGCTTTGCTGCGGCGTCACACTTCCCCTTCAGCCTTTTATTGCCTATTTTTTGGCTGAAGCAGGGATAGCCCCAGCTCAGTTGGTTTTTCGCTTGAGGGGCTCTCGGGCTCGACATCACTGTTCGATCTGGGGATTCCCGAACGGTGTTGAGTGTTCCCCATTTCTTCTGTTCCCCTGAAGTATGGAACAAGAAAATAATTGATTATAGTGATTCAGAACCGAAGAGGCTGACTCGGGCAACTGTTCATACTCTGGAGAAGAGGAGCAAGAGCTATCTTTTCAAAGAGGATGACTTGATAAATCTCGGCTTCTTCAGAAAGATTTCGGGCCATCGCAGGCGATGTAAGTAACCCGGCACCCTTTCTGTTGTATTTTTTTGCTTTTCGATTTCTTTTCTAACATGAAAACTCTTTTTTTTTACTAGTGTTCTATACGGACGTCGTCAGCGATCTTCAAGCTCGCCAGATGAAGGCGATTCTACAAGCGAGTAGAAAAGAAGCTTCCCGTCAGGGCGATGAGGGTATTGCTCCACCCGAGCCTGATGAGGAAACTGACACTGTTGAGGAATGAATTCCCGTGTGCATTATTCAGGGTGCTCAACCTTCTACTCAGGATTCTGCTGGTCCAAGTGGCCAGAGTGAAGGCCCGTGTGAAGAGCCTGTTGGACGGTTTGAAGCCGGCAATGGTGGTAACATCTCGACGGATCAAGTGCCTGCAAATGCCAAATTCTTTGAGTCTTTTTGGGGCGATCTGCAGGAAGATCCTGCTAATGATCTTAACTTCCGCCGTTCTCGAGGTGAGAAGCGAAAGGTAGTTAGTTCGCCATCTCGTCCACTCAAAGTTCCTCGGTTAGTCTCATTTATTGACTCCAGTGACGAAGATGTTACGGATGAGATTGCCCCGAGTGTTGGTGCTGGAACATCAGTAGATGCAGCCGCTTCCGAACCGACTAGGGCTTCTTCTACCCCCAAAGTTGGAGATATGGGGGCTGAACCTTCAGGGGTTCCTTCTTCATCCTTAGAACCGAACAGGGCTTCTCCTGCCCCCAAGTTTGGAAATCTAGGAGCTGAACCCTCGGGGGTTCCTTTATTCTTTTCTCCCTAGGATATGCTACGGGAGATGTCCTCCGGTCGGGCTTTTATCGGGGAGGACCGCTTGAGCTATTTTAGAGATGGTTCACTATCCGAACGTCTCCAAAATGTTTTCAACGGTGCATCTTATGTAAGTTAAATCTGACTCAGTTAAATCTGACTTCTTTATTGTTTTGCTTATGCCAGATTTCTAAGTATATTCCTTTACAGATGGTGGCCGAATTCGTCGAGCTTATTCAGATGTAGCAACATCATGCCGATCGAATAAGGCGTCTAGAGGCTCAACTGAAGGCGAGTGAGGAGGGCCGTGCTCAAGCCTAGAAAGCTAACCAGCAGAAGGTCGGTTCTGTACAAATATTTACCGACCATTGTCTGGCGAAGTAGGTTGAAGCCGAGGACAAGGCATCTCTGGTAGAGGAGAAGGTTGCATCACTATAAAATCTTTTATCTTCTGCTGAAGAATCCATGCTCAAGGCGGAGCAGGCGAAGTCGGCGTATGACCAAAAAATTGAAGATCCGGAGCACCAAGTGCTGACAGTGGAATCCCTTTCCCGAGAGGCCAGGTTGGAACTTGAAGTCCAATAGGTGGATCATTTTAAAAGATCCCCTGCTTATGATGCCCTACTTCTTTGGGAATTTCAAAGTGGGCTAGTTTCGACTGAGGAGTTCTTTAAAGTTAAGAATAGGGCGACCGAAAAAGCCCGTGCTAATTGGGAGCTGTCAATCAAACACCATGTGGATCGGTCCTTGGAATCTCTTCGGATTCATATTAAGGAATGGAGAGCCTACTGTCGTAGTCAAGGCAAAGAGCCCCATCCCATGCATTTAGAGATTCCGTCCTAGCATTCTCTCTCGGCCTTTAATGCAAGTCAAGAGTCTGTTGGGCCAAGCAATATAAGAAATTTGCAGTGCTAATGAAGAAGCAATCTCTTTGGTGAAGGCAGCAATAATTGCTTCTTCATTAGCACTGCAAATTTCTGATATTGCTTGGCCGAACCGGCCCAAGTACTTTTTTAATGACTCGTCTTTCCCTTGCTTTATTTGAGAGAGGTAGGCCACCGACTTCTTCCTGTGAACATTGCTCAGGAATTGCCTTGGGAAGCTCTTGTAGCTCGCTGAAATTTTCGATGCTCGCCGGGGGTAGTCTTCTGAACCATCTTGACCCTATGTCCCCTAGTGTTTGCGCAAAGTTGAGACACAATAGGTGGTCACTGCGGGCATATTGAGCCATGACACTTTTATAGCGTCTAACGTGCTTCTTTGGATCTGTATCTTTTTTTAATTGCTCCACATGCGGCATCCTGAATCTTTCTAGGAAAGGGATCCGTAAAATCTCCTTGGTGAATGGACTGTCAGAGTCATCATCAGATAGATCGTTACAGCCATAACGTCTGACCAATGATTCTATCTGTCGCCTGTTATTCTCAACTTCTCGAGTAAGGCTCTGGATCGTGACACCTCTGTCCCCCATTGGACTTCCCCGACGGTTAAACCGTTGGGTTATCATCATTCTTTCCTCAAACTCTTCACTCTGATAACGGTCCTCTAGTGTGACTCCATGATGACGTTTGCGATGGTGTTGATCAGTGTCTTTTGATGATGACCGACCTCTGCGCCGATCGTATTTACGATCTGTTTGATTGTTGTCCAGCCTCTGGTGATGTTCCTCTTTAAGTGTTTTCTGTCTAGCGGGGTTGATTGGGGAAGAGTTCTTTCTGGTTTAAGGTAAAGTTTTTCCTGGCCCAACCACCATCGAACGGAGCCTTACGGGTGGGGAATTTGGAGTATGTGCTCCTGTAGCCAGTAGATCAATCCCTTCCCTTGCTGCGTCTATCACTGATTGCTGCAAGGCCTCTTAGAAATGCATCGTAAGATCTCCGCTGGTTGGAGGAACTTGCTAGATCCCCGCCAGGTGCGCAGGCTGGTTTTCTGTGTTTGCTGCAGGATCTTGTGACGTATTGCCAACATGGAAATTGCCTGGTGATTTTTGGCCATTCCCTGAACTACTTCTGCTTCCTGCCATTGCTTTTAACTAGTTTGGAGGTTCAAGCCGCCCTTCTTCTAGCGCCAATTGTTGACGTCGATTTCTGGATTATGTCAGAAAAGCCAACAAGGATTGGATTTCGGCTATTGACTCAAAGAGAGAGAGAGATTCAGAGAGAGTAACGAAGACAAGTTTTAAGTGGTAAAACTCCGATGACCGAATAAACGTCCACGGGTGGTTGAAGGATCAACCAAGCCAAAATCCACTATAAGAATATGATTTTTACAAGCTCTCGATCTCCCTTTTTTCTCTCTATATTTGCTATGATTGCTATATGCTATATTGCCTATATCTTTTGGAGCCAGATTATGGGTCTATTTATATGCTTATAGAACCCTAATCTGCTTTGTACAAGTAATACAAAATCTTTGTATTTAATTGTGATTCGGTTACTTGCTTGAGGTTGATTTGTCTTCTTTCCTGTTTCGGAGTCTCTTATGGAAATCAAGTGGGATTCTGGTAGTGTAGTTCAATTTGGACTTGTTTCCTTATAAGAATGTAGTCTTCGTAAAGAAATCAAGTTATTTCCTGATTGGGGACTCTTATAACTGAATGTTCCATTTTATTTGGGATTCCTTCCTGATGGATATCTTCGCTTATTTAATGACTTAATCCGTGTGAAATAAGCACCAAGCTCTTACTCGAGTCGTATTTATTTTCGAGTAAGAGTAATACCTGATGGTCCCTAATAGCGCCGTTTGAGCTTGAGTGGAAGCGTTGTTTAACCAGTCCCGAGTGTTGTTAACTGATCCCGAGTAGGTTTCATTCTATATATGCTTACTCAGGCTTTTCTTCTCTTTAATGATGCCTCGTAGGATATTTCCTGAGTGCCCATTTGGGCGTCCACCTGGCTATTTTCTCATTTCTGTCAATGACGTGTATGCTTGGTAAAATTCACATACGACAACTACCAACAATAGTATAATTTTAGGAGACCATCTCTTACTAGAAAAAAGATTTTGACTTTTAATTAAATAAATAAATAATTAATTAACAAATTAATTAATTTCTATTTAATTAAATAATAAAATAAAAAACAATAAATTAAGCTATTTTATATAGCCTTGCCGCCCAACACGTATACATGGGCCAATGTATTATTTTTCTTATTTAATTAAATCCATTGAACCCTAATAATAAGCCCACATGTGAACTAGACCTATTCTTACAAAAGAAACAAGTCCACATGCCTTAATACAATTCTAGATGGACCCCTAAATTGGTCCGGTAGAATATATTAGGTGATCCATGCAAGTTCGTGTGGATTGGGGATCTTGAAGGGCTATCTAAATTTAAGCTCCAATAGACACAACCCAATCACAATCAACAAATGATTCACTTTGGTCTGATCTATTAATTTTAGTTCATTCTATTAAAGAACTAAAATTGAACTCTTAAATAAAGATAGAATAAGTTAATATTTCTCATTCATACCCTAGACAATCTTAATGGAGAAAGTGTATCATCGTGAAGAATACCAGCAATCGCCAAGAGCTCATAGACAACTTTTAGCTCTCCAAGTTACCATATTTACTTATATGACTAATTTTGAACTTAGATATATTGACTTGTCCAGAAGCCATGTTTCAATAGACACTATTGAAAACTTAACGTTAAGATTTAATATCCAATACCTCAAAACATCCATATGATGATATTCTACTCTCATTTAATAAATGCACTAGATTCTCTATGATCCTATTCAATGCACCCAATGCACTAGATTCTTTTGCATAAAGACACCATACTTTGATGATTTTAGATTCATCATAACACCTTTGATTCCACTCAAATGCTAGCTAAAGAATCTAAAATTTTGACAAGATAAAGGTGCCCAACCTTTATCTTAAGTTGTGAATATTATTCAAGACTAACTAAAGAATTGTATCTATCTCATACATATCCAGATGTACAAACACTTATTCTTTTCTCATAGTCTTTTGACCTTATGATTATTTACTTTTGACAATTATAATAATTAAACTATAAATGGTATAAGATTTGTTAAACTAGAAATCACTTTTATTAATATGAAAATATTTTCAAATACATTATTACACTCTTGATATCGAGCATAATCCCGAGCGGATTTCTCAAGAAAGATACCCAATTCGATCAACTCTTTTTCAGAGTACAAGTTGAGACGGTCCCCGAACCTCTCAAGAAGTATGGGCTACTTTGGCGACCTAACACCTTGTTCTCAAGTTATAATAGGGGCAGTCTTGTTCCATAGCTCGGAGCTTTAAAAATGCCTCGGGACTCTATTTCAGTTTAGCCGATAAGATGGATCGGCTACCACGATCTCATCCCAATCTCTTTTAATGAAGAACTAACTATTCTTCCAGTACTTGTTAAACATTGTAAATCCCCAGATGAAGCCCTTGTGGTCCTTGTGTGTTGGAAGGGCGGGATTTTCCTTGTAACCATAAGGGATCCAACTGCTAGGTAGTGTCAATTAAAGGTAAAAAGTCCAACCAGTGTTTGATCGACCCAGAGTATAAAAATTGCTTATCTCTTGCGTAGTCAGGGGGTACTTAGCTTTAATCTTTTTCCATAAGTGCCATAGATTGATCAACACCCGATACGAGTTGGGTGTCAGTTGGGCTAAGGTTACACCCACGTCTGCCAAGAAGTAAGCAATGAAGGACTGTAAAGGGAAAGTCACCACAGAAGACAACATTGCCTCATAGATTGCAACCGCACCAGGGGGTGGATTCCACACTGTGCGATTACCACTAGAGGATAATTTTACTGAACGAGGGAGATAGAACAGATCCATAAAATTTGTGAGTTCTTCATCCATCACTAGATTTATTTCAAGGTCGAAGGTACAAGGATAGTCCACTGAAAATCTAAGGAAGCGAGCCCGCTTCTCCCTCTAAACGTCTTTCTTCTGTAACGTCTGAGAGGTTATCTTCAAGTCACTTGCCAAGCAAGTAGTCTCCTTAGGAGAAGCCCAAAAGTTTTCCTTGTAGTTTTTGACATATCTTGACGGACACCAACAGAAGTGAAAACAAGAGGATTAGAAGAAGAAGGAAAAAATCCGGGACATACCATAGAGTAATCCACTTTTAAAGCAAAGGGTTGGGATGGAGGAAAACAATCCCAAAGAAGAAACTTAAACCTAGCGATATTTTCTTTATCGCAAGCCTCAATGGCTTAAAATAACAATAACGAAGAGTTAGGTCCATTCATGGGATGTGCACGGAGGTGATGAAGCGAGAGAAGTTTGAAAGTGGAAAGCCAGAAATCTAAAGGAGAAGAGAAGTTAGGGTTTTTTGCAATAAGTCACTATGAAATCGTGGGAAAAAATGAAAAGTTCTTGAGCTATATATAAGGGTAAGTGACATCATACGAACATACATTCACGAATAGGCGTAGGTGCATGCAGAAGGAAAAAACACGCGTTTTGAAATTTGGAAAAAGTGGATAAATGATTGCGTTAGCCGAAATGAGCATGATTGACATTAATGTTCAGCGGTAAAGCATTAAATGTGCATTGAAGAGTGCCACGACAAAAACATGATAATAATTTAAACATACTTCGTCGAGTGAGTTCTATTTCGAACGAAATGCTCGACATTGTATGTTTAAGGGGGTGTTATTATTTCAAAATTCTCAGCGATATGACACGTCAGCAAAAGACTAGGGTCAGGGGCACCACGTCACTAGAGAACGATCAGATTAAGTCAACACAAGTAGGACTGAGCAAACCTGACCAGTTCCTCTCGACTCAGATAACATAGATGATCAGGTTAGAAAATCTGATCGGTTGTTGAGATGGTCGGGACCAGGGTCAGGTTGAATCGATGATCGGGGTAAACAAGAATGGTCAGTAAAAATAGGCGATCAAATATGCAACACGTGGATAGCATCCAGACTCAATAGGGTCACAACTGAAATTCGTAGAAAAAGAGTTTGATTTGAATAAGGTTTCTAGAAGCACACTTTGATCAGGAAACAAACTTCCCTGTAGACATCAAAGTCATAAGTTAAAGTTTTGTTTGATTAAGGGAACTCACCTTACTTATACATCAAGAGTTAGGATTCCATGCATGTATAAATAGACCTAAAAAACACCAAAAAGAACATAACACAATATTGAGAGATAATGCAAGAGTGATTGAGTGTGTAATCTTTTTCCATCATAGTGAATTCTTGTTACTGCCATAGGCAACCGTGGACATTTCCCCGCATTGGGGTTTTACCACTTAAAATCCTACGTGTCATTTATTTTCTCGTTATTTTTGTTTGCAATCAATTGTTACTTTGCTTTAATTGTGTGATGGGGGAGTAATCCAAAAATCACCGTCATCAAGTTCAACACCGTGAGATCCGAGTGGGGCCTCGTGACTGCTTTGCTTTCATCCTCCTTAAGAAGGGTTTCCACAAAGGTTAATACCAAGGTTGACTTCTTAATAGATAGGATTTATGAGGGGTATTTCGAGATTGATCGACCTTAAGGCGACAATTCTCGTGTTAAGCTCGTGAGATCTGAAATGGTGGGTTACACTCATGAAGGTTTTTATTAAGTTTGTTAGTTAAAAACCTGACTGAATAAATGATGGTTGAATGATATGGAATAAGAGTTATTCTACAATTTCATTTGATTGAGAATGTCTTGACCCAACAAGTAAAGACTTGACCGACCCTAAGACGACACTTCTTTATGGTATGTTGGATTGTCGTGGTATAGTAACTAGTTTTAGGGTAGTTCTAGTTCATTAAACATGTTCATGCATCATGTTTAAATTTATATCAAAGCACTCATACTTGTTTTAAATGAATAATTGAATGAAAATTTTATTTATTTCAACAATAATTCCTTCTACATTGCTTCAAATTCTTGCAATTGACAAATTAATTGGTGATAACTACACTAAGTGGAAACTTAACATTAATGCAATATTGGTCACCAAAGACCTCAAGTTTGTGCTTACAGAGGAATGTCATCCAGTGCCTACTACCAATGCTACACGAACTGTTCGTGAGGCATACGAGCGATAGGTCTCATTTGATGAGAAGAACTGAACATATCTGTTGACTTCTATGACAGACGTGCTTGTCATAAAGCACGAAGCAATGACTTCAACATTCAAAATCAGGATGTCATTGCAAGCTATATTTGGGTAGCCCTCTGAGCAAAAGCGACACGAAGTTATTTGTTCCTCTATGCTCACTCACATGAAGAAAGGTACGTCAATTTGGGAACATTTCTTGAGCCTGTTGTCCTACTTCAACACAATAGAAGTCAATGGCTGAGTCATTGACGAACCCATTCAAGTGAGCATCATACTGACGACTCTTTCGAAGAGTTTCGATCATTTTAAAAATGACTACGGGATGAACAAATTAGGTTCAGTCTCACACAGTTGCTCAATGAGATAGCTATCTTTGAGTCCTTGATTAAGGACGACAAGGGTAAGACCGGTGAGGCAAATGTTGTCAAACCATCTTTCTCCTCTAATAATAAGAAGATGAAGAGGTCTGTTGGGAAGGCAAAGGGTAAGCCCAAACCTAAGAAAGCCCAAGGCAAGAAGAAGTCCAATAAATGTAAATATGATTTACTTGTTCTTGTGTCATGTTTAGTGGAAGATGATTCTTCACCCTGGATAGCTGATTCGAGGGCAACTAACCATGTTTGTTCTTCTTTGTAATTGAGTGATTCTTGGACACAGCTAGAAGAGGGAGCCTCCTCAATGCGAGTAAGGTCAGGGGATGTCGTGTCGGCACAAGCAGTGGGAGTAATCATATTACGTTTTTATAAAAATTATATATTGTTGGACAATGTATTTTATATTCCTGGATTTATACGGAATTTGATTTCTGATTCTAAGTTATTGGAACAAAAATATTCAGTTTCTTTTAATAATAAGTCTTTTATTATTGGAACGATTGATATGAATATTTGTTTTGGAATTAATAAAAACAATTTGTATGTGTTGATCGTGCCAAAATTGTTATATATTTTGGCCCTCATTTCCTTAACCTTTGTTTCATTTTAAGGTGTTTTTGTGTCTCTTATGGCTATTTATTTGTGTTTTCAGGTGATTAGGTACATTCTGGATGATTGGATAAAAGATATGGTTTTGTGTGGAAAAAGGTTAAAAATCTGATGAAGTATAAAGGTCAGGTGTGCTGGTCATGCGCAGGTCACTACCCTCGCACATTAAAGTGAAAGAAGACATCAGGTCAATGAACTGGTCTGGACTCGTGCACAACCGTGCATCTGTCCATGCATTTACCAAAAACCGAGAGTTGAGAATTGAGTAATAGGGAATTGCACAGGTCACTGCACGGGTCACTACTCGCGCACTACCCGTGCATTTTTCACGCCAAGACTAGCACATCAGCATTTTCAGCCCTATTTTGGAATCCCTGTAAATATATCTTGTTCTTATCATCTAAGGAACAAATTCTAAATCTAAGAATCATTTCTCCTCTCTCCCACACACTTTCTCACATCACTAATTACTAACCTAGGTTTACGAATCATTCCCCACCAAATCTAACCAACCTCCATCATCATTTACTCAACGACACTTGGAGATTGGATCAAAGCTTAAAGGAAGGAGAATCTCTACATGGGTCTTCACTATCTCTTATCTCCTAGTTATTTTTATGTATATGTCATGAGTAGCTAATCATCCCACTAGGGGATTGATGCGATTGATTTATGAACCTTGGGCTTGTATTGAATTTTATTTACTTTATTAAATCTATCATATATGTTTCATCCATTGTTTTAATTGATTTCAATAATTGTTTGTCTTAGATGGTACCCTCATTTCTTTGCAAATTGTTTGAGAAATTATTTGAGTAGAGAATTGAGTATATCCTCTATTTAATTCTCTTAGCTCATTTGAATGTAAGGATTGAATTAGAGTACCCTCCTCTAGTGAAATCCGGACTTATTAATCTCTATCCTTATCTAATCTCAATTGGGTGACTAATTCTATACTCTCTTGATTGGTTGCTTGAGAGAGATTCAGCACCAACGCTATACCCTCTAGGTTGGTGAGTTTTTTAAGAGATTAGTCCCTTATTTTGGTAGATATGCATTCATGAACAATCACTTGTGGGTAGCCAATACTATACCCTCTAGATTGGAAACTCATAAGGGATATACAACCAATGATATACCCTCTAGATTGGTTACATTAGATTAATGTTCATTCATGTTAATTACCAATACCCCCATTATTTGCTCGTGTGATCCATCAACTCCCTAGTCTTAACCATCATTTTTAACAACCATTGCATTTTAGATTGACTTGACTAATCCTAGTTTGAACATTTAGTTGCTAACTTTTCAAAACCATACCATCTATCTTTAAATTTTCATGCATAGCTTTTGTTGATGTCGGTTTTTGGATGTATGGAAAAAGTCAACAAGAATTGGATTTTAGCTACGATTTCAAAGAGAAAGAGAAGGAAAAGTAATCGGACGTAAGTTTTTACGTGGTAAAACTCCGATGATCGGAGAAACGTCCATGGGCGGTTGAAGGATCAACCTAGCCAAATTCCATTATGAATGAAATAATTACAATTCTCGATCTCTCTTTTTTCTCTGTCTTTTTCTATAATTTTTGTCTCTATTCTCTGTCTATATTTTATGACAAGATTATGGGTCTATTTATATGTCTATAGAACCATAATCTTCTTTGTACAAGTAATAAAAGATCTTTGTATTTAATTATGATTGTTTACTTGTTCGAAGTAGTTTGTCTTCTTTCTTGTTTTAGAGACTTGTATTGAGATCGAATAAGACTCTAGTAATGTAGTCCAGTTAGGATTTATTTCCTTATAAAATCGTAGTCTTTTTGAAGAAATAAAATTGTTGCCTGATTAGGAACCCTTTCTGCTTGATATTATGCTCTTCTTGGAATTCCTCTTTGATATGGATATCTTCGTGTATTTTAATGACTTGATTCGTGTGAGCTACGAACTAGGCTTTTTATTCGGTTATCTTCATGCTTGTCCCGAGTAGAACACGATATCAGCTGGTCCTGAGTGACATCATCTAATCCCGAGTAGACAATGTCATTAACTAGCCCCGTGTATCTTTAACTGACCCTGAGTATAATACGACTTCAGCTAACCCTAAGTAGGTTTTGCTCAATACTTGTTTACTCAGGCTTCCTCTTCTTTGGTGATGTCTTGTAGGATATTTTCTGAATGCCTATTTGAACACCCACGTGGCAATTTTATCTTATTTGTTGATGACATGTACGTATGATAAAATTCACATACGACAATACCCCATAAAATATTTTTGTCGAACAGGGTTTCGTTTCGGGCAAAAGTATTTTAATTAATTCTTCAATTTTTATATCTTTTCAATGCCGGAGTAAATGTCTTATCATAATGGCGTGTCTTAATGGTGACCCTATAAATTTGATTTGCCCTCTCAGGTGAGATCTTTAATGATGGCAACGTTTAGAAATTCTGGCGGCGAAAGCCAGTTCTCTTCTTGACACGTGTTCTTTGCCTCTTCATTTTTTGATATCATTTATGAGGAACAACCTTCGCGTCTCCCCGTGCGCCGCCTACGTCAACAAATTTTGTCATAGATTTTTTCTGCCTTGAGACCCTAGGGTTTCATACTATTGCCCCATTAAATTCTTCACTCAGGGGTTACGATGGTTCATTCTAAAAAGCTCAATCCCAAAAAAATTTCCTAACCTTGATTTCGTTACACAAAAAATAGCCATTCTCTGTCGAAGGTTTTTGCATCAGATTTCATTCAAGGTTAGTTTTAATGGAACCAACTTCCCATCTTTGTCTCTGTACTATAGCTCTCGAAGCGCTCGATCGTGGGGATTTCGAGTTGGTTTCCTACGTTCGGAGATTATTTGGGGAAATCCCTCTTGATGAACCTCCTTTTTTAGAAGTCGACATTTCTAGGCTTCACCCTGACGTCCATTTTTCTATTTCCAGTTCTAATTCTTCATCTAGTTCTGAATATTTCGTTTCTAATCACAGGGTACCACTTCGATCACGGATGGGAAAACATCAAAGCAAAAGCGAAGTCCATAGGTACAGCTCAGGCAACGTTCAGATCAGGGAGCAGACTGTTAACGAGAACGATGTTGAAGAGGTGTTCAGAGTATCTCGTCTCACTTTCTCTGTTGATCGCTCAAATAGGTTTGACACCAAGCCGAATGTGGTCGGTGAAGATGAGATCCGGAAATATCGTTTCCGATTCAATCTGGACAATTCGGTTACTATGATTCTTGCGTGTGATAGAGCTGTGTTGAATCCTCCCTCAGGCATGGTGGCAATATATGGATCCAAGCTTTGCTTCGGCGTCACTCTTCCTCTTCATCCATTCATTGCCTGGTTTCTGACTGAAGCAGGGATCACTATGGCTCAACTGGCCCCGATTAGCTACAAGATCTTGATGTGCATGTGGCATATGTACAGCCGGATGAACTTGTCGCCGCCTTCCCCGAGTGAAATCAGTCACTTTTTTACGCTGAGGCAGTCTGGCAAGACAGGAACCTATTTCCTTATGTCTAATATGCTAGATTGCTGTGTCCCCGAGGGGACAAAGGTGAATTGGGGAGTTGATACCTCTGATGACTCCAAAAAGAGGGGTTTTGTTTGGGGATTCCCTTCATTCAACAAGTTCTAGAAGAACAGTTGGTTTTTCACCGGAGGGAATCTTAGTCTTGAAGTCACCCTCTTGGCTGGGGAAACTCAGAAGGTGCTGAAAGTTCCCCGCTTTTTCTGTTCTCCTAAAGTATAGTATAAGAAAAAGCTTGAATTCAACGATGTTGAGCTGACCAGGCTGGCTCGGGCAGCAGTTCGCACTTTAGAGAAGAGGAGCAGGACTTATCTTTTTAATATAGAGAAAATGATAGAGCTCGGCTTTTTCAGTTAGATTTTGGGCTACCGCAGGCGATTTCAGTGGTCTTTGTAACCCTCATTTTTTTATATATTCTGACGTGATTCCCTATTTTTCTTCTGAGTGTATGATACGGACATCATCTGTGACCTTCAAGCTCGCCAAGTGAAGTCGATTCTTCAGGCGAGCCGAAAAGAAGCTTCTCGCTAGAGCAATGACGGTATTGCCCCGTCTGAGTCTGATAAGGAACCTGATGTAGCCTAAACAAATCCTTGAATATATCCCCGAGGAAGTCGTTCGACAGACCGTTGGGGAGCCTAGTGGTCCGAGTGGCCCAACGGATCATACTGAGGAGATGTCTGATTATGGGGAGACGCAGAGTGAGGGTCTTGGTGAAGGATCTGCAAAGCAGTCAGACACCGGTGATGGAGTTGAAAAATTTGAGGGTCAAGTACATACTGATCCCAAATTTTTTGAATCCTTCTAGGATTATGCCAAGGAAGATTCTGCGGCTGATCTCAGCTTTCACCATTCTTGGGCCGAGAAACGCAAAGCGGTCGACTCTCCTGCTCATCCTCAGAAGGTCCCTTAGGTGGTCTCATTTGTTGACTCCAGTGTTAAAGATACTGAGGCTGAGATTGCCCCGAGCGTTGGTGAAGCATCAGCGGATGCGATGACTTTAGAGCGGAACAGGGGTTCCCCTCCTCCCGAAGTGGAATATCAAAGGGCTGAACCCTCGAGAGATTCTTCGTATCCTTCTCCCTAGGATATGCTAAGGGCGATGTCATCAGGCCGAGCTTTTATCAGGGACAATCATTGGAGTCATCTAAGGGGTGCGCCTCTGACGAGTCATCTTCAGAATATCTTCAACGGTGCATCTTATGTAAGTTATTCCTAACTCTTCATTTGTCTTGCCCGTTTGCTTGCTAGATTTTTAATTAAACTTCTTTATAGATGGTGGCCGAGTTCACTGAGCTGGTTCAGACGTAGCAACATCAAGCTGATCTAATAAGGTGTCTGGAAGCTCAGCTGAAAGAGAGTGAGGATTCCCATGCTCGGGTCGAATCGGCTTATCAGAAAGAAGTCTGCAGTGCCCAAGTGTTTGCCGACTACTGTTTGGCGAAGTAGGTTGAGGCCGAGGAGAAAGCTTATTTGGCAGAGGAGAAGGCAACTACACTTCAAAATTTGTTGTCCTCTGCCCAAGAATCAATGCTTAAAGCTGAACAGAAGGCGAAGCAGTCTTAGTCGGCATATGAACTGAAGATCGAAGACTTTAAACGCCAGGCTCTTACTGTCGAATCCCTATCCAAAGAGGCTAGGATGGAACTTAAAGTCCAGGGGGTTGATCGTTCTAAAAGATCCCCTGCCTACGATGCTTTTATTCTTAGGGAGTTTCAGTGAGGGCTGGTTTCAGCTGGTGAGTTATTTAAGATTTAGAATCGGGCAACTGAAAAAGCCCGAACCAATTGGGAAATGTCGATAAAAAATCATGTGGATCGGTCATTGGAATCTCTTCAGACTCAGATAAAGTAGTGGAGAGCTTACTACCGCAGCCAAGGCAAAGAGCCCAATCCCATGCATTTGGAGCTTCCATCTGAGCACTCCCTCTCGACTTTTTACGCCAATCAGGAGTCGGTCGTGGAGGGTGTGGTGCCTGATGTCGGACCGATCCCAGGAGAGGATTACAGTCAGTGGATGGACAATTCAGTCGACATGATTGGTTGGCCCTCTAACGAAAGTCTACTCCGTGAATATGAAATGGTGCTTGATCCGAGTATCGACAAGAGTTCTAAATCTTCACAACCTTTATATTTGTAGAATTTTCACTAGTTTTTTGTAAAGATTCTTTATTCTTTGTAACATTCTTCGAAACAATTCTCTGTAACGATTCTTTGGAGAGATTAATAAATCCCGAGTTTACTAATTCTGAAAACCGAGTGGTCTGATCTGATTCTTTGCTCAAGAAATTCCACCGAGTCTTCTTTATCTTGATTCTACTGTTGCTGGGTATCTCATTAAACCGGCTATTGAAATTTATGCCAAGTATCTTATTAAACTGGATATTGCAATCTTTATGCCAAGTACCTTATTAAACTGGCTAATTCTGATGTTCGGGTAACTTTACCGAGAATCTTATTAAACCGGTTTCGTTCCCCGAATAATTTTTAATACCAAGTATCTTATTAAACTGGCTATTGCAATATTCATGCCAAGTATCTTATTAAACTGGCTAATTTTGATGTTTGGGTAACCTCATCGAGTATCTTATTAAACTTGTTTCATTACCCGAATAGTTTTTAACGCCAAGTATCTTATTAAACTAGCTAGTATTATTAACCGAGTCATCTTAAAATAGGAAAGTAGGTTTATACTTGTGTTCCATACTCGGTTGCTACCCGAACATTACATCAAGGCTCACCATAATCATATGTTCGAGTCCTTACACATTACCAAGGACGTCTCCCCAGTTTTTATGTGTAAGGGTTTACCGAATCGTTAAGCTTTTTAAACCGCTTAACACAGCTACGCATTTCACCGGAATTTTTTTCAATAACGCCCCGAGCCTTTCTCCAGAACCTGGTGCATCGGGTTTTCCTTTTTGCTAAGGTCAATTGACCTTGCTTGTTTGACATGCTCTTTTGAGCTTCTCCGTCCATTTGGGAATCAATGGTCCCGAGTATTCTATTTGCATGTTCTTATTATCATGCTCGTCTTCCATATGTTCTTATTATCATATGCTTTATTTTTCGGAAATCACAAGTTTGATTTTTATTTATAACTACAAAATCAACAAAGATTTAAGTTCCAAAGCTAATATTTGACCTAACTAAAATTGTCCTGACTAGAAAAGAGAACAAAAAATAGTTTAAGGATAGAAAATCTTCAGATATTGGGCATTGCATGGTCGGGGTAAAACCCCTCCATTGGGTCGTGCAATCCAATATGCTCCATGGCCAGCTATTCCTTCGATCTTGTACGGGCCTTCCCACTTATCAACCAGGGAACCTATAACTTTAGTTTTGTGTTCAATGACACCTTCCTAAGTACTAGGTCTCCTAGTTGGAATTTCCTGACCCGGACATGAGAGTTGTAGTGACAAACTACTCTTTACTGCTATGCCATATTTCGTATTCTGGATTTCTCCCTTTTCTCTTCTGGCTCATCTAGATTTTGTAATAGCATATCAACATTTTGATCTTCATCATATAGCCTGACCCAGGGTGACGTATATGACGTTTCTATAGGGATAACAACTTATGTTCCAAACGTTAAAGTGAATGGAGTTTCTCCTATTGAAGTCCTTATTGTCGTCCGATATGCCCATAATACTTCTGGAAGCTTTTCAACCGAACTTCCTTTCTTGGCATCTAGCTTTGCTTTGAGTGTATGTTTGATGATTTTGTTCACCGCTTCAACTTGCCCATTTGTTTGAGGGTAGTCAGGTGTGGAATAGTTATTGGCAATCCGGTACTCTTTACGCAACTGTCTAAATTTCGGGTTATTCGAACTGGGTGCCGTTATCAGTAATGATAGTGTTTGGGACTCCAAACCTATAGAGTATATTCTTTTTCATGAAATTTATGTTATTTGCTTCTGTGATATGCATTAATGCTTCAGCTTCTGCCCACTTCGTGAAATAGTCAACGGCTACTATGGCATACTTCGCTCCACCCTCTGTCACAGTTGGCATTGGGTCGATTAAATCCAAACCCCACATGGCAAATGGCCACGGGGATGTGAGGTTTCTGAGTTGTTCAGAGGGTTGTCGGATATCATTAACAATCCTTTGGCAAGTGTTGCAACTCTCCGAACATTGCTGTGCATATGAGAATAGAGTAGGCCAATAATAGCCTTGCCTGAGTACCTTGTGTGCTAAACTTTTATCCCCGGTGTGGTTTCCACAAACTCCTCCGTGGATTTCCCATAATATCATATATGCATCCTCCTATAATACACAACTTTGGAGTGTTCGGGAAAACCCCCTTCTGTATAGTTCTCCTCCAACCAACGTGTACCTTGCTGATCGATACCTGATACGTTTTGCATGTGAGGGATCTTTCGAAAGCACGCATTCTTCCAGAAACCTTTTCAGCTGAGTCATCCAACCTTCTAACGGTGTTCGAATTTCTAGAATTTCTAAAATTTCTAAGTTTTTCGGTTCAACTGTGCTCGGTCTGAGGAGATGTGCAACCGGAATAATTTTTGGCCTGATTGTGGTTGATGCTGATGCTAGTTTGGACAAAACGTCTACCTTTTCATTCTCCTCCCTGGGGATCTGGGCAATCCTATATTCTTTGAATTTTTGGAGGAGCTGTTTTGCATTGCCACGGTAGGCTATCATGCCTTCATCCTTGGCTTGGTATTCGTCCTTGACTTGGTTGACAACTACATGTGAATCGCTAAATATCTCAACTTCATTTGCCCCGAGAGCTCTGCAGACTTTGAGTCCAGCTAGTAGCCCTTCGTACTCGGCTTGATTGTTGGTTGCTTTAAAGTAAACCCTCATGGCACATTCAACATCATCTCCTTCTGGAGTGCATACTATGATCCCTGCCCCACTGCCATTAGTGTTTGAAGAGCCATCAATATACAATTTCTATGGGGAATTTTTTCCCAACATCTTTTTTGCTTCCAGGTTTAGCTCTGTGAACTCTGCTATAAAATCTGCCACTGCTTGCCTTTTGAGGGATGTCCTGGGGACGTAGTGGATATCGAATTCACTTAGCTAGATCGCCCATTTGGTTAGTCTCCCTGAAATCTTTGGCTTCTGTAAAATTTGTTTCAGTGGCCAGTCGGTGAAAACCTAGATTGTATGAGCCTGAAAGTATGGCCTTAGCTTCCTTACCGTTGAAACCAATGCGAGGGCCATCTTTTCTACCTGTGAATACCTGGTCTCGGTGGGCAAATGCACCTTGCTGGTATAATATAGTGGCTTCTATACTCCATCTTCTGTTCTAACTAAGACTGAGCTTGCTGCTAGTTTTGTAATTGATAAGTACAAATGGAGTGTCTCTCTCACTTGTGGTTTTGAAAGGATGGGAGCCTGCCCTAGGTATTCCTTGATTTTCAAAAAAGCATGCGCTAGGTATTCCTTGAATTTTAAAAAAGCCTGCACGCACTCTTCATTCCATTCGAGTCCTTTCCCTTTTTTGATTACTCAGAAAAATGGTGCGCATCTGTCCGTGGCCTTTGAGGTGAATCTTCCCAAGGAAGCTAAACATCCTGTTAAGCGCTGCACTTCTTTTAATGTCCTTGGTGAGGTCATTCTCTGCAGGGCTTGGATCTTTTCAAGATTGACTTCATTTCCCCTTTGATGAACTTGAAAACCCAGGATTCTGTCTGAAGGAACCCCGAATAAACACTTGTTCGAATTTAGCTTCATTTGGTATCTCCTCAAAACATCAAATGTCTCTCGCAGGTCTGAGGTATGCTTATCTGTCGAGATGCTCTTGGTTAGCATGTCATCAATGTACACTTCCATGTTCCTTCCTATTTGCTGTGCGAAGATTCTGTTGACCAGCCTTTGATATGTTGCCCCTGCATTTTTTAACACGAAGGGCATTACTATGTAACAGTACAAACCCTGATCAGTTATGAATGCTATTTTTTCTTCGTCAGCCTTGTTCATCTAAATTTGGTTATATCCCGATTAGGCGTCTATGAAGCTGAGCAATTCATGGCCTGATGTAGCATCCACCAATTGATCTATCATCGGAAGCGGAAAACTGTCTTTTGGGCATGCCTTGTTCAAATCTGTGAAAACTACGCACATGCTCCATTGTCCATTTTTCTTTTGGACGAGGACTACATTAGCTACCCATTGAGGGTAGTTGATCTCTCTAATTGACCCTACAACGAGTAGCTACTCCATTTCCTGTTTGATTGCCTGACTTCTTTCAAGATTGAATGATCTTCTCTTTTGTATCACTGGTTTTGCATTCGGGTCTACAGCGAGATGGTGAGATATTATTCAGGCATTTATCCCGACCATGTCTTCATGACTCCAGGCGAACACATCTGTGTATTCTTTGAGCAGATCAGTGAGGCTTTGTTTGACTTTTAATTCCAAATTGGCCTCGACCTTGACCTTCTTATCTGGTTCATCTTCTTTCAAGATAATTTCTTTGACCGGTTCTTTTTTGGACTTATTCGACTCTTCCCTTGGGTCAAATTCGAATGACAGTGACTTTTTGCTCTGACTCGGCTGCGTTATAGTGTATACCTGTTTGCCATCATTTTTGTCTTTGTATACTGACAGGTTAGCTCTTCGGGCCATCTCTTGGAATCCCTTGACTACACCGACCCCCTGTTCGGTCGGGAACTTAATCATCAATGCATAAGTAGCTGTTACTGCCTTAGTTTTATTTAAAAATGTTCGACCCAACAACGCATTATATGGCCAATTGTCTAAGTCTACCACCACGAAGTCAAGCAATTCATTTCTCTGACAAGGTGCCACTCCGATCTTTATGGGTAGCTTTACTGTCCCGAGTGACCTGACCTCAATTCCTCCGAATCCTCTGAGTGAAGTATGGAAACGTTGTAGATCCTTTCGATCTAACCTAAGTTGATCGTAGACGGCTACATTGAGAATGTCTACCGAACTTCCATTATCTATCAAGATTCTCCTAACTTTCCGGTGACCAATCCAGGCACTTATGACTAAGGCGTCATTTGGCCAAACATCGACCCCATGTGAGTCTGCTTCTGTGAATATTATTGGGTCCAATCCTTCCTTTACCCTTTTCAGGTCTGGTTCGGCCGAGTTCACATCAAAGTTATATCTTGCTTCTACTGTTTCTCTGATTTCCTGTGTTCGCTCTCAGTTATTTCTCTCAGTGGATGGTCCTCCAAAGATTGTATGTATTACTTCATTGGCCTTTAGACTGGCCCTTTGATTTCAAGCAGAGCTGTGATCGGCCCTGATCTTTTTCTTTGTCTCTGATTTCTCATCCCGTTTCAAGATTACATCTTGTAGATGTCTTTCCCGAATGAGGGTTTCTATGTAATCTCTAAGCTGGTAACACTTGGAAGTCTCATGACCGGTTTCCTTATGGAATCTGTAATATTTGGTTGTATCCCGCTGGGCGAACTAAGACTATCGTCATGGCTCTTGTACCAGATTCTTTGCTTCCAGTATGGCCAGGATTTCCTCTTACTTTTTCCGAAGAGGGGTGTAGTTTGTGTATCTACCTTAAAATTTCTTCGTGGTCTATTCGGTATTACGCCCGATTCCCCCGTCCTTTCTCCTTTCTTTGTTGTTTTCTTTATGTTTTTCCTTTTGGTTCTGTACCTTGGGCTCAGCATCCTTTTCGGTTTTTCCTCGATGCATGTAGCATCCTCCCGTGGCTAACTCTTCTTCTTTGGCTAGTGCATATCCTCCCGCCATGTCTATCATATCTGAATATCTGGCTAGACGGACTCTTCTTAAGTCAAAAGATAACCGTCCATTCTGTAGGTTGTTGATGAATGCAGTAATTATCACTTTATCATTTGAACTGCTGATTTATGATACCTCTTGGCCGAATCTTCCCAGGTATTTCTTCAACGACTTGTCTTTCCCTTGTTTTATTTAAGAAAGATACGCCACTGATTTTTTCCTATAAACGTTGCTCAGAAATTGCCTTGAGAAACTCCTGCTTAGTTCACTGAAACTTCTGATGCTCGCTAGGGGCAATCTCCCAAACCATCTTGAGCCCGTGTCTCCTAGAGTTTGTGGAAAATTGAGGCATAGTAAGGGATCGTTGTGGGCATATTGAGCCATGGCACTTTTATAGCGTCTGATGTGTTCTTTATGGTCTGTGTCATTCTTGAACTGCTCCACTTGCGGCATCCTGAACCTTTCTGGAAATGGGGTCCGTAAGATTTCCATAGTGAATGGGCTGTCAGAATCGTCATTAGATAAATCATTGTATCCATAACGTCTGACCAATGCATCCATTCAACACATATTGCTCTGAATTATGACATCTCTGTCTCCTACCGGACTTCCATGATTGTTGAACTGCTGGGTGATTGTAATTCCTCTCTCTGGTTCTTCATTTTGATGTCGGGTTTCACGTATGGTTCTGTGATAACGCTTGCGATGGTACCGATTGCTGTCTTTCGATGACGACCGATCCCTGTGCCGGTCATGTTTACTGTGTCTGGAACGGGCTATCTGATCCTTGTTCTGCTTCTGGCGTGGTCGTTCCTCTTCTGATGTCTTACATCTAGCCTGAATAATTGGAGCCAAGTTTCTTCTGGCTTCGGGTGTGTTTAATTCTAGCCCTACTACAACCAAATGAAGCCTTACAGGTGGGAGGTTAGGAGGTTACGCTTCTTCTGTAACCAGTAGATCAACTCCTTCCTTTGCTGCGACTGTCACCAACTGTTGCAGTGCCTCTCGGAAGCGTTATGTCAAGTCTGCGCTGGTCAGAGGAACTTGCTGGATCCTCACCAGGAACGTAGGTTGGTTCTCTGTGGTTGCAGCGAGATCTCGCGAGCTACTGCCAACATGGAAGTTATCTGGAGATTTTTGGACATCCCTAGAACTACTTCCGCTTCCTGCCATTACCTTTAATTAAATCGGAGGTTTCAGCCTTTCTTCTAGAGCCAATTGTTGATGTCGGTTTTTGGATGAATGGAAAAAGTCAACAAGAATTGGATTTTAGCTACGATTTTAAAGAGAAAGAGAAGGAGAAAGTAATCGGACGTAAGTTTTTGCGTGGTAAAACTCCGATGATCGGAGAAATATCCATGGGCGATTGAAGGATCAACCTAGCCAAATTCCATTATGAATGAAATAATTACAATTCTCGATCTCTCTTTTTTCTCTGTCTTTTTCTATAATTTTTGTCTCTATTCTCTGTCTATATTTTGTGACAAGATTATGGGTCTATTTATATGTCTATAGAACCATAATCTTCTTTGTACAAGTAATAAAAGATCTTTGTTTCACTATGATTGTTTACTTATTCGAAGTAGTTTGTCTTCTTTCTTGTTTCGGAGACTTGTATTGAGATCGAATGGGACTCTAGTAATGTAGTCCAGTTAGGAATTATTTCCTTATAAAGCGTAGTCTTTTTGAAGAAATAAAATTGTTGCCTGATTAGGAACCCTTTCTGCTTGATATTATGCTCTTCTTGGAATTCCTCTTTGATATGGATATCTTCGTGTATTTTAATGACTTGATTCGTGTGAGCTACGAACTAGGCTTTTTATTCGGTTATCTTCATGCATGTCCCGAGTAGAACACGATATCAGCTGGTCCCGAGTGACATCATCTGATCCCGAGTAGATAATGTCATTAACTAGCCCCGAGTATCTTTAACTGACCTCGAGTAGTATACGACTTCAACGAACCCCGAGTAGGTTTTGCTCAATACTTGTTTACTCGGGCTTCCTCTTATTTGGTGATGTCTTGCCAGATATTTTCTGAATGCCTATTTGGACACCCATCTGGCAATTTTATCCTCTTTGTCGATGACGTGTATGTATGATAAAATCCGCATACGACAGCTTTAGTTTCACATTAGTTAACTAGTTTTAGCCATCTGATTGCCCTTTCCCTGTGGATGATACCCGACTTGCCATTGTACTTGTTTTGTAAACATTTTTAGACATTGTTGAGGTTTTATAAATACTGTTTGACGAGTGTTTTATGACGACTAAAAATAGCTCGGGTGTTAAGACCGTTAATACATAATACACTGCTCACCACCGAAATGTTTAAGGTTTAAAAAGCAAAAACTAAACGATATAAAATTTCTCTAGATAATGACACCTATCTCTGGCATCTAAGGCTTGGCCATATTAACCATGACCAGATTAATAAACTAGTAAAAAGCGGACTTTTAAGTGAATTAAAGATTGACACCTTACTTGCCTACGAATCTTGTCTATAAGGTAAGATGACTAAGAGACCGTTTACTGGAAAAGGGCATAGAGCTAAAGAATCACTAGATCTTATATATACGAACCTCTGCGGACTAATAAATGTTAAAGTTAGGGGTGGTTATGAGTATTACGTCACCTTTATAGATGACTACTCAAGATACAAATACGTCTACCTAATGCAACGGAAGTCGGAAATATTTGAAAAGTTCAAAGAATTCCGAGCTGAAGTTTAGAATCAATTAGGTAGGACTATCAAGTCACTATGATCAAATCGTGGAGGTGAGTACCTTGACCAAGAGTTTGAAGACTTTCTGGTTGAGCATGGGATAGTTTCCTAACCACAGCTCCTAGTACACCTCTGCAAAATGGTGCAGTGGAGAGGAGAAATATAACCCTAATGGAAATGGTAAGATCTATGATTAGGTTCTCATCATTACCAAATTCCTTCTAGGGATATGCGTTACAAATAGCGGCATACATTTTTGTTAGGTTTTAGTTTGTGTTGGCATTAATTCCATATCAAAATGATGTTTACTTGTAATGATTTTAGTTGTTTAGATTCATGATGATTCAAGCTTCAAAGAAGAAGGAACAACTAGTCAAAGCAAGTTCAAAGTCTTCAAAGAGAAAGGATACAATATGGTTCTACAAAGGTATACTAAGACCTTATCTTTCTTTTACAAGGCTTAGGCACACACACACAATTCATTCATATGTGTCCCTGCATCGTTGTGCACAATTATAGGCACACACATACAATTCATTCATATGTGTCCCTGCATCGTTGTGCACCATGTATAACATATTCACAAACTTGAAGATGAATGCTCATGCATTGGTATGGAAATAACATGTTTTGGAAAATGCATGATTGGAGACTATTTATATGTAGTTTGTATGTGTATATGTTTGTATAATATGGATATTAAACTTGAATTTAGTCTTAAATCATTCTTGATTGAGTTCCGGTCATTTCAGTTACTCATACTATTGATTTCAAGCTCTAAGTCAAAAGATACTACACTTTCAAGCTCTAAGTCGAATTATTATTTTTTGGGTTGAGTATCTTATCTTTCTATGTCCGTGAGAGAGTTACGGTTCATAATCTGCAAACAGATTCAAATTCCGAGTTCGGAGGCTAAAGAACGGTCGAAGAACGCGAGAGGAGTAAAAGGAGTTGCACCATGGCCAAAGGCCATCAAATGGTGCAAGAGATTGCGTGTGGCCACCTCGGCCGTAACTCCTTGCTGCCCCGAGATGCCCACGGGCCATCTCCGGGAAGCATTATCAAAGGGGGCATTTTGGTCATTTTGCTTCTATTCTTTCCCTTTCCTTTATATTTCCCTTCCATCTCACATTTCATTCTAAGAAGAAATTCAAAAGTTGAATGCAGAATTTTCTCTTCATATTTTCTCACCTTCCAAACAACCTAAATTCTTCATTTGAACTCTGATTTGAGTGATTTGAAGTTGAGTGTTTGCCTAATCATCCTCCATCTTTTCTCTGAAGGTTTGAGTTAGTTTTATTGCTGTTTTTTGGAGTCTAAACTCACAACAACGGGACTGCACCAAAATCTACTAAGGTATTGATTTTCTTTCAAAGTTTTCTTTTAAAACATGGTCAATTGCCTTGGGTTTTCTTCTTCAACATATATATGTGTCTTGTGATTGTTTTGATTTGAGTTTTGAACTCATTTATAGCTAGATTGAGTTTCAATTGAAATCTCACATGTTGAGTTAGGTTTTGATTTTTCCTATGTTTTCACATGTTTGGGATTGTATTGTGCGAGCTTTGATTCTAGGACTATTTGATGATCTTTGATTGATTGATTTTGTGAAAAATAGTTCCTCACATGTATTAGGCTCTCTTTGGCCTAAATCTCACAATGATACATGTGCTTGTGTATTTTTGAGCTATTCATGTGTTTTGTTGAATCTATTAATAGGAATATGCTCTAGAACTTTAGCTTTAATCTAAATGACTTTGTCATATGATTTTGCATGTTTTGGTTTATGAGATTTAAACTTGATTATGAGTTAATTGAACATATCTTGTGATTCAAGTTTTAGATCTATGCATGTATCTAGGTTGTAATTAATGTTGAACATATCTTACAAGATCTAGATGGATTAAACTTGCATGATTGACTAGACTACATTTGATTTGTGCATTCATGCTCATGCTAGTATTTTCCATAGGATGTGTTGATCATAACATTCTATGTTGCGTGCATGTTTGCGTTTTGCATTCATGATCACCTAGATGCCTTGTGAGAAGGAAGTCTTGACAATAGGTGTGAGACCTATGTTGTTTAGCAAGAAAGTCTTGTCAAGAGGTGGAAGACTTCGGATAGTTGAGCAAGAAGTCTTGCCTAGGGTCATGAGGATCTAGAAGAGTGAGCGAGGAAGTCTTGACTAGAGTCGGGAGGACTCGGATAGTTAAGCAGGAAGTCTTGCCTAGGGTCTTGAGGATCCGGAAGGGTGAGCAAGGAAGTCCTGACAAGAGGTGTGAGGCCTCGGATTGTTGAGCCAGAGGGCGGCATCTTCATGAGTAGGATAAGAGGGTAGTTTCTAGGTGAAGAGGTCACTTGAGAGATTGTACTCATCTTATCTACTAGTGGATTTTGTTTGCCGGTGGTTGCTAACCCGTGGATGTTTCCTCTTCGGAGGTTTACCACGTTATATCTTGTGTCAACTTTTCTCTATCCCTATCTCTCTTATATTTGTATTTGTTATTTGAATACTATGGATAAAACTCTATATGTAAGCTGACTTCCTTTCTATAATATAGATTGTGTAGGTGGTACAATTACTAGTTTGTATCACACTTTACTTGTTTTTAATATTGATTAAGTATCTTTAATTGATATATATATATATTGTGATATAATCAATCTAGAGGGACAAACTTATGTTTGTTTCTAAGGGAGTCGAAAAAGGAGTATAACCTATTCACCCCCCCTCCCCTCTAGGTTAGCATTGAGCATTTAACCGTGTTTGTATTTTCAATTGGTATCAATGCAGGACACTAAATTGTACTTAGTAAGAGTCCAGGTGATAAATTCACGGTTTTGCAAAGCTTTTTAAGTCATGGTTTACAAGATGATGTAATGGCGGAAGGAGCCTCAAATACTAGGCCACCATTACTTCGAGGCACTAACTATGGGCATTGGAAGTTGAGGATGAAAGCCTACATCCGCTCTATAGATGAAAGGGCTTGGATGGTAGTGGAAAAAGGTTATAGTCCTCCTACCAAGGTTCAAGAGGATGGAACCATAATACTCAAGCCAATGAGTGAGTGGACAACCAATGAGTTTGAGGTTGTTAAGTGGCATCATCATGCTATGAATGCCATCTTTGGAGAAGTTAATGGCATAAATTCTCCTACATTCAAAATCTTGAATTCGTAAAGGAAGCTTGGGATACTCTCCAAGTTACTAATGAAGGAACCTTAGCGGTGAAGAAATCAAGGCTTCAAATGTTGACATCACAATTTGAAGGTTTAAGTATGGGTGAAGAAGAAAAGTTTGAAGACTTCCAATTCCGGCTTCTTCACATTGCTAACCAATGTCAAGCAGTTGGAGTACCATTGAGGAAAGCAAGGATGTGGATAGCGTTTAAATTGGAAAATCCTTAGGTCTCTTCTTAAGAGATTTAAATCAAAGGTGACTACCATTGAGGAAAGCAAGGATGTGGATAGCATGAACATTGATGAGTTGCTTGGGTCTCTTCAAACTTATGAGATGTGCTTGAAGCCAAAGATTAAGAGTAAGGGAATCGATCTCAATGCTATTGAAAAGAGTGATGATGAAAATAAAGAGATGGCTCTTTTGGTTAGAAAGTTCAAGAAGTTTTTAAAGAAGAATGCCAAGCCTAGAGGCAAATCTTCTAAGGAAAAGGGAGTTAAGAAAACCTCATCTCCAAGGAATGAGAAGAATAGCCAAGCCATGAAAAAGAAAGATGTTCAATGCTACAATTGTCATGGTTTCGGTCACTTTGCTAGTGAGTGCACCAAGAAGCCATCTAAGAAAGACAAGAAAGGCAAAGTGTTGGCGGCTACATTGAGTGATGATAATTCTAGTGATAATGAGAGCTCTAGTAGTGAGTCTTCAAGTGATGAAGAGATGGTGAGCAACTTTGTAGCTCTAATGACTTCTCATTCTCCACTAGATGTTGATGGTACAATATCTTTGAACAAGAACTTTGATACAAATCATCATAGAAGCTCTAGTTCCATTCCTACTAATCTTGAGTTGTTGGCCAAGATAGAGAAGCTTGAAGAAGATAAAGATAATGCTCTAAGAGAGGTAGTTGAGAAGGATGATTTGATCAAGAAATAACTAGATGAGTTTGTAATTGTCACTCATAGACTTCTTGGTGAGAAAGGTGATGTTATGAAGAAGTTTAGAGAACTTGAAAAGATAAACCTTGAGAAGGATAATGTGATATCTTCTTTGAAGAAGAGAGAACAAGAATTAATTGAAGAGATATACATGGCTAAGGAAGCCATTAAGGACTTGGTGAAGACGACTTGGTAGTTGAAGAGGAGCCCTTGGAAGTACCACTTTCTACTCACTTGGATGAAGTCGTGATTGATAAGAAACCACACAAGAAGAGAAGACCAAAAACCAAGAAGAAGTTGGCAAATAAGGTATCTTTGCAAACTCCTCTTGAAGCTAGTTCAACTCCAAAATGTACAATCTCATCTTTTATTCCAATTTGCCATTATTGCAACACAATATGTCACATTAAGCCTAGGTGTTATAAATATACTGAAAAATGCAAATTAGGAAATGAATCTAGAGATAAGGAGATTAAACTTCAACTTGAACATGCTAAAGTCTTGAAAGTTGAGAAACATGATAATATTGCTAAGCATGAGAAAAAGTTGTGGAGTAGAAAGAAAACTAATATTGTTCAACTTGACAAAGCTTGTGTTGAAAATGTTAAGGAAGAGTGTGTTAATAATATTCTTGTTAATCAAGTCATTGAAGAATTTTACTCTAGATTTAACATGGTTGTCAATGATGATATTGGAAATGTTTGTGTAGGTACACCCAAAAACAAGTGGTTCAAGGGTGAGTGCTCTTATTACTAATATAAGAAGCACATGTGAGATAGCTTTGAGGCAATATATCAATTGTGTTGAGAATTCTTGCTTGCTAACTTTATACTTCATGTATTGATATGAACTTGGTTATCTCACATCATGCTTGTTATGATGGTCAAAATTTGTTGGTTAACTTTAGAGAAGTTCTTTTTATATATGTGTTGATTGAGTTGAGATATTATACTTTTTATACTCTTGTTGTGAAACATCGTCAACTCGATGTCATGAGGACATTCAAGGACAGAGTGCTCATAAAAAGGGCGGAAGTATAATATTTGGTGAATATAATGTGAAAAAGGTATCTCTATACTCTAATGCATGCTCTTTTAGATAATCATCTTTTGACTCAATTTTTGATATACATCTCATAGCATGTCATATTAGAGAATTTTGTATAGCATATATATGGTTCTCATTGACATTTGTTATTTTAGGATCTAATAGTGATATTGTTCACATTGATCTTAACTTTGATGATTGTTTGTGTATAGTATATTGAGTGGCATTACTTTTGATAATATGAGCTTCATATTCTTTGAAAGCTACATATTAGAGAAGTAATGATCTTGAATAAGTCTCCTCTTATTGCTTTTAGATCATGTGCTTATGAGCCATAAAATCTTGGTTTTCTAAAATTGCATCTTGTTTCTCTTATATGTTTTGCTAGTAGGTTGAGTTTACTAATATGTAAACATTAGATACACCTTGAAGTTTTTGTGCTTAAGTACATTTAAAATGACCTGTGGTTAGTATCCATTTTGCTTCGGCAAATACATAGAACTCAACGAGCACCTTCATGAAAAGGGCTACACACATTGGTTTTGAAAGCTACCAAATGTTGAAAAGAGCTACACCATTGTGATGAGTGAAATCCACCATGAAGTGAATTTTGTATATATTAAAAAAATGGAAAAATCAAAGAAGTGTTGAAATGGAATCATAAAAAAAAATCTTTGATTCAAAGCCTAAAAAGAAAAGGAGGAAGGCTTAAAAAGGAGTATAGTTGAAAATTAAATGAGCTCAGGTTGAAAAACAGAAATAGGGTGACGGGCCACATGCACACACACGCTCATATGTTGAAATCTATTCTCTTAAAAGCAAAAATTCCGGATGATCATCGGTTTGAATTTTTATGAAAAAACCTTAAGATGAATAGTTATTGGAATTTGTTTGCATGTTGTTTATCAAACTACTTCTTGATATATATTTAAAGCATATCTCTCACACACGCACTTTGTTTATGAGTATGATGATATTTTAGCAAGTGTTGAAGAATTATGGGAGAACTTGAAAAATCTTTGTGTATCTCTCTTAGCATATGAAGCTTATTTTGTTCATATTTCTTCAAATTGCTTGAATGTGTGATTGTGTGAACATCTTTGTGAACTTTATGCTATCATTGATTTTAGTTATAACATCTATCAAGGGGGAGCATTGTATGCTAGACATTGTTCTCTTTTTTGATATGTTCACATGCTTCATTTTGTTTCATGTTGGCATATTTTGACTTAATGATACTTGTAAGATAGTACTCACTATCCTTGTCTTACATGATGATTTATTCTTAAGTCATATGTCTTTGTTTTTATATCTTTGTGACTAATATGCTTGTTTTGTCTTTCACTCACTTTTGTTGTATGTATATAGCATCTTATAAGACAAGAACAAATGGGAAGAACTAAGATTACCGGAAGTGGAAATCAATTGAATCCCGTTGTGAAAGCCAAGTCTACCTCAAAAGGATCCAAAGCTTCAAGGACAAAAGATTTATGGATCTTTGGAACTAAGAAGATATTTCAAAAGAGAGTCATTGGCTTTGGTAAGAGTAAAGATTCTCATGTTCTTATAAATTGAGAATCTTGGGTGAGCATGTTAAGAGTTGTGAATGATACTCTTGTTAGAGAGTTTTATCTTAAATATAGACAAAGTGCCACCTTATTAGACGCTTTGATGGAAATTAGGGGTGTTGTGTTTACAATTAACCCGAAAAACATTAACAAGTTTCTTGGGCTATCTAATGACATAGATTCTAATTTTCTAGATGTGGATGTCATTGAGAATCTTAATATCATGGGTAGAACTCTTTGTGACAATGCTTCTTTTGAGTGGAAAGGTAAAGCATATATTAGTCAACATGAGTTAATTAAGGCTAGTGCATTTTGGCATCTATTCATTTGCACTAACATTATTGGATCTTCGAATTCAACCGAGTTGAGTAAGGACAAGATCAAAATAGTGTATGCCTTGGTGACTAATCAACCTATAAACCTTGGAGATCTTCTCATGTATTACATTGATAGTGTGGCTTTCTCTACTAGAGGTGATAAAAAGCTTGCATTACTGGGGTTTATTACTTCATTGTGTTTAGCTCGTGGGGTTAAGAGTAGAGAAGATGATATGTTTGTTCAACCCTTGGAAAAGTATTATGATAAATGTGTTTCATACATGTCATATAAGAATAAGGGTAAGACTTGTGATACTTTTGGACTATTTAGTAGTTCTCAAGTTGATAGTCATGTGATTAGCACAAACATTCTTCCGGATTAGGCTATACAATTGAAGGAGAAGGTTGATGAACTTAGTGCTATAGTTGTTCAACAAGATGCTAGGATAAAAGAGTTGGAGGAGTGCATTGCTTCAAGTTCAAAACCACCTCTCAAGCATTATGTTAGATCAACTACTCGCACAACTTTCTTTGGTTGAACAAGTAGCTAGTATTTGAGTCTTGAGGTTTATTTCTTAACTTTTGGCATCATTTCATATCAAAAAGAGGGAGAAAGAGATGCAAGTTACTTAGTTTCTTTTTATGTTGTTTTTGTGAACTTTTAAACTTTCAATGGCATGTAATATTTAGTCTTAAGATTTGGTTAAGAATTCTTGTGTTTTGGCATGTATTGAGGGGGAGATACATGTATTTGTTGACTTTATTGTATATTCTTATCCATATTATATGTTGTCATTTGTTGTTTTTCTCTTGTATATGCATTGTGCTTTGAGATGATTTGTAGGTTGCTTCAAGAGAAGATCAAGATGAAGTTCAAGAGTTGATAAAGATTAGTTATAGGAATCTTACTCATTGTAATATGAGGGAGTGATTTTGTGACCTATCTTCATTTTTATATTTGTAGTAAATGTATATGTGTTTTGACATGGAATTTTCCAAAGGGGGAGATTGTTAGGTTTTAGTTTGTGTTGACATTAATTCCATATCAAAATGATGTTTACTTGTAATAATATTAGTTGTTTAGATTCATGATGATTCAAGCTCCAAAGAAGAAGGAACAACTAGTCAAAGGAAGTTCAAAGTCTTCAAAGAGAAAGGATGCAATATGGTTCTACAAAGGTATACTAAGACCTTATCTTTCTCTTACAAGGCTTAGGCACACACACACAATTCATTCATATGTGTCCCTGCATCATTATAAACCATTATAGGCACACACATATAATTCATTCATATGTGTCCCTGCATCATTGTTCACCATGTATAACACATTCACAAACTTGAAGATGAATGCTCATGCATTGGTATGGAAATAACATGTTTTGGAAAATGCATGATTGGAGACTATCTCTATGTAGTTTGCATTCTAGTGTGAATTGTGTTTGTATGTGTATATGTTAGTATAACTTGGATATTGAACTTGAATCTATGTTAGGCACACACATAATCCATGTCCGTGAGAGAGTTACAGTACGTAATCCATAAACGGATTCGAATTCCGAGTTCGGAGGCCAAAGAACGGTCAAAGAGGAGTGCAAGGGAGTTGCACCATGGCCAAAGGCCATCAATTGGTGCAAGCCTGAGATGGCGTGTGGCCATCTCGGCCACAACTCCTTGCTGCCCCGAGATACCCACGCGCCATCTCGGGTAAGCATTATCAAAGGTGGTATTTTGGTCCTTTTGCTTCTATTCTTTCCCTCTCCTTTATATTTCCCTTCCCTCTCACATTTCATTCTAAGAAGAAATTTAAAAGTTGAGTGCAGAATTTTCTCTCCAAATTTTCTCACCTTCGAAACACGATACCTTCTTCATTTGAACTCCGATTTGGGTGATTCGAAGTTGAGAGTGTTTTTCAATTTATCCTCCATCTTTTCTCTGAAAGTTTGTTAGTTTTATTGTTGTTTTTTGAGTCTAAATTCACAACAACGGGACTGCACCAAAATCAACTAAGGTATTGATTTTCTCTCAAAGTTTTCTTTTAAAACTTGGTCAATTGCCTTGGGTTTTCTTCTTCAACATATATATGTGTCTTGTGATTGTTTTGATTTGAGTTTTGAACTCATTTATATCTAGATTGAGTTTCAATTGAAATATCACATGTTGAGTTAGGTTTTGATTTTGCCTATGTTTTCACATGTTTGGGATTGTATTGTGCTAGCTTTGATTGTATGACTATTTGGTGATCTTTGATTAATTGATTTTGTGAAAAATTATTCCTCACATGTATTATGCTCTCTTTGGTTGAAATCTCACAATGATACATGTGCTTGTGTTCTTTTGAGCTATTCATGTGTTTTGTTGAATCTATGAATAGGAATATGCTCTGGAACTTTAGCTTTAATCTAAATGACTTTGTCATATGATTTTAGCATTTTTTTGGTTTATGAGATTTAAACTTGATTATGTGTTAATTGAACATACCTTGTGATTCAAGTTTTAGATTTATACATGTATCTAGGTTGTAATTTATATTGAACATATCTTACATGATCTAGATGGATTAAACATGCATAATTGACTAGACTACATTTGATTTGTGCATTCATGCTCATGTCTAGTATTTTCCATAGGATGTGTTGATCATAACATTCTATGTTGCATGCTTGTTTGCGTTTTGCATTCATGATCACCTAGATGCCTTGTGAGAAGGAAGTCTTGACAATAGGTGTGAGACCTATGTTGTTGAGCAAGAAAGTCTTGGCAAGAGGTGGGAGACCTCAGATTGTCAAGAAAGGAAGTATTGACTAGAGTCGGAAGGAATCAGATAGTTGAACAAGAAGTCTTGCCTAGGGTCGTGAGTATCCAGAAGGGTGAGCGAGGAAGTCTTGACTAGAGTCAGGAGAACTCGGATAGTTGAGCAAGAAGTCTTGCCTAGGGTCGTGAGGATCCAGAAGGGTGAGCGAGGAAGTCTTGACAAGAGGTGTGAGGCCTCGGATTGTTGAGCAAGAGGACGGCATTTTCATGAGTAGGATAGTAGGGTAGTTTCTAGGTGAAGGGGTCATTTGAGAGATTGTACTTGTCTTATCTACTAGTGGATTTTGTTTGCCGGTGGTTGCTAACCCGTGGATCTTTCCTCTTCGGAGGTTTACCACGTTATATCTTGTGTCAACTTTTCTCTATCCCTATCTCTCTTATATTTGTATTTTTTATTTGAATACTATGGACTCTATATGTAAGTTGACTTTCTTTCTATAATATAGATTTTGTATGTGTTTCAATTACTTGTTTGTATCACACTTTAATTATTTTATAAATTGATTAAGTGTATTTAATAGATATATATATATATATATATATATATATATATATATATATATATATATATATATTGTGATACAAGCAATCTAGAGGGACAAACTTTTGTTTGTTTCTAAGGGAGTCGAAAAAGGTGTCTAACCTATTCACCCCCCCCCCCCCCCCCCCCCCCCCTCTCTAGGTTAGCCATGAGCATTTAACTATTTTTGAATTTTCATTTTTTAATCTAGTGCCATCTAAATCTATTCCAAAGACTACCCTAAAGTTGTGGAATGGTCTTAAAGTTAGTTTACGATATTTTTGCATATGGGGGGGGGGGGGGGGGGGGGGGGTCCAACACATGTGCTAAAGAACAGAAGTGGAAAGCTAGACTCCAAGTCTGTGGTCTGCCAATTTGTAGTATACTCCACAAAGACTAGAGGTGGACACTTCTATAATCCCGAAGATAACAAAGTATTTATATCAACAAATGCAACGTTTGTTGAGGACAATAATATTAGTGACCATAAAACTCGTTCTAAGATTGTATGAATGAGTTGAAGCCTGGTGAGACTAGTGCTTCATCAATAAAAGTTGTTGATCCACAAACATCTGAAATTCAGATTGTTCCTGATCAGGATACATTATAAGAAAATTGGCCTATAGGGATGAAATTTATTGGGACGAATTTTATTCGTCCCAATAAAACATCTATTTGGACACAATAACGTATTCTTCCCTAAACGTTTAAAATCTAAAGAAACTTTTAGGGACAAAAAAATTTGTCCCAACAGAACGTCGATTGGGATGAATCAAATTATTCGTCCCTAAAGATGACAAACTCGATGAGACTTTTAGAAACGAAAAATATTTGTCCCAATAGACATTCTATTGGGATGAAAAAAGTTATCCATCCCTAAAAAGTGTAAAAATATCGAGACTTTTAGGGACGAAAATAATTTGTCCCAATAAGATGTGTACTGCGATGGAATTAATCATTTGTCCCAGTAGAATGTCTATTGGGATGAAAATTATTCGTCCCTAAAAAGTTTAACAATTTTTTTTGGAAAGAAATGGGGAAAAAAAGAAAACAAATTTTAGAGGTTATTTTATTAAGACAAAAATAATATTTATTTCTGATAATGATTTATCAAGATTATATTTTTTATTTTTTGTCTTTATTTTTTAAAGTTTTTCAAAGAGACAAAGATCATAATTAAATTTTCTTCAATTTTTTATATTAATTACTATAGATTAATTCAAAAAATTACAAAAAATTATATATGTATTTTTATAAATACAATAAATACAAAACTAAAATTAAAAACTACTTTTTAGAAAGTTGTTATACATTTATTCTTCACTTTGTGATAGGAATTCAAATATTACATTTGTGGATTAAATTGAAAAATGTAAAAAAAAAAGACTTTCTAATCCGTATACGATTAACGATAGAGCATTTCATTTGACCATATGTGATTTGAAAAAAATAGTTAATTAAATACTAAAATAAACATTTTTTAACAAGAAAAGAAATTATTGGAATTAATCTACAATTAAATGTAATAACATATAGAGGTTATATATAAATAGTATGTTTTAATTAATAAATTTGAAGCAATAAAAAAATGGATAAGTTTTGCTTTAGTTTCAGGTGAGTGGTTCGATACTGGTGATGAACGAAACATTAAATGAGGCTGGATTGCAATGATAGTGAGATGTGGGTAGGTGGGTAGTTGGACGATAGGGTTCCAAACAAACCAGGTTTTGTTTTTCCTAATTTCGTCCTTATAGACATTTTATGGGATGAGAATTAAAATTGGTCATTGAGGCGACGTAACTGTGTGTACGTTTACTCATCAATCGCAAATGCGGGTAGAAATCTCTATTGAAATGGAAGTTTCATTCCTAATTCATTATTGTAATCATTGAACTAATAGTTTAATAAATTATTATCTAATAAATATTTTTAAATAGCCATTTTTATATCATACAAAATAATTATAAAGATTACTTGAATCAATTTAAATTATCTACTAATAATTTTTTAAAATTTGTTCAATACAATTTTAATTTTAATAAAAAAATTAATAACATATTTACATTATATATATATATATATATATATATATATATATATATATATAGTTTTGTATTATTTATAAAAGTTGAAGTTGTGTAGTCTAATGGTTTATTCTCTACAAAATCGAATGTAAAAAGATGAAAATTGTTTTTTCCAATAAGAGTTTTATTTTAAATCATCAATAAAAAATTAATGACTAGTATATGTTATATATAATAATTGTGCAACTATTAACAAATTGAAGCGTTTGGTCCAGCGGTCAAGTCTTTCATTCGCGTTGGGTCGTGGGTTCAAAATCCACCAAACACATTGATAAAGACTATAGGGCGTGCTAGTGTGTGGTAGTTTGTAGGGTCGTTGTTGTGTGTGTGTGATGATGTGTCACAAGATCATGGAGTTAGGTTCAAAACTCACAAAACACAATGATAAAGACTATGGGACGTGCTAGTGTGTGGTGATGTGTAGGGTCGTTGTTGTGTGCGTGTGATGATGTGTCACAAGATCATGGAGTTAGATTTTTTATATCTCTTTCTCTATAGGCGTCCCAATAGAATAATCAAACACAATGATAAAGGCTGGATGGGGTGTGCTAGTGTGTGGTACTGCGTAAGGTAGTTGTTGTGTGCGTGTGGTGATGTGTCACGAGATCATAGAGTTAGATTTTTTCTATCTCTTTCTCTATAGGGACGAAATACTTTTGTCCCAATAGACATTCTCTTGGGACGAAAGTATTTCCTCCCAACAGATATACTTTTGGGACAATTTATTTCGTCCCAATAGATGTACTATCAGGGCGAATTATTTCGTCCCTATAGTATATCTATTGGGACAAAATTTTGAATTCGTCTTAAAATGACAAATTTTTTAATATATTTTTGTTTCGTCCCAATTGGTACTCTTTAGGGACGAATTTGAATTTTCATCCCAAAGAGGCTATTGCAACCCATCTGAAGCGACGAATTTTGTGACCAATTTTTTTTCGTCCCAATAGATCTATAGGGACTAATTTTGAGCTATTGGGATGAAAAAAAAACGTCCCAATAACCCATTTTTTTGTAGTGATACATTGCCACCTAGACGTAGTGAGGGGGTTATGAGATAGCCTAAATGCTATTTAGGTATATGTGAGGGACAAGGTGTTATCTCTGCTGATTCTGTGGATGATCCATTGCCATTTAAGAATGCAATAGAAGATCCTAATAAATAGGAATAGCTTAAAGCCATGAATCTCGAGATGGATTCCGTGTACTCTAACTCAGTCTAGGATCTTGTAGACTTACCAGATGGGGTAAAATCCATAGGGTGTAAGTGGATCTACGAGAGAATGAGAGGAGTAAACGGGAAGGTAGAGACCATCAAAGCAAGGCTAGTGGCCAATGGTTATACCCAGAAATAGGGGGTCAATTATGAAGAGACCCTCTCGCCAGTAGCCATGTTTAAGTCTATTCAGATTCTCTTATCCATTACTACCTATTTTGATTATGAAATTTGGTAAATGGACGTCAAGACTACATTCTTGAATATCAATCTTGATGAGAGCATATATATGATTCAACCAGAAGGATTCGGGTCTCCAAATCAAGACCAAAAGGTTTGCACGCTGCAAAGTTCCATCTTGGACTTAAGCAAGCATCTAGATTTTGGAACATCAGGTTTGATGATGTGATAAAAACCTATGACTTTCAGCAGAACGTCGATGAGCCTTGCGTCTACAAGTGGATCATTGGCAAGAAAGTAGTTTTCTTGGTCCTATACATAGATGATATCTTGATCATTGAGAATGATGTGGGAATGTTGTCTGATGAAAAGGGCTGACTGTCTAACCAATTCCAAACGAAAGATTAGGGAAAATCGAGTTATGTTCTTGGGATCAAACTTATAAGGGATTGTAAGAACAAACTCTTAGCACTGTCTCAGGCATCATATATCGACAAGATTCTTGTGAGATTTTCGATCCAGAACTCTGAGAAAGGTAAATTACCTTCTAGGCATGGAGTTCATGTGTCTAAGGAAGTTGAGGATATGAGACGTGTATATGCATCGACAGTAGGTAGTCTCATGTATGTTATGTTATGCACGTGGTCGGACATCTACTATGCAATGGATTAGTCAGCAGATACTAGTCCAACCCAGGATTGGATTATTGGGTTGCTGTCAAGACTATTCTCAAGCATATTCAGAGAATGAAAACTATATACTAATGTATTCCATATAGGATTTGATCCCGTTAAGATACGCAAATTCTGATTTTCAATCAAACAGGGATTCTAGGAAATCCACGTATGGATCAATATTCACCTTAGGTAAAGCCATTGTATGGAGAAGTATTAAGCAATCTCGATTGCGGACTCCACCATGGAAGCTGAATATGTAGCCGCTTGTGAAGCTGCTAAAGAGACTGTTTGGCTTCGTAAGTTCTTGAGTGATCCGAAAGTTATTCCAGATTAAGATAAGCTCATCACACTTTATTGTGATAACAATGGTGTTGTGGCTAATTCCAGAGAGTCAATAAGCCACAAGAGAGGGAAGCATATAGAGAGAAAGTATCATCTCATCAGAGAGATAGTGCAAAGAGGAGATGTTATTGTCACCAAGATAACCTCACAAGACAATCATGATGATCCATTTACGAAGAACTTACCGGTTAAATTGTTTTCGGGTCACCTAGATAGTATAGGCTTACGAAACATGCCTCACATGCTTTAGTGTAAGTGGGAGATTGTTAGGGTTTATGCCCTATACCTGTATTTTTTTATGGATTTATGAAATAAATAAAAAGAAAAGTTCAATTCATTCTTGTTGTGTTATTTATTTTATAACTTGTGCATATTAACATCCTAGATTGTCGGATGTAATCTCGAACAATGTATATGAGTGTCATATACAGATTGATACAGTAAGAGACGTGCAATCTAAAGAGTCTATAGATAACAAATAAAACTGGGTACTTTAATTGTGGTTAATCTATAGCTGCGGTCTATTCTGTAATGTACGGTGATTCTATCCTGAATCATTCATATGGAGATATGAGAATAATGGCACCTTGTATGATGTGATCATATAGAACTGGGCCATGATCAATATGAATCTCTCACCAAGATCCGTTTACTCATGAGATTCATATATATCAACTAATGATGGCAGTATGTGGGTGATATTAATCTTGAGTGTCTTATCGACTCCATCAGGTTTGATAGTGGTCCTTGATATACCATAGGTGAAGTCAGATGCAGTTCCTGACCAATATGCTCCATATATTGGGATTGCGGTTTGGCTTGTGGTTGGGAAGGTATGTACACAATAGTGGAATCCACACCTTCTTGTGAGAAGTAGATGGTAGTTCCCTTAAGGGTGATTGGTTCAGGGCTTAGACAATATGAGCGCTCTCCTAATTCCGTGAGGAAATAGGATTTATTTTCCACTAGAGAATCAATGGTACTTAAAGGATATATGTAATTAGAGGGGTATAACGGACATTATGACCCATCTCTAATTATGAACTACTGTGGACGATCACACCATGTGTAATAGCTATAACGATGGACACCGAGTTGTATCGATCTGTGTAAAAGCGTCTACAGTTGAGAGAGTGCAACTTCGGGTTTTTAGTGGAATAACACTGGAGTTAATAATCAAAGAATATTAATTAAAGAGTTTAAATAATGATTATGAGGATTATTGAAGCTCAAAATACTGTGGGTTCATTAGGTCCTCTTGGTAGCCCTATCGATTTAGGTAACAAGAGTCACAGTTAATTAATTGCATTGTCCATTTAATTGTGTTACGAAAGTGGAACGTATTTATTCGGGAATTAATTGAATAATGAGATTATTTAATTAATGAATAATGGTGATTAAATAAATTAAATAATAAGATTATTTAATTATGTTATTAATCACTAAATGGAGGGTGTATGTTGATATTTGATTTTGAATAAAATAAGATAATATGATTATTTTATTTTATTAAATTAAATATATTTTTTGAATTTAAATAGTTTGAATTCAAATAAAATCCAATAAAAGATAAGAGTTATATTTTTTAAAAAATAGTTAAAAAAAAAAGAATGTGATCAGGTTTTTTAAAACTTTTGAAAACCGAACCATAATAAAATATATCTATATTATCTCAGCAAACTGATATCAACAGACAAATTACTCAACGCATGAAAAAAAAAAGAAACAAAAACTTGTTTTTGGTTGGTGAAGTGAAAATTGCAGAGATGCAATTGTTATGTGCATTAAACGAGATATCAAAGTGAGAGAAAACAAAATGCATCAGTTAATTCTATTTGCTTCAAAGAAACTAAATGCGTGAGACATGGTCTCAACATATTGCCTGAGATGCAATTGAAATATTTGTGCATGTTTTGAATGTGATAGTTTGTGCAAGAGTTGTGCATTGATACAAAAGAAAAAAGAGAAATATATCTGCTAAAAAAAACGTGAGACAATAAGAGAGAATATATGAGATGCAAATTTGGTGTGCATGTGAAAATATATAAGAGAGAAAGAAGAATTTGCATTGGATGAAAATTATATGTGCGTTGACAATAACATCAAAAACACACATAAAGTTTGAATAGGAAGCAAATAGATGGTGCATGAAAGAATATAAAACAGTTTTAAATTATTTTTCGACAACTTTTACTTGATATTGATCGACGCAAATCAAATATAGTGCAAGTGTTGCACAGTGAACGAAAAAGAAATTGTTTCTTCTTCTTCAATTCTCTCTACATCCTCCATTCAAATTCCTAAGACTGTGGCGCACCCACACAATTACCAGTTCCGGTATATAGCGAGGATGATCGAGTGGTTCAAATAAAGAGCATTACAAGAAGTGAAGGAGCCTCCAAACGTTGGTATGGTTTTAAGATTTTCTTCTGAATATATTGATTACAATTTCCTATGTTTACATATTTATTTATTATTGTAATAATTTATATTTATGAGTTCCAAAAAAATTACGATCCCAAGTTCACTGGTTCAAGATCGATTATGATCTGTGTTAAAAAATTGTAAAACCTACTTCCGCTGTGTTACCATTGAATGGGGTTCCATCAACATCCACCGTAGTAAAGGGAGAGATTTTTCCTATCTATAGAGGTACTCGTCTACTAGGCAATAGCGAATAGATATCCTTTTTACTTTACGAGCTTGGTTAGGGTCCTCTAGAAGCCTTCCCTCTTGGAGGTGGGTGGCTATGGGGTCCATCCGGCACAAAGATTGATCAACTGGACATACTTTCTTCCCCGCTGCCATGCTGGGCTGGGAGATCACCTAGAGGAGTATTCTCTTAGGTAGATCTTACCCCCTATTGGCGGTAATCTTTACTAAGACTTCTACCCTGTGATTCTGTTGTCGTGGGATCTGCTCAATCTTGAATCCATTGAACTGGCTCTTGAGCAATTGTACCTTTTTGAGACAAGTGGTCATGTAATCCCCCTTTGCCTAGTACTTGTCGGTGACCTGGTTGACGATAAGCTAGGAATCGCTCTTGATATATACGTAGTCTACCCCAAGCTTGATTGTTATCCTCATTCCCACCAGGAGGGCTTCGTATTCTGCCTCATTGTTCGTAGTCTTAAACTCAAACCTAGGGTTTTGGCAATATTCAGCTTTTCCTGGATCTATCAGGATGATGCCAGCCGCTCCCTTAGCTTGTCCAGATGCCCTATCGGTGAAGAGGATCCAAGGATTGCAATCAGCTGGCCAGTTATCAATACATTGTCCTTTCCCTGAATTTGCCCCGCCTTCATAGGAGCATCTGAGTTGAGAAGTACTGAGAATTCTGCCATGAAGTTTGCTAGCACCTGGGCTTTGATGGTGATTCTAGTTTTGTGCTTCAAGTCAAACTGAGTGAGCTCAAAGGCCCAAAGGACTAACCTCTTAGACACATCTGGCCTCTAATTGAACTGGCGGAGAGGTTGATCGGTCATTACCACTACTGTATACGCCTAAAAGTAGAAGCGGAGCTTCCTCACCGAGGTGACTAAGGCAAAGGTGAGCTTCTCGAGGAGGACATAATTCTTCTTGGGCTTGGTTAATGCATTTCTCACATAGTAGATAGGTCGCTGGACCCCATCCTTACACTCTTTAACCAATACCACGCTTACAGTTGTCTCAGGCACAACCAATTAAATTTACAGCTCTTCTCTGGGGTCCGGTTTGACCAGTAACGATGGGTTGACTAGATAGGTCTTGAGGGATTGAAAGGCCTGCTTGTTATCCTGGTCCCATTTCATATTCCTTCCCTATTTGATCACCTTGAAGAAAGGAAGGCATTTATCTGTAGATCATAAAATGAATCGATTAAACACAACCACTCGACCAGTTAACGCCTACACCTGTTTGATCTAGGTAAGGGATTCTAAGTCTAGTATAGCTCCCTAATGAAACCTTTCTTACCAACTCATCGACCTTTTTCTGGATGGTTACATTTCTCTCAGCATTAAAGTGTCACCTCTTTTGCTTGACCTGCTTGAAGGTGGGGTCAACTGGCAACCCGTGAACCGCCAAAGAGATGGTGATCCCTGGCATCTCACCATGGCTCCAAGCGAATATTTCACTATATTCCTGGAGGAGCTCGATCAAGCCATCCCTCACACCTAGCTCCAAGGAAGTGCCAATTTTGACTACCCTGGATGGGTCGTCTCCTTTGATTGGGATCTCTTCTAACTTATCCAAGGAGTGGCCATTGGCCTATCCCCTGTCTTTCTATACTTCATCCTCATCTTGGAAGTCACTTTCTTTTTCATCTGTCAATCCTTTTACAACATCTAGGAGTTAGGATTCTGTATCTGGTGATTCTCGTCCATGTACCATGGCTACTTGCGCATATTGCTTCGCTAGTGCAGTGGGATTTATAGATACTTCGTAGCACTTATGGACGACCTGTTGATCTCTACGCAGCTCTCCTACTTCGTTCCCTACCAAAAACTTTATGACTTTATGGTAGATTGATAGTACTCTATTGAGGGCCGACAAGAAAGGTCTTCCTAAAATGGCATTGTAGGCCGATAGAGTGTTGATAACAACGAAGTTCATCATGACATTCTACTAGTGACGTGCATTTCCAACAATCACTAGCAAAATCTTTGATCCCACTGGCACAATTGAGTCCCCGTTGAAGCCGTACAAGGGGGTGGTGCAACTGTTGTAGCATCACTTCTTCAAGTTGAGCTTCTCTAAGGTGTCTTTAAATAGGATATCCACGCTGCTACCTATGTCAATCAGCATAAGGTGGACCAAACAATTGGTGATCTGCACCGTGATCACCATGGGATTATTATACGGCTGAATGGTGTTGTATACATCAGCTTTAATGAAAATGATTTGAGCAAACTGGGAGGTCCCCACGGAGCTCCAATCGACCTTGAAAACCCCTAACCTTCCTTGATCCAGGGTACCTTCTTGACGTGGTTCTTTCTGGAGTTATTGGAGCTTCCTTCCAAGGTGTGGCTGTTGGGGTTTATGCCCTAAACATGTAATTTGTAAATGGATTTATGAAGTAAATAAAAGGAAAGGTTCAATTCATTCTTGTTATGTTATTTATTTTATAAACTTGTGCACATATTAACATCCTAGATTGTCGGATGTAATCTCGAACTGTGTATATGAGTGTCATCTACAGATGGATACAGTAAGAGACGTGCAATCTAAAGAGTCCATTGATAGCAAATAAAGTTGGGTACTTTATTTATGGTTAATCTATAGCTGCGGTTCATTCTGTAATGTACAGCGATTCAATCCTGAATCATTTATATGAGATATGGGAATGGAGGCAGCTTGTATGATTTGATCATATAGGACCGGGCCATGATCTATATGAATCTCTCACCAAGATCCATTTAGCGATGAGATTCATATATATCAACTAATGATGGCTATATGTGGGTGATCTTAATCCTGAGTGTCTTATCGACTCCTTTAGGTTAGATCGTGGTCTTTGATATACCATGGGTAAGGTCAGATGCATTTCCTAATCAATATACTCCGTATGTTGGGATTGCGGTTTGGCTTGTGGCTGGGAAGGTTTGTACACAATAGTGGAATCCACTCCTTCTTGTGAAAAGTATATGGTAGTTCCCTTAAGGGTTGATTCGGGGCTTGGACAATATGAGCGCTCTCCTAATTCTATGAGAAATTAGGATTTATTGTCCACTAGAGAATCAATGGTACTTAAAGGATATAGGTAATTAGAGGGGTATAACGGACATTATGACCCAGCTCTAATTATGAACTATTGTGGAAGATCACACCATGTGTAATAGCTATATCGATAGACACCGAGTAGTATCGGTCTGTGTAAAAGCGTCTGCAGTTAAGAGAGTGCAGCTTCAGGTTTTTAGTGGAAAACACCGGAGTTAATAATCAAGGAATATTAACTAAAAAGTTTAATTAATGATTCTGAGGATTATTGGAGCTCAAAATACTATGGGTCTGTTAGGTCTCCTTGCTAGCCCGATCGATTTAGGTAACAAGGGTCACAATTAATTAATTGGATTGTCCAATTAATTGTGTTACAAAACTGTCACGTATTTATTCGAGATTTAATTAAATAATGTGATTATTTCATTATTAAATAATGGTGATTAAATAAATTAAATAATGGTGATTAAATAAATTAAATAATGAGATTATTTAATTATGTTATTAATCACTAAATGCAGGGTGTATGTTGATATTTGTTTCTTGAATAAAACAAGATAATGTGATTATTTTTTTTTATTAAATTAAATATTTTATTTTTGAATTTAAATAGTTTGAATTTAAAAATTAAATCAAATAAAAAATATGAGATATTTTTTTTATTTGAAAGTTTCTTTTAAAAAATCAAATATAAGATATGGGATATTTGTTATTTGCAAAATTTTTAAAAATCAAATTAGATTTTATCAGTATTTTTTAAAAAAATTTAAATATTATATATACAATATATATTATTAAAAAAAAGAAAAAAAATAGTAAATGTGCGTGAAAATGCACAGCTCACACACACACACACATATATATATATATTTGACAAATGACAAAAGGAGAGGTTTTTTGTTTTTTATGAAAATTGGTTTTATATCATTATATATATCAAACGCATCAATCAATATTTTTACTTTTGGTGATTAAGTGGGTGCGTGAACCAAAGACAGTGTGCGTGGGATATATAAATATATATATTTTAAAAAAGGTGCACTGTGTGCGTTTTAACAAAAGAGAGAAAACAATGCAAGTGTTGCATAGTGAAAACTAGAAGAAAGAGTTTCTTCATTCTTATTCTCTCTTCATCCTCCATTCTAAAATCTTGAATCCGTGACGCGCCCACACGCAGTTACTAATCTCGGGATATATTAAGGAAGATCAAGTGGTCCATACTAGGAGCATATCGTAAAGTGAAGGAGCCTCCAAACGTTGGTATGGTTAGGTTTTCTTATTTTTATTTTATTGATTTCAATTTCCTGTATATATACATATATTTTATTATTATAATAATTTTGTATATATTAGTTCCGAAAATAATTACGATCCCAAGTTCACTGGTTCTACATATAGATTACGATCTGTATAAAAAATTTTAAACTCATTTCCGCTGCGTTACCGGTGAACGGGGTTCCAACAGTGGCCTCCACTGATAGTATGTCTGACCTAGATTTGTTACATCATGTCTTTTTGCTCTCCTTTCCTCTTCTCAGCATGGTCTCGGATCTCTGTTTGTACCTCATTGCTAGTGTGGTTGTTGTCGCAGTCCTACTACAAGAATTTCACCAAGCAGCCACCTCTCACTAGCACTTCGATCTGAATGCACAAGCTGAAGCACTATGAGGTGTTGTGCCTTACATCCTCATGGAAATCACAGTACTTGTACCGGTTCCTTGTATCCGATAGTGCTTTCATGGGACTAGATTTTCTGAGTAGTCCATTATCAAGGATGGCAAGGTAGATAATCTCACGGGATGCATTCAGCGGGGTATAATGGCTATAACCCCTCTTATCCTAGGCTATAAGGGCTATGACTATTAGTGGAGATGATGCTCGAGGTGGAGTTCGTCTTGCCTGGTACCGCTCCCACTGGAGTTGAACAGGTGTAGGATGATGAAACAAATATTATGATGTGTTTAAGATTAATCTTGAGGAGGGGGTGAATAGATTTTTATCAATTTTACCCAATTTTCGTTAATGGTCAAGTTGACGAAAATACCCATAACTAGTTACAATAATATAACAAGTGTAATAAGTGCGAAAATAATAAAGACACTTGAGATATACGTGGAAACCCTCCGAATGGGAAAAATCACGGGCTGTTAAGTTCGCCACACTCGAACCTCGAATCCACTAATGGCAAAAGAATTAAAACCTAATCCCGGTTTATAATCCACCACCACTACCTAATCCCGGTATAAGTGAACCTAGTCCATCTTGCTTGCGATTTAAGCTACCTAATCCCAGAAGAAACACAAGTCTTACTTCTCAATGAAGATATAAAATGGCCTATGTGAATATATGATGATATTCAAAGAACAAATAAGGCTAGGGAACCTTATATGCTTATCTAGGATGATGAGATGACAATTAATGCAATCCTAGATATCAAGAGCTAAATGAAATGTTCATGAAGTTTAGCTAGACATAGATTAAACAATCTCATGAAGCTATCACAATACAACACTCAATCATGTCATCACAACAATCTCTATTTTGTATCTAGAATATATTCTAAGAGCTTACAAATGATAAAAGAGATGGCTTAGCAAGAAAAAACACTTAACTTATATGAAGATAGTGAGAAACTCACCATACGAGATGTGATGATGCAAGATGATGTTTTTATGCATAAGAAAATGCTTTGAGTGTTTAAAGGTGAATTCTTGCAAGATTTTTCCTTTGAAATAAGTTCTAAGGAAAATATATGATATTTTGAACTCATACACTACTTGAATACAAAGAGACATATATATATGTGCTGGTGAGTGGCGCTAGTAGAGTAGCGCACCACCAGTACAAAGCCTAATTGTTTCAATGGGCACTGGTGAAGTGGCGCAGCTCAGTGGCGCATGACAAGCGACGATCCACTGATATGTTATGCTGGTGAGGTTGCACTAGTTGAGTATCGCTCTACCAGCTCACAGCCTAATTTTTCCAATAGGTACTGGTGAAGTAGCATAGCTCTATGGCTCAAGACAAGCGACGACCCACTGATATGTTACGCTGGTGAGGTTGTGCTAGTCAAGTAGCGCACCACCAGTGCACAGCCTACTTTCTTCTCACTTAAACACACATTTTGCACAAGTAATAGAGTGATGAAGATGCATCCTATACTAATGACTAACATGGCATGGTATTTTAATCACATGATACAAATAAATCAAGAAAGGTTAATTAAAACATGAATGCACACAAACACACAACATATATAAATAAGAGTTATGCATGAATTTGTGAGTGTGTGGAACTATCTCTTCAAAGCAGGCAAGCACAAGAATTTTACCTTTGGTGCTTCTTCACTTAAGGTCTTGAAAGACTAAGCTACCCTTACATAAAACCCCAATATGTGGTTTGTTCATGAAATAAGCCAATCAAAAAATGATAACTTTACAATCTCCCCCTTTGGCTATTTCGTGACAAAACCACCAATAACATTGATCCTCACAAAACAAAATAAAGCACCGGGATGATATTCTACATTACAAGGAGATATATAAAAATAAACTTCAAATCTTCAATCTCCAATCTCTTGTAGATCTATCAACCCTACACATAAAACAAAAACAAATACACTTTCTAAACCAAGTGTATGTGAGATGATCAAGTGAATATAAAAACAAAAGCATTTGCATTTAAGAATATGAGTACAACATCATGCAATGTATATGAATGCAATGCTCCCCCTCAAAGAGTTACTCACCCTAAATGTAATCTCCCTAACATGTACTACTCTCTCTTACCAAGTTAAGTTCCCCCTTAAACCATATAAGCTACTCCCCATTTTTGTCATGATATAGGCAAATGAGGAGTCCCCAACCGGGTCACTCAATGCAAAGAGAGAAAGGAGCATACAAGATATTTGCATAATCATATAATCCACATTTATGTAACTCAATTAATAGGAGAGAAACAAGGAGATTTATTTTATGAAAATGTGTGAATCAAAAATGCTTTGCATACAAGACATGTTGCATTCAAGTCCAAAAACAATGGTATTTGGCAAAGCAAATGACAAGGTTTCTAATAAAATTCAAACCAATTTCACCATTTGTCATGAGAGAAGTAAGGATATAGAGTTTTAGTAGATGTCAAGTTTTTTTTTATAGCACTATATCCAACTTTATAGGCGAAACATGGCATGAGCGACTTTGCACCCTATTTGATTTTTTGGGGTAAGATACCCGTATGATAGTAGCCATGTTCAACTAATAAAGAAAGAGAGACATTGATTAAACATTTTAGTCTCACTAGCATTTTTACACAATGTTTTGCATTTAACAATTGCAAACAACAATTCATGCTATTTAAATTTACATTTGCATGTCACTTAAAGAATCATCATGTCATGGAGATAACTATAGGTCATTCAACATGTACTTCCTATGTAGATCTCCTAGTCCAAAAATGCATGTTTGAACATAAATATGACATGGATTGTAACTAAAGCATAGTTCACACTTATTGAAGAAAATATAATCGAATATGATATAAGTACAACCAAGCTACTTAAGCAATTAATAAAGGAGCATAAACATTTCCAAATTTTTTCATGCAACAAGTATACAATAGCTCTCTTTGCTTGAGTTCCCCCTTATGGGGTCAAATATAAAAACTCATCACTCCATGAGACGAATCCCAATAGATTTACTAAGATTTTTGAATCGATGAGCATCTAAAGGTTTAGTAAATAGATCCGCTAGTTGATTATTAGTACCTACATGCTCAAGTACTATGCATTTATTCTCAACTAGTTCTCTAATGAAATGATGGTGGATGTCAATATGCTTAGATCTAGAATGTTGAACCAGATTCTTAGAAATATTAATTGCACTCATGTTATCACAAAAGAGAGTAAGAGTACCTTGATTGAATACATAGTCGACTAGCATTTGCTTCATCCAAATTAGTTGTGTGTATCCATTCCCAACAACTATGTATTCGGCATCAGCCGTAGACAAAGAAATTGAATTTTACTTCTTGCAAAACCAAGAGACAAGGTTGTTCCTAAGGAAAAAGCAACTGCCCGATGTACTTTTCCTATCATCACAATTTCCTGCCCAATCTGCATCACTAAAGCCTATAGAACTAGCATTAGTGTCAAAAGAGTACCAAATCCCATTGTTAGATGTCCTATTCACATAGTAAATGATTCTCATAACGGAAGAGAGATGAGACTCCTTAGGATCCGATTGGTACCTAGCACACACACCCACACTAAAAGAGATATCGGGCCTACTTGTGGTCAAATAGGGCAAGCTACCAATCATGCCATGATACAAGGTTTGGTCCACACTTTTACCACTAGCATCCTTGCTTAGCTTTAAAGTGGTACTCATGGGTGTATCACAGTGTTTGGCATTTTCAAGGCCAAATTTCTTCACTAGGTTTTTGGCATATTTAGCTTGGGATATAAAAATCACATCATCCATTTGCTTAATTTGTAAACCTAGAATGTAACTTAGCTCACCAACAAGACTCATTTCAAACTCATGAGACATGACATCAATAAATTGTTGGACTTTGGTGTTATTGGTGGAGCCAAAAACTATATCATCAACATAGATTTGAGCTTTAAAGATCTCATCTTGGTCTTTCTTGATGAATAGAGTCTTGTCAACACTACCCCTTGTATAGCCATTGTCAACAAGAAATTGAGTAAGACACTCATACCAAGCCCTTGGTGGTTGTTTCAACCCATATAAAGCTTTCTTGAGGCGATAGACATAATTAGGGTGGTAAGGATCCACAAACCCCTTAGGTTGCTCAACAAACACTTCCTCTTACAAGAAGCCATTGAGGAAGGCACTCTTAACATCTATTTGATGCAACTTGAACTTGTGCAAACAAGAGATGAATAAAAGAAGACTAATGGACTCTATCCTAGCAGCGGGAGCAAATGTCTCCTCAAAGTCAATACCCTCAATTTCATAGTACCTTTGTGCTACAAGCCTAGCCTTGTTTTGTATAATATTGCCATCCTCATCGGATGTGTTCCTATAGACCCACTTGGTGTCTATCACATTTGTGTTATTGGGCCTAGGAACTAGAGTCCAAACCTCATTCCTTTCGAATTGGTTAAGCTCTTCTTGCATGGCAAGAACCCAAAATTCATCCTTTAAGGCTTCATCAACTTTCTTGGGTTCTTCTTGAGAAGTGTAACAAGTGTAGCTAATTAGATTAGCCATTTATCGCTTAGTCTTAACACCCTCATTAACCTCTCCAATGATGTCATCTTTATCATGGAGTTTCCTAACCCATAGAGCAGGTTCTTTTGAGTTCAAGAGAGGAATTCTATCAATAGGTTGTGTGATATCATCATCAAGATTAGTCTTTTCAACATTAGGAGTATCCACAACCTTTTCCAAGGGAGAGTCATAAACTATAGCTACCTCCTCCTTATGGTCATTAGATTTGAGCCTTGTATCATCAATGACAACATTGGATGATTCCATGACGGTTATAGTTTTTCAATTGAAAACTCTATAGGCTCTACTATTCAAGGCATAGCCAATAAAGATACCCTCATCACTCTTACCATCAAATTTTCCAAGTTGATCACGGTCATTCAAAATGTAGCATTTTCTTCCAAAACTGTGGAAACAGCTAACATTTGGCGGGAAGCATAAACAGTTCTGGAGATGTCCAAAAATCTCCAAATAATGTCCATATTAGCAGTAGTTCACGAGATCTTGCCGTAACCAACACAACCAACACCCTTGGCAGGGATTCAACAAATCCCTCAGACCAGCGAAGACCTAACAGGAAGCTTCCGTGAGGCACTGCAACAGTTGGTGGCAAACACAGCAAATGAAGGAGTTGATCTACTGGTTGTAGAAGAAGCGCAACCTCCTAACCTCCCACCTGTATGGCTTCGTTCGGTTGTAGTGGGGCCAAAACTAAATACACCAGAAGACGGAATAAACTCTGCTCCAATTAATCAGGCTGGACGTGAAACACCCGAAGAGGAACGACCACGCCATAAATAGAACAACGATCAAACAGCCTGTGCAAGACACCGCAAACATGACCGGCAAAGGGATCGGTCGTTATCAGAAGATAGCGATCAGTACCATCGCAAGCGTCATCATGGAACCATACGCCTATAAGAATCAACCCGTGAAACTCGACATCAAAGTGAAGAGCCATAGAGAGGAATGACAAACACCCAGTAGTTTAACCATCATGGAAGTTCGGTGAGAGACAGAGATGTCGTAATTCAGAGCCTAACTCGAGAAGTCAAAAACAATGGGCATCAAATGGACGCACTGGTTTGACGTTATGGGTATAACGATTTATCTGACGAAGATTTTGACAGTCCATTCACTAGGGAAATCTTACAGACTTCATTCCTGGAAAGGTTCAGGATGTCGCACGTGGAGCATTTCAAGAAGGATACAGACCCTAAAGAACACGTCAGACACTATAAAAATGCTATGTCCCAGTATGCCTATAGTGATCCCTTACTTTGCCTCAACTTTCCACAAAATCTAGGAGGCACGGGCTCAAAATGGTTCAAGAGATTGCCCCCCAGCAAGCATCGGAAGCTTCAGTGAATTAAGCCGGAGTTTCTCAAGGCAATTTTTGAGCAACGTTCACAGGAAAAAATCAGCGGCTTACCTTTCTCAGATAAAACAAGGAAAAGATGAGTCGTTGAAGAAATACTTGGGAAGATTCAGCCAAGCGGTATCAGAAATCGTCAGTGCAAACTCCAAGCCCTTTCCAAGTTCACCAAACGGGAATCGAAGTCAATCCTGAAAAAATCCAAGCCCTGTAGAAAATGACTTCACTAAGGACACTAAAAGAAGTACAACGCCTAACAAGATGCTTAGCCTCCTTGGGCAGATTCATCTCAAGGGCCACAGATAGATGCGCACCCTTTTTCAAAGTAATCAAAAAAGGAAAAGGACTCGAATGGAACGAAGAGTGCGAGCAGGCATTCTTAAAAATCAAAGAGTACTTAGGGTGGGCTCTCATCCTTTCGATACCACAAATGGGAGAGATACTCCATTTATACTTACCAATTACATAACTAGCAGCAAGTTCAGCCCTAGTCAAAACATAAGATAGAGTACAGGAGCCAGTGTATTATACTAGCAAGGCACTTTTGCCAGCCGAGACCAGGTATTCACAGGCAGAAAAAATGGCCCTAGCATTGGTTTCAGTGGCAAGGAAGCTAAGTCCATACTTTCAGGCTCATACAATCCAGGTTCTCACCGACTGCCCACTGAAACAGATTTTACAGAAGCCAGAGATTTCAGGAAGACTAACCAAATGGGCAATCGAGCTAAGTGAATTCGATATCCACTACGTCCCCAAGATATCTCTCAAAGGACAAGCAGTAGCAGATTTTATAGCAGAGTTCACGGAACCAAACCTTAAAGCAAAAAAGATGCTGGGTAAAAATTTCCCATGGAAATTATATGTTGACGGGTCTTCAAACACTCACGACAGCGGGGCAGGGATTATAGTATGCACTCCAAAAGGAGATGATGTCGAATGTGCCATGAGGTTTGACTTCAAAGCAACCAATAATCAAGCCGAGCACGAGGCACTACTTTCTGGACTCAGAGTCTGCATAGCTCTCGGGGCAGATGAAGTCGTGATATTTAGAGATTCACTAGTAGTTTTCAACCAAGTCCTGGATGAATACCAAGCCAGGGATGCAGGCATGATAGCCTATCATGATATTGCAAAACAGCTCCTCCAGAAATTCAAAGAATATAGGATCACCTAGATCCCCAATGAGGAGAACGAAAAGGCAGACGCTTTGTCCAAACTATCATCAGCAACAACCACAATCAGGCCAACAACTATTCCAGTTGCACATCTCCTAAAACCAAGCACAGCTGAGCCAAAAAAACTATGAAATTTTAGAAATCTGAACACCGTTAGACGGTTGGATGACCCAGCTGAGAAGGTTTTTTGAATAATGCGTGCTCTTGGAAGATCCCCTATAAGCAAAACGTATCAGGTATCGATCAGCAAGGTACACATTGGTCGGAGGAGAACTATACAGAAGGGGGTTTTCCTGAACACTTCAAAGATGTGTGTCAGAGGAAGATACATGTCAGATATTTTAGGAAATCCACGGGGGAGTTTGAGGAAACCATACTGGGGGTAAAAGTTTAGCACACAAGGTACTCAGGCAAGGTTATTATTGGCCTACTTTATTCTCAGATGCACAGTGACGTTCGGAGAGTTGCAGTACTTGCCAAAGGATAGCTAATGATATCCGAAAATCCCCTAAACAACTTAGAAACCTCACATCCCCATGGCCATTTGCCATGTAGGGCTTGGATTTAATCGGCCCAATGCCAGCTCTGACAGGGGGTGGAGCGAAGTATGCCATAGTAGCCGTTTACTATTTCACGAAATGGGCAGAAGCTGAAGCATTAGTGCACATCACAGAAGCAAATACTATAAATTTTGTGAAAAATAAGATACTCTACAGGTTTGGAGTCCCAAACACTATCATCAGTGATAACGGCACCCAATTCGATAACTTGAAATTCAGATAGTTGTACAAAGAGTACCAAATGTCCAATTACTATGCCACACCTGCCCATCCTCAAACGAACGGGCAGGCTGAAGTGGTAAACAAAATCATCAAGCATACACTCAAAGCAAATTTGGATGCTAAGAAAGGAAGTTGGGTTGAAAAGCTTCCCGAAGTATTATGGGCGTATCGGACAACAGCAAGAATGTCAACAAGAGAGACTCCATTCACTTTAGCGTTTGGAACAGAAGCTGTTATCCCATAGAAACATCATATGCATCACCCCGGGTCAGGCTATATAATAAAGAACAGAATGTTGATATGCTATTACAAAGTCTAGATGAGCTAGAAGAGAAAAGGGAGAAGTCCTGAATACGAAATATGGCATATCAGCAAAGAGTAGCTCGCCACAACAACTCACATGTTCGGGTCAGGAAATTCCAACTAGGAGACCTTGTACTCAGGAAGGTGTCATAGAATACAAAAATAAAGTTGTAGGTTCCCTGACTGATAAGTGGGAGGGCCTGTACAAAATCGAAGGAATAGTTGGCCATGGAGCGTATTGGATTACACGACACAATAGAGGGGTTTTACCCCGACCATGCAATGCCCAATATCTGAAAATTTTCTATCCTTAAATTATTTTTGTTTTCCTTTCTAGTCAGGACAATTTTAGTTAGGTCAAATATTAGCTTTGGAACTTAAATCTTTGTTGGTTTTGCAGTTATAAATAAAAATCAAACTCGGGATTTTTGAAAAATAAAGCAAATGATAATAAAATATGAAAGACGAGCATGATAATAAGAACATGCAAATAGAATACTCGGGACCATTGATTCCCGAATGGGCGGAGAAGCTCGAAGGAGCATGCCAACCGAGCAAGGCTAATTGACCTTAGTAAAAAGGCAAACCCGATGCACCAGATTCTGGAGAAAGACTAATGACGCTATCATAAAAAACTCTGGTGAAATGAGTAGCTTTGTTAAGCGGTTTGAAAAGCTTAACGATTCGGCAAAGCCTCAAGAAGCCTTAATCAGTTAGCCTGATGTTGCTGCGTCTGAACCAGCTCAGCAAACTGGGCCACCATCTATAAAGAAGATTAATTAAAAATCTAGTGAACAAGCAAGACAATTGAAGAGTTAGGAATAACTTACAAAAGATACGCCGTTGAAAATATTCTGAAGACGATTCGTTAAAGAGCCATCCCGATAATAGCTCAAGCTGTCATCCCCGATGAAAGCCTGACCGGATGACATCGCTAGCAACAGATCCTGAGGGGAAGGATAGGAAGAGCCTCCCGAGGGTTCATCTCTGGCATCTTCAACCTCGGAAGAGAAAGAGCCCCTGATCATGTCCAAAGTCTCTGCACCCGCCGATGCTTCAACAACGCTAGGGGGAATCTCAGCTCCGGTGTCCTCATCACTGGAATCGATGAATGAAACCACCCGAGGAACCTTATGAGGGCAAACGGGAGAATCGATGCCCTTCTTTTTCTCGACCCGAAAGCGATGAAAGCCAAGATCAGCTGAGGGACCACCGACATTTGTCCGCTCTGTAGGGACCACAATCGGGGAGCTTGATCCACCAGGCCACTCACCAAGACCATCACTCCGCTTCTCTCCATCCACAGGCAACTCCTGAGTATGGCCACTCGGGCCATTTGACTCCCCTTCGTTCGACCGGATGACTTCTTTAGGGACACTTTCAAGAATCGGCTCATCAGCCTCATCATGGTCCTCATCTGACTCAAGTGGGGCAATGCCCTCTTTGCTCTGATGAGAAGCTACTTTTTGGCTCGCTTGAAGAATAGACTTTACTTGACGATCATGAAAGTCGCAGACGATGTCCGAGTCATACACTTAGAAGAAAAAGGGGAATCGCGTCAGTATATATATATATATATATAAAAAATGGTGTACAAAGATCACTTACATCTCTTGTGATAGCCTGAAATCTGGCTAAAGAAGCCGAGTTCTATCATCTTTTTCTCATTAAAAAGATAAGTCAAGCTCCTCTTCTCCAGAGTGCGAACTACTGCCCGAGCAAGTCTGGTCAGCTCAGTATCGCTAAATTCAAGCTTTTTCTTGTTTCATACCTAGGGGGAACAGAAAAAGTGGGGAAATTTCAACACCCTCCAAGTTTTCCTAGTCGAGAGAGTGACTTCAAGACCTAGATTTCCTCCGGCAAAAAACCAACTGTTCTTCCAGTACTTGTTGGAGGAAGAAAATCCCCAAACGAACCCTTTTTCTTAGCTTCATCAGAGGTATTAACTCCTCGATTCACCTTTGTCCCCTCGGAGACCCATCAATCTGGCGGATTAGACATGAGGAAATAGGTCTCTATCTTACCAGACTGCCTCAGCATGTAGAAGTGTCTGATTTTATTCGGGGAAGGCGACGACAGGTTCATTCGGCTCCACATGTGCCACATGCACATCAAGATCTTATAGCTATTCAGGGCAAATTGAGCAGGAGCGATCCCCACTTTAGGTAGTACCAGGCAATGAACGGCTGTAGAGGAAGAGTAACGCCGCAATAAAGCATGGACCCATAGATTGCCACCATGCCTGGGGGAGGGTTTCACGCAGCTCTATCACCAACAGGAACCAGAGTAACTTAATTATCCAAATCGAATCAGGCACGATACTTTCCAATCTCTTCTACCCCGACCACGTTCGGTTCGACGTCAAACCCACTCGAGCGATCAACAGAGAAAGAAAGATGAGATTTTCTTAACTCTTCTTCAACGTCCTGCTCATTAATAATCTGCTCCCTGATTCGGACGTTGCCCGAGTTGTGCTTATGAACTTCACTTTTACTTCGATGTTTTCCCATCCTTGATCGAAGTGGTACCCTGTGATTAGAAACTACAGATTCAGAATTAGATGAATCAGAATCAGAACTGGATACAGAACTAAAATGGACGTCAGGGTAAAGCCCAGAAATATCGACTTCTGAAAAAGGAGGTTCATAAGGGAGGGATTTCCCTCAATAATCTTCGAGCGTAAGATACCAGTTGAAAATCCCCATGATCAAGCACCTCGAGAGCTATAGTAAAAAGTCGATGACGGGAAGTCGGATTCATTTAAACTAACCTTGAATGAAGAAATCTGATGCAAAATCTTCAACGGAGAATAGCGACTTTCTACGTAAAGAAATCTGGGCTGGAAAAGCTTATGGTTTGAGTCTCTAAGAATGAACCAACGCAATTCCTCAAAGGAGAATTTAAAGGGGTAACAGCATGAAGCCCTAGGGTCTCAAGGCAGGAAAAATCAATGACAAGATTTGATGACGTAGGCAGAGCACTAGGAGACGCGTAGGTCGTTTCTCATAAATGGCAATGAGAAATGAAGCGGTAGAAGACACGTGTTAAGAGAAGAACTTGCTAAAGGCCGTCAGAACTCCAAAACATCGCAATCATTGAGATCTCAGGTGAGGAGGCAAATTGAATTTACAGGGTCACCATTAAGACACACCATTATGACAAGACATTTACCCTGGCGTTACAGAGATGAAAAACTTAAAGGGTTGATTAAAATACTTTTACCCATATCGAAAACTTGTTCAACAAAAATATTTTAAGGGGGTATTGTAGTATGTAAATTTTATCAGACGTACACGTCATTGACAAGGAGGATAAAATTGCCAGGTGGACATCCGAATATGCATTTGGAAAATATCCTACAAGACATCACCAAAGAAGAGAAGCCCTAGTAAACAAGTATTGAACAAAACCTACTCGGGGTCAGCTGATGTCATATACTACTCGGGGTCAGTTAAAGATGCTCGGGGCTAGTTGATGATATTTTCTATTCGGGATCAGATGAAGTCATTCGGGATAAGATGAAGTCATTCTGGACCAGTTAATATCGTGTTCTACTCGGGACAAACATGAAGAAAATTGAATAAAAAGCCCATCGCGTTGCTCACACGAGTCGAGACGTTAAAATACACGAAGATATCCATATCAAAGAGGAATTCCAAGAATAGAATACCAAACAGAAAGGGTTCTAAATCAGGCAACAATTTTATTTCTTCAAAAAGACTACACTTTTATAAGGAAATAAGTCCTAACTGGACTACATCACTAGAGTCCCAATCGATCTCAATACAATTCTCCGAAATATAAGACAGGCTACTTCACACAAGTAACCAATCATAGTTAAAAACAAAGATCTTTTATTACTTGTACAAAGAGGATTAGGGTTCTATGAACATATAAATAGACCCATAATCTCGTCACAAAAGATACATAGAATATAGAAAAATACAGAGAGAAAAAGAGAGATCGAGAGTTGTAAATCTTTTCAATAGTGGATTTTGACTTGGGTGATTATTCAGCCACCCGTGGACGTTTCTCTGGTCATCAAAGTCTTACCACGTAAAACTTACATCCGATTACTTTCTCCTTCTCTCTCTCTATGAAATCAAAGCTAAAATCCAATTCTTGTTGACTTTTCCATACATCCAGAAATCGACGTCAACAATATATATTTGAAAATGTTACTTTTGTAAGTTTAATTGTATCTGAATATTTGAAAAGTTATGTACTCATTAAGTGTTATTTTAAATTTTATAAATGTTTTCGATTATGTATTATGCAATACTTATTGAGTTGACAGCTCACCCCTTATCAATTAACATTTTGCACACTAAGTATCTTAGAAGCTGACCGTTAGGACGATAGACTTTCAGTATTGGAAGTTATTGAGATTATATGTAATGTTTTTCTTTGTTATGTTACTTAGAATTTGAGTTTAGGAGCTCGGTAATGTTTTAATTTCCTTTAAAGTGTTTTGAACCATATTATTGGAATTATTTGGAGATATATTTACATTTTAGAATGGTTTATTTAGAGTTATTCGACTATTATTAGTTTCTTTGGGTGAAGTAATTGATGGTTTATGATATAACATTCGAATCAAAGTGTTTAATTACTCTTTAGATTTTGGGGTGTTACAACTTGGTACCAGAGCATTAGGTTTGGGATTCTATAAGACTTTTGGGTGTTAGTTATAGACAACCGATATGATCTAATATTTTACAATCAGTATTGATAGGTTCTAATGATTATAATTGTATAATATTTTAAATGTAATAAATTATTTTTCTAGATGAGGATTGTGTTAAGTCATTTTAAGATATGAATCTTTATCGTTTATTGTTTATTTTGTGCTTTTTATTGTTTATTTTGTGCTTTTAATTTTCTTGTAACTAGTTCTACTATTGGTTGCTCTTGTATCCTCTCTTTTTAATATTAATAAATTCGTTTCTATTTTTTTAAATATGTTTTATATGTCACATGCTATTTTTTTTTTAAAAAAATAAATTATATAGATATTGTATTTCAATATCGTAAATGAATTGATTATTTTATTTATTGATTTACCTCTATAATTTATTTGTCAAAACCTTAATTTGAGTTGTGTTCAGAATTTTAGTTTTGTTTTTTGGTAAAATCAAAGCACTTCTGTTTTTAATATTTCATGCTCTTAAGGTTTTACGATCATTTTAAATGGGATTTCATTAATATACTACTGTTTTTATTTCGAGGTTGGAAACTACCTTTGCTCAACATTATGAATTATATATATATATATATATATATATATATATATATATATATAATTGTGATGGACTAGTTTACTTTAATACGAGTTACACTCTCGATAAAATCGTTTCTCAAATTCTTTTCAAAATTCATCATCTAATTTTGACTTAACTTAAGTGTTCAGATTTTAGCCCTACTAATTTAATTGTTGAGTTTGATTATGTTCTACTTATCTTTTTCTACCATGTGGTGATATGTGATTTGAACATTAACTTGTCATGTTGTAGGTTCAATTAGTTGTATTGATTTGAGATTGACAAATACTAGATTAGTCCTTTTAACCTTAGTTTGATTTGTAATCTTTTGGAAAGATAAGTTATTGATATAGAATTTGTCATTGGAAACCATTAGCATGATTTTGGATTTGGAAATGACTCGATTGGGTAACGTGTGAATGGAAACTTAGAGTATAAGAAAAAGATTGATTTGATTATATAATTTTTGAAAAAGCCATAAGTGAAAGGTGAATTTCCTAATATTATGGAGTTCCAGAATCATACAAATTTCGAGGACAAAATATTTTTAGGGGGAAAGAGTTGTAAGACCCGAATTTTGTTCATTCTTTATTAGTATTAATGATAATATTAATATAAATATGAACACATTCATTCAGTTTCTTTTTGTTAAGGCAACTAAATCATCCTGTATTAAAGCAATGTATTTTGACAGTAAACTATTGATTCTCTAGCATTATTACAAGTTAATTCTATGAGATTTGAAATTAGTCAATTTTCACATTTATATTGATTTGAAATAAGTCAATTCCACATTTAAAGGGATTTGAATATTTTAGCAAAATCAGTGAAATTGTATGTAAGACCCGAATTAATTCTCCTTTTACTAATGATAATAGTATTATGACATTAATAATATATAAATAGAAACACACACATGCACACACACACACACACACACACACACACACACACACATATATATATATATATATATAATGTAGTCAACTCCTAGTTTCTTTTATATAGCAACAGATTACTAGTGATTGATTCTCTAATATTATTCAAAGACAATCACAAAGAAAATCAACTCCATATTTAGAGGGATTTGAATATATTAGCAAAATTAGTAGGATTTGTATATCTCCAATATTTTATACTTACTCACATATGCATATATTTTATAAAGGAATATCAATGAAAGTACCATTTTCATTCTAATTTGAAACTCTTTGAAGGTACGATTTTCTTATTCCTTGTTTCATTTTTTAAATTTTTATTAAAGTTGTTTTCTCAAACAATTTTTGTTTTTGACACAAAATATCTCATTTACAAAATTTAGGCCTCTAATAATTGCTTAATTTTAGTTTATGGGGATGTTTTGATGCATGGATTTTGGTGTGAATGAAAAAGATATATATACATGAAGCTTGAAATAAATTGTTGGAATTTTGGGAGTTCATTAAAGAGTTCAAGTTAGAGTGTTGGTGTAGGTTGAAATTTTGATTTGTTTAATACTGGTTAAGTAAGTTAATGTTTTATTTAATTTAGTTATATTTTTTTGTTGCAATTGATGATGAATTTTGGTATGAGAATAGTAGACACATATATCAACCTGTGTTATAATGTTTAGAATTTTTGGTGGTGGTTAGCTTTGGGAGATTTTATTTCTAAACCTACTGTGGATTGAAAATTTTCTGAATTATTAAACTGACCTTACTGTAATGGAATAATTTTAAATTGAGATTGGGGATGAATTTAGGTCTACGTTTTCTTAATATGGTTTCACATACATTATTGAATTAGGATATAAATTGTCATGAATTATGGTGATGTATAAGTAATTTAATTCTTCAGGTTTATTTGATGTTTAAGCCTTGATATTTAGGCTGACAATCATGAGCTCTTAGTGTTGTAGAAATTTTAATTCTCTATCGAAGATAGGTAAAATTCTGATTTTTGGTATAGAAATAAATTACTGGTTTATTAGTTTGTAATTAAAATTTGGAAATTTGTCGTAGTCTGTAGGATTATTAAATTGTTATACGAAGTCTGATTGAAGGATCAAAATTTATGCTGTCAGGACTGACCCTTGTGTGTTTAGAAACTTATAGAAATTTCTAGGTATTTTATAAAATTAAGATATTTTGAGGGAAGTAATCAGAGATTTGGATCTATTGACTAAGTTTTGCAATTTTTTGAGGCCTTAATATTTTCAAATCACTAATGTTTGAGCACTAAAATCTATTTTCTGAAATCTCCTCATGAAAATGAACAAAAATATATATATTTATAAAGTTGTGTTAGATCTCTTTTATTTGACTGGTTTAATTGAGGGATTATATTCTTTATCTTTAGGTTTCTCTCGTGATTTCCCAATATCGTTAGTGAAACCTTAAACTTCTTTGTCGGAGGTAAGTAGATTTTTTTTGCATAATATGTAGTTGCATAAAGGTTTTCTTAGAAAAATAAATTGTTTATCATATTTTTATATTCTAAAATATTTTATTATATACGCTTATATATGTAAATAAACTCATTTTTCTACTTATGTAGTCTTTACTTACATATCCATTACCTGATTTTTTTTACATAAGTTTTACTCTTACTAGAACTTATTGTTTAAGTGCTTAAATGTTTGGTTCTTTTGGGCTTTAGCAATGCAAATGCATTATGATATAAATATTTTTAAAGTAATGTTTTAGTTCAATGTCAGTAGTAAATGAAATGTGAAATGAAATGAAATAAAATGGTGATCACCAGTGATAATGTAAATGCAGCGTGCGACAAATGAAATGTTATGATTTTGGTCTTATACCAATTTCTTAAATGTAAACGGCTGGGTCACCGGTGGTATTGATGACACTACTTGACTTGAGCATATTTTTTATGTAATGTTATTCATCGTTATCGTATATTGAAATGATAATTTTGGAAGCTTACTTTTATTTGAAAATATTACTTTACAAGTTTACTTATATATTTTAAAATGTTACTTTTGTAATTTTAATTGTATATGAATATTTGAAAAGTTATGTACTCATTAAATGTTATTATAAATTTCATAAATGTTTTCGATTACGTACAATACTTACTGAGTTGATAGCTCACCCCTTAACATTTAACATTTTTCAGACTAAGTATTGTTACTGCAAATTCTTTAATGTAAATAGTTACTGAGAAGTTTTTCAAATATATATATAATTTTTTTGCTGAAAATTCTTTTGAAAAAATATATACTAAATATAATTAGAATGGAAAAACCTGGAAAGTGACTGAGTCGCGGACAATGTCGCTCTCTTTAAGATGTTTCGCGGCTCTGCCCTGATTGTGCAAGCAGTTCCGGAGTTGCCACGTCGTCCCCAGGATAAAACAACCCAAAATCACCTCTGTCTCAGAGCTTCTTTGCACGAAAAAGAACCGAAATACTCAAACTCTTTCAAAATTTGCTTGGAAATCTAACAAAATAATACTTAAGAATTTCTTAAAGTTGTAGAGAGCTTTTTTTTTTTCTCAAAAAATTGTTTGTTCTTGTGAATAAACAAAGCCTCTATTTATAGAATTAGAAAATCAAAACTGAAAAATAAAATTAACACCAACCATTAAAAGAAATAAAAACTGAAAATTCAATTAAAAAAAACGTTTTAAAAATTATTGCACATTTAAAACAATAATCATGTTGTACAATTATGCAAAATTTTAAAATCAAATTTTATTGATTTTAAGTACACTTTTAACAATCCCTCACTTGTATTTTAAATTAATAAGTTCATCGACCAATATTATATATGATTGTGCATAAGTAAAGGTGTCGTGTGACTTGAACCTTTATTTAGTGATGATGCTCCTGTATATACTAGAGTAACTCGTAGTTTTGAACTCTATCACAGACAACACCACACACACAACCATACTAGAGTAAAGTTCTAAAACCAGCACTTTACGGCCATATGCTTATATCCCGGTACAGTGAACGCTCGAGAAATTTTATCTAGAATTTGATAGGAAGCGACCTCTCTTCAACATTCACACAGGTGAGCCTATCATAGATACTCCTGTAGCTAGGTACCTAACTCCACATGAAGTATAGAGCTCATTAAGAGTAATATCATACTCAACCTTAAATCGCTTCAGGAGGTCATGCTCAATAGCGATGGACTTGGAGTGTTAACCCAGTATCACAATAGCATGATTCCACATATTACTTCATGACTTGTTATTACCCTTTGAACCTACTTCTTGGGATCTCCAGTCTGTAGGTTGGGTTTCCATCACAAGTGACTCAACTACCAATGGGCTTTAGTCTCATCCCTTTCGAGGTTTTCCAAACCTTTTCTCGTGCTAATCATTTCGTCAAAGAATCAGCCAAGTGCTCCTCAGACAGTATATGATCCACTCTTACAGCTCCAGTTGAGAGAAAATCTCTAAATGTACTGTGCTTACGATGTATTTGTCGCCTCTTACCATTATAATAACGGTTCTGGATATTTGCAATAGCCTCAGTACTATCGCAGTGAATAAGTACGGCTGGTATCGGTTTCTCCCATAATGGGGTATTTGATAACAGATTTCTCAACCAATCTGCTTCCTCATTAGCAGTAACTAGTGCTATCATTTCTGACTCCATCGTAGATTGAGCCAAAATAGTCTATTTCTTAGACTTCCATGATATTACAGCCCCAGTAATACTAAAAATGTATCCACTAGTGGCTTTGGAATCATCAGAAAGAGTATTCCAATCAGCATCACTTTAACCTTCAAGTATAGTGGGAAACTTTGCATAATGTAATCCGAGGTTCATTGTTCTCTTGAGATAACGCATTACTCTATTAAGAGCATGCCAATGCTCATTACCAGGTCTACTAGTAAACCTACAAAGTACTCATACAGCATAAGCTATATCTGGCCTAGTGCAATCAGTAGCATAACGAAGACTACCAATGATGCTCGCATACTCATTTTGTCTAACATTATTACCAATGTTCTTAAACAACTTTACACTAGAATCATATGGAGTACATGTAGGTTTATAGTCAAAGTAATTATATTTCTTTAGAATTTTCTCAATATAATGAGATTGATCTCAAGAAATTCCCCTTTTTGACCTTGTTATTTTTATACCCAGGATTACACTAGCTTCACCTAAATCTTTCATTACAAAGTTAGCAGTCAATAAAAATTTAACATCATTCACATCATGAATATTTGAGCCAAAAATAAGCAAGCCATCCACATATAAACAAATAGCAGTGCAAACATTATTTTTCAGATTTATAATAAATGCACTTATCACTTTCATTTATTTTAAAACCATTAGAGATGACTAGATTATCAAACTTCTCATGACATTGTTTAAGTGCTTGTTTAAGTCTATAGAGAGACTTGACTAACTTACAAACTTTGTTCTCTTGACCAGGAATTATAAATCCTTCAGGTTGGTCCATGTAAATCTCTTCTTCTAATTCACCATTCAAAAAAACAGTTTTAACATCCATTTGATGTATAACTAAATCATACAAAGCTGCTAAAGTTATAAGTATTCTAATGGATGTTATTCTAGTTAGTGGTGAATAAGTATCAAAGAAATCTACATTTTTCTCTTTGTCTGTAACCCTTGGCTACAAGCCGGGCCTTGTATTTCTTACCAGATCCATCGATTTTTAATTTCTTCTTAAGAATCCACTTACTACCTATGGTTTTACAACCAGGCGGAAGGTCTACTAAGTGCCATGTTCCATTAGACTCTAGAGAGTTCATTTCATCATTTATGGCTTCTTCCCATAGGTCAGCATCCAAGGAATTCAAGGCTTCTTGGAATGAATTCGGATCATCTTCTAAGGTGTAGGCATAAAAAACAGACTCAACATTTTTGGACGTTCGGGCCCTTTTACCCCATCTTGGTTCTAACTCAACTTCATCAGGCATAGTAAATCTAGGTACACTACTAGACTCTGACCCCCAACTATTTCTTATTTTAAAGGGAAATTTATCTTCAAAGAAATCAACATCATTTAACTCAATAATAACATGATCTTTTAAGTTGTAAAATCTATAAGCTTTACTATTAACTGCATAACCTATGAAAACACATTCATAAACTCGACTTGCTAACTTTGATCTTTTTGGATCAGGCTTTCAAACATAAGCCAAACAACCCCATGTTCTAAAATAAGAAACATTTGGTTTTTTAGCTTTCCAAATTTCATAAGGTGAAATTTTAGATTACGAGTTGGGAACTCTATTCAAGACATAACAGACACTTAATAGAACTTCTCCCTACCAATGTGAGGCAGCACCATAACTAAGTAGAATAGCTACTATTAACTCAGAATAAGTTCTATTTTTTCTTTCAGCTTTCCCATTCATCTCTGGGGAATAAGGGGCCGTTTTCTCATGGATAATTCCATGTGAATTATACAATTTGACAAATTCATCCGAGTCATATTCCATTCCTCTATCACTACGAAATCTTTTAACCTTCCTGTTAAATTGATTTTCTATTTTATTTAAAAATATTTTGAACATATCTATGGCTTCACTTTTGTTTTTCAAAAGATAGACATATAAAAAATTAAAACAATCATCTATGAAGGTAATAAAGTACCTTTTACCATTTCTAATCAAAATTCCTTCAAATTCACAAATATCAGAGTGAATTAGGTCAAGAGGTTCAGAAATCCTAATTACTGATTTATGAGGAGTTTTTGTGATTTTCGCTTGACTACATGATTCACATTTTTCAAAATCTTTTAGAGATAGTTCTTGAATTAATCCTAAGCTACTCATATTTTTTTACTAGTCTTTTGTTTATGTGACAAAGTCTAGACTGGCAGATATTAAAAGGACAAATCATGAAAGCAGAAATATAAACTTTATTAACATCAACATTAAGTTTGAACATACCCTCAGTAGCATAGCCTTTGCCAACAAAAATTCTGTTTTTGATCAGAGTAAACGAATCTGCTCCAATGGTCTGAGTGAATCCTGCCTTGTTGAGGAGATAGCCAGATACCAGATTTTTTCTTATTTTTGGGGTATGCAGGACATCTTTAAGAATGACAGTCTTCTCAGAAGAAAAATTTAGTTCAAATTCCCCACTACCAGCAACAACAGTGGAATGTGAGTCACCCAACAACACCTTTTTATCCACAACATTAGAATAAGACCTAAACATTGCTCGATCATAGCAAACATAGCAAGAGGCACTAGTGTCTAACCACCATCCCTCGGATCCATCAAATAAGTTGACTTCTGAAATCATAGCAACCAGTTGGTCTTTGGTCAAGTTAACCTGAGCAGCAGGACGTGCAACTCGTTTGTTTCACACTTTCGAGCAAGATGCCCTGGCTTGCCACAGTTATAGCAAGAAAACTGTGACGAATCATTGTTTTATGAGGGAGGTTGTTGCTTATTCTGATTTTGTGGAGTCTTACTATGTGTTTTATTGTTGCGATTCTTGTTCTGATTTCGATTCTGGTTCTTCATGTTCTTAGCTCCGGTTTTAGAACAGCAGGGGTCTTGTTCATGTTGAAATTCTTGTTGTTTGTCACAACCATAATTTCCTTCTTTAGCTCTTATTTTCTAGCCTCTTCCTCGATTCAAAGGCGTGTGATCAAACTCTCCACGTAAAACTCCTTGGTCTTGTGTCTCAGTTGGTTTTTAAAGTCTTTCCAACTTGGGGGTAACTTGTCGATGATTACTGCTACTTGGAATTGATCATCCAGGTTTATACCTTCAGATGTGATCTCGTGGGCAATCTTCTGCAACTCATGTGACTAAGCTTCTACAGACTTGTCATCTGTCATTTGATACTTCAAATAGCGGCTCACAACAAATATTTTAGCTCCAGTCTCTTCAGTATCATATTTTTTCTGAAGTGCCCCCTACATATCTCTTGCATTATCAAAAGTAGTATAGTAGTCATATAAATCATCAGACAAACCATTAAGAATGTAATTTTTACAAATAAAATCATCTGCAGTCCATTTCTATAGAGTTGAGGTTTGTTCAACAGTTGGGTTTTCAGGAAGAATCGATTTTTCAGTGTTATAAATAATGGCTAATTTTTTAGTGGTCAAATAAAAAAGCATTTTTTGTCTCCAACATTTAAATTGAACACCCTCAAAGTGGAATGGTCAGTTTAGGTCGAATGACTTAGAATCCATTTAAAAAAAATTAAGAAACGACTTAAAATTGTTGCTGCAAATTCTTTAATGCAAATAGTTGTTGGGAAGTTTTTCAATATATATTTATATATTTGCTGAAAATTGTTTTGAAAAAATATTTCAAATGGTACTAAATATAATTAGAATGGAAAAACTTGGAAAGTGGCTGAGTCGCAAACAATGTCGCTCTCTTTAAGACGTTTTGCTGCTCTGGCCTGATTGTGCAAACAGTTCCGAAGTTGCCACATCGTCCCCAGGATAAAATAGCCCAGAATCACCTCTGTCTCAGAGCTTCTTTGCACGAAGAAGAACCGGAATACTCAAACTCTTTCAAAAATTGCTCGAAAATCTAACATAATAATACTTAAGAATGTCTTAAAGTTGTAGAGAGCTTTTTTTTTTCTCAAAAAATTGGTGTGTTCTTGTGAATAAACAAAACCTCTATTTATAGGATTAGAAAATGAAAACCGAAAAATAAAATTAACACCAACCATTAAGAGAAATAAAAACTGAAAATTCAATTTTAAAAAAACGTTTTAAAAATTATTGCACATTTAAAACAATGATCATGTTGTACAGTTATGCAAAATTTTAAAATCAAATTTTATTGATTTTAAATACACTTTTAACAAGTATCTTAGAAGCTGACCGTTAGGATGATAGACTTTCAGGTCTTGGAAGTTATTGAGATTGTATGTAATGTTTTTCTTTGTTATTTTGTTTAGAATTTGATTTTAGGTGCTCGGTAATGTTTTAATTTCCTTTAAAGTGTTTTGAACCTTATTATTGGAATTATTTGGAGATATATTTACATTTTATAGTGGTTTATGTGGAGTTATTCGATGATTATTTGTTTCTTTGGGTGAAATAATTGATGGTTTATGATATAACATTCCGAATCTAAGTCTTTAATTACCCTTTGGATTTTAGGGAATTATAAATGATCAAATCCTGGGTTGGACTGAAACCTACTGGCTACTCCATCTGTGAAGCAGTTGTAAGGTATCGTGTATAACATATCATACAAAAGACTACCTTCTGCAAATGCATAGGGAACATGTCTCATATCCTCAACTTCTTAAGGTGTCGTAGGTCAGTTTTTCCTTAGACAAACGAACTCTATGCCTAGAAGTTAAATTACTTTTCTTGGTGTTCTACATCGAAAATCGCACAACTACCTTATCGATATATGATGTTTGAGACAATGCTAAGAATTTGTTCTTACTATCTGCAATTATTAGGATCCCAATAACATAATTCGCATCTTCGAATTCTTTCATTTGAAATTGGCTAGCCAACCAACCCTTTACCTCTGACAATACCACCATGTCATTCTTAATGAGTAGGTTATCATCTACGTATAGGACTAAAAAAACTACTTTCTTGCCAATGATATGCTTGTAGACACAATACTCATCAACGTTTTGCTCAAAGCAACAGGTTTTGATAGCATTATCAAACCTGATGTTCTATGATCTAGATACTTGCTTTAGTCTATAAATGGACCTTTACAACTTATAAACCTTTTGCTCTTGATCTGGATGCACGAATCCCTTTGGTTGTATCTTATAGATGCTCTCATCAAGATTTCCATTTAAAAATGCATTCTTGATGTCCATTTACCGAATTTCATAATCGAAGTAAGCATCAATGGATAAGAGAATCCTAATAGACTTAAACAAGACTATTGGCGAGAAGGTCATAATCGACCCCCTTCTTTTGGGTATAACACTTTACCGCTAGTCTTGTCTTGAAGGTCTTTACCTTCCCATTTACTCCTCTCTTTCCTTTGAAGATCCACTTACACCCTATGGGTTTTATCTCATCCGGTAAGTCTACAAGCTCCCAGACTGAGTTGGAGTACATGGACTTCATTTTAAGATTCATGGCTTTAAGCCATTCCTCTTTGTCAGAGTCTTCTATTGCATAATTAAATGACAATGGACCATCCACACTATCATCAGAGACAATAGCCTATGCCTCCCCAATACCTAAATATCGATCAGGTTGTCGTAAAACTCTCTCACTACTCTTAAATGGTATTGTGGTCTGACTAGGAACCATCTGACTTTCAGAGGTTGATAGTGTTGGGGTTTTTGCTCTAAAGCTTGTATTTTGTAAACGATGATAAATTATAAATAAAAGAAGTAGTCTTTTCAGTCTATTTATATGTCTCATACTTTAATATCATATGTGCTTAACATCCAAGATTGACGGATATAATCTCAAACTGAGTATATGAGTGTCATATACAGAGGAATTCAATTTGAGATGTTCAATTTAAATAGTCTGTAGAGAGAAAACAAAATTGGGTACTTTATTTTTGGTTAATCTATAAATACGGTACATTCCGTAATGTACAGTGGTCTTATCATAGACTACTCGTATGGTGATATGAGCATGAAACCACCTTATATAATGTGATCATAAAGGACTAGGCTACGATCTATTTGAATCTCTCACAATATTCATTACATGAGGAGATTCATATATATCGATAAATGTTGGTAGCATATTGGGTGATCTTAATCTTGAGTGTCTTACTAACTTCTTCAGGTTAGATTGGGTGTTTTTTTTCCTTGGGTGAGATTGGTGTAGCATTCCCGATCAATATCTCTATATCTTGGAATCGTGGTTTGGCTTGTGGCTGAGAAGGTCAGTACACAAAAGTGGAATCCACTCCTTCATGTGAGAAGTAGACAGTAGTTCTTTAAGGGTTTATTTGTGGCTTGAACAATATGAACGCTCTCCTTCTTCCGTAAAGGAAGTTAGGATTTATTGTTCATTAGAGAATCAATGATACTTAATGGAAAATATATAATTAAAAGGGTATAATGAACTTTATAACCCAACTTTATTATGGACTATCTATGGAGGATCATACCATATGTAATAATTATATCGATTGACACTGAGTTTTTGGTTTGTGTAAAAACATCTACTTCTACGAAAGTGCAGCCTCGGGTTTTTAGTGGAGTAACAACGAGGATAATAATCATGAAATATCAGATAAAGAGTTTAATTAATTTTTTCTAAATATTTTTGGAGCTCTAGATTGTGGGTCCATTAGGCCCCCTTGCTAGCCTTGTACGTTGATGGCAAAAAAGGTCACAATTAATTAATTAGATGGTCCAATTAATTATGTTACGAAAGTAACAAGGATTTTATTCAGGAAATTAATTAAATAATGTGATTATTTACTGAATGGATTAATAATTAATTATTTTATTATTTAATTGTATAAATAATTTTGAATTATTTATTAAATTAATTAATTTATGGAGGTCAAGGGTTCGAATCAAGACCAAACAACGATATAAAATAATATTGATTATTTAATCTTTAACAGGGTTCGAGTCACAATGACAACATTGAATTAAATGGGATTTAGAATCCTATTTAATCTAGGTCACTTGTAACCATATCATGGTTTCAAATACTAATATAAGATATCATGATTTGTTTTTTAATATTTGATATTTAAAACAAGATACTTGATATTAAGTTTTTTGAATACTTGATATTTGAAAAGGCTTTTCTATCTTGTCAAGTATTTGATAACTTGATAAAGTATTTTAATTAAAGTAATTGAGAGACAATATAACACAAACACGTGAAACAAAAAGAAGAAACCATCAGGTGGTGCGGCCGAAAATAAAAAGAAAAAAAGGGGTTTTTGTTTTCCTATTATTCAAGTGGCCGAACTAAAAGCATACACAAAGCAAGAGTTGTTTTGTGTTGTTTCTTTAACCTCTATACAACCTCCTGAAGCCCGTGACATGCTCACACGCAGTTGTCGGAGCCTATGGATAGCGAGGAAGATTCGGTGATACATATCGGAAAGCTATATTGAGAAGTGAAAGAACGAAGAAGTTAAGCTATAGGTAAGATTTTGAATCTTACCTATTATTTATTCTTATAAATCGTATATGGTTCATACGGTCACTTAAAATATTTCAAAAAAAAGTTTTAAAATTTTCTTCCGTTATGCGACTCTAGGGCTTACAACTTATTTCAGAGGCCTAGTACGATATATTCAAATAAATTGTTCTTTGTTCTTGATTAATTGTGTGTATATATGTGTAGGCACAATGTATTGAATGAATGATGTTTTAATTTTTTTTTAAACCATGATTGATCGTTAATTGTATGGTACAGTTTGGATATTATATGTAACATTTTTTTCTCTTGTAATATTAATTACGGGTTGTAATAATTTTATTTATTTATTTTTTCTTCTGTAGTAATCGTTCTATTTAAATCATATTTTGTAATATTGTTTGAAGAGATCGATTCAAGAAGATGAAGGAATCGGACATGTGTTAGACACACAAAAGGCAGCGCATGTGCACAAGGCACTAGGCACACATATTATTGTGTGCAAGCGTTGCATGTAATGCATTATGCAATTGTTATAATGCATGCGCAACATATGCACAACAAGTGTGCACAATTGTTGTATGTGTGCATAATGCACAATTCAACGCAGCAATTGCAATTGCGATGACGTAAGTCTTGCCCAACACTCAACATAAAACTGTTAAGCTTTGCAACTGTCGCACATGCCTATGCTCAAGTGTGCACAACAACACTGTAACAACATTCAATTGTTATGTGTTTTGGCATCAATCACGTGTGTATGCGAGCATGTTTGGGCCAATTTTAGGAATCCCGAGCCTCCAAAAAGTGTTAGAGTAACACTTGGGCTTTAGGGATTTAATCCATGTGATGGTCCCATTAAAAATAAATCAAGTTGAACTTGATTTTGGGTCCAGAAGATTCAGAAGACAAGACTTGAAGAAAAGATGGATTATAAGAAGATCAAGCCTTGAACAATTTTTGTAAATAGATTATTTTAAGTTAGATAAACTTATTGTACTCGATCAATTCATGTATGCTTATATTATATAATAATTAAGCATTTTCATGCATACACATGCCATATAGATTAGTAGTGCCTGTACATACATTTTATTAAATGTTATATATGCATAATAGCCATTTACGATATGTGTTTTATTTTTTTTATATGATTAAAAATTGGCAAATCACATAATTGGCTATTAATAGTGAGATTAGTTTTTAGAGTAAAAACTTGGTAAGTCTCATTAATAACTAGTCTATTAATTAAATCGTTTAAATAGTTAGATTATTTAGGTCCTTCACTTAATATTAGATTTAATTAGATTAAAGCCCTAATATAATCGGACCTAATAATGTGATTAGTTTTAATATTTAAAACTTGGTAAATCACATTAAATAATTATAGTCTTAGTAAAATTGTTTATATAGATAAGAATTTCAATAATGAACTAGATTTTTAATTAGTTAAAAATCGGATTAGTTTATTTATTATTAGAATAAGATTCTAATAATTTGTTATATATGCCCTAGACATTTAGATTGAAATTAGCCGTTTAATTTTATTACTTCTAGGTGCATTTATACTTGAAAACCCTAATTGGAAAATAGTGAATGGGGGAGGGATATATTACAATATGTACCACAGTCTCCATTGTTAGTTCAACACTGTGAGATTCAAGTGGGGCGTCGAGACGGCTTTGTTTTCATCCACCCTAAGGAAGGTTTCCATGAGAGTCAATATCAAGGTTGAATTCCTAACGGATAAGTTTTCTGAATGTATCTTGGGATTGACTGACCCTAAGGCAGCAATTCTTAAGTTAAGTTCATAAGATTTGAAATGATAGGTCACATTCACAAATGATTTAATGAAATAGGTTTATTAAGATCATGACTGAAGCAAACAATGGTTGAATGATATAAGAATAAGAGTTATACTAGTATATCATTTGACTGAGAATGTCTTGGTCCAACATGCAAGTACTTGACTGACCCTAATGCGGCACTTGCTTGTGGTATGTTGGATTGCCGTGGAGTAGCAACAATTTTTTAGGGTTTATTTCTTGTTTATCAAACATGTTCATGCATCGTGTTTAATTTTATTCCGAACATTTACATATGATGAATGTATGAGATGAATGAAATTATTTATTTATTTTTTTCAGCAATGTCGTTTGTATTTTACAAATCCGCGCAAATGATAAATTAGCCAGAGAAAATTTTACTTGGTGGAAAAATAACATTAACGCAATTTTGGTAATAAAAGACTTAAAATTCGTGCTAACAAAGGAAAGTCCTCCACAGCTTGCTGCCAAGTACGAAATGGGTCTCAGCTGATGAGAAGGATCGATTATATCTGTTAGCCAGTATGATAGATGTACTTGTCACCAAGTACGAGGCAATGACTACAACATTCAAAATCATGGAGTCATTATAGACAATGTTCGGGTAGCCATCTAAGCAAAAATGGTACGAAGCTTTTCATTATGTAATGCTTGCACGAATAAATGAGGGTTCATCGGTCCAGGAACATGTCATGGGCTTGATAGCCTACTTAAATACAGCTGAGGTCAATGGCGGAGCCATTGATGAGGCAAGATAAGCTAGCAACATACTGACGACTCTTTCAAAGAGTTTCAATCAGTTTAAAAGCAACTACGAGATGAACAAGTTGATGTTCAACCTGACTCAATTGCTGAATGAGCTCACTATCTTTGAGTCCATGACTAAGGACCACAAAGTAAGACCGGTGAGGCAAATGTTGTTGAACCATCTTCTTTTGGATCAAAGAAGAGGAAGAGGTCTGCTGGTAAGGCTAAAGTGAAGCCCAAGAAGAAATCAGCCCAAAGTAAGAAAAAGAGCACCTTGACCAACAAAGCAAAAGGGAAGTGTTTCCATTACGGTAAGGTCAATCACTGAAACGTAACTTCCGGCAGTACCTTGAGGAGATCGCCAAGAAGAAAAAGATAAAAGGTAAATATGATTTACTTGTCATTGATTCATGTTTAGTGGAAGATGATTCTTCACCTTAGATAATAGATTCAGGGGCCACTAACCATGTCTCTTCTTCTTTGTAGTAGATTGTTTCTCGGACGGAGCTAGATGAGGGGCCTTTCTCGATGAACGTTGGGTCCGGTGAAGTCATGTCAACAAGAGCAGTGGGAGTAGTTAGACTTCAATTTAATAGTTGTTTTATTGTTTTGAACAATGTTTATTTTATTCCTGGACTTACCATAAATTTAATTTCAGTATCGAAGTTGTTGGAACAATTTTATTATATTTATTTGAATGATAAATCAATTATTGTTTCTAGAAATGGTTTAAATATTTATTCATGTTTAAATGAATATAACTTGTATGTTTTAAGACTGTTAATTCATACATCACTGCTCAATGCTAAATTGTTTAAAGTTGAAAAATCGAAAATAAAATGACAGAAAATTTCTTCTGATAATGAAACGTATCTATGGCATTTAAGACTTGGCCATAATAACCTTGCCAAGATAGATAGACTAGTTAAAAGCGGGCCTTTAATCCAGTTAAAGGTTGGTACCTTACCTGTTTACGAATCTTGTTTAGAAGGGAAAATGACCAAGAGACCTTTTACTGGAAAAAGGGCGTAGAGCTGCAGAACCACTAGAGTTTATACATTCAGACGTCTGTGGACCGATGAATGTTAAAGAAAAGGGTGGCTATGAGTATTATGTCACATTTATAGATGCCTGCTCTGGATTTGGATATGTCTACCTAATGCAACAGAAGTTGAACTTTTGAAAAGGTCAAAGAATTCTGAGCTAAAGTTGACAAAATTAGACAAGACTATAAAGGCTCTACAATCGGTTCATGGAGGTGAGTACCTTGACTAAGAGTTTGAAGATAACATGGTTGAATATCGGATCGTATCCCAACTCATATCTTCTGGAACACCATAACATAATGGTGTTATGGAGAGGAGAAATGAAACCCTGATGGAAATGGTGAGATCTGTGATTAGTTTCTCATAATTACCAAATTTTTGTAGGGATATGCACCACAAAAAGCGACCTACATTTTGAATGTAATCCCATCCAAATCTGTTGCTAAGACTCCCCTAGAGTTGTGGAATGGTCACAAAGCTAGTTGTGACATTTTCGCATATGAGGGTGTCCAGTACATGTATTGAAGAATAGAACTGAAAAGTTGGATCCTAAGTCTATATTCTGCTTATTTGTAGGTTATTCCTAGGAGACTAGAGGTAGACACTTCTATAATCCAGAGGAGAACAAAGTATTTGTATCGACAAATGCAATGTTTCTTGAGGATAACTATATGAGTGATCATAAACCTCGAAGAAAGAATGTGTTAAATTAGTTAGAGCCTGGTATGATCAGTGCTCAATCAACAAGAGTTAACGTTCCAACTACATCTGAGAGTCAAACGGTTCCTAGTCAGACCACACTAACACCTAAGTATTGTAGGAGGGTTATACGATAACCTGATTGTTATTTAAGTATTTAGGAGGCATAGGCTGTCGTCTATGATAGTATTATGGATGATCCATTGTCATTTAAACTTGCAATGGAAGATTCTGACAAAGAGTAATAGCTTAAAGCTATGAATCTTGAGATGGAGTCTGTGTACTCACACCTAGTCTAGAAACTTGTACACTTACCAAATGGGATAAAACCCATAGGTTATAAGTGGTTCTATAAGGGAAAGAGGGGAGTATATAGGAAGGTAGAGACCTTCAAAGCAAGGCTAGTGGCAAAGGGTTATACCCAAAAATAGGGGGTCGATTATGAAGAGACCTTCTAGCCAGTAGCTATGTTTAAGTCTATTCGAATTCTCTTATCCATTATTGCCTATGTCGATTATGAAATTTGGAAAATGGATGTCAAGACTGTGGTTTTGAATGGTAATCTTGACTAAAGCATCTATATGATGCAACCAGATGGATTAGTGTCTCAGGATCAAGAGCAAATGGTTTGCAAGTTGCAAAGGTCCATTTATGGACTAAAACAAGCATCTAGATCTTGGAACATTAGGTTTGATTATGCTATTAAAACCTATAGCTTCGAGCAAAACATTGATGAGCCTTGTGTTTACAAGCGGATCATTGACAAGAAGATAGTTTTCTTAGTCCTATACGTAGATGATATCCTACTCATTGGGAATGATGTAGAGGTGTTATCAGAAGTAGAAGAAGGGCTGGCTGGCAAGCCAATTCCAAATGAAAGATTTGGGAGAGGCGAGTTATGTTCTAGGGATCCAATTAATAAAGGCTCATAAAAACAAACTCTTAGCATAGTCTCATGTATCGTATATCGATAAGATTCTTATACGATTCTCGATGCAGAACTCCAAGAAAGGTTATTTACCTTCCAGACATGGATTTCACCTGTCTAAGGAACAGTCTCATAAGACACCTACAGATGTTAAGGATATGAGACAAATTCCATATGCATCAGCTGTAGGTAGTCTTACGTATGTTAAGCTATGCTATGCATGAGAATAGACATTTTCTTCGCATTGGGAGTAGCCAACGGGTTTTTATCTAACCTAGGATTAGATCATTGTGTTTGCAGTAAAAACTATTCTCAAGTATCTTCAGAGAACGAGAAACTATATGCTAGTATATTTAGGATAGGATTTGATCCCGTTAGGATATACAGATTCTGACTTTCAGTCAGACAAGGATTCTAGAAAATCCACGTCTGAGTCAGTATTCACCCTTGGTGGTAGAGCAACAGTATAGAGGAGTGTTAAGTGATTAGTCATTATTTGTATATATTTTTTTTATCACTATTTCTCCAATTAATTACTTGTTTCTTGAGCTATTTAGGTGTTCAATTTGTGTGTTTTAGCATTTTCAAGTTATTGGATCTAAGTGGGGTGTTTGGAGATTTTTAGACGAAAGGGTGATTATTGAAGACTCTAAGGGCATATATGTAATTTTGTAAGACCATTATAAAGAACGTTGTGAATTATCACAGCGGTAAGATAATGACAAGAGGAGAACCGTTAACCACTGCAAGGCCACTCTAAAAATGTTGTATCCTTCACAGCGGTATCAAAGATTTTCATCGACAAAAGGACAAACTCTGTTAGGACCGTTGTGCCACTCACAACGGTGGCACAACAGTTTGGCAATTTCTCATGAGAGAAGCATTTCTGATTTCGATCAAATTGGTGTTCCATATAAATACATCACGATCTTACAGTTTGAAATATACACATTCCAACCTTCTGAACCATTATTCTCTTTCACAAACAACTTACACAATTCTCACATCAACTTACACATCAGAAGATCAAAGATTAAGAAGATTTCAATCCAACACTTGAAGTATTCAATGGATTCTATCTTTCTTTTTCTTCTGTTTTTATTTTTCATGATGTTAACTCCATACTTGGTAATCAATGTGAACCTCTATGAATGCTCTTTGTTAGAATTGACTATATTTAATTAAATCAAGTTTTAATTCATTCAATTCATCTTATGTCTTAATTCTTTATTCTTGTTAATGCATGGTCATATGTTGGCATGAATTTAGAGTTTTGAAAATTTAATGATTGAGGTTGGAGTATTGATTTATACATAATCTTAATTAATATTCAATTGAATGGATAAAACTGTTCTTAGCAATGATCTATGCAAGTAGGTTTTGGTTCATTGTTCTGGTACTTAATGGGTTCTCGGTAGTAGTTTGTGCCATTGATCTATCGGTAAATTATTATTGAGAACACTTGATTCATCCTAGAATCATACGGTAACAATCGTACTAAAGATAAGAAGAAACCCTTAACTTCAATAATGTCTTTTTCAATGTCAATTCAAAAACATTGAGTAGACATAGTTGGGGAGCATTGATGACCTAGTTTTTCTTCCATTGATCACAACCAATTCTTTTCAATTGCTTTCTTAGATTAATTTAATTTAGGTTTTTTTAGTTTAAATCAATCCACGACAATCTTTGGTTATTTTAATTTAACTTTAATTCGAACTAATTTTAAATCATTAAATCTCTAGTCCTTGTGAGAACGATCCTTACTTGCCACTGTACGATTCTTTACGATTCGTGGACTCTCGAGTATTATTTTATAAACTACGGTTTTCACCAATCAAGTTTTTGGCACCACTTCTAGGGACTAGTTGGATTTTTGGTTAATTCTAGTTTTAGTTTTAGTTAATAGATTTAGTTAGTTAGGTAGTCGAGTCATTAATTTTTTGATTTTTAAATTTTATTTTATTTTATTTTATTTTCGTTGTTTACTGTGTGCTATCTTTTGTTTCAAGTTTCAATGGTGAATGCAAGGTAGAAGATCACTGCAATAAGAACTTTTACCATTGAACAACAACATTGATCATATCGGATAAAGAGCAATAGCAGACGATGGAAATCGTAATATCCAATATGTTCCATATCTAGCAGCTATCCTCATCAATACCATGATGGATTACAGTAGGCCCATTGTTAATATTCACCCCTTGTGCATTGCACTAGATGAGGTAGCAAAGAACTATGAGCTGAAAAGTTTTCATTACAATTTGTTGCCCACCTTCCATAGGCTACCGAATGAAGTTGTGCTTAAATTCCTTAGAGAATTCTATACAGCAATTCAGGTTTTTCCAATCAGTAGAGTGACTGAAAACCAGCTACGTATGAGGTGTAATCCACTTGATCTCAAGGAAAAGGCAAAGACATGGCTTTGACTTTGCCTCCAGCTTTACTGACAACATAGGAAGAGGTGATAGAGAAGCTTACTGGCAAATTCTATTCTCCCTAGAAAACCAGTGAGATCAGGTCTAAGATTATTAATTTATTCCAAGGGTAATAAGTAACATTTTATGAAGCCTAGGAGCATTACAAGATGCTTCTTTTTTATTGTCCTCAACATGGTTATCAAATTCATCAACTCTGTCAATGGTTCGATTATGGACTAAATGTCATCTCAACGGTTTTGTTGAATAACGTATATGGAGGATCCATGACTGACAAGACTCCAGAAGATTTGTAATCTATCTTCAAAAAACTTGCCAAAAATTCTCGAGAGAAGAGTTATAGGAGAAGGAAGGGGATTTATGAAGTAGATGCTAATGCCATGAACTTATTACAAATGTCACAAATGCAAAGGTCTGTCGAGTACTTGTCAATCAGGCGGGATAAATGAGAGAAGAGCGACACTAGGGATATGAGCAACCTGTGTATAATGTGGACGCTTTTCAAGCAAAAGGTCCTGGACCTATTGATGAGAAAGAAGTGCCAGCAATGAATAATTTCAATTCTAGACCTCAAAATGTTCCCTTTTCAAATACTTACAATACGTGTGGAGAAATCATCCAAATTTCTCTTGGACCAATAATCAGAGCACCGAGAACCAGTGGGGAAACAATAACAACTATGGCCAGAGACAGTATAATTCTGATGCCCAACAGAATTCTGTATCTCAACCCACGAACATGTCACTGGAAGATACAATGAAGAAATTTATACAGACTATGGACCAGAGAATGACTCAGCAAGACAATCAACAGATGTTCAGGAAGTCCCAACAAGATCATAATGTGAGATTTCAAAACATTGATGCTTCATTCAGGAAAATGGAAATGTAAATCGAGCAACTGGCTAAAGCTAAAAAAAAGAGTGAACCAAGAAAATTTCCAAGCCATACTGAATAAGTAAAGGCCATGACAGTTCTCCAGAATGGTAAGGTATTAGTCAATGATAGATCTACTAAACTTTCTAATAAATTACAGATGTTTTTGGCCCTTCATGAGAGAGCATAGCACCAAAAAAAGAGAAAAAGGAAGTGGTGGAAAAATCTATAAAATTACCACTTCTGCACAAGTCTCCTAATCCCTATATTCCTCCAGTTCCATTCCCAAAAAGACTACGAAAGAGCAAGTTGGAGAAATCATACAAAGAAATTTGTTACATCTTGTCAAAGGTTATTGCCAACTTGTCTCTATTGGAGATGATCCAGAAGATGCCAGCCTATGTAAAAATTTTCAAGAGTCTCCATACGTACAAGCCATGGTTGCTAGAGAATCATTAGGAGTTCATGATCGGAAGTGCCAATGCATTCCTTCAAAAATCTTTACCATCAAAACTCCAAGATTCGGAATGTTTCTATATCAATATCATGATTGGAGGTACCGCCGTAGAGAGAGTAATGTTAGATCTAAGAGCCAGCATCAATCTTATGCCATCTAACATTTATGAGGAACTAGGGTTGAACGATCTCAAGAAGACAACCATGCACTTTTGTTGACAGATGGTTCAGCCAGATAACCGAGAGGATATGTTGAAGATGTGTCAGTCCAGGTAGACAGTCTCATTATTCTGGTTGATTTTATTGTAATTGATATGGATGAGGGAGCCAAGGAAAGAGGTAGCAAGCCAATTTTACTGGGAAGACCTTTCATGGCGACTGCAAAAACTTTTATTGACGTCTAGAATAGGAAGCTCACAATGACCGTGTTAGATAAAACTGTGTAGTTCAAAGTTTTTGAGTCATTAAAATTTCCTGAGGTGGCCGATGATTACTATTCAGCTGATTGTTGCTTGGTAGAGGTAGTCACTATCAGATGAAAGCATCAACGAGTTATTGATTGGTTGAAGGAAGTGTTTGAGGATGAGGAAGAGAGTCAATAAGAAGAGGATATAGAAAAAGAGTCCAAGATCGAAGAGTTAGGTACGAAAAATGAAGAGGGGATTAATAAGTCACTAATTCCATCTATGAGCTCTCCCATGCATTAGAGCTCAAACAACTACCTTCTAACCTCAAGTATGTTTTCGTAGGAGAGAATGAGACACTTCCTGTAATTATAGCTTCTGACCTAGATAAAGAGTAAAAAGAGAAGCTAATCAAGGAACATAAAGACGCCATCATATGGTCTATAGTGGAGATTAAGGGAATAAGCCCTACCATTTGCTTGCATAAAATTCCGCTAGAAGAAAATGCAAAGCCTATGAGAGAAACTCAATGAAGGCTCAATCCTATTAGGATTATGCTCAATAGCAAGAGTGTAATAATGTTTTTGATAATCATTTCATATTAATAAAGTGATTTCTAGTTTTAACAAATCTTATAGCATTTATAGTTTAATTATTATATTTGTCAAAAGTAAATAATCATAAGATCAAAAGACTATGAGAAAAGAAAAATTGTTCGTGGATCTGGATATGTATGAGGTAGACATAATTCTTTAGTTAATTTTGAACAATATTCACAACTTAAGACAGAGGTTTTATTAAAGTTGTAGATTCTTTTGCTAGCATTTGAGTTGGATCAAATGTGTTATGATGACTCTAAAATCATTAAAGTGTGGTGTCTTTGAGCAAAGGAATCTAGTGCACTAGGTGCGTTGAATAGGATCACAGTGAGATACTTTATCCAGAACTGTCAATGGATAAAAGTTTTCACTTGAAGATAATCGGAGAGTCTCTCTCAATCCTAAGATAAATGATGGACCTATGATTGCAAGTGTTATCACTTGAGTTGTCAATGAGTACGATTATATAGCATAGTATATCCTCGATAATTTGGCGATATTCATTTGCTAATCGATAAAGGACTTCTGTTATAAATATGGATATCGTGGCACCTTTTATTAAATGTGTGTAGAATATCAGCATATGGATGTTTTGAGGTATTGGATATTAAATCTTAACGTTAAGTTTTCAATAGTGTCTACTGAAATATAGCTTCTGGACAAGTCAAAATATCCAAGTTCAAAATGTGGTCATATGAGTAAATATGGTAACTAGAAGAACTATAGCGGTCTATGAGCTCTTGGTGATTACTGGTATTCTTCACGAGAATACACTATCTCTATTAAGATTGTCTAGGGTATGAATGAGGAATATTAACTTATTCTATCTTTATTAAAGTGTTCAATTTTAGTTCTGTTGACGTCGATTTCTGGATGTATGGAAAAAGTAAACAAGAATTGGATTTTAGCTATTATTTCAAAGAGAGAGAGAAGGAGAAAGTAATCGGATGCAAGTTTTACGTGGTAAAACTCTGATGACTGGAGAAACGTCCAAGGTTGGCTGAATAATCAACCAAGCCAAAATTCACTATTGAAAAGATTTACAACTTCGATCTCTCTTTTTCTCTCTGTATTTTTCTATATTCTATGTATCTTTTGTGACGAGATTATGGGTCTATTTATATGTGCATAGAACCCTAATCCTCTTTGTACAAGTAATAAAAGATCTTTGTTTTTAACTATGATTGGTTACTTGTGTGAAGTAGTCTGTCTTCTATTTCAGAGAATTGTATTGAGATCGAATGGGACTCTAGTGATGTAGTCCAGTTAGGACTTATTTCCTTATAAAAGCATAGTCTTTTTGAAGAAATAAAATTGTTACCTGATTTAGAACCGTTTCTGTTTGGTATTCTATTATTGGAATTCCTCTTTGAGATGGATATCTTCACGTATTTTAACGACTCGACTCGTGTGAGCGACGCCCTAGGCTTTTTATTTGGTTTTCTTCATGTTTGTCCCAAGTAGAACACGATATTAGCTAGTCCCGAATGACGTCATCTGATCCTGAGTAGAAAATGTCATCAACTAGTCCCGAGCATCTTTAACTGACCCTGAGTAGTATATGATGTCAGTTGACCCCGAGTAGGTTTTGTTCAATACTTGTTTACTTGGGCTTCTTTTCTTTGGTGATGTCTTGTAGGATATTTTTTGAATGCATATTCGGATGTCCACCTGGCAATTTTATCCTCCTTGTCAATGATGTGTACGTCTGATAAAATTTACATACAACAATAACCCTTTAAAATATTTTTGCCGAATAGGGTTTTGTTCCAGGCAAAAGTATTTTAATCAACCCTTTAAGTTTTTCGTCTCTGTAACGCCAGGGTAAATGTCTTGTCATGATGGCGTGTCTTAATGGTGACCCTGAAAATTCAATTTGCCTCCTCACGTGAGATCTCAATGTTTGTGACGTTTTAGAGTTCTGACAACTTTTAGCCGGTTCTTCTCTTAACACGTGTCCTCTACCGCTTCGTTTCTCGATGCCATTTATGAGAAGCGACCTACGCGTCTCCTAGTGCGCCGCATACGTCATCAAATCTTGTCATTGATTTTTTCCCACCTTGAGACCCAAGGGTTTCATGCTATTACCCCTTTAAATTCTCCTCTGAGGAATTGCGTTGGTTCATTCTCGGAGACTCAAACCAAAAGCTTTTCCAGCCCTGATTTCTTTACTTAGAAAGTCGTTATTCTCCGTTGAAGATTTTGCATAAGATTTCTCCATTCAAGGTTAGTTTTTATGAATCCGACTTCCCGTCATCTACTTTTTATCATAGCTCTCGAAGCGCTTGATCGTGGGGATTTTCAACTGGTATCTTGCACTCGAAGATTATTGGGGGAAATCCCCCCGGATGAACCTCCTTTTTTAGAAGTCAACGTTTCTAGGCTTTACCCTGACGTCCATTTTAGTTCTGTATCCAGTTCTGATTCTGATTCATCTAGTTCTGAATCTTTTGTTTCTAATCACAGAGTACAACTTCGATGAAGGATAAGAAAACATCAAAGTAAAAGCGAAGTTCATAAGCACAACTCAGGCAGCGTCCGAATCAGAGCAGATTATTAATGAGCAGGACGTTGAAGAGGAGTTCAAAAAATCTCTTCTTTCTTTCTCTATTGATAGCCCGAGTTGGTTTGACATCGAACCGAACGTGGTCGGGGTAGAAAAGATCGGGAAGTATTGTGCCCGATTCGATTTGGATAATTCAGTTACTCTAGTTCCTGCTGGTGATAAAGCTGCGTGGAACCCTGCCCCGGGCATGGTGGCAATCTATGGGTCCATGCTTTGTTGCAGCGTTATTCTTCCTCTGCAGTCGTTCATTGCTTAGTTTCTGGTTTAAGCGGGGATCGCTTCGGCTCAATTGGCCCCGAATAGCTACAAGATCTTCATGTGCATGTGGCACATGTGGAGCCGAATGAACCTGTCGCCGCCTTCCTCGAATGAAATCAGGCACTTCTACACTCTGAGAAAGTATGGTAAGACAGGAACCTATTTCCTCATATCTAATACGCCAGATTGCTAGGTCCCTGAGAGGATAAAGGTGAATCGAGGAGTTGACACCTCTGATGAAGCTAAGAAGAGGGGCTTCGTATGTGGATTTCCTTCGTCCAACAAGTACTGGAAGAACAGTTGGTTTTTTATCGGAGGAAATCTAGGTCTTGAAATCACTCACTCGGCTGGGGAAACTCGGAGGGTGTTGAAAGTTCCCCGCTTTTTCTATTCCCCCGAGGTATGGAACAAGAAAAAGCTTAAATTCAGCGATACTGAGCTGACCAGACTTACTCGGGAAGCAATTCGCACTAAGGAGAAGAGTAGCAGGACTTATCTTTTTAATGAGAAAAATTTGATAGAACTCGGTTTCTTTAGCCAGATTTTAGGCTATCGCTGGCGATGTAAGTGATCTTTGTACACCCCTTTTATATATATATATATATATATATATATATATATATATTGATGCGATTCCTCTTTTTCTTCTAAGTGTATGACTCAGACATCGTCTGCGACCTTCAAGCTCGTCAAGTGAAGTCGATTCTTCAAGCGAGCAAAAAAAAGCTTCTCGTCAGAGTGAAGAGGGCTTTGGTCCTGAGTCAGATGAGGAACCTGATGAGGCTGATGAGCAGATTCCCAAAAGTGTCCCTGAAGAAGTCATCCAGCCTACCATAGGGGAGTCAAGTGGCCAGAGTGGTCATACTCAGGAGTTGCCTGTAGATGGAAGAAAGCGGAATGATGGTCTTGGTGAGGGGCCTGGTGGATCGAGCTCCCCGGTTGTGGTCCCTACCAAGCGGATAGATGCCGGTGATGGAGGTAAAAACTCTGTAAGATAAGAAAATACAGATCCCGACTTTTTTGAATCCTTTCGGGAGAATGTTCAGGAAGATCCCTCAGCTGATCTCAGCTTTTATAGCTTTCGGGCCGAGAAAGAGAAGGCGGTCGATTCTCCCATTTGCCCTCATAAGCTTCCTCTTGTGGTTTCGTTCATCGACTCTAGTGATGAAGACACCGGAGCTGAGATTCCTCCGAGTGTTGTTGAAGCATCTGCAGGTGCGGAGACTTCGGACCCGATCAGGGCTCTTTCGCTCACGAGGTTGAAGATGCCAGAGCTGAACCCTCGGGAGGCCCTTCTTATCCCTCCCCTCAGGATCTGTTGTGGGCGATGTCATCCGGTCAGGCTTTCATTAGGGATGATCGTTCGAGCTGTGTTCAGGATGGCTCTTTAATGGAGCGTCGTCAGAATATTTTCAACGGCACATCTTGTGTAAGTTATTCCTAACTCTTCAATTGTCTTGCTTGTTTGTCAAATTTTTAAATAAACTCCTTTGTAGATGGTGGCCAAGTTCGCTGAGCTGGTTTAGACGCAGCAACATCATGTTGATCGAATAAGGTGTCTTGAGGCTCAGCTGAAGGAAAGTGAGGACAGCCGTGCTCGGGTTGAGGCGGCTTATCAAAAGAAGGTTGGCTCTGCCCAAGTGTTTGTCGACCACTGTTTAGCGAGGCAAGTGGAGGCCGAGGAAATGGCTTTTTTGGTAGAAGAGAAGGCTATGTCACTTCAAAACTTGTTTTCTTCTGCCCAAGAATCAATGCTTAAGGCTGAGCAGGAAGCGGAGCAGTCCAAGCCGGCATATGAACATAAGATCGAGGACTTGGAACGCCAAGCTTTGACAGTCGAGTCCCTATCCAAAGAGGCCAGGCTGGAACTTGAAGTCCAGGGGGTTGATCATTTTAAAAGATCCCTTGCTTACGATGCCCTTCTGCTTCATGAATTTCAGCAAGGCTAGTTTCAGCTGGTGAGTTTTTTAAGGTCAAGAATCGGGCAACTAAAAAAGCCCGAACTAACTGGGAAATGTCTATCAAGAATCACGTGGATTGGTCCCTGAAATCTCTTCAGGCTTAAATGAAAAAGTGAAGAGCTTATTGTCGTAGTCGAGGCAAAGAACCCCATCCTATGCACTTGGGGGTTCCATCCGAGCACTCCCTCTCGACCTTTTATGCCAGTGAGGAGTCGGTCGTGAAAGGTGTGGTGTCTGATGTCGCACCGATCCTAGGAGAAGATTACAGTAAATGGATGGATGATTCAGTTGATATGATTGCTTGGCTTTCCAATGAAAGTCTGCTCCGCGAGTACGAAATGGTGCGCGACCCGAGCATCGGCAAAAGTTCTAAATTATCCTGACTGATTTATTTTTTAGAAATTCATTTTTGTAGAGATTCTTTGTTACAATTCTTTATAAAGATTTATCAATGAAATTCTGAGTAAACTGTTGTTAATAGCAAAATTTTGCTAGGGACCAAAGAAGAATTTTCCACTTCCCAGCCTTTCTGCAATGGTCTAAATTCGGGCTTATATACCGGGGTATCAAGGTCCCTGAAGGTCGAGCGACCATGTGATCCTACAGGAGCAAGGCGAGGCTGCCCATACCATCTGAGCATCTCGCACGTATCCAGGCTTACCAAATAAAGCCTGACGAGACCGTGTCAAGCTCCTTACACTAGGATAAAGTCCAAATCTAGGTCGACGTGAAAGGACCTGGGTCCCCCGACATCAAGGTATCTCATGACACTCTCCAAGATCTTGCTACTATCTCTACTTTCACTAGGAGACCTTCAAGCTGCCGAACTTGTCTTGCAAAGACCCTCCTGCCTCGTCGAGGTATAATCTCAACCTGTCCGAGCATAAAAGAAAGAAGCCCGTAAAGCCCCATCATCACCAAAAGCGCCTAGATCCTCTATAGATCATGGCATGGTTAAATCAAGCAGAAAGAGCAGTACTCAAGCGTACCTCTCCACCCTTCCAGAAGCAAGCCAAGGTCACCCCGTTTATGGCGAACACCTTACCAGGGCTTGCCAGCCAAGCCCGCTACCCCGCTAGGAAGCCTGCATAATTAGGTCAAGCTCCATGATAAAGCTCGGCGTAGCTAAACCAAGCTCTCAAATACAAGTTTTGAACCCTATGGGATATTTCACCCCTAAAAAAGTTAGCACAAGCTCCATGGGAAGACCAGCATGATCGATCTAGCTCTGTGACAATCGAGAGGTCCCAGGGGGACCCTGCCAGTGTACTGGATCCTAGGGTACCTCGTCCTCAAGGAATATCAAATGTCACCTTAGGTAACCTCCATGAAATACCTCTCCAAAGTAACATGCATAACTAAAGCTCTCCTCTCAGCAACGTAGAAAGAGAGGGTTGACTTTCATGATTACTATTAATGAGGTCAAGCATTAATAGAGGTAGTCAACCCTATTTAATGAAGTCAACCGAATTAATAGAGGCAGTCAACCCTATTAATAGAGGCAGTCAACCCAATTAATGACAAGATCAACACCATTAATAAGATAATATTTCAACTCTTTAATGATCATCATTAGTGAAAAAGTCCAAAGAGGAAATAAATACCTTTTCCTCCAAGATATCCTCCATAACAGAAAATCCCGCCTATTAAGGAAGGAAAGGTCCGAAGAGGAAACAATCATATCTTCTCCAAGATAATAGCTACAAGTCGATCAACTAGTAAAAGGAAGAATCGTAATCAATAAGGAAACGAAGACTAATTGAAGAGTCCTGGACTTGCACGCCAAGGTAGTCACCATGTATAAATATGCCTTTAAAAGGCATATTGAGGGGCTCCGATCGATGACAGAGGACAGAAGACAGATTGCTTCGTTTAAAGTTCTCTATAGATCATCATTGTGTGTGTACCCCGACCAGGAAAATACTGGTATCGGTAAACACTCATTGTTGTAAGCTCCTCGGAGCATATACGTTGTATTAATTTGACATCTTTGTAACCTTCTCGGAGCATCGCGTGATATATATATATACAAGGAAGGGTATTCCTCCTTCCTCTGAATACTGCCTGGGGTTTTTTTAGCATGTGATCACTCGTAATGCTTTTGCCCCCTTGGTCTGTCCACGTCCATCTACATAAGACTTGTGTTTTTCCTATTATCTACTATATTACGCATGTGTGTATGCGGGCTAGGTACCGACCTCATTGGTCCTAGCTCTCTAATCTTTCTTACATGAGATCGAGAAACAATAATGAAGACCTAAGGAACCGAATCTAGATTCCTACCCCACATGACCTAATGCTCACTTTCTTTCATCTACACGCCAAAATCGCACATCGAGATGAAGAGAAATCGTTCAGACAAGCTCGAAGGGAGTCGAGGAGCTCTCCCGTATCCTCTCTATGGAAGAAATCGAGCTCTCTGCACTAGAGCTAGATGAGCCCCCATTCTTACTTACTATCAAGGTCGGGGTATTACAGGAAGCAATCAGGGTCTAGAACCAGGCTCTGGGCACCAGGTGGGCTCCGACCCTAACCAAGGAACAAGGTCCAGGATCACCCCCTTTGCACCAGGAAGGGAACTTCGAGCTCCCCAGATCTACTTCATAAGCTCGAAGCCCGACAGGCGGGATGACTTGTCTCCTACCTACTGTTTCATCCTCCTTCATATTCATACAAGATCAGGTCAGGTATCAACGGTACCAACCCTGGCCACCACCTCCATGGCAGTGGTCTCGAGGGTGTTGATAGGGATTTCTCATCCTAAACAAATTTCCCGTTAACACTTTCTGACGCCATCTGTGGGAAGTTTCCACACCCCTTTTGAAAGCCTCTATGTCTCTACATGAGTATCATTATACTATCGAGGTAACAGATTCATTATTCATGGAATATCATTTACTAATACGATTTTTTTTCTTCATACTTGTCTATATCGCCTATGCATCGCATGTGGTGCTCATTTTATCTTTTAACGAGTTTCGTTCATTGTGGAGCAAATATGGTACGTGGGATTCCTGGTGGAACCAGTTAATTATGCTACTCCTATGAAGTGAACTTTCTCAAATAATCGTAGACCTCCTATATAGTAGAACTGCACCTTTCTTGCTTATTTACAAAAGAATTGCTTGCTACCGGTAGACCTCTTATCCAGTAGATCCGTGGGACTTGGACCTGGTCATACGAGACCCTTTATGTCTCCGTACCCACCATTCAGAAGCTCTTAGGCAGAGGTAGCAGGTCGGCTCATGAATCTAAGAAACCAACTCAGTTGTGTAGCTTCTAGAGCAGCACGACCAGTAGAAGATTAGTGGTTCCACGCCTCATGCACCGGGCCAGTCAACGCCCAAGTGAGCCACTGAACTCTCAGTTCACTCTAGGAGGGTCCAGAGCTTTTTTTTTCAATTGTAAGGGACTCTAAAGATCCCAAGCATGCTTCTGGACCAGTACCAGTACCAGACTGTGGGCTTCGTACCATGTTTACTGGGCCATTCACCGCCCTAGCAAGCCACCGAAGCCCGATCTGATCGAGGAGGTCTCAGAAGCTTCCCATATTTGGTAAGGCCACCTACGTGCCTAAGCAAAATTCTAGAGCAGTAGCACCGCTAGAATATCGGTGGCTTTGCTCTATATGTACCGGGTCATTCATCGCCCTAGCAAGCCACCGAAGCTCGATCCGATCGAGGAAAGCCCAGAGGTTTCCCACTCTTGGTAAGGCCTCCTACATGCCTAAGCTAACCTATAGAGCAGCAGCCTCACTGTAAGGTCAAGTGGCTCCTCACTTCTTATACAGGGCCGGTCAACGCCCAATTGAGTTACTGAGCTCCTGTTTCATTCCAGCATGGTCCAGAGCCTTATTTCAATTGCAGGGGACTCTAAAGATCCCAAGCATGCTTCAGGATCAGTACCAGACCGGTGGCTTCATGTTTACAGAGCCATTCACCGCCCTAGCAAGCCACCGAAGCCCGATCCGATCGAGGAGGTCTCAAAAGCTTCCCACATTTGGTAAAGCCACCTACATGCCTAAGCAGGCTTCTAGAGCAGTAGCACCGCTACAAGACCGGTGGCTTTGCTCTATATGTACTAGGTCATTCATTGCTCTAGCAAGCCACCGAAGTCCGATTTGATAGAGGAGAGCCCATAGGTTTTCCACCCTTGGTAAGGCCTCTTACATGCCTAAACTAACCTCTAGAGTAGCAGGCTCACTGTAAGGTCAAGTGGCTCCTCACTTCTTAAACCGGGCCGGTCAACACCCAAGTGAGCCACTAAATTCTTTGTTCATTCTAGAAGGGTCCAGAGCTTTCTCTTAGTTGTTGGGGGCTCTTTGAAATCCCAAGTATACCTCTAGACCGATACCAGACAGGTAGCCCATCTCCATTCATATATGGTCATCCAATGCTCAAGTGAGTCACCACTCATCCCGGAGGGGTCCAAAGTTTTCTCTCCGTCAAGGGAAACTTCTAGAATCCCGAGCATGTCTCCAGACAGTTACTAGGCCGGTGTCTCCTCTCCACTTGTAAAGGGCCATTCATCACCCTAGTGAGCTACCTCGGTCCCGATCTACCTCTCTGGTTAGTCTCCTTAACAGTAGCAGCTCCTTCCTCCTTAGTCTCATTGCTTGGTTAAATGACAGGTCATCATCCCTTAACACTGCTACTTCAGAGCCAGCTTCCACCACCTTGGTTGGATCAACTTCAATCAGCCTTGACCTCCATCTCCTCAGTTGGATCAATCGAGATCTCTCATACCACTCATACCTCTCTTGCCTCTCCTACCTTGGTAACACCAATCTTGACCTCTACTTTGACAGATTCAGATAGAAAGGTAGGCAGACTTGAAGCCCCAAATGCATCTACAGCAGCAGAGGACTTCAAGGTAGTTCCTACCTCAACACGACTAGACTTGAAAGCAGAAATGGGAACCAAGTCCTCTTCGTCATCTGCACATCCATCATCTCAATAATTTCCGACTTCAGTCAGGGTAGACCCAGGTAACTCTTAACTTTCTTTGTGATGTATTCAAGGTATCCATCCTCCAATGATGATCAGGTCAGAGGGAAGAAGAGCTCGAGCTGCCTAGCAAGCAACACAGAAGCGTCCTTCAGCAAATGAAGTACCCACATTGGCTCCCAAGGTAGCCACGCTGCCAGGCAGAGTTTAAACCACTCCCTCAAGAGTTTACCTCCTCTTTTGGAGAAATCCTCGCATGGCATGACACATGGACCTGAGTCTCTCCATATCATATGCATGTTGGATCCACACCCGGGTTACCTGCACATTAGCCATGGTTCCCTCAATTCTGGTCATGTCTTCATTCAGAACAACTGTGTCCCTCACTACCTTGGTCAGCTCCTCCTCCTTTTGGTTTGACGTCCCCTAAGAGAGAAGTTTTCTCCATCCAAAACATCTACTTCTGGATCAACCGGGGCTCACCTGCCATATAAACAACCACCTCAGTTGTGACCTTGATTTGAAGGAGAAGCTCCCTCTTCGGATTGATCATCTACTGCACCATGGGATTTCGAGCCGGGTCTGCTTCAGCAACCCAAGACTTGCCAGCTATGATGAGAATATATACAACAATCTTAGTAGTTTTCTTATTAATCCCCTCCTTTTTCTGTCCATCAATGACTCTTAAATCAAATGGGGGAAGTAGAGCCAGCTCTACCTGGAAGGCTGTGAAGAAGTAACCATCCTCCTTGGCTGGCACGAGCTCGACCTTAGCAAACACCAGCTTGCTTTCAAAGATTATCATACCGAGGGCTTCTCCACATTTGTACTAGGCCTTCCAATGCCCTAGTGAGCCATCGAGGTCTCGATCAGTTCGAGGAGTACCCAAATATTTTGATTCATTCACAGTGGGGTCTCAAGCTCGATTACGATTGTTGAATACTCTCATCTATGCCAAGCGGACTTCCAAACCAGGTAGATCACTTGGGGACTAGAAGCTCAATTTTTTCTTAGTACTCCAATGTGAGGGGAGATGACCCTAGCGTGAGACAATTTCCTCTAGTTCGCAGTAAAAAGTGTCTTTTACGGAGAGCCATTATACTATCTACACTCATAATGCATATCATTTCAAGAGATTCTACTCATTAAAAAACTCCTAGAGAGAGACTGGTTATCAACCAATACCACCATGCATTGATACAACTTCGTATTAGCTCGCCATGAGTTTGCATCTCTTTCAATTTTGGTATCCGTAGTAGATCTCATGTGATCACCATCACCAGGAGAGCGACACCGCACTCCCGATGCCCCAGACCGAATCAAATCCTTCCAGGAGGATTGCCATTACCAGGAGAGCTACACCGCATTCCTGATGCCCTAGACCGGATCGAATCCCACCAGGAGGATCACCTTGACTAGGACAGCTAGACAGCCCTCCTAATGCCCTGGACTGGATTAATCCCTCCATGAGAATCACCATAGTATTTTGACAGTGATCTCTTTATGACCAGAGACTGGTTGGGGAAGCCCCCTCACTACCTCTGATGCCTCGGCCGGGCACCACCCCCCGCCAATAACGGTTTGAGTGTAAGAGCATAGTTGCCATCTAGATCTCGAGTCCAGGGATTGATCAGGGAAGCCCCCTCATCACCCCTGATGCATTGGTAAGGTGACCTCCCTCAAGAAGGATCCGAGTGTAAGAGCATAGTTGCCATCCGGATCAAAATACCATGATATAGCTAGATAGCGCTCCTGATGCCTTGGTCGGGCTACGACCATTAAGAAGGGTCTGAGTGTACGAGCATAGTTGCCTACCAATTCCAACAATAGAAATTTCAGGCTCTCCGCCACTAAAGCTTCATCCGACATGATCGAGCAATACGGTTTTTGACATTTCTCACCTACCAAATTTTACACTGACTAGAGCGTCAAAAATTCCACAAAGGGAATATCCCTTCTGTTGTCCGCCATCGCTCATTTATTTTACAGGTACGCCGAATGCATCTATTTTTCGCCTATGTATAAAGAACTGGTGAGATAGTGGCCTTAGTTGCCTACAAGGATCTTCTTTGCCAAATGTACCAAGACTCCTAAAACAGGAATAAGTAGTACCCCGGTTCGCTAAGCCAAACACTGGGAGCGATTCTGGTTACAAGTAAGTAGCGACAAGCAAAACTCTTTATGCAGTACGAGATTCAGACTCCAACAACAAATACTTACCGGTGTTCAAGTCAGAGGGGACTTCTGTTAATAGCAAATTTTGGCTAGGGACCAAAGAAGAATTTTCCACTTCCCAGCCTTCCTGCAAGGGTCTAAATTCGGGCTTATATGACGGGGTATCAAGGTCTCCAAGGTCAAGCTACCACGTGATCCTACAGGAGCAAGGCGAGGCCGCCCATACCATCTGAGCATCTCGCACGTATCCAAGCTTACCAAATAAAGCCTGACGAGACCGCCTAAAGCTCCTTACACCCTGATAAAGCCCAAAGCTAGGTCGACGTGAAAGGACCTGGGTCCCCTAACATCAAGGTATCTCGTGACACTCTCTTAGAGCTTGCTACTGTTTGGATTATGCTCGATAGCAAGAGTGTAATATTGTAATTAACAATATTTTCAAATGAATAAAGTGATTTCTAGTTTAACAAATCTTATAGCATTTATAGTTTAATAATTATAATTGTCAAAAGTAAATAATCATAAGGTCAAAAGACTATGAGAAAAGAAGAATTGTTCATACATCTAGATATGTATGAGGTAGATACAATTCTTTAGTTAGTCTTGAAAAATATTCACAACTTAAGATAGAAGGTTGGGTGCATTTATCTTGTCAAAGTTGTAAATTCTTTTGCTAGCATTTGAATGGGATCAAATATGTTATGATGAGTATAAAATCATCAAAGTGTTGTGCCTTTGGGAAAAAGAATCTAGTGCACTGGGTGCATTGAATAGGATCAAAATGAAATACTTTATCTATAACCGTCAATGGATAAAAGTTTTCATTTGAAGACAATCGGAGAGTTTATCTCAATCCTGAGATAAATGATGGACTTATGGTTGCAAGTGTTATCATTTAAGCTATCAATGAGTACTCTTATATAGCATAGTCTATCCTCGATAGTTTGGTGGTATTCATTTGTTAATCGATAGAGGACTTTATTTTTAGATATGGACATCGTGGCTCCATTTATTGAATGAGAGTAGAATACCATCATATGGATGTTTTGAGGTATTGGATATTAAATCTTAACGTTAAGTTTTCAATAGTGTTTATTGAAACATGGCTTCTAGACAAGTCAAAATATCCAAGTTCAAAATGTGGTCATATGAGTAAATATGGTAACTTGGAGAGCTATAGGCGGTCTATGAGCTCTTGACGATTACTGGTATTCTTCACGAGGATACACTTTCTCCAATAAGGTTGTCTAGGGTACGCATGAGTAACATCTACTTATTCTATCTTTATTTAAGAGTTCAATTTTAGTTCTTTAGTGGAATGAACTAAAATTAAATAGATTGGACCTAAGTGAATCTTTTGTTGATTGTGATTGGGTTGTGTCTATTGGAGCTTAAATTTAGATAGCCCGCCAAGATCCCCAATCCACACGAACTTGCTTGGATCACTTGATATATTCTACCAGACCAATAGGGGTCCATTTAGAATTGTAATAAGGCATGTGAACTTGTTTCTTTTTGTAAGAATAGGTCTAATTCACATGTGGACTTTTTATTAAGGTCCAATGGATTTAATAAAATAAAATAAAAATAATATATGGCCTTTATACTAGGTATGGACGGCAAAGGCTATGGTGAATAGCTTATATATATTATTTTTATTTTATTATTATTTAATTAAATGGAAATTAATTAATTTGTTGATTAATTAATTATTTAATTAAATGTCCAAATCTTTTCCTATTAGGAGATGGTCTCCTGAAACTATACTATTGTTGGTAGTATAGTTACTGTTAAAGACTATATTTGATAAGTAGATAAATAAAAGGAGTTATTTATCTAATCAAATTAGGAAGTCTTTAATATGGTTACAAACACACTATTGAGTTGGATTAGGAGTCTTGGTGTAGGAAAGAATTCTTTTTGGAAAATGATTCTTGGTCACCAAGTAAAACTACTTAGTGGTAGAATTCTTATTTGAAAAGGATTCATAACCACCAAGTTAATCTACCTAAGGATAGGATTCTTGTCCATCAAGTAATCCTTCTTAGGAAAGATTGAACTCTCCTAATCTATATCAAAGACATAAAATTCGGCCAACAAACATATGGTTATAGGAGTAGTTAGATTTCCTTTTAGATAAGGACTCTTAACTACCAAATAAATCCACCTAAGGAAAGGATTCTTGCCAACCAAGTGAATCCTTCTTAGGAAAGGATTTATGATCCCATATATATATATGCATGGTGAATTTCGGTCATGACTAAGGTGATTTGGAGGTGAATTCGGCCATGCTCTATATTTCTTAGTGAAGAATTCGGCCACCATAGGAATTTTGAGGGAGAAAAATCTGATTTTACTCTAGACAAAATTCAATCATCTCTATGAAATAATGTGTGAATTCGGCCAAGTAGAAAAAAAAGGGGAACGTTTTTGTTTTCGATAGTATACTAATATCCTTTACATCAAAAGGGTTTTTATGTGCAACATCGAATCAATATTCACGCGATTTTCAATCAAATTGATTGATAATTCACAAGTGACCGGACGTTCTTGGATTTTTCTCTTGGAGGATATTTGTAACTAACAAAGAAAAGAATTTTGCTTAGTCTCCATCCTTCGGAATACAATTTAAAGAAAGGGAGCCCACACTCCTAGGTGATTCACGTTCATGATTGGATTGGAAGATCTTACGTAATCAATTCGGTGCTTGTTCAATCACCATGCGAAAAAGGTATGATACTTTTATATACATCATTTAATCTAGGGTTAAAGTTCTCGTTGCATAAAAGGGAAAAAAAATTATTTATACGCAAACCCTAATTTTGTTTTTATCACGCTTTCGTTGCGTTTTTAAACCGTTCTTTTCCCTATAGCTACTATCTCTACTTTCACTAGGACACCTTCAAGGTGCCGAACTTGTCTTGCAAAGGCCCTCCTGCCTTGTCGAGGTATAATCTCGACCTGTCCGAGCATAAAAGGAAGAAGATGTAAAGCCTCATCATCACCAAAAGCGCCAAGATCCACTATAGATCCTGGCATGGTTTAATCAAGTAGCAAAACAGTACTCAAGCGTACCTCTCCACTCTTCCATAAGCAAGCCAAGGTCGTCTGTTTATGGCGAACACCTTACTAGGGCTTGCCAGCCAAGCCCGCTACCCCTCTAGGAAGCCTGCATAATTAGGTCAAGCTCCATGATAAAGCTCAGCGTAGCTAAACCAAGCTCCCAACTATAAGGTTGGAATCCTATGGGATATTTCGCCCCAAAATGGTTAGCACAAGCTCCATGGGAAGACCAGCATGATCAATCTAGCTCCGTGACAATCGAGAGGTACCCTGATGAGGACCAGCCAGTTGATCACAATTCGGCTAAGGTTGGAAATCAAAGTGTTGTTCTAATTAGCTTTTATCATCATTTCATTGATAAAGTGATTAGAATAGTTTCTCTTACTTCAATCTTGAACGATCGGGTTTGTTTTCAATTAGTTGGAGGGTGTTAAATTGCATTCCATATGTATCATAGCTCTTTAGCTATTGGGGTGTATGGTTGCTAAGTTAATGATTTCCATCATTTTGGTATCAAAGCTTGGCTCAAGTTTGAGGTTTGCATATCCATTTATTTGTTGTTCTTTTAGTTTTTTTTTTCTTACTTTCTTTTCTTCTTCATCTTATAGCACTGTATCTATAATTCATCTCAATTGTTGTGCTTCTTGAGGTTATTATCATTCTTCTTTGTTTTCTGCAGAAAAAAAACGGAAAAAATAGACAAAAAAAAAGTATTGCGGATTCAAGGAATTCTTGTAAAATTCCAAAATCTTTCTTTGTTCATATCGTTCTTGTTTCGGTTTGGGAAATATTTAAATATTGTCTTCTTATTCAAAACAAACAGAATTCTATTTGGGAGAGAAATTGATATTTTAGTTCTAATCTTTGATTACTTTATGTGGCATACCTTTTGTTTGTTTTTTTTAGACCTACCCAATTTCACTCCATTAAATTTGCCATAATCTGAATTGTTTGTTTAAAAGGACCTTAGTTAATCTAAGAACCCAAAGAACAAAACAAGAGAGGTAAAAGGCAAGAGTGGTGAGATTAGCATTGAGAAAAGCCAAATAATTGTGTGAAACACGAGTGGTGTGAATCAATTCTTTGAGAGAAACACGTGAGGGAGTGATTGTGAGGCTGTTCTAACTTTATTTTTCAGGTTTTAAACATGTCTAACAAAGATAAAGAAGTGAGTTCTTTCTCAAATAATCAAGTGATTCAAGCAATGCAGCAACAATTTGAACGTATGTTCAAAGTGATGGGAGATGTAGGAGATCTTCTAGAAAGACATGATGAAGCAATTACCAGATTGTAAAGAGAACCACGACGTGGAAGACAACCAGCCTTTGTCAATGATGTATATAATGGTGGAGAAGACACGGATGATGGCCAAGCTACCATCATTGGTCTACATGTTAATCCTAGAAGACAAGCTAGGAGAGGACGTTTAAATGGTGTGGACCGAAACATAGGCAGCATCAAAATGAAAATTCCTCTTTTTCAAGGGAAGAACAATCCGGATGCCTATTTGGAATGGGAATGAAAAGTGTAGCTGATATTTGAATGTCATAATTACTCCGAAGAGAAAAAGGTAAAACTAGCTGCTGTTGAATTTTGTGATTATGCTATTGTTTGGTGGGATCAATGGTGTAAAGACAGGCGTAGAAATGGTGAAAGACCCTTAGAGACTTGGTTGGAGATGAAATAAATCATGAGGAGAAGATTTGTCCCTAGCCATTACTATAGGGATTTGCATCAACGGTTACAAACTTTGACACAAGGTTGCATGAGTGTAGAAGAATATCACAAAGAAATGGAGATATCTATGATAAGGGCTAATGTGGAGGAGGACCGTAAGGCCACCATGGCTCGGTTTTTGAGTGGGTTAAACAAGAACATTGCTGATCTTGTGGAGTTACAACATTATGTAGAGATTGAGGACATGGTGGGTGTGGCCATGAAGATTGAAAGGCAACTCAAAAGAAAGGCATCAGGTATGATTCAAAACCTTATTCAGGTTCTTCTTCTTCTTGGAAACCGAATTTGGGTAAAAAGGATGATAAACCCATTGTTAAGCCTAAAATTGATGAAACTAAAAGCAAAAATGAAATAGACAGCAAGGGTAGAGGTGAGAATCAACCTAATCAAACAAGAGGTATTAAGTGTTTTAAGTGCTTTGGACATGGTCATGTGGCACGTGAATGTCCTAAGAAAAGGGTAATGATCATGAGGGATGGGATAGTTGAATCAGAAAGTGAGATAGAGGATGAAGATGACATGCCACATTTAGAAGATGCTAGTGATGTAGAGTATGATAGTGGAGAAAATTTGGTTGTACAATGCACACTTAGTTTGCAAAGTAAAAATAATGAACATGGTGAGCAGCGTGAAAATTTGTTTCATACTCATTGTTTGATTGCTAACAAGTTGTGTAATGTGATTGTGGATAGTGGAAGTTGTACAAATGTGGCAAGTACCTTGCTTGTGGAGAAACTGAAATTACCTACTATTAAACATCCAAAACCATACATGTTACAATGGTTGAATGATAGTGGTGTTGTGAAGGTAAATCGGCAAGTGTTAATTTCTTTTTCAATTGGTAGATATCAGGATGATGTTTGGTGTGATGTAGTACCTATGTATGATGGTCACATGTTATTGGGGAGACCATGGCAATATGATCGAAGGGTAATGCATGATGGGTTTAAGAACCGTTATTCTTTGGTCATGGAGGGACAGAAATACCAACTTGGACCTTTGCCTCCAAAGACAATTTTTTAAGACCAAATGCGTATAAAACAGCAATATGAAGAGCTTGAATCTTCATTAGCTGAAACTTTGGGAAGGGAGCAAGAAAGAGAGAAAAAAAAGGTGAGTTGAGTGGTAAAAATGAGAGCAATGGGAAACACAAGGGGAGAGAAAACAAGGAAGGCTTGAGTGAAAGAAAAATGAGTGTTTATGCAAAAATGTGTGATGTGAAGAAAGCATTAACCATGAGGCAGCCCTTACTTGTACTTATGTACAAGGATGTTTTAATTGTTTCTAATGAAATTAACAAGAGTTTGCCTAGTGTTATTGTTGATATTTTGCAGAAAAATGAGGATCTCTTTTCTGAAGATGTTCCTATTGGTTTGCCACCAATTAGAGGAATTGAACATCAAATTGATTTCATTCCGGGTGCAAGCATACCAAATAGGCCAGCATATAGATGCAACCCTGAAGAGACCAAGGAAATCCAAAAGCAAGTAAGTGAGCTTATGGAAAAGAGATATGTACCTGAAAGCATGAGTCCTTGTGCGGTTCCTGTTTTGTTGGTACCTAAAAAGGATGGTTCTTGGAGAATGTGTGTTGATTGTCGAGCCATCAACAAAATCACGGTAAAGTATAGACATCCTATTCTTAGGTTAGATGATATGTTGGATGAATTGCATGGTTCTTGTGTGTTTTCAAAGATTGATTTGAAATCTGGATATCATCAAATAAGAATGCATGAGGGTGATGAATGGAAAACCGCTTTCAAAACTAAACATGGTCTATATGAATGTTAGTAATGCCTTTTGGCCTAACTAACGCACCTAGTACTTTTATGAGATTGATGAACCATGTTTTGCTTGCTTACATTGGAAAGCAAGTAGTATTTCAACCTGGTGATTGGGTCTGGGTACACTTGAGGAAAGAAAGATTTCCAAGCCAACGAAAGTCTAAACTCATGCCAAGAGGGGATGGACCGTTTCGAGTCCTTCAAAGAATCAATGACAATGCATAAAAGCTGGAACTACCAAGTGAGTATGGCAATGTTAGTGCAACTTTCAATGTTTCTGATTTGTCTTTGTTTGATGTAGGTGATGAAGGTGCTGATTCGAGGATGAATCCTTTCGAGGAAAGGGGGAATGATGAGGATCATCCAGTTGATCACAATTTGGCTAAGGTTGGAAAAGATCCAGATCCTTTAACCATTCATGGAGGACCAATGACAAGAGCTAAAGCTAAAAGGATGAAAGAAGCCTTAACTTGTTTAATGGGAAGCATTTGGAAGGAGCAAGCTAGTCAAGATTTGGTCAAGGTTCTAAGGATGCAAGAAGAGTATAAAATGGTTAACATGTTTCAAACAAGTCCAAATCCCGAAGACAAGAGTCCAGACTTGTTAGAATGAAGTATTCTAGCCTATCTTGAAGAATAAAAGGCTATTCGTCCATGTTGGGTTTTGTGGGCCTATTTTATAATTAGTTTGGGTTTAATTATGTTGGGTTTTGTGAGATTATTTTCTTATTAGTTTGGGTTTAATTGTGTTGGGTTTTGTGGGCTTATTTTACGAATAGTTTGGGTTTTTGTGTTGGGTGAGTTCATGTGTTCTTTGATTAGGAAAAAGGAGTTACAAAGGCTGAATACTTTATGGCCATTATTCATGGTCGAAATGTCATTTAGTGGGAGGTTACACATTTAGTGGGAGGTTACACATTTAATGGGCAGTTATATTTGTGTTGTATTGTCCTTGGCCTTTGTTCTATATAAACAATGCTGCTTTTTCTATGTAAGGGCCGAGATTTGAGTAATATAAACTTATTTGAGCACTTTGTGAGTGTTTTGTTCTTAAGTTCTTGCATGAACTTTGGAACTTATCAACCTTACTCGGCTTGTGGTGTTCAACAACCTCAAAATCTTTGTTTTGCCTTTAAACTTATCAAACTTCATAGTTTGTGGCGTTTTGGGGAAATCAAAGTGCTGTTCTAATTAGCTTTTATCATCATTTCATTGATAAAGTGATTAGAATAGTTTCTCTTACTTCAATATTGAACGATCGGGTTTGTTTTCAATTAGTTGGAGGGTGTTAAATTGCATTCCATATGTATCATAGCTCTTTAGCTATAGGGGTGTATGGTTGCTAAGTTAATGATTTCCATCATACCCGGGGGACCCTGCCAGTGTACTAGATCCTAGGGTACCTCGCCCTCAAGGAATATCAAATGTCACCTCAGGTAACCTCCATGAAGTACCTCCCCAAAGTAACATGCAGAACTAGAGCTCTCCTCTCGGCAACGTAGGAAGAGAAGGTTGACTTTCATGATTACCATTAATGAGGTCAATCGTATTAATAGAGGTAGTCAGCCCTATTTAATGAGGTCAACCGTATTAATGGATATAGTTAACCCTATTATTGAGGTCAACTATATTAATAGAGGCAGTCAACCCAATTAATGACATGATCAACACCAAGAATAAGAGAATATTTCAACTCTTTAATGGCCATCATTAGTGAAAGAGTCCAAAGAGGAAACAAATACCTTTTCCTCCAAGATATCCTCTACAACCGATTATTGGGGGTCAACTATAACAGAAAATCCCGCCTATCAAGGAAGGAAGAGTCCGAAGAGGAAACAATCATATCTTCTCCAAGATAATAGCTACAAGCCGATCAACTAGATGAAAGGAAGAATCGTATTCGATAAGGAAACGAAGACTAATTGAAGAGTCCTGAACTTGCACGCCAAGGTAGTCACCATGTATAAATACGCCTGTAAAAGGCATACTGAGGGGCTCCGATCGATGACAAGGGACAGAGGACAGAAGACAGATTGTTTCGCTTAAAGTTCTCTATAGATCATCATTGTTTGTGTACCCCGACCTGGAAAATACCGGTATCGGTAAACACTCATTGTTGTAAGCTCCTTGGAGCATATACGTTGTATTACTTTGAATCTGTGCAACCTCCTCGGAGCATCGCATGATATATATATACAAGGAAGGGTATTCCTCCTTCCTCTGGATACTGCCTAGGGGTTTTTCAGCATGGGATAACTCGTGATGCTTTTTTCCCCTTGGTCAGTCCACCTCCATCTACTTAAGACTTGTGTTTTTCCTATTATCTACTATATTACGCATGTGTGTATGCGGGCTAGGTACCGACCCTATTGATCCTAGCTCTCTAATCTTTCTTACATGAGATCGGGAAATAATAATGAAGACCTAAGAAACCGAATCTGGATTCCTACCCTGCTGGACCTAACACTCAAATCTTCTTATCTACACGCCAAAGTCACACATTGAGATGAAGAGAAATTGCCCTGACCAGCTCGAAGGGAGTCAAAGAGCTCTCTTGTATCCTCTCTATGGAAGAAATCGAGATCTCTGACACTGGAGCTAGATGAGCCCCCTTCTTACTTGTTATCGAGGTCGGGGTATTACAGTAAGCAATCGAGCTCCAGAACAAGGCTCTGGGCACAAGGACGGGCTCTGACCGTGATCGAGAAACAAGGTCTAGGATCACCCCTTCGCACCAGCAAGAGAACTTCGAGCTCTCAAAATCTACTTCATAAGCACGAAGCCCGACAGGCGAGATGGCTTGTCTCCTACCTACTGTTTCTTCCTCCTTCATGTTCTTATAAGATTAGGTCAGGTATCAACGATACCAACCACGGCCACCACCTCCGTGGTAGTGGTCTCGAGGGTGTTAATAGGGATTTCTCAACCTAAACAAATTTCCCTTTAACAACTGTAATTCTGAAAACCGAGTGGTCTGATCTGATTCGTTGCTTTAGGATTTTCACTGAGTCTTCTTTAACTTGATTCTATTGCTCAATATTTTATTAAACCGGCTATTGAAATTTATACCAAGTATCTTATTAAACATGTTATTGCAATCTTTATGCCAAGTATCTTATTAAACTGGCTATTTCTGATGTTCGAGTAATTTTACCAAGTATCTTATTAAACTTGTTTCGTTACCCGAATAATTTTTAACCCCAAGTATCTTATTAAACTGGCTAATATTATTAACAGAGTCATCTTAAAATAGACAAGTAGATTTATACTTGTGTTTCATACTCGGTTGCTACCCGAACATTACATCAAGGCTCACCATGATCATATGCTCGAGTCCTTACACATTACCGAGGACGTCTCCCCAATTTTTCTATGCAAGGGTTTGCCAAATCGTTAAGCTTTTCAAACCGCTTAACACAGCTACAATTTTCACCGGAGTTTTTTTTGATAGAGTCCCGAGCCTTTCTCCAGAATTTGGTGCATCGGGTTTTCCTTTTTACTAAGGTCAATTGACCTTGCTCGGCTGGCATGCTCCTTCGAGCTTCTCCGCCCATTTAGAAATCAATGGTTCTGAGTATTCTATTTGCATGTTCTTATTATCATGCTCGTATTTCATATGTTATTATTATGCCTTATTTTTCGGAAATCCCGAGTTTGATTTTTATTTATAACTGCAAAAACCAACAAAGATTTAAGTTCCAAAGCTAATATTTGACCTAACTAAAATTGTCCTGACTAGAAAGAAAAACAAAAATAATTTAAAAATAGAAAATTTTCAGATATTGGGCATTGCATGGTCGGGGTAAAACCCCTCTATTGGGTCGTGCAATCCAATACGCTTCATGGCCAGCTATTCCTTTGATTTTGTACGGGCCCTCCCGCTTATCTGCCAGGGAACCTACAGCTTTATTTGTGTATTCAGTGACACCTTCCCGAGTACCAGGTCTTCTAGTTGGAATTTCCTGACCCGAACATGAGATTTGTAGTGGCGAGCTACTCTTTACTTATATGCCATATTTTGTATTCGGGACTTCTCCCTTTTCTCCTCTAGCTCATCTAGACTTTGTAATAGCATATCAACATTCTGTTCTTCATTATATAGCATGACCCAGGGTGATGCATATGACATTTCTATGGGGATAACAGCTTCTGTTCCAAACGCTAAAGTGAATGGAGTATCTCCTGTTGACGTTCTTGTTATTGTCCGATACGTCCATAATACTTCTGGAAGCTTTTCAACCCAACTTCCTTTCTTGACATCCAGCTTTGCTTTGAGTGTATGCTTGATGATTTTGTTTACCGCTTCAGCCTACCCGTTCGTTTGAGGATGGGCAGGTGTGGCATAGTAATTGGTAATTTGGTACTCCTTGCACAACTGTCTTAATTTCAGGTTATTGAACTGGTTGCCGTTATCAGTGATGATAGTGTTTGGGACTCCAAACCTGTAGAGTATATTCTTTTTCATGAAATTTATGGTATTTGCTTCTGTGATGTGCACTAATGCTTCAGCTTTTGCCCACTTCGTGAAATAGTCAACGGCTACTATGGCATACTACGCTCCACCCCCTTGTCCCAACTGGCATTAGGCCGACGAAATCCAAGCCCCACATGGAAAATGGCCATGGGGATGTAAGGTTTCTGAGTTGTTCAGGGTGTTATCAGATTTCATTAGCAATCCTTTGGCAAGTATTGCAACTCTCCGAACATCGCTGTGCATTTGAGAATAAAGTAGGTCAATAATAACCTTGCATGTGTACCTTATATGCTAAACTTTTACCCCTAGTATAGTTTTCGAAAACTCCCCCATGGATTTCCTGTAATATCTTACATGCATCTTCCTCTGACACACATCTTTGAAGTGTTCAGGAAACCCCCCTTCTGTATAGTTCTCTTCTGACCAATATATACCATGTTGATCGATACCTGATACGTTTTACTTGTAGGGGATCTTCCGGGAGCATGCCTTTTTCCAGGAACCTTCTCAGCTAGGTCATCCAACCGTCTGACGGTGTTTGGATTTCTAAAATTTCATAGTTTTTTGGCTCAGCTGTGCTCTGTTAGAGGAGATGTGCAACCAAAATAGTTTTTGGCCTAATTGTGGTTGTTGCTGGTGCTAGTTTGGACAAAGCGTCTGGCTTTTCATTCTCCTCCCTAGAGATCTGGGCTATCCTATATTCTTTGAATTTATGGAGGAATTATTTCGTAATATCACGATAGGTTATCATGCCTTCATCCTTGGCTTGATATTCGTCCAGGACTTGGTTGACAACTACTTGTGAATCGCTAAATATCTCGACTTCATCTGCCCCGAGAGCTATGCAGACTCTAAGTTCAGGTAGTAACGCCTTATACTCGGCTTGATTATTGGTTGCTTTGAAGTCAAACCTCATGGCACATTCTACATTATCTCCTTCTGGAGTGCATACTACGATCCCTACCCCGATGTCGTAAGTGTTTGAAGAGCCGTCAACATATAATTTCCATGGAAAATTTTTACCCAACATCTTTTTTGCTTCCAGGTTTGGTTCCGTGAACTTTGCTATAAATCTACCATTGCTTGTCCTTTAAGAGATGTCATAGAGATGTAGTTGATATCGAATTCACTTAGCTCGATTGCCCATTTGGTTAGTCTTCCTGAAATCTCTGGCTTCTGTAAAATTTGTTTCATGGGGCAGTCGGTGAGAACCTGGATTGTATGAGCCTAAAAGTATGGACTTAGCTTCTTTGTCACTGAAACTAGTGCTAGGGCCATTTTTTATGTCTGTGAATACTTGGTCTCGGTGGGCAAAAGCACCTTGCTGGTATAATACACTGGCTTCTATACTCCATCTTCTATCATGACTAGGACTGAGCTTGCTGCTATTTCTGTAATTGATAAGTATAAATGGAGTATCTCTCCCATTTGTGGTTTTGAAAGGATTGGAGCCTGCCCTAAGTACTCTTTAATTTTTAAGAATGCCTGCTCCACTCTTCGTTCCATTCAAGTCCTATTCCTTTTTTGATTACTTTGAAAAATGGTGTGCATCTACATGTGGCCTTTGAGATGAATCTACCTAAGGAGGCTAAGCATCTTGTTAGGCGTTGTACTTCTTTTAGTGTCCTTGGTGAAGTCATTTTCTACAGGGCTTGGATTTTTTCAGGATTGACTTCGATTCCCGTTTGGTGAACTTGGAAACCCAGGAACCTTCCTGAAGGAACTCTGAATAAACACTTGTTCGGATTCAGTTTCATTTGGTATCTCCTCAAAACATCAAATGTCTCTCGTAGGTCTGAGGTATGCTTGTCTGTCGAGATGCTCTTGGTCAGCATGTCATCAATATATACTTCCATGTTTCTTCCTATTTGTCATGAGAAGATTCTGTTGACCAGCCTTTGATATGTTGCCTCTGTATTCTTTAATCCGATGGGCATCACTATGTGACAGTACAAGCCTGATCAATTGTGAACGCTGTTTTTTCCTCGTCTGCCTTATTCATCCGGATTTGGTTATATCCCGAATAGGCGTCCATGAAACTGAGCAATTCATGGCCTGATGTAGCATCCACCAGTTGGTCTATCCTTAGGAGTGTAAAATTGTCTTTTGGGCATGCTTTGTTCAAATCTGAGAAATCTACGCACATTCTCAATTGTCCATTTTTCTTTTAGACGAGGACTACATTAGCTACCCATTGAGGGTAGTTGATCTCTCTAATCGACCCTACAGCGAGTAGCTTTTTCACTTCCTGTTTGATTGCTTGACTTCTCTCGAGATTAAATGACCTTCTCTTTTGTATCATTGGTTTTGCATTCAGGTCTACCGCGAGATGTTGAGATATTATTCGGGCATCTATCCCAGCCTTGTCTTCATGACTTCAGACGAACACATCCTTGTATTCTTTAAGCATATCAGTAAGGCTTTGTTTGACTTTTCCTTCCAGATTGGCCCCGATCTTGATCTCTTTATCTGGTTCATTTTCTTTCAAGATAATTTTTTCGACCAGTTCATTTTTGGATTCATTCGACTCTTCCCTTTGATCAAATTCGAATGACAGTGACTCTTTGTTCTGACTCGACTGCGCTATACTTTATACATGTTCATCATTTTTGTCTTTGTATACTGACAGGTTAGCTCTTCGGGCCATCTCTTGGGATCCCTTGACTACACCCACCCCCAGTTTGGTCGGAAACTTGATCATCAAGGCATAAGTGGATATTACGGCCTTAGTTTTATTCAGAATGGCAGACCCAACAACACATTACACGGCCAATTGTCTAAGTCTACTTCCACGAAGTCGAGCAATATAGTTCTCTGACAAGGTGCCACTCCAATCTTTACGGGTAGGTTTACCATCCCGAGTGATCTACCTCAATTCCTCTGAATCCTCTGAGTGGAGTATGGAAAGGCTGTAGATCTTTTCGGTCCAACCTGAGTTGATGGTAGACGGCTACATTGAGAATTTCTGTCGAACTTCCATTATCTATCAGGATTCTCCTGACTTCCCGGTGACTTATCCGGGCACTTATGACCAGGGCGTCATTTGGCTGAAAATCGACCCCATGTGAGTCTGTTTCTGTGAATATTATTGGGTCTCATCATTCCTTTACCCTTCTCGGGTCTGGCTCGATCGAGTTTATGTCAAAGTTATGACTTGCCTCCACTACTTCTCTGATTTCCTGTGTTCACTCTCTGTTACTTCTGCCAGTGGATGGTCCTTCAAAGATTGTTTGTATTACTTCATTGGCCTCTGGGCTGGCCCTTTGATTTCGACCAGAGATGTGATCGGCCCTGATCTCTTTCTTTATTTCTAACTTCTTATCCCTTTTCAAGATTACATCCTGAAGATGTCCCTTCTGAATAAGGGTTTCTATGTAATCATTGAGCTGGTAACATTTGGAAGTCTCATGACTAGTTTCCTTGTGGAATCTGCAGTATTTGGTTGTATCTCGCAGAGCAAACTGAGACTGTCGGTGTGGCTCTTTTCCCAGATTTTTCTCTTCCAGTATGGCTAGGATTTCCTTTTGCTTTTTTTGAAGAGGGGTGTAGTATGCGTATCTACCTCGGAATTTCTTCATGGTTTGTTCGGTATTACGTCTGTTTCCCCCGTCCTTGCTTTTTTCTTTGTTGTTTCCTTTTTGTTTTCCGTTTTGGTTATACACATTGGACTCAGCTTCCTTTTCGGGTTTTCCTCCATGCATATAGCATCCTCCCGTGGATAATTCTTCTTCTTTTGCTAGTGCATATCCTCCCTCCATGTCCATCATATTTGAATATCAGGTTAGACAGGTTCTTCTTAAGCCAAAAGATAGCCGTCCATTCTGTAGATTGTTGATGAATGCAGTAATTATCGTTTCGTCGTTTGCACTGCCGATTTCTGATACTGCTTGGCCGAATCTCCCCAGGTATTTCTTCAACTACTCATATTTTCCTTGTTTTATATGAGAAAGGTAAGTCACTGATTGTTTCCTGTAAACGTTACTCAGGAATTGCCTTGAGAAACTCCTGCTTAGTTCATTGAAGCTTCCGATGCTCGCTGGGGGTAATCTCCCTAACCATCTTGAGCCCGTGTCTCCTAGAGTTTGTGGAAAGTTGTGGCATAGTAAGGGATCGTTGTGGGCATACTGGGCCATAGCACTTTTATAGCTTCTGTCGTGTTCTTTAGGGTCTGTATCCTACTTGAACTGCTCCACGTGTGGCATCCTGAACCTTTCTGGGAATGAAGTCCGTAAGATTTCCTCAGAATCTTTGTCAGATAAATAGTTGTACCCATAACGTCTGACCAGTGCGTCCATTTGACTCCTATTTTTTCGACTTCTCGAGTTAGGCTCTGGATTATGACATCTCTGTCTTCCACCAAACTTCCATGATGGTTAAACAGATGGGTGATTGTAATTCCTCTCTCTGGCTCTTCACTTTGTTGTCGAGTTTCACTTGTTGATTCTTGCAGGCGTATGGTTCCGTGATGACGCTTGCGATGGTGCCGATCGCTATCTTCTGATGACTACCAATCCCTGTACCGGTCATGTTTACGGTGTCTTGCATGGGCTGTCTGATCATGGTTCTGCTTCTGGCGTGGTCGTTCCCATTCGGGTGTTTCACGTCCAGCCTGATTAATTAGAGCAGAGTTCCTTTCGACTTCCAGTGCATTTAGTTCTGGCCGCACTACAACCGAACGAATCCTTGTAAGTGGGAGGTTAGGAGGTTGCGCTTCTTCTACAACCAGTAGATCAACTCCTTCATTTGTTGCGTCTGCCACCAACTGTTGCAGCTCCTCGCGGAAGCATCGTGTTAGGTCTTCGCTGGTCATAGGGATTTGTTGAATCCCTGCCAAAGGTGTTGGTTGGTTGGTGTGAAATCTCGTGAACTACTGCCAATATGGACATTATCTGGAGATTTTTGGACATCTCCAGGACTGTTTATGCTTCCCGCCATTACTTTTAGTTAAATCAGAGGTTCAACAGTCCCTCTTTCTAGCGTCAAATATTGACGTCGATTTCTGGATGTTTGGAAAAAGTCAACAAGAATTGGATTTTAGCTGTGATTTCAAACAGAGAGAGAATGAGAAAGTAATCGGATGCAAGTTTTACGTGGTAAAACTCTGATGACCGGAGAAATGTCCATGGGTGGCTGAATAATCAACCAAGCCAAAATCCACTATTGAAAAGATTTACAACTCTCGATCTCTCTTTTTCTCTCTGTATTTTTCTATATTCTATGTATCTTTTGTGACGAGATTATGGGTCTATTTATATGTTTATAGAACCCTAATCCTGTTTGTACAAGTAATAAAAGATCTTTGTTTTTAACTATGATTGGTTGCTTGTGTTAAGTAGTCTATCTTCTATTTATAAGACTTGTATTGAGATCGAATGGGACTCTAGTGATGTAGTCCAGTTAGGACTTATTTCATTATAAAAGCGTAGTCTTTTTGAAGAAATAAAATTGTTGCCTGATTTATAACCCTTTTTGTTTGGTATTTTATTATTGGAATTCCTTTTTGATATGGATATCTTCGCGTATTTTAACGACTCGACTCGTGTGAGCTACGCGCTTGGCTTTTTATTCGGTTTTCTTCATGTTTGTCCCGAGTAAAATACGATATTAGCTTGTCCCGAATGACGTCATCTGACTAGCCCCGAGCATCTTTAACTTACCCCGAGTAGTATATGACGTCAGTTGACCCCGTGTAGGTTTTGTTCAATACTTGTTTACTCGGGCTTTTCTTCTTTGGTGATGTCTTGTAGGATATTTTCTGAATGCATATTCAGATGTCCACCTGGCAATTTTATCCTCCTTGTCAATGACGTGTACGTCTGATAAAATTTACATATGACATATATATATATATATATAAGTAAACTTGTAAAAGTAATATTTTCAAATACAAGTAAACTTCCAAAATTATCATTTTCAATATACGATAACAATGAATAACATTTCATAAAAAATAAGCTCAAGTCAAGTAGTGTCACCAATACCACTGTTAACTCGGCCATTTACATTTTAGAAATTGGTGGAAGACCAAAATCATAATTTTTCATTTGTCGCACGCTGCATTTACATTATCACCGGTGATCACCATTTCATTTCATTTCATTTCACATTTCATTTCATTTCACATTTCATTTCATTTCATTTCACATTTCATTTACTACTGACTTTGAGCTAAAACATTACTTTTAAAATATTTATATCATAATACATTCGTATTGCTAAAGCGCAAAAGAACCAAACATTTAAGCATTTAAACAATAAGTTCTAGTAAGAGTAAAACTTATGTAAAAAGAATCAGGTAATGAATATGTAAGTAAAGACAACATAAGTAGGAAAATGAGTTTATTTACATATATAAGAATATATAATAAAATATTTCAGAATATAATAATATGATAAACAAATTTATTTTTCTAAGAAAACCTTTATGCAACTACATATTATGCAAAAATAAATCTACTTACCTCCGACAAACAAGTTTAAGGTTTCACTAACGATATTGAGAAATCATGAGAGAAACCTAAACATAAAGAATATAATCCCTTAGTTAAACCAGTCAAATAAAAGAGATCTAACTCAACTTTATAAATATATATTTTTTGTTCATTTTCATGAGGAGATTTCAGAAAACAGATTTTAGTGCTCAAACGTTAGTGATTCGAAAATCTTCAGGCATCAAAAAATTTCAAAACTTAGTCAATAGATCCAAAACTCTGATTAATAACTCCCCTCAAAATATCTTAATTTTTTCAAAATACCTAGAAATTTCTATAAGTTTCTAAACACACAAGGGTCAGTCCTGACAGTATAAATTTTGATCCTTCAATCAGACTCCGCATAACAATTTAATAACCCTACAGGCTACGAAAAACTTCAAAATTTTATTTTCAGTCTAATAAACAAATAATTTATTTCTATACCAAAAATCAGAATTTTACATATCTTAGTTTGAGAATTACAATTTCTACAACACCAAGAGATCATGACTGTCAGCCTAAACATCATGGCTTAAACATCAAATATACCTAAAGAATTAAATTACTTATACATCACCATAATTTATGAAACATTATATTCCGATTTAATAATGTCTTTTAAACCATATTACCAAATATTAGACCTAAATTCTTCCCCAATATCAATTTAAAATTATTCCATTATAGTAAGGTCAGTTTAATAATTCAAAAACTTTTCCCACCCACAACCGGTTTAGAAATAAAATCTCCTTAAGCCAAACACCACCAAAAATTCTAAATATTATAACACAGGTTGATATATGTGTCTACTATTCTCATACCAAAATTCACCATCAATTGCAACCGAAAAATATAACTATATTAAATAAAACATTAACTTATTTAACCAGTATTAAACAAATCAAAATTTCAACCTACACTAACACTCTAACTTGAACTCTTTAATGAACTCCAAAAATTCCAACAATTTATTTCAAGCTTCATGTAAATATATCTATTTCATTCACTCTAAAATCCATGCATCAAAACATCTCTATAAACGAAAATTAAGCAATTGTTAGAGGCCTAAATTTTGTAAATGAGATATTTTGTGTCAAAAACAAAAATGGTTTGAAAAAACTACAACTTTAATCAAAATTAAAAAAATGAAACAAAGTATAAGAAAATCATACCTTCAAAGAGTTTCAAAGTAGAATGAAAATGATACATTCATTGATATTCCATTATAAAATATATACATATGTGAGTAAGTATAAAATATTGGAGATATACAAATCCTACTAATTTTGCTAGTATATTCAAATCCCTCTAAATATGGAGTTGATTTTCTTTGTGATTGTCTTTGAATAATATTGGAGAATCAATCACTAGTAATTAATTGCTTTAATTAAAGAAACTAGGAGTTGACTACAATATATATATCTATATATATATATATGTGTGTGTGTGTGTGTGTGTGTGTGTGTGTGTGTTTCTATTTATATATTATTAATGTCATAATACTATTGCATTAGTAAAAAGAGAATTTATTTGGGTCTTACATACAATTCCACTGATTTTGCTAAAGTATTCAAATCCCTTTAAATGTGGAATTGACTTATTTCAAATCACCATAAATGTGGAAATTGACTTATTTAAAATCTCATGGAATTGACTTGTAATAATGCTAGAGAATCAATAGTTTATTGTCAAAATACTCTGCTTTAATACCGGATGATTTAGTTGCTTGAACAAAAAAAAATTAAATGAATATGTTTCTGCTTATATTAATACTATTATTATTACTAATAAAGAAGGAACAAAATTCGGGTCTTACATCATTGGGATGCTGTAAAAGTCATTCCCAAGTATCTTTGGAGAACGAGAAATTATATGCTAGTATATTCCAGATAGATTTGATCCCGTTAGGATATACAGAGTTTGATTTTCAATCAGACAGGGATTCTAGAAAACCCACATCTGGATCAGTTTTCACCCTTAGTGGTGAAGCCATAGTATGAAGGAGTTTTAAGCAATCATATATTGCTGACTCCACCATGGAAGCCAAATATATAACAGCTTGTGAAGCAGCTAAAGAGGTTGTTTGGCTCCATATGTTCTTGACTGATCTGGAAGTTATTCCTGATTTGGATAAGTCCATCACACTTTATTGTTATAACAGTGGTGATGTGGCTAATTCCAAGGAACCAAGATGCCACAAGAGAGGGAAGCATATAGAAATGAAATATCATCTCATCAGAGAGATAGTGCAGAGGATGGATGTGACCATGACAAAGATAATGTCGCTGGATAATCATATTGGTCCATTTATGAAGACCTTAATAGCTAAAGTGTTTGAAGGTCCCACAGAGGGTCTAGGTTTACGAGATATGTCTTACCTACTTTAGTGCAAGTGGGAGATTATTGGGATTTATACCCTAAAGCTTGTAATTTGTAATAATTGAGTGAAACATTAATAAAAAAAAGTTGTGTATTCATTCAATAAATCTAACTCAAACGTTTATATAATGTGTACAAAACATCCAAAATTGTTGGACATAATCTCTATATGAGTATATGAATGTCATATACAGAGGAATTTAGTTTGAGATGAGCAATCTAAAAAGCTCATGAATAGCAAATAGAGCTTGGTACTTTATTTGTAGTTAATCTTTAGCTGCGGTCCATTCCGTAATGTACGATGGTCTTATCCTAGAATATTCATATGGTGATATGAGAATGGAGGCACCTTATATGATGTGATTATATAGGACTGGGCCACAATCTATATGAATCTTTCACCAAGATCGGTTAAACGATGAGATTCATATATATATCGACAAATGATGGCTATATATGGGTGATCTTAATTCTGAGTGTCTTATCGATTCATTCAGGTTAGATCGTGGTTCTTGATAAACCATAGGTGATATTGGAGTTACATTCCCAGTCAATAACTTTGTATTTTGGAATCGTGGTTTGGCTTGTGGTTGGGAAGGTCTGAACACAATAGTGGAATTCACTTCTTCTTACGAGAAGTAGATATTAGTTCCCTTAAGGTTTGATTCAAGGCTTGAATAATATGTTCGCTCTCCTTTTTCCTTAAAGGAGTTAGGATTGATTATTCATTCGAGAATCAATGGTACTTAATGGAAAAGATATAATTAGAGGGGCGTAATGGACTTTATGACCCAACTCTAATTATAAACTACTTGTGGAGGATCATACCATATGTAAAAGCTTTATTGATGGAAACTGAATTTTCGATTGTGTAGGAACATCTACAGTTATGAGAGTGCAGCATCAGGTTTTTAGTGGAGTAACTCCGAGGTTAATAATCATGAAATATTAGTTAAAGAGTTTAATTTATTTTTCTAAGGACTATTGGAGCTCAAGATTGTAGGTTCATTAGGTCTCCTTGCTAGCCCGGAACGTTGATGGTAACAAGGGCCACGGTTAATTAATTGGATGGTCTAATTAATTATATTCATGGAATTAATTAAATGATGAAACTATTTAATTAATAAATTAATAATTGAGAATTTTTAATTAATTATTAATTGGAGGTTATAGGTTCGAACCATGATTGAGACAAAGGATAAAATAATAAGATTATTTTATTTCCTAACCATGGCAAGTGTTCAAGTCTTAGTAACCTAGGATTATGTGGGATTTGGAATCCTATACTAACTTGTACACTAAAATGCTAATTATCTAATTTGGAAAAGGTTTAGTATCTTGTTTTTAAAAAATATATATAAAGATATATTTTTATTAAAAACAAAAGAGAAACACAATTAGCAAGAACACGTTGAAACAACATAAAAAAAAAGGTTGGAGTGCGGCTGTCATTTTTTTTTAAATTTTTTGTTCTTTAGTGTTCAAGTGGTCTAATTATCCCCAACAAAAAGCAAGATTTGTTTTGTGTTGTTTATACAACCACCATAAAACCTCCTGAAGCCCATGATGTGTCCACACGCAGTTGCCGAAACTTGGGAGATAACGAGGGAGATCCAGTGGTACAAATCGGAAAGTAAATTCAAGAATTAAAGAACGAAGGAGTTAGTCTTGAGGTATAATTTCGAATCCCGCCTTTGTTCATTCTCATTTATCGTATACGGTTCATAGTCATTAAATATTTTTAAAAAAAGGTTTTAAAAATTCCTTCCGATGCGAGACTCTAGGGCTTTCAAGACCTTCTTCTTTGAAGCTTGAATCCACATCCAATGTCTTTCGTTGCTGAAAATGATGAAGATGATGTAAGGGTTTTGGATGATTTGGGAGAGAATGGATTCTAGATCCCCTATAATCTCTCGAACTCCTCACTTAGTTAGGAAGCATATTGTCTAATGAAAGGTTAAAAGAACCACTCAAAGCTTGTGAATCTATGGTCCACCTATGATTACGTTGTAAGCTGACAGACAATCGAGCACTAGAAACTTTGTTTATGTGTTCACCCCTTCTGCATATACGAGGAGAATAATTTGTCCTATTTTACTCTTGGCTTCTCCGCTGAATCCCACCAGGGTGGTTGAGTGGTGATTGATCCAAGATTTGACAATCTGTAATTCTCTCTGGGCGGCGATTAATCAGAAAGCTGGCTATAAATAGCGAAATGACTAGTGCAATGTGGAGAGGTGAAAATAAAATTGAATTTTCAATCACACTAAGAGAAATTGCCATATCACTCAAAGGATCATTTCTATAGGAATGTCTCACCTCCATATTTGATACCTATCAAGTGTGCCTTTAGGCTACAGAGTGTGATATTCCACTCACCCTCATCCTCACGAAATGAAATTGACAACGTGTTCTAGCTGCGGTAGGAGTGGGTGTGAATCCTTCCCTTTACCTTTCAATCGATCATCTCGCTATGCTAAAGTGGATTTTCCTTTATCGGTCAGGACCTCTTTTAGCCTTTCCTGCTTCAATTGTTCTGCTACTTCCAGTTTCAAGGCAATGCATTCATACGTCTGATATCCATGGTCGTCATGGAATTTGCACCACCTATTTGAATCTTTATACTCTTAAGGTAAAGTCATCTTTGGGGGCCGCCTGAATGTTGTTCCTACCACCTTCAACACATTAGTCACCTCTGTTGGTTCAATACTGAAAGTGTATTTTGGGACTTTAGTTCATTGTTAGGCATTAGGCCACGGTTGCCTATCATGCAGTTACCTTCTTTCTTCTGCCATGTTTTGCTTGTCTGAGTTGTTTCTTCGATCATCTAACATTCAATATACGTGTTGATTATGCCTGTAATCTTGCCTTGACTAAGTTGAAGGATGATAGTTCGCTCCTTCCTCTTCCCACTTTATCTGAAACTAAGTTTTGGCTAGAACGTCTTCCATCGTTTGACACAGGTACTTGGATAACTTCTTGTATAAGTCCGAGTCATACAGCGGCCATTTTCTGAAATCAAAAATTACAGCAGCAGGATTACATCTAGGGATCGATGTCTTTTTTTGTTACAACAACCCACATAATTGTCCAGTCGCTCTCCTCTCTACTGTGTGATGGTGTAGAGGTCTTCTGATTATTTTTCCAATTTCTTGCTACTCGTGAACTATTCAATGAAGGTATCAGTTAACTAATCAAATGAACCGATTGAGACATTTGGTAGGTTTATATACCACCAAAGCGCAGAGCCTGTAAGACTCGAACCGAACCCTTTACACTTATACACCTCCCTCTGATCTCTAGATATCACAACTATGAGCATGCACTACTTATAATATGCGATAAGATCGTTCAGATCCGTTATTCCATTGTACTGTTTCTTATTTGGAAAGTTGAATTTTTTTGGCATTTCCATTAATTCCATCTCATCCATGAAGGGAGAGTCAGCGAAGCTGTTCGCTACACTTTGATTGATAGGAGCGAGTACTCATGGGATCCTCTAGATCATAGCCTTCATCTCTATAAACCCGCAAGAAACCATAGAGTTAGATTAGAGTGGGTTTGATTTTACCGTTTCATAGTTAGTGGGATTTTATTGGTTCAAATCCCTTGATGTCTGAAATTGGGTCGATGGATTAGCTGGAGTGGCTTTTGCATCCATCACCAGGATTGGCTCATTGATTTCGAGAGAGGTGGATCTAGTTGCATCCTCATGGATTGATTCTTCTGTCGCCTTGTGCTTTATTCTGGGTCGTCGTTCGGTTCTTGTGATTGATTGTCAATCAAGACTTGATCTGGTGTCGATCACGTTGTTGGATGACAGTTCGAGCTTTCCATGTAACTCCAGGTTCTTAGCTCAAAATTTTCGGTTCTCTTTCTCAAGGCTCTACAACTGGGTTGTGTAAGAACCTCATTTTTATGATTGGCTTATTTCATGACATACCACATTTGGGAATGTTTTTGTATTTGATAGCTTAGGCTTTCAGTGTCAGGCTTTCAGTGTCAGGCTTTCAAGCATCTCTGTGACCTCAAGAGCACTTCAAATGTATATCACTTACTTAAATTTCTTTGAAGAGACTGTTTGCACATACACACTCTCATGCATGCCTTACACATCTTGCATTTGTGTTTCAATCTTTTATATGTGTGTTCTTCTTTAAGCTTCTCACACATGCACCTTGATGTTAGTTCTATGTGTGGTTGTGCTCTATGCATTTCATTTTCATTTATTGAATGGAAATGGCCACACATGCACTATAGAGTTCTTTGTTTTAGTGCGTTGATCAACTGGTATGGATTCCTCATGTTGGGAATCGATGATTGATTCAATGGTCATCTTGACTGCAGAATAGGACTGCTGATTAAAAACAGAGATTATGTCTTTATTATATGGTTGAATCGGTAGTCTGGCTAACTGTCGTTCTGACCACTGAATCATACCTTACTATTATGACCTCATTCTACGGTTGAATTGATGATCAGCCTAACTGAAAAATATGACCGTTGAATCACACTTGATGCATTATGATCAAATGACGATTGGAACTGTGCTCTTTCTAACCACCGAACCTGACTATCGAATGGCTAGTTAAAGGCAGTTTTATCTTTTCACCAGCAACTCATGTTTTCCCTCATAAATATATCTTCTTCTTCCCAAATTCTCTAAGAGCTCTGAAAATCATGCTTTTAGTGAGAGAATTTAACTCCAAGAGAGATAGAGAGATCCAAGACTTGATTTTTACCCAATCAGACACTTTTCCCACAAGCATCTAGCATCATTCAAGCATCGTCTAACAATGGGTCTTCATTAGTTTCGTAACTAGGTAACTTGAACACGCTCTAGAACTTTTAGTTTCATTTATATGTTCATCGTTCTTAGGATTAGAATTTATTTTCTTGATTAAATGCATGACTCCTTGATTAATCTAGTTTCTAATATGTTTGAGTCACTTTGTGGTGGTTGAGGTTGTTTGTATTGTGATAGTTAGCATTTAGGACCATTTTGTGCTCTGGCTAAGTCTCTATACCTTGTATTTCGACATTGTTGATTAGGACTCACTGATTTCATTTAATGATTGCATTTATTGTCCTTACCATGCTTATTGGCAACTCTTGTTGATTGGCTTTTGTTTGATTACTGGATTTTATATTTGCTTATCTTCAACTAGTTAATTCTTTATGCTTTCATATACACATTAATATCTAGGATTGCTTCTATTGTCGTCATTTAATCTCTAGATAAGCATTTAGTGTTCCCTTCATATATTCACATAGGTTGATAATCTCTTCTTTGAGAGTTAAGTCTTGTGACTACAGGTGTGTAGTGCACAAGCAAGTTGATCAAGAATCACAGTAAAAGGCTCGTTGGGTAGAAGTGGTGGGTTAGTGGCCGAGAATGGTGTGACTAGTGGTCAACCTAGGTTGTAAACATCATTACATATAGTGGATTTGAGGCCCATATGTGGCTAGATGGATAGCCCTTGAGTTTTGCCCTATTGGAGGGTTTCTTATATAAATCAAGCGATGTGTGATTTATTGTTTTCCACACTTTAAATTGTCGACTGATTGCTTATTTTATTCGGGTAATTTTTTAGTATTGACTAATTAAGAAAAGTTGGTAATTAACTTGATTAAAACCTATTCACCCCTCTCTAGGTTGTTTAGACACAAGCTTTAGTGTATTTTTAGGCTATGTGTTTTATCTTTTGTGCAGCACAAGCAACGAACCTTGCTTCGATGTCTCCGAAGTCAGTCATTATTTTCGATTTGGATCAAGATACGTATCTGATTAGAAAAAATACCAGGACCCCTTGGTGGGCGCCAAACTATAGTCGATTGGATCTATAATTAATTAAATCATTAAGGTCGGCACCGATAACCTATAAAACAAGAGGAAAAATAGCAATGGTCGAGCCCCAAAGGGGGTATTCCCTTTGGGGGACTCTCCGGCGCTTAAATCAGAATATTATTCGACGATATAAAAAAAGCAATCGAGAACGATAAACTTTGTTGCTCGATATAGTTGGTTCGATACTAGATATCGGTGATATCGTCATGTCGATGCCATAAGGATCCTTCATTTTGTTATGAATCGATCAAGGATTACGTTTTAGTTGGTGCTTGATGGCTTATGTGGACCGATGCCTAGGGTTGGTTTCCTGAGTTAATGTGGGTCGATCAAGGATCAGATCAACTTCTGCTTGAATGACAAGTAATAAATGAAAAGAGTGAATTGTGGATGCTAGTTTTAGTGAGTTTTCTCGTGAGTAAAGATAAGAAAATTTAGAACCCTTTCTCAGAGAATGGGTCTGGATTTTATAGTGAAGCTTAAGAGCCTTCATCACTCAGGCACATTATGAGGGTGTGGATCACGGGCATTCAATTATCCATTTTGATTCATTTGAATAGGATAATGAAAGCTTTGTTAAGCATTATTATTTGTGTAACGCCTAACTTGATTGTAATTTAAATCACAATTGACTACACGTTTTCAATGGTTTAAAGCTCTAACAGGTTAAACCTGGCTTTGGGCCCACACTTGTCAAATAAATTGAACTTTATTTGGGCTTTGTTGAAGTCACTATTGAATTTCGGGCTAGTTGATTAGGCTTTAAACATATTTTTACCACTACACCGGGCGACTGGTTTTCTAACCCAATTTGGTACTCTACCTCAATTGATGTATCTTTCATATGTTTAATTGTCTCACCCAACAAGGTTTCTCTACTTAGTCGATCAGTTGAACTTGATCGGGTTATCTCTACCTGCTTGATCTGATGAATCTTATCAGATTATCTTTACCTGATCGATCGGATTAACCTGATCGAATCTCATTGGGTCTTAAGATCAACTATTGGTTAACTTGAGTTGGTCTGTTCTATCTGACTTTGGAAACGTAGCACATCTGATCACTATTTTCTTCGGTAATAATGATGACCTGTCAGTCCTTTCAGATTTTACAAATAACAGTTACAATCCTTGCTCTACATCAAGATTTTAACATATCAAGCTACATGACTTTTAAATTAAATATTCATTCTACACCTCTATACCAAGTGGCAATCTATTGAATTGATAAAATCGGAATTTTGTGCTTTGTTAACCTACAACAGTTTGGATCAAAAGATTACTTGTTCTCGCTACAATCTTTGTAATTTATTTTACACCCCTTTGCATCGGGCACATTATGTTTAACAGAGGGTAAATATGTTCCCTTAACCGATTGGGAAATTTTAAGCCCTGAAACCTACTATGTCGTGCCATTTTATATTGGAATCAGATATTCTTCCTTGTGACTTGCTAGATTCATATTTTTGAAATTGATGCATATTTCTTTTGTCGTTATTCTTTACAATGGGGACTTTCTTTGACAGCAATTCCGTGCAACGGATTGGCCTGATGAATTTAATGTCTAAGAGGCACTCAATTTCTTCTTTCACCTTTGTTGCGATCTCAAGAGACGTCACACATACCACCATCGTCTCTCTCCCCCTCTCTCTCACAACTGGGTTCATGCTTGTAAGTTCCTTATATTTTGATTGACTTATTTCGTTCACAAACCACATTGGATTTATTTTTATAAGTGTAGATTAGTGTAAAGTCCTCATCTGTTGATTGGCTTATTTCGTGAACAAATCATAATTTTAGGGTATTATGTAAGGGTAGCTTAGGCTCTCAAGACCTCAAGAAGAGAAGCACCGAAGGTAAAATTCTTGTGCTTACTTGCTTTAAAGAGATAGTTGCACACACTCACAAATTCATGCATAAGTTTAAGTCTTATATGTTGAGTGTTTTCTTATATGCATTTTGATGAATCTTATTGATTTATTTGCATCTTGTAATTAAATGTTTTATGTCATGTTTGGCATTAGAATATGATGCATTTTTCATCACTCTTGAACTTGTTGAAATTGTATGTTTGAGTGTTGAAAGTAGGCCTTGCGCTGGTGGTGCGCTACTCGACCAGCGAAACATTCCAGTGGAACGCCGTTAGTCATGCGCCACTGAGCTGCGCTGTTGCACCCGCGCACAGTTGAAAAAAGTGGGCTTGCGCTGGTGGTGCGCCACTCGTCTAGCGTAGCCTCACCAGCACAAACTTCCCACAGAATTTGAGCTTGTGTTGTGCCACTGGGATGCACCACTCGTCCAACACCTTTTATAAAATTAGGTTGTGTGCTTGTGGTGCGCTACTTGACCAGCGCACGTTACCAGCGCACACAGAGGAAGCTGAAACGTTTTTTCCAAAATGACCTTCTTTGTTTAGATCTTATATTTTTATAACTCAGTGCTTTAAGGTCGTGTATGAGTTCAGAATATCACATATTTTCTTTAGAACACATTTCAAAGGAAAAACTCTTCCAAGAACTCATTTTTAATCACTCAAAGCATCCCATGTGCATCAAAACTTCATCTTGCATCATCTAAGTTCATTTAGAGTGCATCAATGTATAGGGTTACTTCATCACATCTTTTTTGGTAAGTTCTTCACTGTCTTCTTACAAGTTAAGTGTTTTACTTGTTAAACCTTCTCTTTAATTATTTGTATGCTCTTAGAATATTTTCTAGATTCAAATTAGAGATTGTTGTGATAACATGATTGAGTGTTGTATTGTGATAGCTAGGATTGATGGTATTGATAACTTCTAGCTAAATCTTTATGCTTTGCATTTAGATATTTCTTAGGACTCAATGATTACATTTAGTGATTGCATTATAGTCCTTGTCATGCTTAATGACAACATGTGTTGATTTGGCTTTTATGATAGCTTCATAAGATTGTTTGTTCTATGTTTAGCTAAGCTTTATGACATGTCATTTAGCTCTTGATATCTAGGATTGCATTTATTGCCATTTCATAATCCTAGATAAGCATATAAGGTACCCTAGCCTTGTTTGTTGTTTGAATATCATCATATATTCATATAGGGTGTTTATCTCTTCTTCAAAGAGAAGTAAGTCTTGTGTTGTATCCGGGAGTAGGCTGCTTCAAGCGTAAGCAAATTGGACTAGGTTCACTTAAGCATAAGCAAATTGGACTAGGTTCACTTAATACCGGGATTAGGTAGTTGTAGTGGGTTATATACCGGGAGTAGGTTGTAATGCCTCTATCATCAATGGATTCGTTGTTCGAGTGTGGCGTACTTAACATCCCGTGGTTTTTTCCATTTGGAGGGTTTCCAAGTATATCTCAAGTGTCTTTACTATTTCCGCATTTATTACACTTTGTGGTATTTTTGTGACTAGTTAGGGGTATTTTTGTCTAATTGACCATTAACGAAAATTGGGTAAAATTTGATTAAAATCTATTCCCCCGCCCCCCCCTCCACCTCTAGATTAATATTTCACACCATAATACTTGTTTCAATTGGTATCAGAGCGGGTTCCTAGACATACATAGGTGATCTTTGCTCATTTTAGTGTGTGTTGCATTTTGTGTGTGTATTGATCATTTATACACTTGCATTCATATCATTCATTTATTCATTAAACACAATGAGTGGAAACGGTGGCAACGAGGGAGCTTCTAGCACTAGACCTCCACTTCTCACCGGATTGAATTATGCCTCTTGGAAAGGCAAGATAGAGTCATTCATTTGCCAAATTCATGACAGGGCATGGATGGCGGTTAAAGATGGCTACACTCCACCCATGATGACTCCTACGGATGGAGGAGATGATGTACTCAAGCCAAAGGCACAGTGGAACGAACAAGAGTTTGAGGCATCAAAATGGAATAGGAAGGCAATGCATGCCATCTTATGTGCAATGGATGAGAACCGGTACAAGTTGGTTCAAAATACTAGGATAGCTAAAGAGGCATGGGATATCCTAGAGGTTGTACATGAGGGAACCGATGTGGTTAAGGAATCGAAGCTTCAAGTTCTCCAAACACAATTCGAATTGCTAATGATGGATGAGAACGAGTGCTTTAATAACTTTGAAGTAAAGTTAATGGACAATGTGAATCAAAGTCATCTACTTGGTGACCCTTATTCAGATAAGAGAATTAAGCAAAAGATTATGAGATCTCTACCCAAAAGATTTGAGTCTAAGGTGACAGCTTTAGGAGAGAATAGTGCTTACAAGGATATGAAGCCGAGTGAAGTGATTGGGAGGCTACTAGCTTATGAATCTAGGAAGGGTCTTACCACCACATCTCCTAAAAAGCAAAAGGGAATTGCTTTGAAAGCCTCCAAATTTGAGAAGGAGGAAAGTGATGACTCGAATGAGGAAATGGTTTACTAATGAGGAAGTTCAAGAAATTCTACAAGTCCGAAAGGAAAGGTTTCGGATCTAAAGGTCAAGACTTGAAGAAAAAGACTCATTTCAAGAAGTTTGAGCCTAGGGAAGAAAAGACCGGAAGGAAAGGGGTCCGATGTTATGAATGTGGTGGGATAGGTCACTTTACCCTTGAATATGCTAATTCGAGGGAGAAGAAGAAGAAAGGAAATGTGGTGACCACCCCATCAATTGATAGTGGAAGTGTAACTCCAATGAAGGAGATGATTCCTCTAGTGATGAAGAGATTATTCTTAACTACATGGCTTTTGGAGCCTCCTTTGTGGAAGATGTAGAAAAAGGCAACAAGGCCTTAGTTTGCAACCTTGAAGAAGGATGTGATGAAAGAGTAGCTAAGAGAGTGATAAGTGAAGCTACTTACATTGATGATGCCATCATGGTAACAAATGATACTAGTGATGACTCTAGTGATAAGAGATCTTCATCTCACTCTACAAATGGAAATGTAGAGAGTATGAACCTTGAAGGGTTCATTAATCATTTTCAAAGCTCAAGGTTGAATATGAAAAAATAGGTTTGGAAGCTAAAGAAAGATAACCTCAAGCTATCAACCGAAGTGACTCACTTAAGTGAGAAAGTGGAGAATGGAAGAAAATTGGAAGAAAGCTTGAAGGAGGAGCTTAGAGAAGCTAGAGAGTTTATTGCTAAGATGACTTTGAGTACGGAGAAGCTTGACCATATGTTGGGAGTTGGCAAAAAGCCAAGTGACAAGAGAGGTCTAGGGTTTGAAGATGACAATGAGACCTTAACTCCTAGCAAGACGGTATTTGTCAAGAGCTTGGACTTCAAAGAACCTCTTCCTCCACTTCATCCTAAGAAGAAAATTGAACTAGGAGAGTGTTCTAGAAATGTCCAAGTCAAAATGGCTCCAAGAAGTCAAGCTCAAGCTCAATCAATAAGAGCATTTCAAGTAACTATCCCTTAAACTAAATGCCATCAAGCCAATAAGCATTTCCTGCATGCTTAACAAAGGATGTGATCTTCTCCAACTCAACAACAAGGGAGAAGAGAATCAATACCACACCAAAGGAAAGCTCAAAGACATGGGAAAGCACCTTTGTCCTCACAAAGGAATGGTATGACCCCTCATTTTATTCCTTCATGTCATTTTTGTGGTGTTGATGGTCATATTAGACCAAATTGCTTCAAGTACATTAACATGTGTAGAACTAAGAGCATGATTGAAAGAAAAAGGGGTAGAGCCAGTATGCATGAGCCTAGGAAAGCTAGTGTTAATGATCCTAGGAGTAATATGATTGTCTTGACCACTAGGATTGACAGTGTGTCACCTAAGTGGATTAAAAAAGATAAACCCGCTTGTCATTATGCTAAGTTTTCACCCATAAACTCAATTATGTCCAATGGATTTAGTAAATCGATTGGGATTTGTCACATGGAGTGATGAGTTGTGGTCTTTGACCCCATAAGGGAAACTCAAGCAAAGAGAGCTATTGTATTCTTGTTGCATCCCATTTTTCTTAAAAATGTTTATGCTCCTTTATTGATTGCTTGAGTAGCTTGGTTGCACTTATTATAGTATATTGTATTTTCTTAAATAAGTATGAACTTTGCTTTGATTACAATCTATGTCATATTTATGTTCAAACATGCATTTTTGGACTAGGAGATCTATATAGAAAGTACATATTAAATGACTTATAATTATCTCCATGACATGATGATTCTTTAATGACATGCTAATGAAAAATGATAAAGCATGAACTGATGATTGCAATTGTTTAATGCAAAATATTGTGTGAAAAAGCTAGTGAGACTCAACTGTTGTATCAATGTCTCTATTTCTTTATTAGTTGAACATGGCTATTATCATATGGGTATCCTCCAGGAAAAATCAAATAGGATGCAAAGTTGCTCTTTCCATGTTTAGCTTATAAAGTTGGATATAGAGCCATTAAAGTTTGATATCTATAAAATCTCTATGTCCTTGCTTCTCTCATGACAAATGGTGAAATTGGTTTGAATTGTATTGGAAACATTTGTCCTTTGCTTTGCCAAATACCATTGTTTTTGGACTTGAATGCAACATGTCTTGTATGCAAAGCATTTTTGATTCACACATTTTCTTTCAAATAAATCTCCTTGTTTCTCTCCTATTTATAGAGTTGCATAAATGTGGCTTATATAATTATGCACCAATCTTGTATGCTCCTAGCTTACTTTGCCTTGAGTGACCCGGTTGGGGACTTCTCATTTGCCTATATCATTACAAAAAGGGGGAGTAGTACTTGTTTTAGGGGGAGCTTACATGTAGGGGGAGTAACCCGTTGAGAGGGAGCATTGCATGAGCATTTCACGATGTCATACTCATATTATTGAATGCAATTGCTTTTGTTTTATATTCACTTGATCATCTCACATGCACTTGGTTGGAAAGTGTATTTGTGCTTGCTTTGTGTGTAGGGTTGATAGTTCTACAAGAGATTGAAGATTTGAAGTTTTTTTTTTATGTTTATCTCTTTGTAATGAAGAATATCTTCCCGGTGTTTTATTTTGTTTTGTGAGGATCAATGTGAGTGGTGGTTTTGTCACGAAATAGCCAAAGGGGGAGATTGTAAAGTCCTCATTTGTTGATTGGCTTATTTCGTGAACAAATCACATTTTTGGGGTATTATGTAAGGGTAGCTTAGGCTCTCAAGACCTCAAGAGGAGAAGCACCGAAGGTAAAATTCTTATGCTTACTTGCTTTGAAGAGATAGTTGCACACACTTACAAATTCATGCAAAGCTTTAATTCTTATATGTTGAGTGTTTTCTTGTGTGCATTTTGATGACTCTTATTGATTTATTTGCATCTTGTAATTAAATGTTTTATGTCATGTTTGGTATTAGAATAGGATGCATTTTTCATCACTCTTGAACTTGTTGAAATTGTATGTTTGAGTGTTGAAAATAGGCTTTGCGCTGGTGGTACGCTACTCGACCAGCGTACCTCACCAGCGTAACATTCCAGTGGAACGCCGCTAGTCATGCGCCACTGAGCTGCACTGTTGCACCCGCACACAGTTGAAAAAAGAGAGCGTGCGCTGGTGGTGCGTAACTCGTCTAGCACAGCCTCACCAGCTCAAACATCTAAGAGAATTTGTTCTTGTGTTGCCCCACTGGGATGCGCCACTCATCCAGCACCTTCTATAAAATTAGGTCGTGCGCTACTCGACCAGCGCACGTCACCAGCTCACACAGAGGAAGTTGGAACGTTTTTTCCAAAACGACCTCACTTTGTTTGGATCTTATATATATATATAACTCAGTGCTTTAAGGTCGTGTATGAGTTCAGAATATCACATATTTTCCTTAGAACACATTTCAAAGGAAAAACTCTTCCAAGAACTCATTTTTAATCACTTAAAGCATCCCATGTGCATCAAAACTTCATCTTGCATCATCTAAGTTTATTTAGAGTGCATCAATAAATAGGGTTGCTTCATCACATCTTGTTTGTTAAGTTCTTCACTATCTTCTTACAAGTTAAGTGTTTTGCTTGCTAAGCCATCATTGGATTTATTTTTGTAAGTGTAGATTAGGTTCTTCATCATTCGTGATCAGGTTTTAATGGCCTCCCCAAAACCTCAAGCTCAAGAGCACTTCAAAGGTATAACACTTGTTCTTGACTCTTTAAAGAGATCTAGTTGCACACACACACTTTCATACATTTTAGTTTTCTCATGCATTGTGCTTTTTCATCTTTGTGTTGTGCATTATTTACACAAAAACACTTGCATTTCTTGCTTTGAGTGTGGTGTAAATTCCTTTCTGTTTTTGTGATTGACGAGTATATTTTTGTCGTTAGAAAATGTCCGTAAAATATATTTATAAAGAACCACAACAATACCTCAAAAAATTATAATACTAATACAATGGCAATTCAGGTATTGTCCACGAGGAAAGGGAAATTGAAAAAACCTTCAAGGTTATACTAAACAACCTAGAGAGGGGAGGGGGAGGGGGGGGGGGGGTGAATAGGTTGTCACTCTATTTTATTAAACTCTTTTGAGACTTTTGACAAAACCTTGGTGAGTATACAAATTAATGTTTAACATGATTTCGTATGAGAAAATAATTTACACATGTATGCTCAATTCACCACCCTTAGTCTACAAAACTTATAACAAGAAACAATGTATCTATAAAACAAATTTATTCAATGCTAAGCACATTCCATGAGTTGTACTTTGACTATTACAATGTAAATTCACTAAGTGAAACTTTACAACTTGAAATGAGATATAACAATATACAAAGTTCAAACACTTACAAAGATACAATATATAAATGTACTAAAAAACAAAGAATACTTGTATTTACAATATTGTTCAATATGTACAAGTACTTAATCCACTATGATTATATACAAATAAATATATGTACAAGTAAAATGGTATTTAAAACTTTGATCATATGAAGTGTTTGCATTTCATACATTACAACAATCTTGTTTTTCAATAATATCTAGAAATGAAGATTGTAAAACAAGATATTAACATACACATACAAATATATGAGAGGGATAGAAAGAATTGACACATGATGTTTTTACGTGGTAAAACCTACGTAGAGGAAACATCCACGGGTTTAATACAACCATCAGGTACTTTTATTACTGGAAAGTAGATAAGAAATTCCTCAAAAGTGACCAACAAATGACACACTCTCTATTGGTTCCTACATCTACCCAATCCCTATTGGTAGATTAGAAATTCCTCAAAAGTGATCAACAAAAGATTCAATTTCTATCAGAGTCCACTCTAACCAACACCATTAAGAAGTTGGAAATTCCACAAGAGTGATCAACAAGTGACACACCCTTTAATGGACTCCATCGTATCTTAATATCCCGAGTTTACCAATAATAAAGTCTACATTCTATCCAAGGCACCCATGCCTCTAGAAAGACTCCCATGCTTGATTATCCGAACCACATGTCCTAACCAAGACTTCTTGCTTAGCTATCCGGACCAAATACCCTATCCAAGACTTCATGCCTTTTACAATGACTTCCTAAATGTGATCAATGAATGCATAAATGCAAACAATCACTCAACATAGAATATGATGATCAAATATATCCTATGGGAACTAGACATATGCATGAAAGATCATAAACAAATGTTGTCCAGTTACTAAACATGAATGATATTCTAGAATCATGTGAAACACCATAAACACATTAAATTCCTAGAATCATTCATGTGACTAAAACTTGAATCAAAGCGTATATATATTAAGCTTATACTCAAGGTTTCAGTAATATACACAAAAATATGCTAGAATCATGAGATAAAATCACTCAAAGTTCTAGCTAAAACCTAGGGGATATTTCTATCATAAAATTCAATTAAAAGAAAAAATGGCTCTAATCACTCAATCTAATGTGTTATTCCAGTATATATTAGTTAAGTGAAACCTAACACATGTAAAGACTAATTCTCATCAAAATCAATCAATTCAAACCCAAAAATAGTCCTAGATGAAAAGCTAGCACAATACAAAACACAAACATATGAAAACATAGGCTTAATCAGAAACATATCTCAACATGTGAGATTTTAGTCATGTTCAATCTAGCTTTCAAGAGTTTAAAACTCTAATCAAAGTATACACATTAAATATACATATATAGAAGAAGAAAACCTAAGGTAATTGAAAAACTTTGAAGATCAAAACATGAGAAATTTTTAATACCTTAGAAGAAGCAGTCCCGTTTTTTATGGAAAACCACCATAAAAACATGAATAAATGACCTCAACCTTCTTGAAAACGATAGAGAATTGAAATACAAACACTCTCCAACTTGAATCGATTGAATCAGAGTTCAAACGAAAAAGATATGGTGTTTCGGAGATAAGAAAGTTGAGAGAAAAATTTTGCACAAAGATTTTTTCAAATTTTCGTCTTGTGAGAAATGAGATAGGGAAAGTGTATAAAAATGAGTGGGAAAGGAAGAAGCCAAAAGAAAAAAATGCCCCCATGCCTTTCCCAGCCCCGAGATGGCATGTGGGCATCTCGGGGGAAGCAAGGCTTCTTGCCTGAGATGGCCAGGCGCCATCTCGGGATGGTGGCTTCAATCGTTTCATATTAATAAAGTGATTTATATTTTAACAAATCTTATAGCATTTACAGTTTACTTATTATAATTGTCAAAAGTAAAAAATCATAAGGTCAAAAGGCTATGAGAAAAAAAGACTTGTTTATGCATCTGGATATGTATGAGGTAGACAAAATTCTTTAGTTAGTCTTGAAAAATATTCACAACTTAAGATAAAGGTTGGGCGCATTTACCTTGTTAAAGTTGTAGATTCTTTTGTTAGCATTTGAGTGGGATAAAATGTGTTATGATGAGGCTAAAATCATCAAAGTGTTGTGTCTTTGGGCAAAGGAATCTAGTGCACTAGGTGCATTGAATAGGATCACAGTGAGATACTTTATCCAGAATCGCCAATGGATAAAAGTTTTCACTTGAAGACAATTGGAGAGTCTATCTCAATCCTGAGATAAATGATGGACTTATTGTTGCAAGTGTTATCATTTGAGCTATCAATGAGTACGATTGTATAGCATAGTCTATCTTTGATAGTTTGGTGGTATTCATTTGTTAATTGATAGAGGACTTCATTTATAGATATGGACCATCGTGGCTTTATTTATGAAATGAGAGTAGAATATCATCATATGGATGTTTTGAGGTATTGGATATTAAATCTTAACGTTAAATTTTCAATAGTGTCTATTGAAATACGGCTTCTGGACAAGTCAAAATATCCAAGTTCAAAATGTGGTCATATGAGTAAATATGGTAACTAGGAGAGCTATAGGCGGTCTATGAGCTCTTGGCGATTACTGGTATTCTTCATAAGGATACACTATCTTCATTAAGATTGTCTAGGGTATGAATGAGGAATATTAACTTATTCTATCTTTTTTTAACAGTTCAATTTTAGTTCTTTAGTAGAATGAACTAAAATTAATATATTGGACCTAAATGAATCATTTGTTGATTGTGTTTATGTTATTCCTATTGGAGCTTAAATTTAGATAGCCCGTCAAGATCCTCAATCCACACGAACTTGCATGGATCACTTAATATATTCTACCGGACCAATTTATAGGTCCATTCAGAATTGTGTTAAGGAATGTGGACTTGTTTCTTTTAGTAAGAATGGGTCTAGTTCACATTTGGACCTTTCATTAAGGACCCATGGATGTAACAAAATAGGAAAAACAATATATAGGCCCATGTATGGACTTGGGCGGCAAGGCTATATAAAATAGCTTAGTATATTGTTTTTTTGTTTTATTATTTAATTAAATAATTTATTAATTAATTAAATATTTAATTAAAAGTCAAAATCGTTTTCCTAGTTGGAGAAGGTCTAGAAGTGTCATATTATTGTTGGTAATATGATAAGTTTCAAATACTGTATTTCTGAAATTTATTTATCTAGTCAAATTATGAAGTATTTGATTTCTATTAAAACTCTAAATTGACAATTGGTCAAATTAGGAAGTTTTGGTATAGTCACAATTTATTTTATATTCAATAATTGGTTATTGAATAAATATAATATTGAGTTGGATTATAAGTCATGGTGTTGAAAAGAAATCTTCTTTGAGTAAGGATTCTTGGTCACCAAGTAAATCCTCATAGAGACAGAATTCTTGCCCACCAAGTATATCCTCTTTAGGAGAGGATTTAGTCTCCTATATATATGGCTTAAAAATTCAGGCAAGCTCTAGTTTTTCTTTAAGTGAAATTTCGGCCAACATAGAATTTTGAGAAAGAAAAATTTAGTTTATGCTCTAGATAAAATTTGGTCAACTCATAGAAATAGTGTGTAGAATTCGGCCAAGCTTAAAGAGAAGGGGAACATTTTTGTGTTCGATAGTGCACTATTATCCTTTACATCAAAAGGATTTTGTGTAAAAAATTTGAATCGGGTTCACGCGATTTTCAATCAATTAGATTGTTAATTCACAAGTGACCAAACATTCTTGGGTTTTCTCTTGGAGGATTATTGTGACTAACAAAAGAAAAATATTTTGTTTGTTTCCATCCTCAAGTATACAATTTAAAGAAAGGGAGCCCACGGTCCTAAGTGATTCACGTTCATGATTGGATTGGAAGATCTTGCAGATTCAATTCGGTGCAACTTCAATTGTCAAGAGAAAAATGTACAATACTTTTAATATACGTTAATTAATCAAGGGTTAAAGTTTTTTCTTTTAAAAGGAAAATTTTAAAATATACTCAAACCCCTTTTTCCGCATCTGCCGTTTTTGATTTGATTTTTCCATACAACTAGTATCAGAACCTGATTGTACCCTTGATTAATTGATGTATATATATGTGAATCTTTTTTTTCATTGTAAATATGCATGTTTTAGAAAGAGATGGATATTCACATATATATTTACGTTGGAATGTATGGACATATATATATATATGTGTGTGTGTGTGTGTGTGTGTGTGTGTGTGTGTGTGTGTGTGTGTGTTTTATAGCGTGATTTGTTATTGCCCAGTTTTGGTCCTATAATTTTAATGTATTTTTGTTTTGGGATTGTAACAAGAAGGGTGACCTATCATTGCCATAATTTCCTTCTTGGTAGTTGCTATTTTTTATTTTATTTTATTGTTGTAATTAAAAAAATGCAGTAATTTATTGTTTAAAATACTGTTGTAATTATTCAAGTATCGAAGATTCGAAGATTTGAAGAATTGGAAGCAACCGAAACAAGTTTGGTACCGTGTGCACCATAGCAACAATCATGCGTGCGAATGAGCATTCAACCGTAATTGTTGTGGTATGGGTTGTGCACGACAACCCTATAGATGCCATGGGCTACGCACGACAACCCTTTATATAGCCAAAGGGTGTGCACGCCCATGAGAGGCAGCCAAGGGGTGTGCAAATGGATGATGGCCGCTTGAAGACTTGTTCATCAAGAAAGGAGTTTTTGTATTTCAAAATTGGTAATTTACTTGATTTTCTAGGATGGACCAAAATTATTGCTATTTATATTTTTGTAAATATTACAATGTTTGTCATTGTTTGATAACACGTCATATAGAATAGGAGTGCCACTCATATATCTCTTTTGGTATGAACATGCATTGAATGGTTTAGGTATCTAATTGGCATCTAGATAACTTGGTAAATCATTTTATGGAATTCGATCACACGCCTTAAACAATTGAGTGGGAGAAGGTGTTTCAGAACACCTACGACCTCCAAGTATAGTTGAGCTTTATGTTTCGTGTTATAACCCCCCAAGGGGTATTCATGAATGAAATTTAGCAAGATACTTCCTTACAATGATATACTAAACAATTGACTCAAATGATATCTACTCTCAAAGGAGGGATATTCGTGAGGGAATATATTGAAGGTCGATAACTTGGTAACACACTCAATGTGATTTTATTAATATCCTCCCAAGAGTTCTTGTTAATAAAATCGCAAGGATAAAATTGAAAATGGTGGTTGTTATGTTAGCAATTAGGTGGGACCTAGTCCAACTAGTAGATGGTGTGAACTCCCAAAAGAGGCATGGCATTTATGGGTGTTGGATCACCGTTGAATTTTACGATTGAATTGATATAATTGTCAACTAGTAGGAGTTGATTGTTTACTTATATAATTTTTGTTATTATAAAGAAATCATGACCCCATCCCTAATCAACATCCTAAAAGATAATACTTTAACTGATGATAATTATGTCACATGGAAAAGAAAAATTGGGTTTTTGCTGCAAGCCAAAAAACATAAGTTCGTTCTGTCTACTCCTAAACCACCAACTCCTACTAATGAATCTACTGAGGAGCAAAGAGGCGAGTATCAACTGTGGAAGACTTCAGATGAGATGGCCAAATGTTACATTATGACCACCATCCCCGACGTGTTGCAACAGCAACGTGAAGGAATAGAGACTATTACCGATATAATGATGTCTCTGGAAGAGATGTTTTATATGAAGTCCAGGACGACTAAGAGAGAGGCAGTGAAAGTTTTCATAAATCTTAGGATGAAACCTAGACAGGGAGTTAAAGATCACATGATGAAAGTCATAGTTCATCTCAACATTGCTGAACTCAACGGTGCTGAGATAAATGGTAAGACGTAAATTGACATAATTGTCAACTCACTATCGAATTCCTTTGATCAGTTCAAGTTGGACTACACCTTGAACAATAAGGAATACACCTTGTAGGGCATGATGGAAGAGGATTTAAAGTGCCAAGAAAATCCTTCTGAAAGGCAAGGGTAAAGAGATTCATATAGTTAGAGAAGTTGCTATTGTTAAGACCCCATAAGAAAGTCAAGGAAAAATAGAAGAAAAAACAACTTGAGCCTAACTAAAAGGGGTTCCGGGAAAGGAAGAGACTGAATGAGAATGAATTCAACTTGCGTTTAGGCATCGGAGCGTTAGTGTCTACTAGTACAGTGGGAGATATTAGAATTAGTTTAGATTCTTATAGACATTTTGATTTAATAGACATTTATTATGTACCTCAATTCAAGAGGAATTTAATTTCAATTTCTTGTTTAAATAAATTTGGAAATTCAATTACTTTTAATAAAGCTTTTATTATTAGTAAGAAAAACAAAGTTGTTTGAAAATGTACATTGGAAAATGGTTTATTCTATTTGCATAGCAATATCTCTCACTTGTTAGACACGGAATCAATGCAACCTAATCATAAAAGAGTAAAATTATCAAAAGATGAAACCTACCTATGGCATTTACATCTATGTCATATTAACCTTGATAGGATCAAAACATTGGTTAATGATAGACCTTTAAGTGACTTAAAGGTTGATGATCTACCAACTTGTGAATCTTGTTGGAAGGTAAGATGACCAAAAGGTCGCTCACGATGAAAGGCACAAGAGCCACTAAATGTGGTCCTATGAGCATTCAAGCTAGAGGTGGAAAAGAGTACTTCATAACTTTCACAGATGATTACTCAAGATTTGGCTATGTGTATCTCATGAGACATAAGTCGGATGCTTTTGACATGTTCAAAACATTTAAAGCTGAAGTTGAAAATCAGCTTGAGAAACACATAAAAATCTTGAGGTATGATCGTGATGAAGAGTATCTATCTGGTGAGTTTCAGTAATATCTTATTGATAATGGGATAATTTCTCAGTTTTCTACGCTAGGTACACCTCAACAAATTGGGGTGGCAGAAAGGAGAAATATAACTCTTTTGGACATGATTAGGTCTAGGTTGAGTTATTCAACGCTTCCTAATTCTTTTGGGGATATGTTTTACAAATCGCTATGTACATTCTAAATGATGTACCATCTAAGTTGGTTCCTAAAACACCGCATGAGTTGTTGGCTCGACGAAAGCCTAGTTTACAACACTTAAGGATATTTGGATATCTTGCGCACATTTTAAAAGGAAAGATAAAAAAGATGGAGTCCCGTTCAGAAACATGTATATTTGTAGGGTATCCAAAAGGAACCAAATAATATTATTTCTATTATCCTTCAGATCTTAAAGTATTTGTTTCGATAAATGCTAAATTTCTGGAAGAGTACTATATGAATAATTTTGTGCACAAAAGTAGAATTGTCCTGATTGAGCTTCCAGGAGATACAATTCCAAAAGAGGTTTCACAACATAGCCTAGTAGAATCAGTAGAGAATCTCCCAAACGACGATGATCCCTACACATGCAAGGTAGCCATGGAATATGTCGATTGTTGCCATTGGCAAAAGGCAATGCAATCCGAAATTGAATCTATGTTCAAAAATAAAGTCTTGTATCTTGTGGACTTGCAGTGCAAGTGGGTATACAAGAGGAAGAGAGGAATGGATTGAAAGGCGGAAACCTTTAAAGCAATATTGGTAGCTAAAGGTTACACATAGAAGGAAGGTATCGATTATGAGGACATCTTCTCTCTTATGGCCATGCTTAAATCCATTAAGCTACTATTATCCATTATGGCATCTCTAGACCTAGATATTTAACAAATAGACCTCAAGATAGCTTTCCATAACGGAAGTCTTGATGAAAGCATCTATATGATAAAACCATAAAGATTCATTGAAAAAGGACAAGAAGAAATGGTATACAAGTTGCAAAGATACGTATACGGATCGAAGCAAGCATTCAGATCCTGGAACCTAAGGTTCAATCAAGCAGTAAAAGTTTTTAGATTTATTCAAAACCTTGACGAACCTTGTGTATACAAAAGGATCAAAGGTGACAAGTTGGTTTTTCTAGTTCTTTATGTTGATGATATACTACTCATCGGAAACGATATAAGTGTATTGGCATCAGTAAAAGAATGGTTAGCTAAACAATTTGATATGAAGGACTTAGGAGAAGCAAGTTATATTCTTTGTATCCAAGTCATATGGGATAGAAATAATAGAATGATTGCCTTATCCCAAGCTTCATACATAGATAGTTGGGAGTCTCATGTATGCAGTGCTCTGCACTAGACTAATTATTTGTTTTGTTGTTGGCATAGTTAGTAGGTTTCAATCAAAACCTAGTCTTGATCACTAGACGACAGACAAGCATATTTTCAAGTATCCTAAGAGAATGAAAGATTATATGCTTGTATACTCTAGAGGGGATTTAATTCCCGTTGGGTATACATATTCTATTTCCAATCAGATTCTGACTCTAGGAGATCAACATTAGGATCTGTGTGTACTCTTGGAGGAGGGGCAGTTATATAGAGGAGTGACAAGCAATCTTGTATTGCTAATTCCACCATGGAAGCTAAGTATGTTGTTGTATGCAAAGATGCTAAAGAGTTGTCTGGATCCACCAATTCTTGATTGACTTGGAAGTGGTTCCTGATGCAAATAAGCAAATCACTATCTACTGTGACAATAGTGGAGCAGTGGCTAACTCAATAGAACCAAGAAGTCATAAGAGAAGGAAAAACATTGAAAGAAAGTATCATCTTCTGAGAGAAATTGTGCATAGAGGTGACATGAAGATTACCAAGATTGCGACAACAGAAAATCTAGTGGATCCTTTTACAAAGGCTCTACCACGGAAGAGTTTTGATGGGCATTTAGTGAACATGGGGATGAGAGATATGACACACTTGCTATAGAGCAAGTGGGAGAATGTTAGGATTATGCGCAATAGCAAGAGTGTAATAATGTTTTTGACAATCGTTTCATATTAATAAAGTGATTTCTAGTTTTAACAAATCATATAGCATTTATAGTTTAATTATTATAATTGTCAAAAGTAAATAATCATAAGGTCAAAAGACTATGAGAAATGAAGAATTGTTCATGCATCAGGATGTGTATGAGGTAGAAACAATTTTTTAGTTAGTCTTGAATAATATTCACAACTTAAGATAAAGGTTAGGCGTTTTTATCTTGTTAAAGTTGTAGATTCTTTTGCTAGCATTTGAGTGGGATCAAATATGTTATGATAAGTCTAAAATCATCTAAGTGTTGTGTCTTTGGGCAAAGGAATCTAGTGCATTAGGCGCATTGAATAGGATCACAGTGAGATACGTTATCCAGAACAGTCAATGGATAAAAGTTTTCCCTTGAGGACAATCGAAGAGTCTATCTCAATCCTGAGATAAATGATGAACTTATGGTTGCAAGTGTTATCATTTGAGCTATTAATGAGACGATTATATAGCAAGTTGATCATCGATAGTTTAGTGATATTCAGTTGTTAATCGATAGAGGCCTTTGTTTATGGATATGGACATCATGGCCCCGTTTATTAAATGTGAATAGAATATCATCATATGGATGTTTTGAGGTATTGGATATTAAATCTTAACGTTAAGTTTTCAATAGTGTCTATTAAAATATGGCTTCTGGACAAGTCAAAATATACAAGTTCAAAATATGGTCATATGGGTAAATATGGTAACTAGGAGAGCTATAGGCGGTCTATGAGCTCTTGGTGATTACTGATATTCTTCACGAGGATACACTATCTGTTGGAACCCCGTTCACCGGTCACGCAGTGGAAGTAAGGTTTTAAAAATTTTATATTGATCATAATCTATATCTGGGACTAATGAACTTTGGATTGTAATTATTTTTCAAAACTAATACATACAATACGTAAACACAGGAAATTGTAATCAATATAAAGAGAAGAAAATCATACCAATGTTTGGAGGCTCTTTCACTTTAATTTATGTTTCTGTCTGAACCACTCGATCTTCCTCGCTATCTCCCGGGACAGGTAACTGCGTGTGGGAGCGTCACGATCTCAGAAATTTGAATGGAGAATGTAGAGAAACGACGTGAAGAAACTCTTTCTTCTTGATCACTATACAACACTTGCTTTGATCTTTTCACATGTAAAATACTTGCTTGAACACTTCACAGCAAAATATTATAATAACCAAAATAAATATGCATCGATCTACTTGCAACAAAAAAAAAATTGCACTGATCTCGCTTGTGCAGTTGTGCGTCTCACGCACATCTCCTTTCTTTTGAACTAAATAATTACGTGTACCGGTGTTTGTTTTAACACAACCACATTTTTTTAATGCTTTTCCTTGTTTCACGCACCAAAAAATTCTTCTCTTATATATATATATATATATATATATATTCTTATTTGTATCCTATACAAACACTTATATATGTGCACACACCAATTTACATCCAAACTCTTGTGTTATTAATTAATATATATCTTTTAATTATCCTTTTAAAATACATCTAATATATTAAAAGTAATAATAAGTATTTAAATGTAAACTTAAATTCAAATACTTAGATAAATGATTTAGTAAAAATAAAATAATCCTATTATTTTATCTTCACTTAAATCCATATATCAACTAACACCCTTCAATCAATAGTTAATTAATAATTCATAATTATTAATATAATTAAATAATCCAATAATTTAATTAATTTAACTATTAACATTCATTAATTAAATAATCTCATTATTCAATTAATTCCCTAATAAACACGTGTCACTTTCATAACACAACTAATTGGACAATCCAATTAGTTAACCGTGACCCTTGTTACCTTAATCGAGCAGGCTAGCAAGAGGACCTAATAGACCCATAGTATTTTGAGCTCCAATAATCCTTAGAATCATTAACTAAACTCTTTAATTAATATTCCTTGATTATTAACTTCAGTGTTATTCCACTAAAAACCCAAAGCTACACTCTTTCAACTGCAGACGCTTTTATACAGACCGATACAACTCGGTGTCCATCGATATAGCTATTACACATGGTATGATCCTCCACAGTAGTTCATAATTAGAGCTAGGTCATAATGTTTGTTATACCCCTCTAATTACATATATCCTTTAAGTACCATTGATTCTCTAATGGACAATAAATCTTATTTCCTCACGGAATTAGGAGAGCGCTCATATTGTCTAAGGCCAGAATCAACTCTTAAGGGAACTACCATCTACTTCTCACAGGAAGGAGTGGATTCCACTATTGTGTACAAACTTTCCAAGCCACAAACCACAAGCCACAAGCCAAACAGTAATCCCAACATACGGAGTATATTGATTAAGAAATGCATCTGACCTCACCCATGGTATATCAAAGATGTTAGGTTTTAGATTGTGTTGGCATTAATTCCATATCAAAATGATGTTTACTTGTAATGATTTAGTTGTTTAGATTCATGATGATTCAAGCTTCAAAGAAGAAGGAACAACTAGTCAAAGCAAGTTCAAAGTCTTCAAAGAGATAGGATGAAATATGGTTCTACAAAGGTATACTAAGACTTTATCTTTCTCTTACAAGGCTTAGGCACACACACAATTCATACATATGTGTCCCTACATCGTTGTGCACCATTATAGGCACACATATACAATTCATTCATATGTGTCCCTGCATCATTGTGCACCAATGTATTACACATTCACACACTAGAAGATGAATGCTCATGCATTGGTATGGAAATAACATGTTTTGGAAAATGCATGATTGGAGACTATCTCTATATAGTTTGCATTCTAGTGTGAATTGTGTTTGTATGTGTATATGTTAGTATAACATGGATATTGAACTTGAATTTAGCCTTAAATCATTCTTGATTGAGTTTCGGTCATTTCGGTTACTCATACTATTGATTTCAAGTTCTAAGTCAAAAGATACTACACTTTCAACTCATGTTGCATACATTGTCTTCATCTTCATATATCGAGTCAAATTATTATTTTTTGGGTTAAGTATCTTATATGTCCATGTCCGTGAGAGAGTTATGGTTCGTAATCCGTAAATATATTTGAATTCTGAGTTTGGAGACAGGAGAACGGTGAAGAACGCGAGAGGAGTGCAAGGGAGTTGCACCATGGCCAAAGGCCATCAATTGGTGCAAGCCCGATATGGCGTGTGGCCATCTCTGCTGCAACTCCTTGCTGCCCTGAGATGCCTGTATGCCATCATGGGGAAGCATTATCAAAGGGGCATTTTGGTCTTTTTGCTTATATTCTTTCCCTCTTCTTTTTATTTCCCTTCCCTCTCACATTTCATTCCAAGAAGAAATTTAAAACTTGAGTGCAGAATTTTCTCTCTACATTTTCTCACCTTCCAAACACCATAACTTCTTCATTTGAACTTTGATTTGAGTGATTCAAAGTTGAGAATGTTTTTCTATTCATCCTCCATCTTTTCTCTGAAGGTTTGAGTTAGTTTTATTGTTGTTTTTAGAGTCTAAACTCACAAAAGCGGGACTGCACTAAAATCAACTAAGGTATTGATTTTCTCTCAAATTTTTCTTTTAAAACTTGGTCAATTGCCTTGGGTTTTCTTCTTCAACATATATATGTGTCTTGTGATAGTTTTGATTTGAGTTTTAAACTCATTTAAAGCTAGATTGAGTTTCAATTGAAATCTCACATGTTGAGTTAGGTTTTGATTTTGCCTATGTTTTCACATGTTTGGGACTGTATTGTGCTAGCTTTGATTCTAAGACTATTTGATGATATTTGCTTAATTGATTTTGTGAAAAATAGTTCCTCACATGTATTAGGCTCTCTTTGGTCAAAATCTCACAATGATACATGTGCTTGTGTTCTTTTGAGCTATTCATGTGTTTTGCTGAATCTATGAATAGAAATATGCTCTAGAAATTTAGCTTTAATCTAAATGACTTTGTCATATGATTTTAGCATGTTTTTGATTTATGAGATTTAAACTTGATTATGTGTTAATTGAATATATCTTGAGATTCAAGTTTTAGATCTATACATGTATCTAGGTTGTAATTACTGTTGAACATATCTTACATGATCTAGATGAATTAAACATGCATGATTGACTAGACTACATTTGATTTGTGCATTCATGCTTATGTCTAGTATTTTCCATAGGATGTGTTGATCATAACATTCTATGTTGTGTGCTTGTTTGTGTTTTTCATTCATAATCACCTAGATGCCTTGTGAGAAGGAAGTCTTGACAATAGGTGTGAGATCTATGTTGTTGAGCAAGAAAATCTTGGCAAGTGGTGGGAGACCTCGAATTGTCAAGCAAGGAAGTCTTGACTAGAGTCTGGAGGACTCGGATAGTTGAGCAATAAGTCTTACCTTGGGTTGTGAGGATCCGAAAGGGTGAGCGAGGAAGTCTTGAATAGAGTCGGGAGGACTCGGATAGTTGAGCAAGAAGTCTTGCCTAGGTTCGTGAGGATCCGGAAGAGTGAGCGAGGAAGTCTTAACAAAAGGTGTGAAGCCTCGGATTATTGAGCAAGAGGGAGACATCTTCATGAGTAGGATAGGAGGGTAGTTTCTAGGTGAAGAGGTCACTTGAGAGATTGTACTTGTCTTATCTACTAGTGGATTTTGTTTGCCAGTGGTTGCTAACCCGCGGATGTTTCCTCTTCAGAGGTTTACCACGTTATATCTTGTGTCAACTTTTCTCTATTCCTATCTCTCTTATATTTGTATTTGTTATTTGAATACTATGGATAGAACTCTTTATGTAAGTTGACTTCCTTTATATAATATAGATTATGTATGTGTTACAATTACTTGTTTGTATCACACTTTACTTATTTCATATATTTATTAAGTGTCTTTAATTAATATATATATATATATATATATATATTGTGATACAAGCAATCTAGAGGGACAAACTTTTGTGTGTTTCTAAGGGAGTCGAAAAGGTGTCTAACCTATTCACCCCCCCCCCCCCCCCCTCTAGGTTAGCCTTGAGCATTTAACCGTGTTTGTATTTTCAAAAGACCACGATCTAACCTGAAGGAGTCGATAAGACACTCAGGATTAAGATCACCCACATATAGCCATCATTAGTTGATATATATGAATCCCATCTATAAACGGATCTTGGTGTGAGATTTATATAGATCATTGCTCGGTCCTATATGATCACATCATACAAGGTACCTCCATTCTCATATCTCATATGAATGATTCGAGATAGAATCATTGTATATTACGAAATGGATCGCAGCTATAGATTAACAACAAATAAAATACCAAGCTTTATTTGCTATCTATGGACTCTTTAGATTACACGTCTCTTACTATATCCATCCGTGTATGACACTCATATACAAAGTTTGAGATTACATCCGGCAATCCAGGATGTTAATATGTGCATAAGTTTATAAAATAAATAACATAACAAGAATGAATTGAACCTTTCTATTTATTTACTTCATAAATCCATTTACAAATAACATGCTTAGGGTATAAACCCTAACACTATCTCCATTAAGATTGTCTAGGGTATGAATGAAGAATATTAACTTATTCTATCTTTATTTAGGAGTTCAATTTTAGTTCTTTAGTGGAATGAACTAAAATTAATAGATCGGACCTAAGTGAATCATTTGTTGATTGTGATTAGGTTATGTCTATTGGAGCTTAAATTTAGATAGTCCGCCAAGATCCCCAATCCACAAGAACTTGCATGGATCACTTAATATATTCTACAAGACTAATTTATTGTTCCATTCATAATTGTGTTAAGGCATGTAGACTTGTTTCTTTTAGCATGAATGAGTCTAGTTCACATATAGACCTTTCATTAATGACCAATGGATTTAATAAAACAGGAAAAACAATATATATGCCCATGTATGGACTTGGGTGGGAAGGCTATATATAATAGCTTAGTGTATTGCTTTTTATTTTATTATTTAATTAAATGGAAAATTATTTATTTATTAATTAATTGTTTATCTAAAAGTAAAAAAAAAATCTAGTTGGAGAAGGTCTCCAAGTGTCAAATTATTGTTGGTAATATGCTAAGTATCAAATACTATATTTGATAGGTAGATAAATAATATAAATTTATTTATCTATTCAGATTAAGAAGTATTTGACTTCTTTTAAAACTTTAAACTGATAATTGGTAAAATTAGGAAGTTTTGATATAGTCATAATTTAATTCATATTCAATAATTGGTTATTGAATAAATACAGTAATACACTATTGAGTTGGATTAGGAGTCTTGGTGTTGAAAAGAAATCTTCTTTAAGTAAGGATTCTTGATCACCAAGTAAATCTTCATAGAGAGAGGATTCTGGCCCACCAAGTAAATCCTCTTTAGGAGAGGATTTAGTCTCCTGTATATATGGCTTTAAAATTCGGCCAAGCTCTAGTTTTTCTTTAAGAGAAATTTTGGCTAACATAGAATTTTGAGAGAGAAAAATTTAGTTTTTGCTCTAGATAAAATTCAGCCAACTCATAGAAATAGTGTGTAGAATTCAGCCAAGCATAGAACAAAGAGAAACGTTTTTGTTTTTGATAGTGCACTAGTGTCTTTTACAACGAAAGGATTTTGTGTGAAAAAATAGAATCGAGTTCACACGGGTTTCAATCAAATAGATTGTTACTTCACAAGTTACCAAACGTTATTGGGTATTCTCTTGGAGGATTATTGTGACTAACAAAAGAAAAAGATTTTGTTTGTTTCCATCCTTAGGTATACAATTCAAAGAAAGGGAGCTTACACTCCTAGGTGACCAATGTTCGTGATTAGATTGGAAGATCTTACGGATTCAATTCGGTGCAACTTCAATCGTTGCGAGAAAAAAGTACAATACTTTTAATATACGTTAATTAATTAAGGGTTAAGGTTTTTTATTTTAAAGGAAAATTTTAAAAATATACTTGTTAACGGAAAATTTACTCGAGGTGAGAAATTTCAGCTAACACCCTCGAGACCTCTACCGCGGAGGTGGTGCCCGGGATAAATACCTCGTACCTACCCTGTTTGAATAAAGGTGGGTGTTCAAGCATGAATATAATGAAAATGGGAATATATGTCTTTATTATAGATCGTGTATGCCAAGCAAAAATCTCTCGATCACTCTCAATCTCACTAGGATATAGCAGGGTGGCAACCTCATGCCTATCGAATAGTAGAATACAATGATGGCCGTGTTCTGATTACAGAATTTAGGCCATGACTCATCCTTTTTGTTTTTTCCTATTAATTGTCAATTCCCTCTCCTTTCTTAGTGTATATTTGGGAGTATTTATACACAATCAAAATAGGTTAAATTTGTGATTCTCCCGCCATGATTCTCTGAATCCCATACCTCCTTATCGAGTGGGATCTTTTATTTAAAAGTCGTTGACTTTGGATTAATGACAGAAGTGAGAATATCTTTGTTGGAGATAAGTTTGTTTCCTCTTTGGATTCAGTCTCTTGCCCCGCACGTACGTGGCGATTTAATGTTTAGTAGGTGTGGATATGATCATGTGCCTTCATGGCGTGATTCTTCTAGGAGGTTGTCAAGTATGGTGTTCAATATTTTGTAGGGTGAGATAAATCCATGCCCTGGTTTTGGTACTAGGGGCTCCGATCGACCTTTCCAAGTCCTTGGGAGCTTGGGATAACCCCATGGGCACTCATTGGTGACAACGAGGCTTTTGGTGAGCTTCCTACTTCCTATCTTGATAGGTCTGAATCATTTCCTGACTAGATGAAATAATTCTGAGGTATGTGCCCATTGATTAACAGACTATTACTTAGGTCTGGAGATGATGGCCGGGCTCCGGGGGTGTTTACAAGGTAGTTTTGACCTCGGGAATCCGTGATTTGGTATAAGGAGCTCAATTCGTTTGTGTCAGGATTTACCTTGGATGCTTCCTAAGTTCGGCGACCTTTCCTCACTTCTTCGGGGTGGCTCTAAAGCTTGATCCCAGGGCCCGAGGTTCCATGGTAGGTAATCTCAGGCTTCGAATCGAGCCAAGAGAGTGGGAAATTTCTCTTTGGTCCCTAGCCAAATTCGGCCGTTAACAGAAGTCCCCTCTGACTTGAACACCAGTGATTGAGTTGGGTTCGGAGTTAGATTTCCTATTTTGATTGGGAAATTTTCCCTTCTTTATCATTACCAAAAATCACGGAGGAAATATTCTCATTAACTGCATGAGTGATGTGGCGAGCATAGACCAGTGTAATTCCCGAAACAATCCGGTTGTGTTACGGCTATTCCAGGCTTCGAGGCAATCCTACAGAAGATTTCGTCGATGTCACTGCTCCCTTCGCTTCTATTTATACCTAACTCCTTCATGACTTTCTTCACGTTTTCTTTTAAACTTCAAAGTTTGAAAAAACCCTCTCTTTTGCTACTCTCTTCAGCTACGCTTTTGTTCATTCTCTTTTCATCTGCCTCCAAACCTTATTCCATTATTTCGAAAGTCATCCATGACTCCTTTGATTCCTTCGTTGATGGTGCAGAAGTTTCCAGCCTTGCCCAGGGAAAACAGGTACAAAAAGATTTCAACAGTGACGACTCTCCCCCGAACCCACAACGTCATCGGTTGAATAGAAATGTGGCCATTGGAACCAGGTTCACTAACCGACCAGACTGTCCCTTAAACTTGGTCGACGAAGGCTCTACCAAAGAAGAGAGGGACGACGATGCTGCTGGGAAGGGTCAAGTCACAGTTGCTGACCCTTCTCCAGTGAAGCCTTTTCCTTATGACTTTAGGGTCATCCTAGATTCTAATGTTGATCCGTAATCAATCGACCGCTTGAGGTCCAAGTACGGTATTCCTGACAGTGACTCCCTCACAGTTCCCCACAGAAATTATAATGTCTTCAATCTGCCCAAAGGTGTGCTCTATATCCATGTAGTGGCCTTCGAGAATGGGGTCAGGCTTCTTCTCCATCTTACCCTTCGACGGGCTCTCAATGCCCTACAACTAGCTCCCCTCCTGCTGACGCCCAGCTTCTAGAGGCACCTGATTGGCTTTCATATGTTGTGGAGGGAATAGTGCGAGCTGGGCAAGGTCACCAGGGAGCCCAAAGCAGAAGAGCTAGCCTATCTTTTTCAAATCGGGAGCTTGTCCTGAGTTTCCCTAGGTCAGTTCCATGCGAAAGCTAAGAACAAACTCAATTTCACCATCCCTAGCGCTTCGAGGAAAGACCCTGCTTGGAAGGAGGAGTGGATCCTAGCGGGAGATGATTGGGAAGCTCGACCTTTATTGGCAGGCATGAGTTCATGGTTCCCACGACTTTCAATGATAAACCATCATGGGACTGGGTTTCTTTACCCGCTGAGTCTGAATTTGTGTTAAAGGCCATCCTTCCTGGGAACTACTTGAACCTGAAATCCATAAATGACAACCCCTTCGATTATTGCCGAGTAAATCTCTATCTGTGAATTTCTGATGCTACTCCTCGTAAGTAGCGTTGAACCATCAGGCTTTATTTTGTTAACTAGCTCGGTTCTGACGGCTTCCCTTTTCTCTTCTTTTTTTAACAATTTTTGTTGTTGCTCCAGCTTCCCGCGAAGCCCAACAAGCTCGCACCCATCCTCCTTCTTCCAAATCGAGTCTGGAAATCCTTTTGGATTCCTCAGAGAAAAGGGGGCTAACTGTTCCAGCTGAGGCTTTATCTGCTCTTGCTCCGTCCTCCTCCCAACATAGGTTCAAGATGGCACTCCTCAGATCACAGGCTACCAAGGTGAGGGTAAGGGGGCCTCTATTTCTCAAGCAGCTGACACATCAATGACAGCTCCTACTCTAGTTATCCCTACTTCTGTTTCTGCTCATGTCACCCCCGCTTATAACTTGCCAGACCTTTCTGTCTCTCTAACTATATTCCCAGCCCCCCGAGCTTCAAAGAACCCTAAGGTTGGCATTGAAAGGTTTCCCCCTGTTCGCCCATAAAATCAGTCCGGATCTACCACTCTAAACGAGGTCTTAGGGCAATTCATCTCTTCTTGCCCCGGGGTAGTCCTTCTATGATGACTTCAATTCCCGTAAATATACTGATCACCAAGGGGTTTGATCTCTTGGTTGAGGTAATCATCATCTTTTATCTTTTCCTACAACGGTTTGATTCGCCACTTTCAAACTTGAACTCTTTAATAGGCCTTCAAATTCAACATGGCCATAGGCCACTAGGTGGCCTCTCTCCATGATCGGGTAACCAAAGCTAAAGCTGAAGCTGAGTAGGCCATGGAGGTTGTTAACGCGGGCTCAAGATCTAGCACAAGAGATGACCTCTAGCCAAAGAAGGATGGAGGCAGAGCTAGCCGAGCTTTATTGTGACAACGAGAGGTTAAAGCGATCTTTTGACCAAGAAACCCTCGGGTCTAAACGTCGAGCAAGACAGTGAGACTCCTAGAAGGTTGATGCTAGGACGTTAGGCGTCGAGAACCAGGCCTTACAAGCTCAGGTGGCCAAGTTACAAACGGAGGTGGATGCCTCCTTTAGTAATGGGTATTTTTTCGCCTCCTTCCTGGTTGCTGAAGCTCTTCACCTTCCTTTTAACCTCTCTAGTATCATCGGCTAGGGCAGGGAGGAAATCATGACCAAGGCTGCAGAGATGTCTCGCCCTGACGGTGATGGAGCGGGTCCTTCTGGCTTAGCTGGAGCCAGAAAGCAACCTATTGTGAGAGATCCTCCCCTTCCTCCTCTTGTCTTACCAGTCTTAAGTCCTGTGAAAACCTCTAGCGGGGCTCTAGCCTGCACAGCCCGAGGGGGACCTGCCAGAAGCCCGAAAGGAGGTCCATAATCATCCTGAAGTGCCCTCTAAAGAAGAATTGGAGGTTGAGCACAACAGGATAGAGTCTCTAGCAAACCTTCTCGATGTGGTCATCCCTCATGAAGTTATGACGGTGGTTAATGAGGTTCTAGAAGAGGACCAAGCTGAGCAGTAGGGAATAGAGGATCCTCCGGAAGAGAGGGTAACAGGCGAGGGTGGTCATGGTGAGTAACCACCTGGGAGAGGAATAGTAGGAGAGGACCAGGAGGAAGCTGGAGCCTGATACAGTTTATTCACCACTTGACTTTGCTGCCCAGAAAGGGGGGTGGGCACCCCGCTTTATTTATGTTATATCTAGTTAGCTTTTCTTTCACTATTCTTTCATCTTCTGTAGCCCGAAACCAGGTTTGGGCTCTCTTCTTGATTACTGTAGTCTTTCCGGGGGATAGGCTCCTTTATCATTAATGGAGACTGGCTTTATATTTCATTCGTACTTTTTTCAATGAATTTTGACTTGACTGACATCTCCTTGCTTCATTCCTGATTTCGACCTAGATGCGACCTTTAAAGTAAATTGACTTAATCCAATTTGGCCAAAAATAACGAGATCTTAAATTTGTTTTAAGTGTGAAAGTAGACAGTTAGCTCGAGCTCTTAGCTCTCAGCAGAAACTTGCAGCTCGATGACTCTAGTGAGCAGTCCTCTTATATGATTTTAGGCTAATTTGCACCTATCACAGTAAGAAATGATATGCACATGGAGGATTAGTAACCAGTAATAACTTGGACATTGGACTTTAGGTAGGAAAACTTTCCAAGCCCAGGTTCCTCTAAGAGGTTACAGCCCGACCGAGGCATCAGGAAGGCATGACAATTATTTTGGTCTCGAGGACTGGATGGCAATTATACTCTTACACTCAGACCCTTCTTGGGGGTGGTAGTCTGACCAAGGCATCAGAAGGGCTATTTAGCTATTTCCTTGCATCAAGATCTGGATGACAACTATGCTCTTACACTTAAACCCTTCTTGGGGTGGTAGCCCGATCAAGGCATTAGGAGGGCTATCTAGCTATTTCCTGGTCTCGAGATTTGGACTGCAACAATGCTCTTACACTCAGATCCTTCTTGGGGGTGGTAGCCCAACCAAGGCATCAAGAGGGCTATCTAACTATTTCCTAGTCTTGAGATCTGGATGGCAATTATGCTCTTACACTCAGACCCTTCTTGGGGGTGGTAACCCGACTAAGGTATCAGGAGGGCTATCTAGCTATTTTCTAGTCTCGAAATCTAATTGAAACTATTCTTTTACACTCAGGGGGGTGGTAGCCCGACCAAGGCATTAGAAGGGCTATCTAGCTATTTCCTGGTCTCGAGATCTGAATGACAACTATGCTCTTACACTCATACCCTTCTTGGCAGGGGCCGAGGCATCAAGGATAGCAAGGGGGATTCCCCGGCTTATCCTTGGTCTTGAGGTGGTTATGTCGAATTTACCCGTGCCCTAACTGGATATGAAGAAATTAAGGTAGAATATAATCGAAGATGGAGAAAGTAGACTTTATTGGTAAGAAATGAAGTATAGTATTGTTACTGATTTTATTAAAACCTAAATGGAGGTAGTTTGTTCACGAGTCCTCTGTTTAAGGGTAGTACTTCCTCAGGTCATTCCCAGTTGAGTCCTAGGACCCCATCTGACCTCTTCCTGATATTCGAGGTCACTTTACTAAAAACTAGATCCACTTCCTTGAAGCTTCGAGCTTTAACCTTCCTGTTTTAAGTACCTTAAAATCTTGCTCTGGTAGATCACTACTTTTTTCAGCTACTCGGTCCTGTTTCTCTTCCAAGAGATCTAGATTAGCTAGGATTTTATCCTCATTGCTTCCATGTTCAAAGTGTTGTACTCTGAAGGAGGTTAGTTTATGCTCGATCGGAAGAACTGCTTCAACCCCAAAGGTTAAGGAATAGGGTGTTTCTCTGTTGACTGTTCTGTTTGTAGTCCGGTAAGCCCAGAGAACCTCGGGGAAGCTCATCGACCCATATGCCTTTTCTCTGCTGTAATTTCTTCTTCAACAACTTCTTGATAATCTAATTAGTGGATTCCACCGGCCTATTAGTTTGAGAGTGGGCTACTGAAGTGAACATAAGGTTGATTCCTAATCCTTCACACAAGTCCTTGAATCGATCGTTATCAAACTGCTTACCTAGGTCGGCTACAATGATAAGAAGGGTTCCGAATCTGCATACTACATTATTTTTTATAAACCTTGTCGTATTCTCTTTCGATATCTGGGAGAGCAGTCCAGCTTTGACCCACCTTGTAAAATAGTCGATCGCCACAATAACATGTTTGGCTTATCCAAGAGCGGTGGGAAGCGATCCGATTAGGTTGACTCCTCACATAGCAAAGGGGTAAGGCAAGCTGAGAGATGACAAACGCTTCGGGGGAAGGTGACTCAAGTTCAAGGTCTTCTGGCATGGCTCACATGATTGTACAAAGTTCTTCGCATCTTGATAAATAGTTGGCCAATAATTTCTCAAGCGGAGTACCTGATATGCAAGAGCTTCCCCACCAGTGTGGCTCATGTATTCCCAGAGTGAACCTCTTTGAACGCCCATTTGGCATTATCGGGATGCAAACACCCAAGTAGAGGAAGGGATCTGCCCCTCCTATAGAGGTATCTGTGTACCAGGCAATATCGGACAAAGAGCCTCTTAATTCTTCTTACTTGATCGGCTTCCTAAGGAAGCTTTCCTTCAAAGAGATAAACCATTATTAGATCCATCCAGCATGGCTGATGATTCAGGGTACAAATCTCCTTGTCTGCCATTGTGCTAGGTCGGGAGATAACTTGAAGGGGAACTCCATGTGGTAACTTGGCCACCATTCATAGCTATCGTGTCTAGGACATCAGCTCGACGATTCTGTTGTCGAGCCACCTGCTCGATCTTGAATCCTTTAAATTCATTCTTAAGCAATTGAACTAACTTCAAGTAGGCGATCTTATTATCCCCTTTTGCCTGATAAACCCCAAAAACCTGATTGACTAAAAGTAATAAGTCACTCTTGACCTGTAGGTAATCGACCTCGAGCTGGACAGCTACCTTCAACCCGGCTATGAGGGATTCATACTTCATCTCATTGTTGGTGGCCTTAAATTTGAATCTGAAAAAGTGGCAACATTTAACCCCCTCTATGTCTATTATTATTATTCCAGCTTCTCCCCCAGCTTGCCCGAATGCCCTATATGTGTAGAGGATCTAGGGCTTGCAACCCATCAACCATCAGTCAAATTTTGGAACCTTCTCAGGAGCTATATCTGCAGCTACATAGATCGCTTGGCCTAGGGGCGCTGAGAACTCTGCCATAAAGTCCGCTAAAGCCTGGCTTTGATTGTGGTCCTAAGTTTGTAATTTAAATCAAATTGGGTGAGTTCCAGGTCCCACAACACTAGTCTTCCAGATACGTCCAGCCTTTGCAAAAATTGGCGGAGAGGTTGGTCTGTCACTACTGCTATTGAGTGAGCTTGAAAGTAGGGACAGAGCTTCCTTGCTGAAGTCACCAGCACATATGTGAGCTTTTCCAGAATAGTATAATTTTTCTCTGGCTTGGTTAGAGTGTGGCTTACGTAGTATATAGGTCGTTAGACTCTATCCCCACATTCCTTTACCAAGGCGCCACTCACTGTAGTTTCCGAAAAAACCAAGTAGATTTGCAGCTTCTCTCCTGGACTTGGTTTGACTAGCGATGGAGGGCTTGTCAGATATTTCTTTAAGGCTTGAAAGGTTTGCTCGTTCTCCTGGTCCCATTTCATGTTTCTTCCCTGCTTGATAGCCTTGAAGAAAGGGAGACATTTATCGGTAGAGCGAGAAATGAACCTGTTGAGCAATGCGACCTGTCCTATCAAGACTTGTACCTGCTTAAGTGATGTGGGGGATTCTAGGTCTAAGATAGCCTTGATCTTTTCGGGGTTAGCCTATATGCCTCTCTCATGAACTATGAAGCCTAGAAACTTCCCCGCAGTTACCTCGAAAGCATATTTGGAGGGGTTCAATCTCATCTGGTTTTCCCTTAGGATCATGAAAGTTTTGCAAAGGTCATCCTGATGTCCTTCTGTATATTATGATTTTATGATCATGTCGTCGATGTACACCTCCATCTACTTTCCAATCTCGGGCTTGAACAGTCGGTTACCTAGCCACTGGTATATAGCCCCGGTATTTTTAAGACCAAAAGGTTTCACATTATAATAGTACAGACCTTGTCCGGTAATGAAACTGGTCTTATCTTGGTCGGCTAGATGCATCTTAATTTGGTTGTACCTAGAGAATGTATCCATGAAGCTCAGGAGCTTGTTCCTGGATGTGGAGTCAACCAATTGGTCGATCTTCGGTAAGGGAAAACTATCTTTTGGACATGCCTGGTTAAGGTCGGTGTAGTTGACGCACATACACTATTTCTCATTTGCCTTTATGACCATGACCGCGTTGGCGATCCATTCGGGATAGCACGCCTCTCTGAGAAAGCCTGCCCTGATTAATTTATCCACTTCTTCCTGAATCGCATGGTTTCTTTAGGTATTAAAGTGGTGCCTTTTCTGCTTGACAGGCTTCAAGGTCGGATCCACTGCTAATCGGTGAGTAGCCAATGACATTGGGATCCTAGGCATCTTGTCGTGACTCCAAGCGAAGATGTCATTGAATTTTTTGAGGAGCCTGATCAGACACTCCTTCACTTCCTGCTTAAGGGTAGTTCCAACCTGGACGACCTTCGAAGGATCATCCATTCGGATGGGTATCTCTTCTAGCTTGTCCACAGGATGTCCTCTGGCCCATCCTCAGCCCTGTTCTTCTACATCTGGCAACACAGGGTCATCCTCTGGGTGATGTGCGGGCTCTATATCTTCCAAGGCCATCCCGAGCGTTACCCCATCTTAAATCGTTGTAACCTGTGCAAACTGCGTTGCTAGAGCTGTAGGGTTAGCGGCTACTGCATAGCATTTCCTGGCTGCTTACTGGTCACCACGTACCTCCATCACCTTGTCTCTTACTGAAAACTTTGGGACGTTGTGGTAAATGAACAGGACCCCCTTTAAGGATGACAAGAAAGGTCTTCCTAGTATCGTATTGTAGACCGATGAAGTATCTGCCACTACGAAGTCTGTCATAACATTTTGCTAGAGAGGTGTTGTTCCAGTGATTACTGGGAGGATCTTTGATCCCACAGGTATGATCGAGTCACCAGTGAATCCATACAGTGAGGTAGTGCAGCTATTGTAACACAATTGTTTCAAATTCAGCTTCTCTAAGGTATTTTTAAAGAGGATGCCGACGTTGTTGCCTGTGTCAACAAGTACGTGGTGGACCATACAGTTGGCAATCTGTACCGTGACCACAATGGGATCGTCATGAGGTTGTACGGTGTTGTAGACATCTGTCTCAGTGAAAATAATTTGTGCTAACTTGGAGGGGTCATCCAAGCTCTGGTCGACCTTAAAGATACCTTGCCCTTCATCTACACTAGGGATCTTTCTCGTGTGGTTCTTTCTAGGATTATTAGAGGTGCCAGCCAAAGTGGGCTCTCCACTGACTGTATGTATCACCAGGATTTGCTGGATCAGATACGTCTACTCCTCCTTTCTCTTTTCAGCATGCTCGTAAATCTCAGTCTGTATTTCCTTTATAGTTTGAATTTTATCCCTGACCTGTTGCAAGAACTCTATTAAACATCCTCCCCTTATCAGAGCCTCGATACTTGTACCAGTTTCTCTTATCGACTGGGGCTTTCATGGGTACGGGCTTCTGTAGTAGCCCCTTATCCCGAATGGCAAGATAAATTTTTTCACGCGATACATTTATTTGGGTGTAGTGATCATACCCTCTCTCATCTCGCTTTACATGGCCACTGTCTTTGGAGGAGCAGAAGCACGCGGAGTGGTTCGCCTTACTGGATACCTATCTTGCTTGGGTTGAGAAACGGGGAAGCAGTATGTCGACATTTTGGGAGGTTTATCCTGATTTTTCTGAGTTGGCTTAGGTCTGGGAGTTTCCTTCTTCTAGAGCTTCACGATTCTCATATTGTCATGCTCCATCTTGACCTTGAGTTGTTAGTTGACTTCGACTTGTTCTAGAGCCTGATCATAGGCCTCTTGGTAGGTATCTGGAGGTCGCTTGGTAAAGGATCGGAAAAGCTTTCCCTTCCACAGGTTCCTCCTAAAATTCTCATATTTCTCAATGAAGACCCCCATCTGGATGACTTCCTTATGGAACCGCTCCACATAAGCTCGGAGGGTTTCTCCTCTCTCCTGGATCATGTACTGCAGATGGATGGGATCCTTTAACCGGGGTTTGATTCCCTAGAATTGTGAGCAAAAATCAACTGACAGCTTTGTGAAGGAGTTCACACTGCCAGCGGGTAGCTTTTTGAACTAGGTCTTGGAGTAATCTGTTAGCGTAGTAGGGAACATCTGGCACATGGCGACTCTGGTTGTGTTCTAGACTTCTATCTGTTGGACGAAGCTCTCTAAGTGAATCAAAGGATCCTCTGTTTCGGAAAACTTATCTGATGGCATCTTAAACTTCGGTGGGAGCTTTGCCTCCCAAATCCGTCTGGTAAAGGTGGTGTTCATCTCGCTCAGGGGTTCTTTTTGACCTCCTTACCCTTCCCTTTTTTCATCTATTGGATCTCCTTCTACATATTAGCCAGCTGGTCCCTCAGGAGCTTATTTCTGTGCTTCTTGGAATTGACCTCGGAACTCTCGTTGTCAGATCCCTCCGACAAGCTGGATACCCCCACTTTGTCATTTTCAAGGGAGGGCTCTACTTGGGCATTTTGCTGCTACCACCGGCTCCAGCTCAAGGTTCCCTTCTAGAAGCCATCAGTCGAGGAGAGCTACGAAGTGCCCTCGGCGGAGCGTCGACTGCCGACTTAACCTGCTTGGGTTTATAGTAGGTCGGCCTGTCTGGGATTGAGGGCATAGGCCCTAGCCTGTCCCAGATAGAAGTTGCAGATCTTGTCCTCTTATGGGTAGGAACTAGTGGAGGGGGTCCTAACCGATTGAAGGCGGATTGCGTGGCAGAGGATCTGCTCACTTCTTCTCGGGTATCAAGATATACCAGCTAAAGAGCAATTCCTTCTGTAGCTAGACGAAGGCGGATATCCTCCACGATGGCCGCAACATGTTGTTGATCATAGTTTGGTTAATTGCCTGAAGGGTTGGAGCCCTCTCCACGTCTGGCTGATACGAGGCTAGCTTTTGATGCTTGGATTTCTTTCCCTTCTTCTGCCCTTTCTTGGTCGAGGGGGCAGATTGATGTCCCGAGGTCTCGGGTGTTAGAACCCCGTTCACAGATCACGCAACGGAAGTACGTCTTAAATTTTTTTATACAGATCATAATCTGTCTGGGACCAGTGAACTTTGGATCCTAATTTTTTTTCGGAACTAATACATACAGTATGTTAACACAGGAAATTGAAATCGATATAAAGAAAAGAAAAACATACCAACGTTTGGAGGCTCATTCACTTTATAATATGCTTCTGTCTGAACCACTAGATCTTCCTCGCTATCTCCCGGAGCTGGTAACTACGTGTGGGCGCGTCACGATCTCAGAAACCAGAATGGAGGATTTAGAGAGGATTGAAGAAACTCTTTATTCTTGATCACTATGCAACACTTGCTTTGATCTTTTCACAAGCAAATACTTGCTTGAACATTGTGCAGTTGTGTGTCTCACGCACACTTCTGATAACAGACCAAGCACTTGAATTTTAATAAAAATATGCCTATCATTCGCTTTGATCATGCTTTAATATATATATATATTTCTTTTTGCTGTGCGCTTTTATATTTTTGATAAAAAGTCAACAAATTTTTTTTTTAAACAAAATCACCCCTGTACACTTTTATCACAAATATTTATACATATACTTGTTTGTATCATAAACAAACACTTATTTATTTGTACACACCAATTTGCATCCAATGCAATATCTTGTGTTATAATTTATATATATTTTTTATAAATTCAAATACTAAGATAAATGATTTAGTAAAATAAAAAAAATCCTATTATTTTATCTCACCTAAATCCATATATCAACTAATACCCTCCAATTAATAGTTAATTCATAATTCATAATTATCAATATAATTAAATAATCTAATTATTTAATTAATTTAATATTAACATTCATTAATTAAATAATCTCATTATTCAATTAATTCTCTAATATATACGTGTCACTTTTGTAACACAATTAATTGGACAATCCAATTAATTAACCGTGACCCTTGTTACCTAAATAGATCGGGCTAGCAAGGGGACCTAATGGACCCACAGTATTTTAAGCTACAATAATCATCGGAATCATTAATTAAACTCTTTAATTAATATTCCTTGATTATTAACTCCGGTGTTATTCTACTAAAAACCCGAAGCTGCACTCTCTCAACTGCAGACGCTTTTACACAGACCGATACAACTCGGTGTCCATCGATATAGCTATTACACATGATGTGATCCTCCACAATAGTTCATAATTAGAGTTGGGTCATAATGTCCGTTATACCCCTCTAATTACATATATCCTTTAAGTACCATTGATTCTCTAATTGACAATAAATCCTATTTCCTTACGGAATTAGGAGAGCACTCATATTGTCCAAGCCCCGAATCAACCCTTAAGGGAACTACCGTCTACTTCTCACAAGAAGGAGTGGATTCCACTATTGTGTACAAACCTTGCCAGCCACAAGCCAAACCACAATCCCAACAAACGAAGCATATTGATTTGGAACTTTATCCGACCTCACCCATGGTATATCAAAGGCCACGATCTAACATAAAGGAGTTGATAAGGCACTCAGGATTAAGATCACCCATATATAGCCATCATTAGTTGATATATATGAATCTCGTCGATAAACGGATCTGGTTGTGAGATTCATATAGATCATGACCCAGTCCTATATGATCACGTCATACAAGGTGCCTCCATTCTCTTATCTCATATGAATGATTTAGGATAGAATCACCGTAAATTACGGAATGGACCGTAGCTATAGATTAACCACAAATAAAGTACCCAACTTTATTTGCTATCTATGTACTTTGTAGATTGCACATCTCTTACTGTATCCATATGTATATGACACTCATCTACACAGTTCGAGATTATATCCATCAATCTTAGATGTTAAATATATGCACAAGTTATAAAATAAATGACATAACATGAATGAATTGAACTTTTCCTTTTATTTATTTCGTAAATCCATTTACAAATTACATCTTTAGGGCATAAACCCCAACCTCGGGTTATCCTTGAGATGAGCGAAGCCTCATTGCAAAACAATAAACTTGTAAATGTAAAAACAATGGTGTGGGATCCCCACAGACGGCGTCATAAAGTGTTAACGGAAAATTTACTCGAGGTGAGAAATTTCAACTAACACCCTCGAGACCGCTACCATGAAAATGGAAGCGGGGGTAGATACCTCGTACCTGCCTTGTTTGAATAAAGATGGGTGTTCAAGTGTGAATATAATGAAAATGGGGATATATCTCTTTATTATAGATCGTGTATGCCATACAAAAATCTCTCGATCAATCTCAATCTCACTATGATACATTAGGGTGGCAACCTCATGCCTGTCGAATAATAGAATACAACAACAGTTGTGTTCTGATTACAGAATTTAGGCCATGACTCATCCTTTTTGTTTCTTTCTATTAATTGTCGATTCCCCTTACTTTCTTAGTGCATATTTGGGCATATTTATACACAGTCCAAATAGGTTAAATTTATGATTCTCCGGCCATGATTCTCTAAATCCCATCCTTCCTTATTAGACGAGATCTCTTATTTAAAAGTCATTGACTTTGGATTAATGACGAAGTTGAGAATATCTATATTGAAGATAAGTTTGTTTCCTCTTTGGACTCAATCTCTTGCCCCGCACGTACGTGGCGATTTAATGCTTATTAGGTGTGGATATGATCTTGTGCCCTCATGGCGTGATTCTTCTAGGAGGTCGTCGAGTATGGTGTTCACTGTTTCATGGGGCAAGGTAAATCCATGCCCTGGTTTTGGTACTAGGGGGTCAGACCGACCTTTTCAGTTCTCTTGGAGCTTGAGATAACCCCATGGGCACTCATTGGTGACATTGGGGCTTTTGTCAAGCTTCATGTTACTTGTCCAGATTGGTCTGAATCTTCTCCTAGCTGGATGAAGCAATTCTGAGGTATGTGCCCATTGATTAACAAACTCTCACTTAGGTCTGGAGAGGATGGCGGGCTCTTAGGGAGGTTACAAGATAGTTTCGACCTCGGGGAGCCTTGATTTGGTAGAAGGAGCTCGATTCGTTTTTGTCCGGCTTCACCTTGGATGCTTCTTAAGTTCTGAAACCTTTCCTTACTTCTTCGAGGTGGCTCCAAAGCTTGATCCAGGGCCCGGGGTTCCGTGGTGGGTAATGTCAAGCTTGGAACCGGGCCAGGAGAGTGGAAAATTTCTCTTTGGTCCCTAGCCAAATTTGGCTATAAACTGTACCCAAACCCCTTTTTTCGCTTCTGCCATTTTTGATTTGATTTTTCCTTACAGTGACTAAGGGAGTGTAGTGCACATGCAAAATCTAGAATCTTTATAAAAGGCCTAGGTATAGCAGTGGGTGTTATGTTCCGAGAATGATGTGACTAGATGTCAACCTAGGTTGTAAATATTATTACATATAGTGGATTTAATAACTAAAATGGCTAGCGGTTTAGCCCGTGAGGTTTTACCCACTTGGAGGGTTTTCTCATGTAAATCAATCAACGTGTTTTTATTATTTTCCATGCTTTAATTTTGTTGATTAGTTTGTGTGTTGTATTTGGTTGCGTTGGGTTATTCTTGTAATCTTGATTAATTCAAAATTTGGTAACTAATCGGATTAACAACCCTCACCCACTCTCTAAGATGTATTAGATATTCCCCATTTATTTTCAATGCCAAAACTAGAATCGATCCAGATTTAGGTTTGACATACAGCTAGAATTGAACTAGATTTGGGTTTATCCTAGAATCGAGTTTGACTCGATGTGAAGAGAGAGAGATGGAAAGAAAGAGAGAGGAAGAAGAAAAGGGTAATAAAGAGAATATATGTCGGCTTGGAGGACATCGAACACCGATATCCTCGATTGAGAGAAGATCGACACTCATAAGGATAGTGAGGGTTGGTGTGTTCTCAATGGGGTTATGGTTTAGTGTTTTAGTGGCAGCAACTAGAGTTTGGTTGTTGGAAGTGAATCAAATGATGGTGGGGAAGATGATAGGATTATGGTGCTTGAGTTTAGGTTAGTTTTTTTTTTTTACAGCAGTGGGGGAACATTGATAAAATGAAATTATAAGAGGGATTTTAGCCAATTTTGAAACTAGAGGGGGAAGTGTAGAATAGTGTAAACTACATAGGAAAATGATTATTTTTCATAAAATAAAAATGCTAGAATAGGGCCACATTCTAGTGTTTACTAACAATTTAGGAATCAGAAATATAATCAAATTTATTCTATTTTAGTGTTTACTTAATCTAAGGAATCGAAATGATATATAATTGACTACATAAATACCATTTTGTATAAAACATGATGAAATATTTTTCTAATAGTATGAAAAAATATATTTTACAATACTCGTAACACTATAACTATAATAATTAATATTTTTATATTGTAATACTTGGAACTAATTAGATAAGAACTATAGAAATAACTCGATTAAAGAAAATGAAACCGAAATAATTTATATATATATATATATATATATATATATATGAATATGCGATAGTTATTATTTATTTTTTTGAAAGTGCAGTAGTTATTTTTAGTTCATAAATCAAATTATTACAATATATATATATATGTGTGTGTGTGTGTGTGTGTGTGTGTGTATAAATATATATTAGAAATTTTTAAGTCAGTGCACACAAATATAAATTTATCAGTGCATTGGATGTGGACCATTAGATTTACATACTTTGATTCAAAGTGTATTCACTTGTTAAAGTTTCTCCATAATTAGTAGTTCACATGCAACGTATTAATATAAGTTATATCAGTATGCAATGAGGAGAAAAGAGACTATATATATGAGGAAATACCTCTTTGTAGTAAAAAATTAAGGTGTTGGATTGTTTTTACCCAACATTAATAAATTTATTGATTTCACCCAATATTTGGCTGTGAAAACTGAAATACCCCTCATTTATTCAATAATTGCTTAATTACTTATGTTTTCAATTTTCTTTTATCTTCTTTCTCTTCTACATCTCACGCCCTATTGCTCTCTCTTCTTCTACATCTCACACCCACCGCTCTCTCTTCTACTGTCTCTTCTTTCTTTCTACATCTCACGGCCTGCTGCTCTCTCTTCTTCTACATCTCACGCCCACTTTCTACTGTCTCTTCTTTCTTTTCTACATCTCATGGCCTACTACTCTCTCTTCTTCTACATGTGACGCCTTCTACATCTCAAGCCCACTGCTCTCTCTTTTACTGTCTCTTCTTTCTTCAACTGTCACACACATACAAATGTCCCTTTTTTTTGTCTGAAATTTTATCTCTCTCTCTTCAATTTCCGTAGCTGCTCTGTCATACCATAGTTTTTTTTTCTAAAATTTTGTTTCCTCTCTCTTCAGTTTCCGCCATTGTTGTTGAAAGTGTTGCCATTGTCTGCAAAGGTATTGGGTTTTGTATAGATTTGGTTCGAAATTTAGGGATTGGGTTTTGTATTTCAAGGATTTTGGGTGAGGTTGTTATGATGAATCCAGATTTTGAAGGCCCTTCTTCTATAGGTATGTATTAGAAACCCAATTTTTTTTTTCATATGTGTTGACGTTGATTTCTGGATTGTATTAGAAAAGCCAATAAGGATTGGATTTCGGTTGAGATTTCAAAGAGAGAGAGAAGGAGAAAGTAAACAAGACACGAGTTTTTTACGTGGTAAAACTCCAATGACCGGAGAAACATCCATGGGTGGTTGAATGACCAACCTAGCCAAAATCCACTATGAATTCTTGAATATTATAAGCTCTCGGTCTCTCTTTTTTCCCTTTAAATTTTGCTATTACTTCTGTGTATACTCTATTGTCTATATATCTTTTTGGACGAGATTATGGGTCTATTTATAGGTTTATAGAACCCTAATCTGCTTTGTACAAGTAATAAAAGATTTCTACATTTAATTGTGATTTGGTTTCTTGTTTGAAGTAGATTTGTCTTCTTTCCTGTTTCGGAATCTTGTATTGAAGTCGAATGGGTTTCTAGTAGCGCAGTCCAATTTGGACTTGTTTCCTTATATAAGAACGTAATATTTTTAAAGAAATAAAGTTGTTGCTTGATTGAGAACCCTTCCAGCTCAGTATTCTGTTCTCTTTGGGATTCCTTCTTGATATGGATATCTTCGTGTATTTATTGACCTACTCCGTGTGAACTAAACACTAAGCTTCTTATTCAGTTTTCTTCATATTTATCCCGAGTAAGGATAATACCTGCGGGGCCTGAGTAACATCGTTTGAACCCGAGTGGAAGCGTCATTTAACCAGTCCCGATTGTCGTTAACTGATCCAGAGTAGGTTTCATTCGACATCTCCTTACTCGGGTTTTCTCTTCCTCAGCAATGTTTTGTACGATATTTTCTAAATGCCTATTTGGATGTCCACCTGGCAATTTATCCTTTTTGTTTGATGACGTGTTCATCCGATAAAACTCACATATGACAATACCCCTTAAAATATTTTTGTTGAACAAGGTTTTTTCGGGCAAAAGTATTTCAATTAGTTATCAATATCTTTTCAGTATCCGAGTAAATATCTTAAAATAATGACGTGTTTTAATGGCGATCCTGCAAATTTGATTTGCCTCCTTTCGCGTGATCTTTAATGATGGTGACGTTTTGAAGTTCTGACGGCTGAGTCCAGTTCTTGTTTTGACACGTGTATTTTACCTCTTCATTTTTCGAGATTATTTATGAGAAACGGCCTATGCGTCTTCCCATGCGCCTCTACGTCATCAAACCTCATCATTGTTATTTCCCGCCTTGAAAACCTAGGGTTTCGTGTCGTTTTCTCTTTAAATTCTTCACTGAGAGGCATTATTGGTTTATTCTTAACAATTTTCAGCAGAAATTTCATTAAACCCAGATTTCTTTACACAAAAGTTCACGATTCTCTGTTGAAGATCTTGCATCGAACTTAATTCAAGGTTAGCCTTTAATGGAGCCATCTTCCCGTCATCGTCTTTTTAGTGTCACTCTTAATGCATTGGAACATGGGGATTTCCAGTTAGTTTCTTGCATTAGAAGATTACTGGGGGAAATCCTTATAGATAAACCTACATTTTTAGAAGTTGATGTTACAGGGCTTCACCCTGACGTCACTTTTATCCCTGTATCGAGTTCTTCATCTAGTTTCGATTCTGATATTTTTGACCATAAGGTACCTCTTTGAAGGATGGGAAAACATCAAAATAAAAGTGAAGTCCGCAAGCACAACTCGGGCAATATTTTGATCAGGGATCAGATTGTCAACGAAAATGATGTTGAAGAAGAGTTCAGGGCGTCTCGTCTTTCTTTCTCTGCTGACCGCCTGAGTGGGTATGACTCGGAGCCGAATGTGGTCGGGGCTGATGAGATTGGAAATTATCACTCCCGATTTGATCTGCCCAACTCGGCCACTCTGATTCCAGCGGGTGATAGAGCTGAGTGGAACCCACCCCCGGGTATGGTGGCAATCTACAGATCCATGCTTTGCTGCGGCGTCACTCTTCCCCTTCAGCCTTTTATTGCCTGGTTTCTGGCTGAGGCAGGGATCCCTTCGGCACAGCTAGCCCCAAATAGCTACAAGATTTTGATGTGTCTGTGGCATATGTACAGCCGCATGAACTTATCGCCGCCATCCCCGAATGAAATTAAACACTTTTTTACACTGAGGCGAGCGGGCAAGTCGGGGACCTACTTCCATATGTCCAATTCCCATATGTCCAATTCACCGGATTGCTGGGTCCCTAAAGGGACAGAAGTGAATGAGGGAGCTGATACCTCTGATGACCCCAAAAAGAGGGGTTTTAAATGGGGATTTCCTACATCCAACAAGTTCTGGATGAACAGTTGGTTTTTTGCTAGAGGGGGTCTCAGGCTTGAAATTACTGTTTCGGCTGGGGGTACTCGAACAGGGTTGAAAGTCCCTCGTTTCTTCTATTCCCCCGAGCTTTGGAACAAGAAAAAAATCGAGTATAGTGATGCGGAGCTGACCAGAATTGCTCGGGCAGCGGTTCACACTTTGGCGAAAAGAAGCAAGACTTATCTTTTCGTTGAATCGAAGATGATTGAGTTCGGCTTCTTCGAAAAGATTTAGGGCCAACGTAGGTGATGTAAGTGATTTTTACAACCTCTTCCTTATTGTTATATATTTTTTGTTTTGCATTCTGAGGCGGTTCATTTTTTCTTCTAGTGTTTGATACAGACGTCGCCTGAGATCTTCAGGCTCGCCAAGTGAAGTCAATTATTCAGGCGAGTCGGAAAAAGACGGCTCATCAAGGTGGCAAAGGTATCTGCCTGCCTGAGTCTGATGAAGAGACTGATGCCACACGAGGAACAAATTCCTGAAGTCGTTCCTGAGGACGTTTTTCAAACGACGGTTGGGGAGACTAGCGGTCCCAGTGGTTTGATCGATACTCAGCTACCTGTCGATCGGCAAAGGCCTAGTGAAGGTGTTGGTGAGGAGCATGCCGAGCAGACTAACACCGGTGATGGAGGTAGTTCTTCCACGGGACAGGTAGGTATAGGTCCCGAATTTTTTAAAGCCTTCCAGGATGACACTCTAGAGGACCCTGTACCTGATCTCAGTTTCCACAGTTTTCGAGGTGAGAAACGGAAGGCAATCAGCTCTCCAACTCGTCCTTTCAAGGTTCCTCGGGTGTTTACTTTCATCGATTCCAGTGATGAAGATATTGTGGCTGAGGCTTACCCGAGTGTAGATGTTGGAGTATCGACGGATGAAGGGGCTTAAGAGCCGAACAGGGGTTCCCCCCCCCCCCCCCCCCCGAGGTTGAAAATCTAGGTGCTGAACCCTCGGGGGTCCCTTCACATCCTTCTCCCCAGGATATACTGCGGGAGATGTCATCTGGTCAGGCTTTCATTGGGGAAGACCGTTGGAGCAGTTTTCGGGATGGCTCCCTGACCGAACGTCTTCAAAATGATTTTAATGGTGCATCTTATGTAAGCTACCCCCAACTCCTTTAATTTTTTTTGCTTGTTTGCTAGATTTCTAATTGTTTTCCTTTGCAGATGATGGCCGAATTTACTGAGGTAGTTCAGACACAGCTATATCAAGCTGATCGAATAAGGCATCTGGAGGCACAGCTAAAGGAAAGTGAGGATAGCCGAGCTCGGGTCGAAATGGCTTACCAACAGGAGGTTGGTTCTGCACAAATTTTTGCCGACCACTATTTGGCAAAGTAAATGGAGGCTGAGGAAAGAGCTTCTTCGGTAGAAGAGAAAGCAACATCACTTCAGAACTTATTGTCTTCTGCCCAGGAATCTATGCTCAAGGCCGAGCAGGAAGCGGAGCAGTCTAAGTCGGTGTATGAACAGAAAATTAAAGATCTGGAGCGCCAAGCATTGACAATCGAATCCTTATCTCGAGAGGCCAGACTGGAACTTGAAGTACAAGATGTAGATCGTTTCAAGAGATCCCCTGCCTACAATGCTATTCTCCTTTGGAAGTTTCAACGAGGGCTGGTTTCAGCTGGCGAATTCTTTAAAGTCAAGAATCGGGCAACTGAGAAGGCCCGGACCAATAGGGAATTATCAATCAAACATCATATGGATCGGTCCTTGGAGTCTCTTCAAACTCAGATGAAGGAATGAAGAGCTTACTGCCGTAGCCGAGGTAAAGAGCCTCATCCTATGCATTTAGAGATTCCATCCGAACACTCTCTCTCGACCTTCTATGCCAATCAAGAGTCGGTCGTGAAGGGTGTGGAGCATGATGTCGGGCCGATTCCAGGACAAGATTATAGCCAATGGATGGATGACTTAGTCGACACAATTGCTTAGCCTTCTAACGAAAGTCTGCTCTACGAATACGAAATGGTGCCAGACCCGAGTATTGGTAAGGGCTCCAAATCCTCACAATCCTGATTTTTGTAGATCTGATTTTTGTAGTCTTTTTAATTCTTTGTAAAGAACTGTAATAATTATTTTTAAAAGATTAATAAAATTCTGAGTAGCTTTTCTGAATCTGGTGTTTTGATTCTATTGCTCGCGAAATTCCAACTTGCCTATGGTTGCTGAGTATTTTATTAAACTGGCTAACTGATGTTTCGCGTAATTAACCGAGTATCTTATTAAACTGGCTAACTCTGATGTTTGTGTAACTTCACCGAGTATCTTATTAAACTGGTTGTCACCCGAATAATGCCAAGTATCTTATTAAACTGGCTCTTGTAATCTTCATGCCAAGTATCTTATTAAACTGGCCAACTTTGGTGTTCGAGTAACTTTACCGAGTATCTTATTAAACCAGTTGTCACCCGAATAACTTTAATTGCCAAGTATCTTATTAAACTGGCTCTTCAATGTTCGGGTAACTTAACCGAGTATCTTATTAAACCGGTAGTTACCCGAATAACTTTAATTGCCAAGTATCTTATTAACCTGGATCTTTGATGTTTGGGTAACTTAACTGAGTATCTTATTAAACCGGTAGTTACCCAAATAACTTTAATTCCCAAGTATCTTATTAAACAGGCTCTTTGATGTTCGGGTAACTTAACCGAGTATCTTATTAAACGGGTAGTTACCCAAATAACTTTAATTGTCAAGTATCTCATTAAAGCGGCTCTTTATTATTAACCGAGTCATCTTAAAACAGGCAAGTTTATACTTGTGTTTCATACTCGGTTGCTACCCGAACATTACATCAAGGCTCACCATGATCATATGTTCGGGTCCTTACACATTACCAAGGACGTCTCACCATTTTTTATGTGCAAGGGTTTGCCGAATCGTTAAGCTTTTTTAAATTGCTTAACACAGCTACGCATTTCACCATAATATTTCCTGATAGGGTCCCGAGCTGGTGCATCGGGTTTGCTTTTTTGCGAAGGTCATTTTGACCTTGCTCGGCTGGCATGCTCTTTCGAGCTTCTCCGCCCATTCAGGATTTAATAGTCATGAGTATTCTATTTGCATGTTCTTATTATCATGCTTGTCTTCCATACGTTCTTATTATCATATGCTTTCTTTTGGAAATCCTGAGCTCGATGCTTTTCTTTCGGAAATCCCGAGTCTGATTTTTTATTTATAACTGCAAAATCAAAAAAGTTATAAATTTCTACTAATATTTATCCTAACTAAAATTGTTCTAAATAGAAAAAAGAACAAAAAAGAATTTAAGGATAGAAAATCTTCAGATATTAGGCATTGCATGGTCGGGGTAAAACCCCTCCATTAGGTCGTGCAATCCAATATGCCCCATGGCCAGCTATTCATTCGATTTTGTAAGGGCCTTCCCATTTGTCAGCCAAGGAACTTACAGCTTTATTTTTTGTGTTCAGTGACACCTTTCTGAGTACCAGGTCTCATAGTTGGAATTTTTTGACCCGAACGTGAGAGTTGTAATGGCGAGCTACCCTTTGCTGATATGCCATATTTCGTATTCGGGATCTCTCCCTTTTTTCTTCTAGCTCATCTAGACTTGTAATAGTATATCAATGTTCTGCTCTTCATCGTATAGCCTGACCCGGGGTGACGTATATGACGTTTCTATAGGAATAACAGCTTCTGTTCCAAACGCTAAAGTGAATGAAGTTTCTCCTGTTGAAGTTCTCGTTGTTGTCCGATACGCACATAACACTTTGGGAAGCTTTTCAACCCAGCTTCCTTTTTTGGCATCTAGTTTTGCTTTGATTGTGTGCTTGATGATTTTGTTCACTGCTTCTACCTGCCCATTTGTTTGAGGGTGAGCAGGTGTAGCATAGAGTTGGCGATCCGATACTCTTTGCACATCTGTCTGAATTTCAGGTTATCGAACTGAGTGCCATTGTCAGTAATTATAGTGTTTGGGACTCCAAACCTATAAATTATTTTATTTTTCATGAAATTTGTGGTGTTTGATTCTGTGATATGCACTAAAGCTTCAGCTTCTATTCATTTTGTGAAATAGTCAACAGCTACTATGGCATGCTTTGCTCCGCCCCCTGTCCCAGCTGGCATTGGGCCGATTAGATCCAAACCCCACATTGCAAATGGTCATGGGGATGTGAGGTTTTTGAGTTGCTCAGAGGGCTGTCGGATGTCATCAGCAATCCTTTGGAAAGTATTGCAACTTTCTGAACACAACTGTGCATGTGAGAATAGAGTAGGCCAATAATAGCCTTGCCTAAGTACCTTGTGTGCCAAACTTTTACCCCCGGTGTGGTTTCCGCAAACTCCTGTATGGACTTTCTGTAATATCTGATATGCATCTTCCTCTGTCATGCATATTTGGAGTGTTCGGGAATACCCTCTTCTGTATAATTCTCCTCCAACCAATGTGTACCTAGCAGATCGGTACCTGATACGTTTTGCTTGTAAAAGATCTTTCGGTAGTATACCTTCTTCAAGGAATCTTTTTAGCTGAGTCATCCAACCGTCTGGCAGTGTTCGGATCTCTGAAATTTCTAAGTTTCTTGGTTCAGCTGTACTCGGTTTGAGGAGATGTGCAACCAAAATAGACTTTAGCCTGAATGTGGTTGTTGCTGACGCTAGTTTGGACAATGTGTCTGCCTTTTCATTTTCCTCCCTGGGGATCTGGGTAATCTTATATTCTTTAAATTTCTGGAGGAGCTGTTTCGCAATGTCATGGTAGATTATCATGCCTTCATCCTTGGCTTGGTACTCATCCAAGATTTGGTTAACAACTACCTGTGAATCACTGAATATCTCAACCTCATCTGCCCCGAGAGCTATGCAGACTTTGAGTCCAGCTAGTAGCACCTCGTACTCGGCTTGATTATTGGTTGCCTTGAAGTTAAACCTCATGGCACATTCAATGTCATCTCCTTCTGGAGTGCATACTATAATCTTTGCCCCACTGCCGTGAGTGTTTGAAGAGCCATCAACATACAGATTCCATGAGAAATTTTTACCCAACATTTTTTTTGCTTCCAGGTTCGGTTCTGTGAATTCTGCTATGAAATCTGCCATTGCTTGTCCTTTGAGAGATGTCCTAGGGATGTAGTGGATATAGAATTTTCTTAGCTCGATTGCCCATTTGGTAGATCTCCCTGAAATCTCAGGCTTCTGTAAAATCTGCTTCAACGGGCAATCGGTGAGAACCTGGATTGTGTGAGCCTGGAAGTATGGCCTTAGCTTTCTTGCTGCTGAGACTAGTGCTAGGGCAATCTTTTCTGCCTGTGAATATCTGGTCTCAGCTGATAGAAGTGCTTTGCTGGTATAGTACACCAGCTTTTGTACTCCATCTTCTATTTTGACTAGAACTGAGCTTGCTGCTAGTTCTGTAATTGATAGGTACAGTTGGAGTATCTCCCCCATCTGAGGTTTTGAAAGGATGGGAGCCTGTCTTAAGTACTCTTTAATTTGTAAGAATGCATGCATTATTCATTCCATTCAAGTCATTTCCCTTTTTCTAATTACTTTGAAAAAATGTGCACATCTGTCTGTGGCTTTTGAGATGAATCTTCCTAAGGAAGCCAGACATCCTGTTAGGCGCTGTACTTCTTTGAGTGTTCTCGGTGAAGTCATTCTCTGCAGGACCTGGATCTTCTTGGGGTTGACTTCGATTCCTCTTTGATAGACTTGAAATCCCAGAAATCTTCCTGTAGGAACCCCGAACAAATACTTGTTCGGATTTAGCTTCATTTGGTATCTTCTCAAGACATCAAATGTCTCCCGTAGATCTGAAGAATGCTTGTCTGTTGTGATGCTCTTGGTCAGCATGTCATCAATGTATACTTCCATGTTCCTTCCTATTTGCCGTGAAAAGATTTTGTTGACCAACCACTGATAAGTAGCTCCTACATTTTTCAGTCCAAAGGGCATCACAGTATAGCAATACAAACCCTAATCAGTTGTGAATGCTGTTTTTTCTTCGTCAGCCTTGTTCATCCTGATTTGGTTATACCCCGAGTAAGCATCCAAGAAACTGAGTAGCTCATGGCCTGATGTAGCGTCCACCAACTGATCTATCCTTGGAAGTGGAAAACTATCTTTCGGGCATGCCTTGTTCAGATATGTGAAATCTACGCACATCCTCCACTGTCCTTTCTTCTTTTGGACGAGGACTACATTAGCCACCCATTGAGGGTAATTGACCTCTCTAATTGATCCTACAGCAAGTAGTTTTTCTACTTCCTGTTTGATCGCCTGACTTCTTTCAAGGTTGAATGATCTTCTCTTTTGTATCACTGGTTTTACATTCGGGTTTACTGTGAGATGGAGGAATATTATTCCTGGCATCTATCCCGACCATGTCTTCATGACTCCAAGCGAACACATCCCTGTATTCTATAAGTAGATCAATGAGGCTTTGTTTGACTCTTCCTTCCAGATTGGCCCCGACCTTGACCTTTTTATCCGGTTCATCTTCTTTCAGGGTGATTTCTTCAATCGGTTCAATTTTGGATTCATTCGGTTCTTCTCTTGGATCGAACTCGAATGATAAGGGCTTTTCTTTCTGACTCGACTATGTTATAGTGCAAACCTGTTCATTCTTGTCCTTGTATACTAACAGGTCAGCTCTTCGGGCCACCTTCTGAGATCCCTTGACTATCCCGACCCCCTGTTCAGTCGGGAATTTCATCATTAAGGCATAAGTGGATGTTACGGCCTTAGTTTTATTCAGGAATGGTCGTCCCAATATTGCATTATATGGCCAATTATCCAAGTCTACTACCACGAAGTCGAGCAATACAGTTCTCTGGCAATATGCTACTCCAATCTTCACGGGTAGCTTTGCCGTCTCGAGTGACCTGACTTTAATTCCCCCGAATCCTCTGAGTGGGGTATGGAAGGGTTGTAGGTCCTTTCGGTCTAACCTGAGTTGATCGTAGACAGCTATATTGAGAATATCAGTTGAGCTTCCATTATCTATCAGGATTCTCCTAACTTACCGGTGACCAATCAGGGCACTTATGACCAAGGCATCATTTGGCCGAACATCTATGCCATGTGAGTCTGCTTCTGTGAATGTTATTGGGTCCCATCCTTCCTTTATCCTCTTCGGGTCTGGCTCGATCGAGTTTACATCAAAGTTATTTCTTGCTTCTACTGCTTCTCTGATTTCCTGAGTTCGTTCTCGGTTACTTCTTCCAGTGGATGGTCCTCCAAAGATAGTGTGTATTACTTGATTGACCTCTGGACTGGCCCTTTGTTTTTGACCAGAGCCGTGATCGGTCCTGATCTCTTTCTTTGCTTCTGATTTTTCATCTCTTTTCAATATCACATCTTGTAAATGTCCTTACCGAATAAGGGTTTTTATGTAATCTCTAAGCTGGTAACACTTAGAGGTCTCATGACTAGTTTCCTTGTAGAACCGCCAGTATTTGGTTGTGTCTCACCGTGCAAACTGAGATTACCGGCGTGGCTCTTGTACCATATTCTTTGTTTCCAGAATGGCCAGGATTTCCTCCTGTTTTTTTTTAAGAGGGGTGTAATTAGTGTATCTACCTCGGTATTTCTCGGTGGTCTGTTCGGTGTTACGCCTATTACCCCCATCCTTGCTTTTTTCTTTGCCATTTCCCTTCTGTTTTCCCTTCTGGTTCTGGCTTTTAGACTCAATATCATTCTGTTCGGGTTTTCCTCCGTACATATAGCATCATCCAATGGCCAATTCTTCTTCCTCTACCAGTGCATATCCTCACGCTATATCCATCATGTCTGCATATCTAGTCAATCGGGCTCTCCTTAAATCAAAAGATAGCCGACCATTCTGCAGGTTGTTGATGAACGCAGCAATTATTGCTTCATCGTTTGCACTGCCAATTTCTGACACGACTTGGCTGAATCTTCCCAAGTATTTCTTCAGTGTCTCATCTTTCCCTTGCTTTATTTGAGAAAGGTGAGCTATTGACTTTTTCCTATAAACATTGCTCAGAAATTGCCTCGAAAAGCTCATGCTCAATTCACTGAAACTTCTGATGCTTGCTGGAGGCAATCTCCTGAACAACCTCGAACCCATGTCTCCTAGAGTTTACAGAAAATTGAGACATAGTAAGGGATCGCTATGGGCATACTGAGCCGTGACACTTTTATAGCGTCTCACGTGCTCTTTTGGATCTGTATCTTTTTTAAACTGTTCCATATGTGGCATCCTAAATCTTTCTGGGAATGAGGTCCGCAGGATTTTCTTAGTGAACGGACTGTCAGAATCGTCATCCGACAAATCATTATACCCGTAACGTCTGACCAGTGCATCCATCAGACATCTATTGTTCTCGACTTCTTGAGTTAGACTCTGGATCATGACATCTCTGTCTCCTACCTGGCTACCCCGACGGTTGAACCGTTGGGTGACTGTCATTCTTTCTGGCTCTTCACTTTGATGCCGAGTTCCTCGCATAACTCCATGATGACGTTTGCGATAGTGCCGATCGCTATCTTCCTATGACGACCGATCCCTGTGCCGGTCATGTTTGCAATGTCTAGTACAGACTGTCTGATCCTGGTCCTGCTTCTGGCTTGGTTGTTCCTCTTCAGGTGTTTCACATCCAGCCTGCTTGATTGGGGTAAGGTTCCTTCCGACTCCTAGTGTATTTATTTCTGGCCCTACTACCACAGAACGAAGCCTTACAGGTGGAAGGTTAAGAGTTGGTGCTTCTGTAGCCAGTAGATCAACTTTTTCCTTTGCTGCATCTGCCACCAGTTACTGCAATGCTTCCCGGAAACGTTGAGTCAGATCTCCGCTGGTTGGAGGAACTTGCTGGATCCCCGCCAGGAATATAGGTTGGTTCTCTGTTGTTGCAGTGAGATCCCGTGAGGTACTGCCAACATGAAAGTTATCCGGGGATTTTTGGACATCCCCGGAATTGCTTCTGCTTCCTGCCATTGCTTCTGATCAAGTCGGAGGTTAAAGCCCCTCCTTCTAGCGCCAATTGTTGACGTTGTTTTCTGGATTGTATCAGAAAAGGCAACAAGGATTGGATTTCGGCTGAGATTTCAAAGAGAGAGAGAGAAGGAGAAAGTAAACAAGACACGAGTTTTTTACGTGGTAAAACTCCGATGACCGGAGAAACATCTACGGGTGGTTGAATGACAAACCTAGCCAAAATCCACTATGAATTCTTGAATATTACAAGCTCTCGATCTCTCTTTTTTCCTTTTGAATTTTGATATTATTTTTGATTATGCTCTATTGTCTATATATCTTTTTGGACGAGATTATGGGTCTATTTATATGTTTATAGAACCCTAATCTTCTTTGTACAAGTAATAAAAGATATTTGCATTTAATTGTGATTTGATTTCTTGTTTGAAGTTGATTTGTCTTCTTTCCTGTTTCGGAATCTTGAATTGAAGTCGAATGGGTTTCTAGTAGTGCAGTCCAATTTGGACTTGATTCCTTATATAAGGACGTAATCTTTTTAAAGAAATAGAGTTGTTGCTTGATTGAGAACCCTTCCAGCTCAGTATTCTGTTCTCTTTGGGATTCCTTCTTGATATGGATATCTTCGTGCATTTAATGACCTAGTCCGTGTGAACTAATCACTAAGTTTCTTATTCAGTTTTCTTCATATTTATCCCGAGTAAGGATAATACCTGCGGGGCCAGAGTAACATCGTTTGAGCCAGAGTGGAAGCGTCATTTAACTAGTCCCGAGTGTCGTTAACTGATCCCAAGTAGGTTTCATTCGACATCTGCTTACTCGGGTTTTCTCTTCCTCAGTAATGTTTTGTAGGATATTTTCTAAATACCTATTTGGGTGTCCACCTGGCAATTTATCCTTTTTGTTTGATGACGTGTTCATCCGATAAAACTCACATATGACAATATGCAGATTATAATGAATAAAGGTTGAAGGAGATAGTTAACTTTGGTGTGTTTTATTGTTAAACCATGGTGTGTTTAATTGAAATCGCTTGGTGTGTTTAATTTATTATCCCTGGTGTGTTTAATTAGTTTTTCATGGTTTGATGAATTTGGTGTTCCATTGTATTTGTAATATTGTTTGTATAGTGTGTTTAATTGTTATGCCCTGGTGTGTTTAATTTATTTTCCCTGATGTGTTTAATTTATTGTCGTAGTGCGTTTAATTGGTTTTCCCTCGTGTGTTTAATTTGTTTTTCATGGTTTGTTGGATATGGTGTTCCATTGTATTTGCAATGTTGTTCGTATAGTGTGTTTAATTGGTTTGGCATGATGTGTTTAATGTGTTATGCCCTGGTGTGTTTAATTTATTATGCCCTAGTGTGTTTAATTTATTATCCCTCATGTGTTTAATTTGTTTGTCATGGTTTGTTGAATGTGGTGTTCCATTGTATTTGTAATGCTGTTTGTATAGTGTGTTTAATTGTTATGCCCTGGTGTGTTTAATTTATTATCCATGATGTGTTTAATTTATTGCCCTGCTGTGTTTAATTGGTTTTCCCTCGTGTGTTTAATTTGTTTTTCATGGTTTGTTGAATGTTGCGTTCCATTGTATTTGCAATGTTGTTTGTATAGTGTGTTTAATTGGTTTGGCATGGTGTGTTTAATGTGTTATGCCCTGGAGTGTTTAATTTATTATCCCTGGTATGTTTAATTGGTTATCCCTCGTGTGTTTAATTTAATGTGTCATGGTGTGTTTAATTGGTTTGTCGTGGTTTGCTTAATGTGGTATGGTCTGGTGTGTTTCAATCGGTATGACCTGGTGTGTTTAAACTGGTTTACCCTTATGTGTTAAATTGGGTTGTCATACTGTGTATAATAGGTTGCAACTTGTATAATTTGTGACTTGTTTAATAAATTGTATTCTAAATGTGAGATTTTGATTTGTTGGAATGCATGAATGGACCCAACGAACTTGGTAATCACTTATGGTGGCAAATGGTGGGAAACTTTTATGAGGGTGGTGAAACAGAGTTTGTGAAAGTTTGTAGGAATTTGACGTACAGTGAGTTGTCCAGGGTTGTACAAGGTGTTGCGAATGTTGACTTAACAAGGTTTAGTATTGAGTTAAGAACTTTGGTTGATACCGGGGTTAGGCTTAGGCTAGCCCGACCAAAAATTAAAGATGATAGCGATGTGGAAATGTTGTTGTGCGATGGTGGACATGTTTCGGAGGTGGATGTTAGTGTTTTTGAGAAAGTTAGTGTACAACCCGGTCATATGGGTGTTCTTACCGTTCAACCCGTTTTTCAAAGTTTTGTACAATAATTGATGGCACAGTTTCAATCCGGCTGTGGAAGCAATAAGGTCTTTGGTTCTATACCAACAACTGATAATGTTTTTGAAACCCCGATTGGAAACCCTGTTATTTTTTTAGGACCCAACAATTAACGAGGATGAGAGTTTGATTCCAGAGTACAATTCTCATAGTGAGTATGGATTAGAGGATTTTGATGAAGATTACATTAGTGATGGTGGAAGTCGTGAGGGTGTGAATGATGAGGAAACATATCATCATGGAATGAGTTAGGATTCAACAGATGGTGGTCGCAAAGGGTCTGTTCCACCGATTTTTACTAGTCTAAGTCGAGATACATTTGAAGATGATGGAATTAATGTTGGTGATAGATCCGGAACTCCAGTCTCCCATCCTTGGATTATTCCTAGAGTTTCAAACTGCAATTTCGAACTAGTTAAAACAGAGGAATCTATTTCCTGTAATGGATTATCCAAAGGTGGGATGTTCGAAAGCTAAAAAGCTTTGAAGCTAGCTTTGTAGGAGTACACACTAAAGGATAATTTTGAAATTCGTGTTATAAGGTCATGCACGAGTAGATATGAAGTTGGTTACAAGGATCCCGAGTGTAAATTTCAATTCCGTGCGGTTAAGATAGAAGGTGGGAATTATTAAACAGTCCGAAAATTTGAGGAAGAACATAGTTGTACAGTTGATGACTTGCACAACCGTCATCGACAAGCAAGTGCATGGCTTATTGGTGAAATACTGTCACTGAAACTTGCAGTTAGTGGCCGCTCTTTGAAACCCAAAGAAATCATGACAGATATGCAAGTGGAACACGGACTTAGTTTGCTGTATACAAAGGCATTGAGGGCAAAAGAACTTACTGAACAAAACGTTTTTGGTTCTCATGATCTTTCATATCGGTTGTTGCCTGTATACTGCCACGAATTGAAACGCGTCAATCATGGTAATGTAATAGCAATAAAGACGGACATTGATAAAAAATTTAAATATTTGTTTATTGCTTTTAGTGCTTCACTTGTCGGGTTTCAAACGGCCATACGTCCTGCAATTTGCATTGATGCAACTCATTTGAAGGGTAGGTTTGGCGGTGTCATGTTTATTGCAGCGTGCCAAGATGCAAACAATCAAGTGTTCCCTCTTGCTTATGGTTGGGGTGATGTTGAATGAGAGGATTCATGGACTTGGTTTTTAAAGGAGTTGAAAAAAGAAATAGGATGTCCTACGAATTGTATCATCATTTCCGATCGCAGTCCTGCAATTAAGGTAGCTATGGCTAAAAAGTACCCAGAATTACCACATGGCCTTTGTGGTTTTCATATGAACATGAACCTGAAGAACAGATTCAAAAGCCATGTTGTGTGCAAATTGTTCCATGAAGCTTCTAGGGCACATAGACAAACAGAGTTCTCTATATAAAAGACGTGGCTTCACTTAAGTATGCTTCCCCTCATTGCGTAATATGTCCTCTATATTGCTTATGTACTTCAACTGACACCCAACGTTGATTAGTGCTTCTTGAGTCCATTTATTCCTTTGGACCTTTAGAAACTGATCATAATCGATGTTCTTCTTCTGTAAAATATAAAAAACGTGGCTTCACTTAAGTAAACTCACATTTGCCCAATTAAACAAACCAGTCATGCACTCATGCCCAATTAAACACACCAGTTCATACCCAATTAAACACACTCATTCACAACAAGTAAACAAACTAGTAATAACCAACTAAACACATCAGTCAACCCAATTAAACACACCAATTCATACAACAATTAAACACATCAGTAATAACCAACTACACACACCAGTCATATCCAATCAAACACACTCATTCACAACAATTAAACACACTAGTAATAACCAACTAAACACATCAGTAATAACCAACTACACACACCAGTCATACCCAATCAAACACACTCATTCACAACAATTAAACACACTAGTAATAACCAACTAAACATATCAGTCATACCCAATTAAACACACCAATTCATACAACAATTAAACAGATCAGTAATAACCAACTACACACACCAGTCATACCCATTCAAACACACCCGTTCACAACAATTAAACACACCCGATCACAACCACTTAAACACACCAATTCATACACAATTAAACCACAAAAAATGCTCAATTTCACATGATTAACACACACCAGTTCACAACAACTCATTGACTAGACCCACAAATCATGCTAACTATTTTAACATGCAAAGCTAACACCAGATATCAAAAACACTCAAACACCAGATATGGAATCACAAGTTCAAATCATTTTGTTCAAATCCCTGTTTAGACTTCGAAATCATTCTCAGATGAACGAAATCAATTCTTAAAATCCCTGCTCAAATTTCGAAATCCATTCGACTCAACAAAATTGGTTTGTTAAAATCTTTGTTCAAATTTCGAAAACTATCACAACTTAACAAAATCAATTTGATAATGTATAAATCAAGATCAATTTCGGATTCTATCAACCAAAAATACAAAAAAAAATTGAAACCCTAAACTCAAATGTGAAGAGGAGGTGCAAACCGTTGGTGACTGTACGTCGTCGTCGTGTCTGTCTCCATGGTGGCTTTTCATGATGGTCGTCGTCGGTACTGCTGGTCTGTCGAAGTCGTCGGCTCTTGTCGCCACTCATCTGTCATGTCTCCTCCTCGCTTATGGTTTCTCTCATCTGCACGTCGTCGTTGTGTCGATGTCGTCATCTCGTCATGGTGGTAGTCGTCGTTGGGTTGTCTCTCACAGGTCGTCGGGTCTGGTCACCACAACTGGTCGGGGGTCTGGTTTCACTTTTTTGGTTTCTCACTAACACTAACAATGAACAACAATCAGAACGAATTTCAAGTCTCGTTTTTGGGGTTTTTATGTTTTCAATTTGTTTTATTATTTTAATTCTTAACTAATTGATTTGAATTTCTTTTGTTTCATTTATTCAGTTTTGTTTCATTTATTCAGTTTGTTTTTTCAAGTCATTATAACATAAGGGTAATTTTGTCCCAAAAGTGGAAAAATTGGTAAAAACAATAAATTTACTAATCTTGGGTAAAAACAATAAACCCACTAATTTTTTGGTTACTTTTAAAGTTCTCCCTATGTATATATATATATGAAATTTTTAGAAATCCCACAGCTAGAATAATATAAATTATTAATTATGTAAATCAATATGAAGATTAAAAAAAAAGTAAACCAATATGATTTACGAAAATTAAAAGCAAAAGTAAATAATCATGAAGAAGTTTTTTTTTTACATGAGGATATTTTTGTAATTATATCATGAATTCCCTTTTCAATCAGGAAAGGAAACTTGATTCTTAGGGTTGGTGGGAGGAATCAATTCAGAAATCAAGAATTTAATTCTTTCTTAAGTAGAATTCTTGATTAGTAAATACGTCAGAAAAATATTTGAATTTACTGAAACTAGATGGAGAAATGTAGAATAGTATAAACTACAGAGAAGAATAATTATTTTTCAAAAAACAAAAACCCTAAAATGGGCTTACCTTTTTTTTTTTTTAAATACAACAATTGTCGAGACATGATGAGGTTAATTAGACTTTACAAGTATGGTCCGGAATACTGCTCCCACTATCGAAGAGATGTTACATATGAACTACAACTCTCACAATCGAAATAAGGGTTGCTTCCACAAATCGAGAAAAAACTCTTCATACATACTTATGAAATATGTATAGTGAGATTCGAACCCTGAGCACCGAATGCGGAGACTCTTATTTCCCTTACTTATAGGCTTGGTGGTCCGCAATTTTATTCATGCCCACAAAATAATGTGTCAGGCTCAATTGCACTTTTAGAAACAACAGTTCAATACTATTTATTTTCCTTTTAATTCACTAAAAAACACCAAAATCAACAAAACTGCCAAACACATCTCATGTAGATTTCTAGGGTTTAAATTAGTAGATGAATCAAAGCAAGAATGACAGCGATCAGCAATGCAGTAGTCGTTGTTCCTTGCTCGTCCTGTACTTGTCTCTGTCGAAGCAATCAATTTCAACTCGAGTGTGAAGCCAAGATTTCTGGTCTCGGTTTCGGTCTCGAAACAACTTTCTCGAAAGATAGGGTTTCGAGTTCTTGTTGTTTTGGAAGGAGACGTGTTGTGTCTCCGAGAAGGAGATTGAGCTACGCGATTGACACTCGCATTGTCGAAAACGCCCAGACTACCACATCCGCGACATCCACCATTGAAATCCACGTCACTTGTTACCAGGTTGACGCTTCTCTAATTCAGATTTCGTTTGTGTTCTTTTTTGTAAAAAAGAAAAAGAAAAAGAAATTACTGGCGATAGTTTTGTTTTGAGGCTTGTTATTTTGTTTTCATTGTTTGAATTGTATATGGAGTAATTAATTTAGTTTGGAATGATCAAATGGAGAATGTATAAGATGATTCCATTTTCCTTGTCGTAATTATCTTTAGTTGATGCATCTAATTGAGTAATTTGTAAAGGGTTTTCGATCATGTATCCAAGGATGATAATTTAGTTTCAATAGTCAAAATTAATAGTTGAAATTTATAGCATAATACTATTATTTGGACCCTTAAGATATTTTGGTTTAGTCTAGTGGCTACTTAACTAACTCATCGTCCCAGGTGAGATTGTTGGGAGCCTGTGTCCCCTATTAGTTCCACAAATCCACCTCCATTTGTCAACATATTTATCAGCTTCCGTTCTAATTTTATCATGTTGTGGTAGAAGTGTTTAGTTTGTCATATAGTTGTGTATCCAGACAAAGAATTACTTAAGCACCTTGTGCTCTGCTACCTTTTGTGTGTGTGTGTGTGTATTTTATGGTTTTATGACTTACTCTGCAATATAACAACTTTGCAGCTAATTGGTGCTCCTGATCAAGCTGAGAAAGATGAGATTGTTAAGTCAGTGATGGAGTTGAAAAGGGCTGAGATTGAAGAAGGTTACACCATGGATGCCATTGTAGCTCGCCAGGTATAGACTTGAGATTGTAATTATGCTATAATTGGCATGGTTCTGAAGTTTCGTTTTTTGGTGATATGGAGGACAGGCTTGAGTTAAGAGTAGTTTAGATTTTGACATTTGTCACCTTTTCTTTGCAGGGTCTGTTGATGGATGTAAGGGATAAACTTCTATTTGAACCTGAATATGCTGGTAATGTGAGGGAAAAGATTCTGCCAAAAAGTTCCTTACGTATTCCGTGGTCTTGGTTGCCTGGTGCTCTTTGCCTCCTTCAAGAGGTGCAACATTGAATGGATTTGCTTTTTTTGTAAAGTTGGTCTGCTTAACGAAAATGTCTAGTTTTTCATGTTCCGAGGCATAATGTAATTTCAGGAAATTAATTGACTAACCAGATAGCTAGAAAATTGCTATTTTGTATTGTGTGCTAATTCAACTTTCAGATACCACAACATCCATCTCTTAGCACTTTCCTGAAATGTGGAATGATTTTTTTTATTTTTTGATATCTTAGAACATTTTCTGATAAGTGTTTTTGGTTTTGGAAGATGGATATGACAGTCTGCATGTTTATCTGGTCCAGGTTGGTGAAGAGAAGCTTGTTTTGGATATTGGCCGGGCAGCTCTCCAGCATCCAGATTCTATGCCTTACATTCATGATTTTATTTTGTCTATGGCACTAGCTGAGGTAAGATGAACAGGCAATGAGGTCAGAATCTGGTACCAGTTTTGTAGCAGTTTTTGTTATGCTTCCTTTTCTTATCATAGGTGCTTTCTTGAAGTGTGCGATTGCAAAGATTGGTTTTGAGAAGAATAAGGTGTCCCAAGGTTTTGAAGCACTTGCACGTGCTCAGTGTCTTCTTAGGAGTAAGATATCTCTCGGGAAGATGCCATTATTATCGCAGGTAATGCTCTTAATTTTGGGTGCTTTTGGACCTTTCTTATTTGAAGATATTTATCTGTTTGCTTGGTTCAGTCTATTATGACAGTCTATTTCTGTCTGTTTGTTATCAAATCTCCTTTTGCCAGAGCAATTGCTGTCATGTCAACCTTTTATACATTTGTCAATAAATGTTTTTATTAATTATCTTAAATCCAGTAAATAAGATGGTTAGTACTTAGTAGCATAAGATTTTGCTGTAAATGGTGCTACAAAATTGTAAAAAGGAGCCTTCTATATTTTGTGCAATAAATTGTAACTTGTTATCTTTTATATTAGTATGTATGTTAATTTGTTTGTCCTGGTTTATAGATTGAAGAATCTTTGGAAGAACTTGCCCCTGCGTGCACATTGGAATTACTGGGCATGCCTCACTCACCTGAGAACGCTGAACGAAGAAGAGGAGCAATCGCAGCTTTGCGTGAATTGCTGAGACAGGGCCTTGATGTTGAAATCTCAAGCCAAGTTCAAGATTGGCCATGCTTCTTGAGCCATGCATTTAATAGGTTGATGGCTACAGAAATAGTTGATCTTCTTCCCTGGGACAGTTTAGCCATTACACGGAAGAGTAAAAAATCCTTTGAGTCACAGAATCAAAGGGTTGTAATTGATTTTAACTGTTTCTACATTGCGTTGATAGCTCATATTGCACTTGGGTTTTCAAGCAAGCAGACAGAGTTGGTAATTCGTTTGTGCAGATTTTCTACAGATTGTACTTGTTGTGTATTATGTGTTTGAGTGAGTTGCATGAGGACATTTTCTCATCTGTTTTATTTATGTCATTTGTATGTTATTATTATGTAGATAAACAAAGCGAAAACTATATGTGAGTGTTTGATTGCTTCTGAAGGCATTGATCTTAAATTTGAGGAGTCTTTTTGCTTGTTCCTCCTCGGACAGGTACACATTTCATTCTCTTCTCTTCCACCTTATCTTAATCTTGCTTCACTAACATATTTTTCTTCTTTTTTCTTAGTATTTATTTACTGAACAAAAATGGGTATTTATGTGTTACTGTTGGTATCTAGGGTACTGAAGCAGGGGCTGTTGAAAAGCTTCAGGAGATCGAGTTAAAATCAAATTCTGCTGTGAGAAATGCAACTGCTGGAAAGGAAATAAGAGAAAGAAATGATGCAAATCTGTCAACGGTAATTGTTTCACTATCCATTGCATTCTGATCCATGCTGCACCGTTAGAACATCTATTTGAGGCTTCTTACATGGACACCTTAATTGTACCAAGGCGTTTTCTCAAGATATTTTTGTTGCTCTTCTTTTTCAGTACACACTTTGCTTTATCAATTCAACATTGACCATTAACATGGTAGCCACTTTAGAGGTCCTGTCCTCAAAACTCTCCCCTCCTTGACTGTTAAGCTTAGTAAGGCCATCTTTGTATAGAATGATTAGGTTGTGTTAGGTTGTGTTTACATTGGATAGATATCAGTCATGATCATTGCCACTTCACGGTCTTAACATTTTCACTATGAATTTCATACGTGTCTTCAAGATTGTTACTTGCTCATGTTAGACTGCTTGCTTAACTTGATCAGGAGATGTGGGTGAAGGATGCTGTGCTTGCTGTATTTCCAGATACACGAGATTGTTCTCCGTCTTTGGTGAGATTGATGTGTCAAAATATATAATAACTCTAAATTTACTGGATATGTTTACTAATGTATGCTTCTGCAGGTCAATTTTTTTTGTGGTGATAAGAAAACTTCTGCAATAAAGAAAAGTTTAGGAGCTACACAAATCACATCTAGCATGAGCAAAAGACCACTGTCCACTGCTTTTGCATCAGAGCGTGAGGATGCTCTTCCATACGTGAACTCTTCTAGACATCATGGTTCTGCAGTTAAGCAGTTGGCTCCAACTGATCTGCAAAATCCATTGGTATCAAGCAAGAGTAGCAGTGGAAGTGATGGTAGTAGTGCATCGTCAGTCCAATTAAAAAGAAGTCTTGGAGTACAAAATAGTAATGGTTGGGAAAGTTGGTTGGCAGGAAGAAATGGGGTTGAAAGGATAACTTTTGTTGCTGTATTGGGGTGCATTATGTTCTTTACTGTTAAGCTCTCAAGCATGAAGTCAAGTAGGATGAGATATGCATCCAAATTGACTGCCAGTCGACAAAATGTCGAAACAAGTTCCCTTGCCTGGACAACAGATTCTTCTCCCAATGACAACGTAGGTCATTCTTTCATCAAACAAAGTGGTATTGCTAGCGGACTTAAGGAGCTTGTGGCAATGGTGAAGATGCAGTTCAAGAATCCTTCAGACGCTGGATATTCACACAGTCCTCGCCTTCCTGCTAGTCTATCAACCTCAATGACTGCTGTGAACAGGAGGCCAATGCCCTTTGAAGAAGCTGAAGAGCTTGTTAAGCAATGGCAAGCAATTAAAGCCAAAGCTTTGGGCCCTAGTCATCAGATTCAAAGCCTCTCTGAAGCCCTTGATGAGTCGATGCTTGTTCAGGTAAAAGGAGTACTGTGGTTTTTACATTGATGCATATTTGTCCCCATAACTTTTGTTATTTGTGTTTCCAGAAAACAGAAACATGATATGTTATCAGTCAGTCGTGTAGCTAGGAAGCTATGTTGTAAAACCTGGTGTTTATTTAATAACTGAACTGTCCATCTGATAATCTTGAAATTTGAACCTTAAAATTCAATGCTAATTTATGTTATGGTGGCGATCTATCAACTTGCTAATTTCCAAGTTTCCCATTCAAAGGGAAAAATCTTGGTGAGGTTCAAACAACTATGAACTGTTTGTAGTGGGAAAACTATCAGCAGATCTATATCACAACTCACAAGTTCTATTTCTGAAATTGCAAAATGCTAACACTCAACTCCAATTTGCTGTTTTGATTGCATATGTGCTTAGTGGCAAGCTTTGGCTGATGCAGCGAAGACCAAGTCTTGTTATTGGAGATTTGTTTTGCTGCAATTGACGATCCTGCAAGCGGACATTTTGTCAGACAGGATTGCTGGAGAAATGGCAGAAATTGATGCTCTCCTAGAGGAAGCAGCAGAACTTGTTGATGAATCTCAACTGAAGAACCCAAATTATTACAGGTTGGCAAAACTAGCATTCATGCATAAATGGATGGAAAATCTGGATTCTGGCTCGGTTTGCAGCTGTCTTGTCAATAATTGTGTTGCAAAATTGATTACCATAGCCTGGTTAATTTATTAAAAGCTTCTTCTGAGAAATTTACTGCATGCAGATTGCAATATATTTAAGATCTTGTATATTAAGAGAAGAGTCCAATAAATCTTATGATTTCCCTGCATCATCTTCTATATCATAGTTATTATATTTTCATGTATTTTTTTGACTTTGTTGTAATCCACAACATTCTTTGTTTTTCCATCCTGGGAGACTGCTCGGAACTACTCTTCTATTACATCGTCCCTCTTCACCTAAAATCCTCTCTTTTTTTTTTTTTTCTCTATTGCAGCGCCTATAAGATTCATTACGTTCTAAGGAGGCAAGATGATGGATCTTGGAGATTCTGCAAAGGCGATATCCAAACACCATCATGATACAAGCACCACTTTAAAGCATCAAACTAGTCACGACACTGATATTCTGCTAACTTGATTCTTCGTCTTTAATTGTTCTTGGTGAGGGAGACTGGTTCAACATTAGATTTCGAAAGGAGGGCATTTTTGATACATCGTTACTAGGGCTGCTGAGCAGGGAATTGAAAATTTTGTGTTGGTGGGTCAGTTTCTCTAGCTAGTTAACTTTAGAAAGTGTCCATGACCACAATGAGAATCTGCTTCCATTTTTCAACTTTTAGTGCAAATTGAAATATATTTAAGCTATGTTTGAGATTGTTTTGCTTCTGAAATAATCGTCTTTTAGCTTAACTTAAGAAATAATCAACTTACCACGTAAATTGATAGATGTTTGGTAAATTGATTATACGAATATTTATTTATATGAAAAGATTGTCAAATGCATTATTATACTCTTGCTATGGAGTATAATTCCAACAGTCACCCGATGGACAAGTTAGAAGAGGTATCAATCAGGGGGGTTGATCCCTCACAGGTTGTCAAGGTAGGAGCTACACTAGATGAAGGGGTGAAAGAAGGTTATGTTAGACTCCTTCGAGAGTACAATGACATATTCTTCGGGAACCAAGAGAAGATACCAAGAAACCCTATTTCAATTGCAGTTTACAGGTTGGCTGTTGACTCCATATTTAAACCAGTCAAGCGGAAGCGGTGGCATTTCAACCGAGAAAGAAATGTCACGGTATAGGAAGAAGTAGAGATGTTTCTGAAGGCTAGGTTCATTAGGGAATCTCAATACCCTGAATGGATCGTCATTGTGGTAATGGTGACCAAAGCAAACGGGAAGTGGCACATATGTGTTGATTATACCAATTTCAATCGCGTATACACGAATGACAGTTTCCCGTTACCAAAAATTGACCGGCTGGTAGTTTCGACAACCGGAAAAAAGCTTATTAGCTTCATAGATGCCTTCTCAGAGTATAATCAGATCATGATGCACCCTACCGACCAGGACAATACCAGTTTCATCACTAGGCAGGGCCTTTACTGCTATAAGGTAATGTTCTTTCGTCTTGAAAATACAGGTGCTACCTACCAACGACTAGTGAACCGGGAATCAGATAGGGAAATCGATGTAAGTGTACATAGATGACATGATCACCAAATCCTAGGCAGCTAAGCAGTACTGGGATCATATTCGTCAAAATTTACAGTTCATAGGGAGAACCAGATGCGGTTGAACCCTGTTAAGTGCACCTTCGGGGTAGCAGCCAGATAATTCATTGGATTTATGATGCACGAGAAAGGAATAAAAGCTAAACCGGAGAAGATCACGACCATCTTGGACCTTGAGCCTCTCACCCCACTCAAGTAGGTGAAAGGGCTGACCGATCGGATAGCTTCCCTCAACCGTTTCATTTCACGGTCTACAGACAAATGAATTCCCATATTCAAAACTATCAAGCAAGGGAAGAACATTAAATGGGACCAAAATAGTGAGTTAGCTTTCCAATCTTTGTAGGAATATCTAGCTAGCCACCATTGTTAGTCAAGCCTATACCGGGAGAGGAATTACAATTGTACGTAGCAGTGTCTGAGACCGCTGTTAGTGTAGCCCTAGTAAAAGAATGTGGAGATGGAGTTTAGTGACCGGTTTACTATATGAGCCATGTTTTATCCAAACTGAAGAAAAAATACACTCTTCTTTAAAAGCTTGTATTTGCCCTCTTTACCACAGCCAGAAAGCTTGCCCATGTTTCTAAGCTCATTCGATCACGGTGGTCACCGATCAACCACTGAGACAATTTCTCCAATGACCAAACGTATTGAGGATATTGGTACTGTAGGCCCTAGAGCTCACCCAGTATGATATCCAGTACAAAGCCAAAACCACAATCAAAGCCCAGGCTTTGGTAGATTTCCTAGTAGAGTTTAACATGAAATCTTACTCTGATACCGCGACAAGCTTGGCCATGGTTCCCTAGAGAGAAAAGAAGTATGCAGAATGGCTTGCTGATCAAGAAGTCTGGACTTTACATACAGATGGAGCGTCTTGCCAAGTAGGTTGTGGAGCAGAAATCATGTAAACCTATCAAGAGAAGATCGAGTTCTGCCACTGTTTCAGGTTTATGTTTAATGCCACCAATAACAAGGCTGAATAAGAAGCCTTGGTAGTAGGAATGAGGGTGGTCGTGGAGTTTGGGGCAGGTTACCTCCATGTTAAGAGTGACATGCAACTGGTGGTTAACCAGGTAATGGGGCAGTACCAAATGAAGGGAAAATATATGATGGCCTACCTTGAAAGGGTTTAGAAACTCACGACCCAGCTCAAGGGATTCAAGATACAGTAGATACACAGGTAGTAGAACCATCGGGCGGATGTTCTTACCAAGATAGCTGCGAGTAGAGGACAGGCACTGCCAATCGGGGTACCACTCTAGTTGATTTCCCATTCAAGCATAATCTAGATGGATCCAATTGTGGATTACCTCTAATAGGGGAAGTGTAGAAAAGAAAACACGCGGCGTAAGCAAAAAGTTTGATTGGTATAAAACTTTTTTTTTAAGTAAGATCCTTAACCTATATTTATAAAGTATCGTACCATTTTCGCGTGACAATTGACATTGCATTAATATTAAAACCGCCAGATATTCCAATCCAATCATGAACGTGAATCATCTAGGAGTGTGAGTTCACTTTCTTTGAATTGCGTACCCAAGGATGGAAAAACATAAACCTTTTTCTTTTGTTAGTCACAATAACCTCCACAGAGAAAAACAAAGAACGTTTGGTCACTTGTGAATTCTTAATCTATTGATCGAAACTCGTGTGAACCCAATTCGATGTTGTGTACAAAGATGTTTGATATAAAAGCTAATAGTTCACTATCGAAGACAAGAACGCTCCCTTTCTCTTTTTTCTCTTGGCAGACTTCTCACACTATGTTTCTATGAGTTCGACAAAATTTTCTTTTGAGAAAAATAAAATATTCTCCCTCAAGAACTTAGGGTTGGCCGAATTCTCATGATGGGAATATATTGGTGGTTGAATCCTCACACAAAGAGGAAATATGATTCACCAAAACTCCTATCAACTTTTGAGTTCAATACCTATTCCATCTCATTAGTGTATTATCCAATAATAAATTAATGAATATCAATTAAATTGTGACTTTGTCAAAAACTTTCTTATTTGACTAATTGTCAATTATAGTTTTGATAGATATCAAAAACTTCCTAATTTGAATTGATAAATAAATTCCTTTTGTTTATCTATTTATCTAATAAAGTCTTTTATACTTATCATACTACCAATAATATACTAAATTCCTTTTGTTTATCTACTTATGTAAGAGACCTTCTCCTTGTTAGAAAAAGATTTTGACTATTAATTAAATAATTAATAAATTAATAAATTATTTAATTTTCATTCAACTAAATAATAAAATAAAAACAATATATTAGGCTACTAATCTTAGCCTTACCGACCAAGCATATACTTTGGGCAAAAAATTGTTTTTCCATTTTATTAATTCCATTGGAATTTAATAAAAAGTCCACATGTGAATTATACTCATTCTAACTAAAAAAGAAACAAATCCACATGCCTTAAATTAATACATTAATATTATTAACAGCCTATTTAATTAAAATGTACAAATTATATTCTTAATGTGCTAATGAAATGCTAATCTAACCCCATTAGAGCTGCCAAAGGATTCACATACCCTTGGCCACCCATTCCAGGTATTTAAAGATTTAAGGCGCGTCTTGATCACACATGACCACACCTCACTATAAGTTTTGGATTCCGAAATCAAAAAACATTTCTAGATGGAACCAAATATTAGTCCGGTAGAATATATCAAGTGATCCATGTAAGTTCGTGTGGATTGGAATCTTGGCAGGCTATCCAAATTTAAGCTCCAACAGACATAACCTAATTAAAATCAACAAATGATTCACTTAGGTTCGATATATTAATTTTAGCTCATTTAACTGAAGAACTAAAATTTAACTTTTAAATAAAGATAGAATAAGTTAATGTTTCTCATTCATAAACTAGACAAACTTATTGGAGATAGTATATCATCGTGAAAAATGCTAGTAATCGCCAAGAGCTCATAGACCGCCTATAGTTCTCCTAGTTACCATATTTACTCATATGACCACATTTTGAACTTGGATATTTTAACTTGTCCAGAAGCCATGTTTTAGTAGGCACTATTGAAAACTTAACATTAAGATTTAATATCCAATACCTCAAAATATCTATAATATTCTACTCACATTTAAAAAATAGAGCCACAATGTTCGTATCTATAAATGAAGTCCTCTATAGATAACCAAATGAATACCACCAAACTATCGAGAATAGACTATACTATATAATCGTACTCATTGATAGCTCAAAAAATAACAAATACAACCATAAGTCCATCATTTATCTCAGGATTGAGATAGACTCTCTGATTATCCTTAAGTGAGAACTTTTATCCACTAACGGTTCTGGATAAAGTATTTCACTATTATCTTATTCAATGTACCTAGTACACTATATTCTTTTACCCAAAGACACTACACTTTGATGTTTTTAGACTCATCATAACACATCTGACCCCGCTCACATGCTAGCAAAAGAATCTAAAACTTTAACAAGGTAATGACACCCAACCCTTATCTTAAGTGGTGAATATTGTTCAAGATTAACTAAAGAATTGTGTCTACCTCATCCATATCTAGATGTATGAAGAATTCTTCATTTCTTGTAGTCTTTTGACCTTATGATTATTCACTTTCGACAATTATAATAATTAAATTATAAATGCTATAAGATATGTTAAACTAGAAATCACTTTATTAATATGAAAAGATTTTCAAATACATTATTACACTCTTGCTATTGAGCATAATCCTTAAAATCTCCCACCTGCTCTATAGTAAATGTGTCATATCTCTCATTCCCATATTCTGTAGGTGCCCATCAAAACTCTTCTATGGTAGAACCTTTGTGAAGGGATACACTAGATTTGCTGCTTCCGAGATCTTGGTAATCGTCATGTCACCCCTATGCATAATTTCCCTCAGAAGATGATACTTCATTTCAACGTGTTTCCCTCTCTTATGACTTTTTGGTTCTCTCGAATTACCTACTGCTCCACTGTTGTTACAGTAGATAGTGATCTGATTATTTGCATTAGGAACTACTTCCAAGGCAATCAAGAATTGGAGGAGCCAAACAACCTCTTTAGTAGCTTCGTATGCGTCAACATAATCAGCTTCCATGTTAGAAACAACTTGAAATTGCACAAACGCGGTTAAATTGTCTTAAGCTAACCTAGAGGGGGGTGAATAGGTTATTACACCTTATCCAAGCCCTTGAAACAAAATTTCGTTTGCCCTCTAGTTTGTTTGAATAAAAATACTTAAGATAATAGAACTTACTTGAAAAAGCAAAATGTGTTATTCCCTCTCTTATGACTTTTTGGTTCTCTCGAATTAGCTATTGCTCCACTGTTGTCATAGTAGATAGTGATCTGCTTATTTGCATTAGGAACTACTTCCAAGTCAATCAAGAATTGGAGGAGCCAAACAACCTTTTTAGTAGCTTCGCATGCGGCAACATAATCAGCTTCCATGGTAGAAACAGCTTGAAATTGCACAAACGCGGTTAAATTGTCTTAAGCTAACCTAGAGGGGGGTGAATAGGTTATTACACCTTTTCCAAACCCTTGAAACAAAATTTCATTTGCCCTCTAGTTAGCTTGGATAACAATACTTAAGATAATAGAACTTACTTGAGAAAGCAAAATGTGTTATCAAGATAAGTACTGTCAAACAAGCTTACATGTTGCAAGAGATAAGACAATCAAACAAAACTAAAATATACAATACATGTATTCTAATTAATATTCAATATATATAAGTATTCCTTCAAAGACTATTAAAAAAAACATTTTCAACATACAAGTACAATAACATTTACAATTTTGATCATTAGAAGTGCTTATTGATCACATATCACCTCTATCTCGTCCATTAAGAAATCTATTCATTAAACTTGTAGAACAAGATATACACATACACATACACATAAATATATGAGAATGTTAGGAAGAATTGACAAATTGTTTTTTACGTGGTAAAACCTCCGTAGAGGAAATATCCACGGGTTGAATACAACCATCGAGTACTTTTATTGGAAAGTAGATAAGAAATTTAAGAAAAGTGAACAACACATGACACACTCTCTGTTAGACTCTAAAACTACCCAATCCTTATTGGTAGATTGGAAATTCCTCAAAAGTGATCAACAAATGACTCACTTTCTATTGGATTCCACTCTAACCAACACCGTTAAGAAGTTGGAAATTCCACTAGAATGGTCAACAAATGATTCACCCTATCCATGGACTTCATTGCATCTTAACATCCCGGGTCTACCAATAAAAGTGTACTTTCTATCCAAGGCACCCATGCCTCTAGAAAGTCTCCCATGCTTGATTGTCCGAGCCACACGCTCCAATCAAGACTCTTTGCTTGGCTATCCAAGGCACATATGCCTCTAACCAAGAGTTCATGCCTTTTACAAGGACTTCATATGTGATCAATGAATGCATAAATGCAAACAAGCATTCAATATAGAATATGAGGATCAAACATATCTTAAGGGAACTAGACATACGCATGAAAGATCATAAACAAATATTGCCTAGTTACTGAACATGAATAATATTCTTGAATTATGTGAAACACCATAAACACATTAAAATCCTAGAAATACTCATGTGACTAAAACTTGAATCAAAGCATATATATAAATATATATAAAGAACTTATTCATGGTTTTAGTAACAAACACAAACATATGCTAGAATCGTGAGATAACATCAATTTCTAGCTACAACCTAGTGCATATTTCTATCACAAAATTCAATTACAAGCCAAAATAGCTCTAAGCACTCAATCACATGTGTTATTCCAAAATATATTCAATTGAAGAGACCTAACACATGTAGAGAATATTTCTTATGAAAATCAATCAATCAAAGTCCAAAATAGTCCTAAATGAAAAGTTAGCTCAATACAAAACACACACATGTGAAAACATAGGCTTAATCGAAAACCTAACTCAACATGTGAGATTCTAATCATGCTCAATCTAGGATTTCTAGAGTTTAAAACTCTAATAAAAGTATACACATTAAACATACATATATAAAAGAAGAAAACCCAAGGTAATTGAAAGTTTTTGAAGATCAAATGATAAGAAAATTTTCAATACCTTAGTAAAAAAGTGTAGTCCCGTTTTTGATGGAAAAAATAATTGACCTCAAATTTATTGAAAATGATAGAGAAATAAAATACGAACAATCTCCAACTTGAATCGTTCTAATCAGAGTTCAAACGAACAAGATATGGTGTTTGGGTGATAATAAACTTGATAGAAAAATTTTGCACTTGTTTTCTCCTTAGAATTAAAATGAGAGAGGGAAAGTGTATTTAAATGAGAGGCAAGAGAAGAGTAAAAACACCAAAACAGCCCCCAAGCCTCCTCCATCCCCGAGATGGCGCATGGGAATCTTGGGGAGGAAAGGCTGGTGGCCTTTGGCTACTTGCGTCCTCCTTCGTGCACCTTCGCGTTCTTCGACTGTTCTCCGGCCTCTAAACTCCGAATTCAATTTTTTTTTGTATTGCGATCCGGGACTCTCTCACGCATGTGGACGTCTATGAAACTTTGCCCAGAAAATAACAATTTACTCGATATACGAAGACGAAGATAATATATACAACATGACCGGAAAGTTTCATAACTCTTTAATCGGAACTCAAAATCAAATGTATGAGTAACAAAAATAACCTGAACTCAATAAGAAACAATATAAGATCAAATTCAAGTCCAAGGTCCATGTTATACAAATATATACACATACAAACACATATCACACATGAATGCTTATTTCAAAGACAATCTACAAACATTAATTTTTCCAAAACTAATCAATTTCACACCAATGCATGAGCATTCAATATCAAGTGAGTGAATGTGTTATACAAAATGAGCACAACGATCCAGGGACACATATGGATGCAATATGTATGTGTGTGCCTATGACTTGTAAGAGAAATGAGGTATTTTAATATACCTTTGTAGAACCAATGAAGCACATTTCTCTTGAAGACTTTTGCACTTGATTGATAGGTTGCCACATCTTCCTTTAAAGCCTGGATCATCATCAATTTAGAGACGACTAACCAAAACAAGTGAAACATAGTTTTGATATGGAATAATGCCAACATAAAACCAAAAACCTAACAATCTCCCCTTTTGGCAAATTCCATGTCAAAACCTCTATACAAAATTACTAACACACATTACAGTGAAGATTGGTCACTTATGAGTTACAATGATTTACAATGACTCACACACTCCTAGACTAATCTTCAATAAGTCTTGAACTTCTTCTTGATCTTCTCTTGTAGTCACCTAAAATCAACTTAAAACACAATGCATATCCAAGAGAAAATATATATGTGGCAACATATAATTTTGGAAAGAAATTAACAATAAAATTTCAATTAGATCATGTATCTCCCTCTTAACACATGCTATCTCAAAGATATTCTAGCCAAAGTCAACATAATATTACATGCCATAAAGAAAACTTCTAGTTGTTCATGTTTCCAAATATACCAAAAAAACACATATAGAGATTGAAAGGAAACTAAGTAGACTATCACATATGATTCTCCCCCTTTTTAACATGAAATGAAGCCAAAACGATAAGAGAGAAATGTACCTCATGGCCATGCCACTATCCACTTGTGTCATCAAAGAACTTTGAGCGATTGGTTAACCTCACGTAATGCTTAAGAGATGGTGTTGTGCATGTAGAAATACTAGCCTCCAACTCTTGAATCCTAGCATCTTGTTAAGCTACCTTTGTCTTTAGTTCTTCAATCTTCAATTTTGACTCTTCAACCTCTTTCTTCAATTATCTTGTCCAATTTGGAAGAAAGTTTGTGCTTACCATATGGCTTGCCTTTTGGTTTCCACTAAAAAGCCCTAATGTGTCACAAGCCTTTCCCTTGTTCTTGTATGACATAAATGTCACCCTTTTGTCACTAAATTTTTCTAAGGGAGGTAATATCACTTATTCCTCTAGTGATTTAACACCATGAGCCAAACACAAATGAGTTATAAACCCCAGTAGTGCTAACTTTTTGTCCAACCTAGTTGTTAAAGCTGCACTATCTAAGTATGTCATGAGAATTTCACCAAGGTTTTAGGTTGATTTGTTAATAAGGCAAGTACAATCCTGATTTTCTCTTTGTTAAGCTCGATAGTGTTTGAAGATCCTTCAAGATTAGTACATGCAAAGAGAAGCCCAAAAGAACTCACCTTAGTTAACTCACTTTGACTAATATAGGCTCTATTCATCCACTCAAAAGACACGTCATCACATAGAGTTTGAACCATGATATTAAGATTTTCTATTCTATCCACATCTAGCAAGTCCGACTCAATATCATTAGGCAATCCAAGAAACTCATTAATAGTCTCCAAATTTACTCTAAAGACAACACCTCTTATTTCTATTAATGCATCTAGGTAGGTAGCACTCTCTTTATATTCTTGATAGAATTCTCTCATAATAATATCATTAACCATACTAAGCATGCTTACCCATGATTCCCAATTTCTCTCAATCATGCATCTATGAACAAGAACATACAAATTTGGTCAAGTCAATACCTCTCTCTTGAACTAGCTTCTTAGTCCCATAACGCCTAAAGGTTTCACCTCAGAGGTTTTGGATCACTTGGAGGATGACTTGGACTTATCAATGGGCTTAGAAGAATTTCCACCACCGGTTGCTTTAGTTCTTCCCATGACCTAGTGTAGACAAACACTAAATAAAAATTGAGTGGAGAATAATAAAAGTAATTTAGTCACATAAAATTATACATCTAAAACTTATGATAAGGTAATGAATCATCATGCAAGATAAAGACAATCAAGCAACATCTCACAATATCCATTATATCAAGAATGCCAACATATAAACAAATGAACATGTGAAAATATCATAAAAGAGAACAAAGTTTAGCATACTATGCTCCCCCTTGATAAATGCTCTATCTAAGATCAAGATAGAACAATGTTCGCAATGATATTGGCACAATCACACAATCAAGCAATTTTAAAGAAATCAAACAAAATAAGCTCCATAAACTTTGAGAGATACACCAAGATTTTCAATTTCTCTCATAACTCATCTAAAATTGCTAGAAAATCAATTACTTGTAAGCAAAAAGTGTGTGTGTGATCTTGCTTCATATATATGAAGAGGATTAACTTGATAATCAACATGTAAATCACATCCACATCTATTCATCTTAAGCTTTTCCGTAAAAGGTCAAACTGATTATCATCTGAAAATTTTCCTTGTAAGAGAATAGAACTTAATATTTGAGCTGATGTGTGCATGTGGCTCATCATCCCATTTATATTTTTTAATCCGAGCACTTTTTGATATTCAATTTAACTCCTTTAAGCCCCCTATTTTTTATAGGCTTTGAATCAAAGATTTTTTTTATTGATTCTTTTCAACACTTCTTTGATTTTTTTATTACAACATAAACTTATACTCTTCATGATGGCTTTCACTCATCATAATGGTGTATCCCTTTCCTACATCGGGCGGCTTCACAACCATTATTTGTAGCCCTTTCCATGAAGGTGCTCATTGAGTTTTATGCAGTTGCTGAAGCAAAATATCTACTAACCATAGTTCATCTTAAATGTACAAGTCAAAAGACTTCAAGGTGTATCCATAACCTACATATTAGCAAAATCAACTTACTCAACAAACATATCAGAGAAGCACAGACCTTTTTAAAAACCAAGTTTTATGGCTTACAAGCACATGATCTAAGAGAAATATAAAGAGATTTACTCAAGATCATTACTCCTTAAGAGATTAGCTTTCAAAGAATATGAAGCTCATATTTTTCAAAATATGCCACTCCACATTCAAACATATATTTCACACATCATGATTAAGATCAATGTGAACAATATCACTAAAAGATCTTAAAAGAGAAAATGTGAACAAGAACCATAAGATTGCTATACTTGCTCTCTCATGTGACATGCGAGAAGATGTGATAGAAACATTGAGTCAAAAGATAAAAACTAGAAAGCAAGCGTTAAGGTATAAGAGTACCTTAGCAAGCTTTTTCATCAAATGTAAAGTCTTTACCCTTTTTATGAGCTCTCTTGGCTTTTTTATCTCATTGACAACATATTATTGGTATGTCTTCCCAAGAGAATAAAGACTAAACACTTCAACTCAAAACACATAATAAAATGGCTTTCACTAAAAGTCTTAAAAAAATTCATCACCATATAGATTTCAAAAATAGACTTCTCAAAAGTCAACAAACAAATTTTGACCATCATAGTGAATCTTGTGAAATTGCTAAGTTCATGTCAAGTTGTAATAAACCAAAGAAAGTGAGTAAAAGTTTCACAACATGACACAAACCTTAAAGTTATTCACATGTGCAACTTACTCTAATGCTAAGAGCAATCACCCTTGAACCACTTGTTCTTGGGTGAACCTACACAAACAGTATCAACATCTTTCTTAACAACAATATTAAAATGAGAGTAAAGTCCTTCAATGACCTGATCTAAAATTATATCATTGATACGCTTCTTTTATAGTTTAGTATCACATGATTTGTCAAGATTAACAAGGTTTGTTTTCTTGTTACTCCAAAGTTGCTTACCATGCTTTGCAACCATATCATGCTTTTGAAATTCTAAAGTCTTAGCATGCTTGAATTGAAGTTCAATCTCATTATCTCTAGACGCATTTCCTAATTTGCAAGGTTCAATATATTTAAAGCACTTAGGCCTAATATGATCTATAGTATTGCAAAAATGACAAATGGGAATAAAAGATGAGATTGTACCTTCTGGAGTAGAAGTAGCAATATTAGAAGTTTGTTGAGATTCCATGTCCTTTGACTTCTTCTTAGCCTTATATCTTTTCTTCTTAGGTGGTTTCTTGTCAACTTCAATTCTCTCCTTGCTTGTAGAAAGTGATGCTTCTATGAACTTCTCATCAACTATCAAGCCACTTGTACCTCCTTGATAATTAGCAAGATTCTTTACTTTTGATATATCGATCGACCTATTGACTAAGTTCTTAATGGCGTCCTTAGCAATGCCGATTTCTTCAATATATTCTTGCTCCTTCTTCTTTAAAATAGAAATGATATTTTCTTTCTCAAGAACTATCTTTTCAATCTCTCTAAGCTTCCTTAAAATTTCATCTTTTTCACTTATAAGCCATTGAGTAACTCTCACAAACTCATATACTTGTAAAGTGATCAAATCTTCTTTCTTTTCAACCTCACTCAAAGCTTGACTCTTATCCTTTTCAAGATTCTCCACTTTAGTCAGTAACTTAAGATAGGTTGGTTTAGAACTAGAACACTCTTGGTGATTTGATCAACAACCTTGCTTAAAGATGTTTGACAACTTTCCTCTAGCATGTTGTAAGAGGCTGTGAAAGCAATAAAGTTGCTAACCAACTCTTCTTCACTTGAAGACTCTTCATTAGAGCTCTCATCCTCACTAGTGTAATCATCACTCTATATAGCTGTCATAGCCTTACCCTTCTTGTCCTTATTTGTATTCTGACTTGGACACTCTAAAGCATAATGTCCAAACTTCTTGCACTTGAAGTATTTAACTTTGTGAATGCCCTTTGCTTGACCACTCTTCTCCTTCTTTGGAGATGATGATTTCTTGACTTCCTTCTCCGTAGAAGATTTGCCATTTGGCTTGCCATTTCTTCTCATAAAATTTTGAAACTTTATAACCAATAATGCCATCTCCTTCTCATCATCTTCATTATCCTCATTGATGACTTTGAGAGCTACTCCCTTGCTCTTAGCTTTAGGTTTCAAGCTTGCCTCATAGGTTTGAAGAGATCTTAGCAATTCGTCAACAATCATGCTATCAACATCTCTACTCTCTTCAATAGCCGTCACCTTAGCTTGAACCGTTTGGGCAAGGATCTTAGGACCTTCCTATTGAGTCTCTGTGCGTTGATTGGTATGCCAAGTGATTGGCATTGATTAGCTATGTCCAAATGCTTAAATTGAAAGTCATCAAATTCGTCCTCCTCATTCATTTACAATATTTCAAATTAAGATTTAAGCATTTAGAGCCGAGATTTCCTTACCGCCTTTGTTCCCTCATTGGTCACTTGAAGCACATCACAAGCTTTTTTGGCGGTCTCCAAATTTTGGATATAGGAAAATTGCCTACTATCCACTCCTCCAAAGATAGCGTTCATGGCTCTATGAAGCCACTTAGCGGACTTAAAGTCATTTGTATTCCATTCACCTCTTGGTTTCAGTACTATAGATCCAACTATAGATCCATCTTCAAGCGTTTTGTTAGATGAATGGTAACCTTCCTCAGTTGACATCCACGCTTGTTCATCTATAGATTTGATATAAGCTTTCATCCTCAACTTCCAAAACCCGTAATTATACCCTTTAAGAAATGGAGGTCTAGAGTTTGATGCTCCTTCAGACATCGTCTCCTCATGTTGACCCATTGATCCAAACACCGAACAATCAACCGAGTTTGTAGCCTAGATCTCGCTAAGTTTTGTCTAGCGACCTGCTCTGATACAAAATAAAATTGCACAAATGCGATTAGATTGCCTTAAGCTTACGTAGAAGGGGGTGAATTGGTTATTACACATTTTTCAAACCCTTGAAACAAACTTTCATTTGTCCCTCTAGTTAGCTTGGATAACAATACTTAAGATAATAAAACATACTTGAGAAGGTAAAATGTGTTATCAAGATAAGTATTGTCAAACAGGCTTACATGTTGCAAGAGATAAGACTATCAAACAAAACTAAAATATACAACACTTGTATTCTCATTAATATTCAATATATACAAGTATTCCTTTAAAGACTATTACAAGCAAACATGTTCAATATACAAGTACAATAACATTTACAATTTTGATCATTAGAAATGCTTATTGATCACATATCACCACGATCTTGTCTATTAAGAAATCTATCCATTAAACTTGTAGAATAAGATATACACATACATATACAAATATAGGAGAAGGTTAGGAAGAATTGACAAATTGTTTTTAAGTGGTAAAACCTCCGTAGACGAAACATCCACAGGTTGAATACAACCATCAGGTACTTTTATTGGAAAGTAGATAAAAAATTCCTCAAACGTGACCAACACATGACACACTCTCTATTGGACTTTACATCTATCCAATCCCTATTGGTGGATTGGAAATTCCTCAAAAGTGATCAACAAATGTCTCATTTTCTTTTGGAGTCCACTCTAACCAACAACATTAAGAAGTTGGAAATTCCACTAGAATGATCAGCAAATGACTCACCCTATCCATTTAATCCATCGCATCTTAACATTCCTTGTCTACCAAAAAAAGTCTAATTTCTTTCCAAGGTACACATGCGTCTAGAAAGTCCCCCATGCTTGATTGTCCAAGCCACATGCTCCAATCAAGACTCCTTGCTTGGCTATCCAATGCACACATGCCTCTAACCAAAACTTCATGCCTTTTATAAGGACTTCCTATGTGATCAATGAATGCATAAATGCAAAGCTGCACTCAACATAGAATATGATGATCAAACATATCCTATGGGAACTAGGCATATGCATGTAAGATCATAAACAAATATTGCCTAGTTACTAAACATGAATAATATTGTAGATTTATATGAAACACCACAAACACATTAAAATCCTAGAATTATTCATGCGGCTAAAACTTGAATCAAAGCATATATATATATATATTGAAGATTTTAGTAACAAACACAAACATATGCTAGAATCATGAGATAACATCAATCAAAGTTCTAGCTACAACCTAGAGCATATTTTTATCAAAAAATTCAATTACAAGCCAAAATAGCTCTAATCACTCAATAACATGTGTTATTCCAAAATATATTCAATTAAAGAGACCTAACACGTGTAGAGACTATTTCTTATCAAAATCAATCAACCAAAGTTCAAAATAGTCCTAAATGAAAAGCAAGCAAAATACAGAACACAAACATGTGAAAACCTAGGCTTAATCAAAAACCTAACTCAACATGTGATACTTTAATCATTCTCAATCTAGCTTTTCTAGAGTTTAAAACTTTAATCAAAGTATACACATTAAACATACATACATAGAAGAAGAAAACCCAAGGTAATTGAAATTTTTTGAAGATCAAATGATAAGAAAATTTTCATTACCTCTTTAGAAAAGTGCAGTCCCGTTTTTGATGAAAAGCCACCAGAAAATCTTGAATAAATGACCTCAAAGTTCTTGAAAAAGATAGCGAAATGAAGTACAAACAATCTCCAACTTGAATCGTTCGAATCATAGTTCAAGCGAACAAGATATGCTGTTTGGGAGGAAAGAAAGTTGAGAGAAAAATTCTGCACTTGTTTTCTCCTTAGAATTAAAATGAGAGGGGGAACGTTTATTTAACTTAGAGGAAAGGGAATAGTAAAAAGACCTAAGCAACTCCCAAGCGTCTCCTCCATCCCTGAGATAGCCACACACGTGGTTATCTCATGGGCAGAAGGAGGTCCTTCCCGAGATGGCCACACTCCATCTCAAGGAGGAGACGCTAGGTTGCCTGTGGCCACTCGCATCCTTCTTCGCACACCTTCGCATTCTTCGCCATGGATGTCTATGAAAGTTTGCCCAGAAAATTAAAATTTGACTCGATATACAAAGACGAAGACAATGTATAAAACATGATCGGAAAGTTTTATAACTTTTGACTCGGAACTCAAAATCAAAAGTATGAGTTGTTGGGATTATGCTCGATAGCAAGAGTATAGTAATGTATTTAACAATCCTTTCATATTAATAAAGTGATTTCTAGTATAACAAATCTTATAGCATTTAAAGTTTAATTATTATAATTGTCAAAAGTAAATAATCATAAGGTCAAAAGACTATGGGAAAAGAAGAATTGTTCATACATCAAGATATGTATGAGTTAGACACAATTCTTTAGTTAGTCTTGAATAATATTTATAACTTAAGATAAAGGTTGGGCGTCTTTATCTTGTCAAAGTTGCAGATTCTTTTGATAGCATTTGAGTGGGATCAAATGTGTTATTTTGAGTCTAAAATCATCAAAGTGTGTTGTCTTTGGGCAAAAGAATCTACTGCACTAGGTGCATTGAATAGGATCACATTGAATTAATTTATCCAAAACTGTCAATGGATAAAAGTTTTCACTAGATGTGTAGGAAAAATCGTGCAACGGAAGCATAAAATTTATAAAATTGGGGTTTGGTATAAATAAAAAAGTTTCCCTTTTAATAACAAGAACCTTAACCCAAGATTAATTGTTGTATATAAAAAGTGTCGTACATTTTTCTCATGACGATTGAACAAGCTCCGAATTGAATCTTCAAGAACTTCAAATCTAATCGCGAAATTGAATCACCTAGGAGTGTGGGCCCCCTTTCTTTAAATTGTATACCTGAGGATGGAAACAAACAAAATCTTTTTCTTTGTTAGTTACAATTATCCTCCAAGAGAAAAATCCAAGAACGTCCGGTCACTTGCGAATTATCAATCTACTTGATTGAAAATCGCGTGAACCCGATTTGATTTTGAACACAAAACCCTTTTGATGTAAATGATACTAGTGTACTATAAAAAACAAAAAGTTTTTTATTTACTCTTTTCTCCTTGGTCGAATTCTACACTTTATATCTATGAGTCGATCAAATTTTGTCTAGAGCAAAAACTAAAATTTTCTCCCTCAAAATTCTCTCTTGCTAGGTCGAATTCTCTCTTGAAAGATACCTAGCTTGGCCAAAATTTCACGCATAGAAACATAGGGCTGGCCGAATTTATCAAGGTGGTATTTATAAAATCACTAATCCTTTCCTAAGAGGGATTTACTTGGTTGTTAAGAATCCTTTCCTTAGGTGAATTTACTTGGTGGTTAAGAATCCTTTTCAAAGAAAGATAGATTTACTTGTTGACCAAGAATCCTTTTCCAAACAGAATTCTTTCTTACACTAAGACTCCTAATCCAACTCAATAGTGTATTTGTAACCATATTAAAGATTTCCTAATTTGACTAGATAAATAATTCTTATTATTTATCTACTTATCAAATATAATCTTTAATATTAATTATACTACCAACAATAATAATAGGAGACCATCTCCTACTAGAAAAATAATTTTGACTTTTAATTAAATAGTTAATTAATTACCAAATTAATTAATTTCCATTTAATTATATAATAAAATAAAAATTATATAATTTAGCTAAACTATATTGCTTTGCTGCCCAACACAATATATGGACCATCATATTAATTTTTCTATTTTATAAAATCCATTGGACCTTAATAAAAAGTCCACATGTGAACTAGACCCATTCTTACAAAAAGAAACAAGTCCACTTGCCTCAATACAATTCTAGATGGACCCCTAAATTGGTCCAGTAGAATATATTAAGTGATCCATGCAAGTTCGTGTGGATTGAGGATCTTGACAAGCTATCTAAATTTAAGCTCCAATAGACACAACCCAATCACAATCAACAAATGATTCACTTAGGTCCGATCTATTAATTTTAGTTCATTCCACTAAATAACTAAAATTGAACTCTTAAATAAAGATAGAATAAGTTAATATTTCTCATTCATACTATACAATCTTAATGGAGAAAGTGTATCCTAGTGAAGAATATCAGTAATCGTCAAGAGCTTATAGCCCGCCTATAGCACTTCAAGTTAACGTAATTACTCATATGATCACATTTTGAACATGGATATTTTGACTTGTCCAAAAGTCATGTTTCAATAGACACTGTTGAAAACTTAACGTTAAAATTTAATATCCAATACCTCAAAACATCCATATGATGATATTCTACTCTCATTTAATAAATGGAGCCACGATGTCCATATCTATAAATGAAGTCCTCTATCGATTAACAAATGAAAACCACCAAACTGTCGAGGATAGACTATGCTATATAATCGTATTTATTGATAGCCCAAATGATAACACTTGAAACCATAAGTCCATCATTTATCTTAGGATTGAGATAGACTCTTCGATTGTCTTCAAGTGAAAACTTTTATCCATTGAAGGTTCTACATAAAGTCTTTCTTTGTGATCCAATTCAATGCACCCAGTGCACTAGATTCTTTTGCCCAAAGACACAGCACTTTGACGATTTTAGACTCACCATAACACATTTGATCCCACTCATATGCTAGCAAAAGAATCTACAACTTTAACAAAATAAAAACCCCTAAACATTATATTAAGTTGTGAATATTATTCAAGACTAACTAAAGAATTGTGTCTACCTCAAACATATCTAGATGTATGAACAATTCTTCTTTTCTCATAGTCTTTTGACCTTATGATTATTTACTTTTGACAGTTATAATAATTAAACTATAAATGCTATAAGATTTGTTAAACTAGAAATCACTTTATTAATATGAAAAGATTGTCAAATACGTTAATATACTCTTGCTATCGAGCATAATCTCAATAAGAAGACAATCGGAGAGTCTATCTCAATCCTGAGATAAATGATGAACTTATGGCTGCAAGTGTTATCATTTGAGCTAACAATGAGTACGATTATATAGCATAGTTTATCCTTGATAGTTTGGTTGCATTAATTTGTTAATCGATAGCGGACTTCATTTATAGATATTGACATCATGGTTCCATTTATTAAATGAGAGTAGAATATCTTCATATGAATGTTTTGAGGTATTGGATATTAAATCTTAACGTTAAGTTTACAACAGTGTCGATTGAAACATGGCTTCTGGACAAGTCAAAATATCCAAGTTTAAAATGTGGTCATATGAGTAAATATGGTAACTTACAGAGCTATCAGCTGCTTATGAGCTTTTGGCGATTACCGATATTCTTCATGAGGATACACTTTCTCCATTAAGATTGTCTAAGTGGAGATTATCTAGGGTATGAATGAACAATATTAACTTATTCTATCTTTATTTAAGAGTTCAATTATAGTTCTTTAGTGAAATGAACTAAACTTAATAGACCGGCCCTAAGTGAGTCATTTATTGGTTGTGATTGGATTGTGTCTATTGGAGCTTAAATTTAGATAGCCCGCCAAGATCCCCAATTCATACAAACTTACATGGTTCACTTGATATATTCTGCCAGACCAATTTATGGGTCCATTTAGAATTGTATTGAGACATGTTGACTTGTTTCTTTTTGTAAGAAAGGGTCTAGTTCACATGTGAACTTTTTATTTAGATTCAATGGATTTAATAAAATAAAAAAATAATATATATGCCAATGTGTGGTCTTGGGCTGCAAGGCTAAATATATTAGCTTAATATACTGTTTTTTATTTTATTATTTAATTAAATGGAAATTAATTAATTGTTTAATTAAAAGTCAAAATCTTTTTTCTGGTAGGAGTGAGTCTCCTATTGTCATACTATTGTTGGTAATATGATAAGTATTAAATACTATATTTGATAAGTAGATAAATAATAAGAATTTTTTTATCTAGTCAAATTAGGAAGTATTTGATTGCTATTAAAACTCTAATTGACAATTGTTCAAGTTAGGAAGTTTTAATTTAGTCACAATTTAATTATATTCAACAATTGGTCATTGAATAAATATACTGTTTGAGTTGGATTAGGAGTCTTGGTGTAGAAAAGAATTCCTTTTGGAAAGGGATTCTTGGTCACCAAGTAAATCTATATAAGGATATGATTCTTGCCCACCAAGTAAATCCTTCTTAGGAGAGGAATAAGTCTCTTAAACTAAATACATTAGGAGTCTTGGTTTGTAAAAGTTTTTTTTTTAAAAGAGGATTGAATCCAAATTTTGATAGTAGTCTTGGTGAAGTAAAAATCCTCTTTCTAGGAGTATTTTTGGCCTCATATATACTCCTATATATAATTTCCACCAAGCCTTAATTTTTTGGTGTGACAAGTTGTTTTTTATTTGTTTTTTATTGTTATATATTTAAAAAAACTTCTTCCAACTCATTGTGTGAAGAATTCGTCCAAGCATAGAGAAAAGAGGAAACGTTTTTGTTTTCGATAGTACACTATTATCCTTTGCATCAAAAGGGATTTATGTACAACATCGAATCAAAGTTCACACGAGTTTCAATCAAATTGATTGATAATTCACAAGTGACCAGACGTTCTTGGTTTTTCTCTTGGAGGATTATTGTGACTAACAAAGAAGACGATTTTGTTTGTTTCCATCCTCAGGTATACAATTTAAAGAAAGGGAGCCCACAATCCTAGGTGATTCACGTTCGTGATTGGATTGGAAGATCTTGCGAATTCAATTCGGCGCTAGTTCAATTGTCAAATTAAATAAATAAATAAAAGGTACGAAACTTTTAATATACATCAATTAATCTAGGGTTATGGTTATTTCTTTTAAAGGGATTTTTAAAAAAAATATTGCAAACCCTAATTTTTACGTTTCCGTTATCAGAGCCTGGTTGTACCCTTGATTAATTGATGTATTCATGAATGGATTTTAGTAAGATACTTCCTTACAAGGATAGACTAGACAATTAACCCATACGATATCTACTCCCAAATGAGGGATATTCGTGAGGGATTTTATTGAAGGTCGATAACTTGGTAACACACTCAATGTGTTTTTAGTAATATCCTTCCAAGAGTTCTTGTTAATAAAATTGCAAGGCTAAAATTAAAAACGTTGGTTGTTATGTTAACAATTAGGTAGGACCTTGTCCGAATAGTAAATGGTACGAACTCCAAAAGAAGTCGTGACATTTATGGGTGTTGCATCACCGTTGAATTATTTTTAATTCAAGATAAATATTCAAAAATGCTATATCATGATTGTTTACTTATATATTTTTTTCTTAAAAAAGAAATCATGACGACATCCCTAATCAACATCCTAAAAGATAATACTTTAACTGATAGTAATTATGTCAAATGGAAATGGAAAATTGGGTTTTTGTTGCGAGTTGAAAAACCATAAGTTCGTTCTGTCTATTCCTAAAACACCTACTCCTATTAATGAATCTAATAATTAGCAAAGAGATTAGTATCAGTAATGGAAGTCTTCAGATGAGATGGCTAAATGTACGTTACATTATGGCAACAATCTCCGACGTATTCAACAACAACATGATGGAATGGAGACTGCGCCAATATAATGATGTCTCTGGAAGAGATGTTTGCCATGAAGTTCAGGACGACTAAGAGAGAGGCAGTGATTGTTTTCATGAATCTTAGGATGAAACCTGGACAGGATGTAAATGACCACTTGATGAAAGTCATAGCACATCTCAATATTGTTGAACTCAATGGTGAGACAAAAAATTGACATGATTGTCAACTCACTATCAAATTCCTTTGATCAATTCAAGTTGGACTACACCTTAAATAATAAGGAGTACACCTTGTAAGGCCTGATGCAAGATGTTCAAAACACCGAGAATATCCTTGTGAAAGGCAAGGTACAAGAGGTTCATGAAGTAGGTAAAGTTGCTACTTTTAAGACTCGTAAGAAGGTTAATGAACAATAGAAGAAAAAACAACTTGGGCCTAACTAGAAGAGGTTTCGGTAAAGGAAAAGACTGAATGAGAATGAATTCAACTTGAGTTTAGGCAATAGAACATTGGTGTCTACTAGTGCAATGGAAGATACTAGAATTAATTTAGATTCTTATAGGCATATAGATTTAATAAACGTTTATTGTGTACCACAATTCTAGAGGAATTGAACTTCGGTTTCTTGTCTAAGTAAATTTGGATATTCGATTACTTTTAATAAAAGTTTTATTATTAGTAAGAATAAGAAATTTGTTGGCAAAGGTACATTGGAATATGGCTTATTCTACTTGCATAGAAATATCTCGCACTTGTTTGACACGGAATCAACACAAACTAATCATAATAGAGTAAAATTATCAAAAGATGAAACCTACCTATAGTATTTGCACCTAGGTCATATTAACCTTAATAGGATTAAAAGATTGGTTAGTGATGGACCATTAAGTGACTTAAAGATTAATGATCTACCAACAAGTGAATCTTGTTTGGAAGGTAAGATGACCAAAAGGTCTTTCACGACCAAAGGCACATGAGCCACTGAATGTTTAGGATTGATACACACTGATGTGCATGGTCCTATGAACATTCAAGCTAAAGGTGGATATGAGTACTTCATCACTTTCACGGATGATTAGTCAAGATTTGGTTATGTGTATCTCATGAGACACAAGTCAGATGCTTTTGATATGTTCAATGCATTTAAAGCTGAAGTAGAAAATCAGCATGAGAAACGCATAAAAATCTTGAGGTCTGATTATGATGGAGAATATCAATCTGGTGAGTTTTAGCAATATCTTATTGATAATGGGATAATTTCTCTGTTTTCTGCACCAAGTACACCTCAAAAAATTGGGGTGGCAGAAAGGAGAAATAGAACTCTTTAGAACATGGTTAGGTCTATGTTGAGTTATTCAACGCTTCCTAATTCTTTTTGGGGATATGCTTCACAAACTGCCATGTACATTCTAAACGATGTACCATCTAAGTCAGTTCATAAAACACCGCATGAGTTTAGGACCGAGTGAAATCCTAGTTTACAATGCTTAAGGATATTTGGATGTCCTGCGCACGTGTTAAAAGGACAGACAGAAAAGATGGAATCTCGTTCAGAAACATGCATATTTGTAAGGTATCCAAATGGAACAAAAGCATATTAATTCTATAGTCCTTCAAATCTTAAAGTATTTGTTTCGACAAATGCTAAATTTCTAGAAGAGGACTATACGAATAATTTTATGCCTAAAAGTAGAATTGTCCTGAATGAGTTTTCAGGAGATACAATTTCACAAGAGGTTTCACAACCTAGCCCAATTATAAGTTCCTTACCAACACAAAATCAACAATCTACCATACCTGATCGTAGTGGGAGGGTTAGTAGAAAACCTAAGAGATATATCGATCTAGGAGAATCTGTAGAGAATCTCCCAGACGATGATGATCCCTATACGTACAAGAAAGATATGGAAGATGTTGATTGTCGCCATTGGCAAAAGGCAATGCAATCCGAAATTGAATCTATGTTCAAAAATAAAGTCTGGTTTCTTGCAGACTTGCCTAAGGAATAAAGCCCATTAGGTGCAAGTAGGTATATAAGAGGAAGAGAGGAATGGATGGAAAGGTGGAAACCTATAAAGCTAGATTGGTAGCTAAAGGTTACACACAGAAGGAAGGTATTGATTATGAAGAAACCTTATCTTCTGTGGCCATGCTTAAATCCATTAGGATATTCTTATCAATTGCAGCATCTCTAGACCTAGAGATTTGGTACATAGATGCCAAGACAGCTTTCTTTAACGGAAGTCTTGACAAAAGCATTTTTATGATGCAACTAGAATGATTCATTGAAAAAGGCCAAGAGGATAGGGCATGCAAGTTGCAAGGATCCATATATGGACTGAAGCAAGCATCCAGACCCTGGAACATAAGGTTCGATCAAGCTGTGAAAAGTTTTAGATTTATACAAAACCTTGATGAACCCTATATAGATAAAAGGATTAAAAGTGACAAGTTGGTTTTCCTTGTTCTTTACGTTGATATACTACTCATCGGAAATTTTGTATGTGTATTGACATCAGTAAAAGAATGGTTAGAAAAACAATTTGATATGAAGGACTTAGGAGAAGCAAGTTATATTCTTGGTATCCAAGTCATAAGAGATAGAAAGAATAGATTGATTGCATTATCCCAAGCTTCATACATAGATAAAATCTTGTCTAGGTTTTCCATCCATGATTCCAAGAAAGGTATGTTACCTTTCTGACATGGAATCAAACTTTCTAAGGAAAAAGTTCCTAAGAATGAGCATGAAGAGCAATTCATGAGTAGGGTTCCATATGCATCTACAGTTGGAAGTCTCATGTATGCAATGCTCTGTACTATACTTGATATTTGTTTTGCTATGAGTATAGTTAGCAGGTTTCAATCGAAACCTGGTCCTGATCACTGGATGGCAGTCAAACATATTTTTAAGTATCTCAGGAAAATGAGAGATTATATGCTTGTATACTCTGTAGGGGATTTAATTCCTGTTGGGTATATAAATTCTGATTTATAGTAAGATTTTGACTCCAAGAGATCAATATCAGGATCTGTGTTTACTATTGGAGGAGGGGCAGTCATATGTAGGACTATCAAGCAATATTGTATTGCTAATTCTACCATGGAAACCGAGAATGTTGCCTCATGCAAGGATGCTAAACAGGCTGTCTGGCTCCGCCAGTTCTTGATTTACTTGGAAGTGGTTCCTGATGCGAATAAGCAGATCACTCTCTATTATGACAATAGTGGAGTAGAGGCTAATTCGAGAGAACCAAGAAGTCATAAAAGAGGGAAACACATTGAAAGAAAGTATCACCTTCAGAGGGAAATTGTTCATAGGTGTGATGTGACAATTACCAAGATCACGTTAGTAGACAATCTAGCGGAACCCTTTACAAAGGCTCTTCCATAAAAGAGTTTTAATGGGCACTAGAGAGCATGAGGATGAGAGATATGACACATTTACTATAGAACAAGTTGGAGATTGTTGGGATTATGCTCGATAGAAAGAGTATAATAATGTATTTAACAATCTTTTCATATCATTAAAGTGATTTCTAGTTTAACAAATCTTATAGCATTTATAGTTTAAATACTATAATTGTCAAAAATAAATAATCATAAGGTCAAAAGACTATGAGAAAAGAAGAATTGTTCATACATCTAGATATGTATGAGTTAGACACAATTCTTTAGTTAGTCTTGAATAATATTCATAACTTAAGATAAAGGTTGGACACCTTTATCTTGTCAATGTTGTAGATTCTTTTGCTAGCATTTGATGGGATCAAATTTGTTATAATGAGTCTAAAATCATCAAAGTGTGGTGTCTTTGGGCAAAAGAATCTAGAGCACTGAGTGCATTGAATAGGATCACAGTGAATTACTTTATCAAAAATTGTCAATGGATTAAAGTTTTCACTAGAAGACAATCGGAGAGTCTATCTCAATCGTGAGATAAATGATGGACTTATAGTTGCAAGTGTTATAATTTGAGCTATCAATGAGTACGATTATATAGCATAGTCTATCCTCAATAGTTTGGTGGCATTCGTTTAATAATAGATAGAGGACTTCATTTATAGATATGGACATCGTGGCTCCATTTATTAAATGAGAGTAGAATATGATCATATGGATGTTTTGAGGTATTGGATATTAAATCTTAACGTTATGTTTTCAATAGTGTCTATTGGAACATGGCTTCTGGACAAGTAAAAATATCCAAGTTCAAAATGTGGTCATATGAGTAAATATGGTAGCTTGGAGACCTATAGACGGTCTATGAGCTCTTGGCGATTACTGGTATTCTTCATAAGGATACACTTTCTCCATTAAGATTATCTAGGGTATGAATGAACAATATTAACATATTCTATCATTATTTAAGAGTTCAATATTAGTTGTTTAGTGGAATGAACTAAAATTAAAGGATCGGACCTAAGTGAATCATTTATTGGTTGTGTCTGGGTTGTGTCTATTGGAGCTTAAACTTATATAGCCCACCAAAATCCCCAATCCACACGAACATGCATGGATCACTTGATATATTCTACCGGACCAATTTATGGGTCTATTCAGAATTGTATTAAGGCATGTGAACTTGTTTCTTTTTGTAAGAATAGGTCTAGTTCACAGGTGAATTTTTATTTAGATCCAATGGATTTAATAAAATAAAAAAAATAATATATATTCCCATGTGTGGTCTTGGGCGACAAGGCTAAATACATTAGGTTAATATATTGTTTTTTATTTTATTATTTAATTAAACGGAAATTAATTGTTTAATTAAAAGTCAAAATCTTTTTCCTAGTAGGAGTAGGTCTCCTATTGTCATATTATTGTTGGTAATATGATAAGTATCAATTACTATATTTGACAAGTAGATAAATAATATGAATTTATTTATCTAGTCAAATTAGGAAGTATTTGATTGCTATTAAAACTCTAATTGACAATTGGTCAAATAGGAAAGTTTTTATTTAGTCACAATTTAATTATATTCAATAATTGGTTATTGAATAAATACACTATTTAAGTTTGATTAAGAATCTTGGTGTAGAAAAGAATTCTTTTTAGAAAAGGATTCTTGGTCACCACGTAAATCCATCTAAGGGTAGGATTCTTTCCCACTAAGTAAATCCTTCTTAGGAGAGGATTAGGTCTCCTAAACTAAATACAATAGGAGTCCTATTGTGTAAAAGAAATCCTTTTTTTAAGAGGATCAGATCCAAATTTTGATAGGAGTCTTGGTGAAGTAGAAATCGTCTTTCTAGGAGGATTTTCGGCCACCTATATATTCTCGTATATATAATTTCGACCAAGCCTTAATTGTTTGGTTTGAGAAGTTGTTTTTTATTGTTATAGAAAAAGAAAAAAAAACTTCTTCCAACTTATTGTGTGAAGAATTCGGTCAAGCATAGAGAAAAGAGGGAACATTTTTGTTTTCGATAGTACACTAGTATCATTTGCATCAAAAGGGTTTTGTGTACAACATCGAATCAAGGTTCACACGAGTTTCAATCAAATTGATTGATAATTCACAAGTGACTGGACGTTCTTTGTTTTTCTCTTGGAGGATTATTATGACTAAGAAAGAAGATGATTTTGTTTGTTTCCACCCTAAAGTATAGAATTTAAAGAAAGGGAGCCCACACTCCTAGGTGATTCACGTTCGTGATTGGATTGGAAGATCTTGCAGATTCAATTCGACGCTAGTTCAATTGTCACAAAATAATAATAATAATAAATGGTCAACACTTTTAATATACATAAACTAATCTAGGGTTAAGATTCTTTCTTTTAAAGGGAATTTCTTAAAAATATATTTCAAACCCTAATTTTTACGCTTCCGTTGTTTGATTTTCCCTACAATTGGTATCAGAGTCTAATTGTACCCTTGATTAATTGATGTATGTGCACGTGAATATTTTTCTTTTTATTGTATATATGCATGTTTTAGAAGTGATGACACTCTAAGTATTCACATATATATTTACATTGGAATTTTTGGATATATACATGTTTTATATGTGGTTTGTTATTGCTCAATTTTTGTACTAGAATTTCAATGTATTTTTGTTTTGGGATTGTAACAAGACGGGTGGCCTATCATCGCCAAAATTTCCTTCTTGGAAGTTGCTAAGTTTATTTTTTTATTTTGTTATTGTAATAATAAAAAAAAAAACTACACTATATTGTAATTAAAAAACAACTGCCGTATTTTTTATATTTAAAATTCTTCTGTAATACAGTCAATTATCAAGACTCACCGTTTTGAAGAATTGGAAGCAACCAGAATAAGTTTGAGAGCGTGAAAGCCATAGCAACAAACGTGTGTGCGAAGAGCACGTTGCCATGATTGTTGTGGCATGGGCTGCGTAAGGCAGCCCTTTATGGGTTTTTGGGCTGCACACACCCATGGGAGGGAGCCAAGGGTGTGCACGCCCATGAGAGGCAGCCGAGGGAGCCCAAATGACGAAGGTAGCGTGAAGACTTGTTCACCAAAAAAGGATTTTTTTTGTATTCGAAGACATACGTAATTTACTTGCTATTCTTGGATGGACCAAAATTGTACCTATTATATTTTTGTAAATATTGCAATGTTTGTCATTGTTTGATAACATGTCATATAGAATAGGAGTGCCACTCATATATCTCTTTTAGTATGAACATGCATTGAATGGTTTAGGTATCTAATTGGCATCTAGATAACTTGGTAAATCATTCTATGGAATTCAATCACACGCCTTAAACAATTGAGTGCGAGAAGGTGTTTTGGAACACCTACGGCCTCCAAGTTTAGTTGAGCTTTATGTTTCATGTAATAACCCCCCAAGAGGTATTCATGAATTGAATTTAGAAAGATACTTCCTTACAAGGATAGACTAGACAATTAACCCAAACGATATCTACTCTTAAATGAGGGATATTCTTGAGGGATTATATTGAAGGTCGATAACTTGGTAACACACTCAATGTGATTTTATTAATATCCTCCCAAGAGTTCTTGTTAATATAATTGCAAGGTTAAAGTTGAAAATATTACTTGTTATGTTAACAATTAGGTGGGACCTAGTCCAATTAATAATGGTGCAAACTCCCAATGGAGGCATGACATGTATGGGTGTTGGATCACCGTTGAATTTTACGATTGAATTATTTTTAATTCAAGATAAATATTCAAAAGTGCTATATCATGATTGTTTACTTATATAATTTTTTTTATTAAAAATAAATCATGACCCCATCTTTCATCAACATCCTAAAAGATAATACTTTAATTGATGATAATTATGTCAAATGGAAAAGGAAATTTGGGTAGTTGTTGCTAGATGAAAAACCATAGGTTCATTCTGTCTATTCCTAAAACACCTACTCCTATTAATGAATCTAATTAGGATCAAAGAGATGAGTATCAGTAGTGGAAATATTCAGATAAGATAGCTAAATATACATTACATTATGGCCACCATCTCCAACGTGTTCAATAGCAACCTGAAGGAATGGAGACTGTTACCGATATAATGAATTCTCTGGAAGAGATGTTTGCTATGAAGTTCAAGACGACTAAGAGAGAGGTAGCAAATATTTTCATGAGTCTTAGTATGAAACCTGGACAGGATGTGAAAGCCCACTTGATGAAAGTCATAGAACATCTCAATATTGCTGAACTCATTGGTACTGAGATAGGTGGTGACACGAAAAATTGACATGATTGTCAACTTACTATCAGATTCATTTGATCAATTCAAGTTGGATAACACATTGAATAATAAGGAATACACCTTGCAAGGCTCGATGCAAGATATTCAAAGCGCCGAGCAAATCCTTGTGAAAGGCAAGGTATAAGAGGTTAATGCTGTAGGGAAAGTTGCTACTGTTAAGACCCTTAAGAAGGTCAAGAAACAATAGAAGAAAAAGAAACTTGAGCCTAACTAGAAGAGGTTTCAGTAAAGGAAAAGGTTGAATGATATTGAATTCAACTTGAGTTTAGGAAACAGAGAATTGGTGTCTACTAGTGCAGTTGGAGATATTAGAATTAATTTAGATTCTTCTAGGCATTTAGATTTAATAAACTTTAATTATCTACCACAATTCAAGAGGAATTTAATTTTGGTTTCTTGTCTAAATAAATTTGGATATTTGGTTACTTTTAATAAAGGTTTAATTAGTAGTAAGAATATCAAATTTGTTTGCAAAGGTACATTGGAAAATGGCTTATTCTATATGCATAGAAATATCTCTCACTTATTAGACACGGAATCGACACAAACTAATCATAAAAGAGTACAATTATCAAAATATGAAACCTACCTATGACATTTGCGCCTAGGTCATATTAACCTTAATAGGATCAAAAGATTGGTTAGTGATGGACCTTTAACTGACTTAAAGGTTAATGATCTACCAAGTCGTGAATCTTGTTTGGAAGGCAAGATGACCAAAACGTCGCTCACAACCAAAGGCATAAGAGCCACTGAATGTTTAGGATTGATACACACTGATGTGTGTGGTCTTATGAGCATTAAAGCTAAAGGTGAATATGAGTACTTCATCACTTTCACGGATGATTACTCAAGATTTGGTTATGTGTATCTCATGAGACATAAGTCAGATGCTTCTGACATGTTCAAAGAATTTAAAGTTGAAGTAGAAAATCAGCTTGAGAAATGCCTAAAAATCTTGAGGTCTGATCGTGTAGGAGAATATCTATCTCGTGAGTTTAATGAAATTGTAATGAAATTAGCTTAGTATATATATTTTTTATTTTTTTATTAAATTAAATGGAAATTAATTTATTTATATATTTATTAATTGTTTCATTAAAGTTAAAATCTTTTTCCTAGTAAAAGTAGGTCTCCTACTGCCATATTATTATTGTTAATTTGTTAATTATCTCCATGACATGATGATGCTTAAATGACATGCTAATGAAAAATGATAAAGCATGAAGTGATGATTGCAATTGTTAAATGCAACACATTGTGTGAAAATGCTAGTGAGACTAAAATGTTTAATCCATGTCTCTCTTTCTTTATTAGTTTAACATGGCTATTATCCTACGGGTATCCTCCCGGAAAAATCAAATAGGGTGCAAAGTTTCTCATGCCATGTTTAGTTTATAAAGTTGGATATAGTGCCTTTAAAACTTGATATTTATAAGAACTCTATATCCTTGCTTCTCTCATGACAAATGGTGAAATTGGTTTGAATTATATTGGAAACCTTTGTCATTTGCTTTGCCAAATACCATTGTTTTTGGACTTGAATGCAATATGTCTTGTATGCAAAGCACTTTTTTGATTCACACATTGTCTTTCAAATAAATCTCCTTGTGTCTCTTCTATCAATTGAGGTTGCATAAATAGGGCTTATATAATTATGCAACAATCTTGTATGCTTTTTTCTTTCTTTACCTTGAGTGACCCGGTTGGGGACTTGTCATTTGTCTATATCATGACATAATGGGGGAGTAGAATTGACATAGCATTGTGATGTTAGGGGAGTAGCATGTGTTGGCTTTGAGGGGGAGCATTGCTTGTTTGAGGGGGAGATTACATGTAGGGGGAGTAACCCGTTAAGGGGGAGCTTTGGATGAGCATTTCATGATATCATACTCATATTTCTAAATGCAAATGCTTTTGTTTTATATTCACTTGATCATCTCACATGAACTTGGTTTGGAAAGAGTATTTGTGCTTGCCTTATGTGTAGGGTTGATATTCCTACAAGAGATTGAAGACTTAAAGTTTTTTTTTTATATTTATCTCTTTGTAATGTAGAATATCTTCCTGGTGATTTATTTTGTTTTGAGAGGATCAATGTGAGTGGTGGTTTTGTCACGAAATAGACAAAGTGGGAGATTGAAAAGTCCTCATTTGTTGATTGGCTTATTTCGTGAACAACCACATTGTTGGGGTTCATGTAAGGGTAGCTTAGGCTCTCAAGACCTCAAGAGGAGAAGCACCAAAGGTAAAATTCTTGTGCTTACTTACTTTGAAGAGATAGTTGCACACACTCATATATTCATGCATAACTCTTGATCTTATATGTTGAGTGTTTTCTTGTATGCATTTTAGTTTAAATGACTCTTGTTGACCTACTTGCATCTTGCTATGAAAGTTGTATGTCATGCTAGGCATTAAAATAGGATGCAAATTCATCACTCTTGAACTTATTGCTTATGTGCTTTTGAGCTTTTGAGTGTTAAAAAAATAGGTCTTGCGCTGGTGGTGCGCTACTCTACCAGCGCACCTAACCAACGCAACTTTCACGTTGGCATGTTGCTAGTGTTGCGCCACAGAGCTTCACTTCTGCACCCCGCGTAGTTGAAAAATGTAGGCGTGCGCTAGTGGTGAGCTACTCGTCCAGTACACTTCACCAGTGCAAACTTCCCAGAGGATCTGCGCTTGTGTTGAGCTACTGGGAAGCGCCACTCGTCCAACGCCAGCTTTAAAAATAGGTTGTGCACTGGTGGTGCACTACTTTACCAGCGCACATCACCAACCCATGCAGAGGAAGCTGGAATGTTTTTTTCAAAACGACTTCACTTTGATTGGAACTTATATATATATAACTCAATGCCTTAAGGTCGTGTGTGAGTTCAGAATATCACATTTCTTCCTTAGAACACATTTCAAAGGAAAAACACTTCCAAGAACTCATTTTTACTCACTCAAAGCATTCCCATGAGCATTAAATCTTCATCTTGCATCATCTAAGTTCATCTAGAGTGCATCAATGGATAGGGCTGGTTCATCACATCCTGTTTGGTAAGTTCTTCACTATCTTCTTACAAGCCAAGTGTTTTGCTTACTAAACCATCTCTTTAAATAATTGTATTCTCTTAGAACAATCTTAGATACAAATTAGAGATTGTTGTGATGCCATGATTGAGTGTTGTATTGTGATAGCTTCATAGGATTGTTTAATCTATGTTTAGCTAAGCTATTTGAACATGTCATTTAGCCCTTGATATCTAGGATTGCATTGATTGCCATCTCATTATCCTAGATAAGCATATAGGGTTTCCTACCCTTGTTTGTTCATTGAATATCATTATATATTCTCTAAGGACACTTTATCTCTTCATTGAGAAGTAAGACTTGTGTTGCTTCCGGGAGTAGGTAGCTTAAAGGACAAGCATGATGAACTAGGTTCACTTATACCGGGATTAGGTAGTGGTGGAGGATTAAACTGGGATTAGGTTGTAATTCCTTTATCATTAGTGGATTCGAGGTTCTAGTGTGGCGCATCCGGGAGTAGGTTGCTTCAAGCGTAAGCAAATTGGACTAGGTCCACTTAATACCGGGATTAGGTAGTGGTAGTGGGTTATATACTGGGAGTAGGTTGTAACGCCTCTATCATCAGTGGATTCGTTATTCGAGTGTGGCGCACTTAACAACCTGTGGTTTTTCCCATTTGGAGGGTTTCCACGTATATCTCAAGTAACTTTATTATTTCCGCATTTTTACACTTGTGATTTTATTGTAACTAGCTAGGGGTATTTTCGTAAACTTGATCTTTAACGAAAATTGGGTAAAACTGTTTAAAATCTATTCACCCCCCCTCTAGATTAATTTTACACACCATATTATTTGTTTCTTCAAGAATTTAACAATCTACCCCTTTGGTAAATTCCATGTCCAAACACCTATACAAATACTAAAACATGCAACATGAAGATGTAGGAGAAAACATGATATGGAAGGGAACATATCGATTGGTTTATTTTAAAAAAAATCTTCAAAGAATGGACCTTGACCCTTGATTAATTAACATATAAATAAAAGGTATCGTACTTTTTTCACGTGATGATTGATGTTGCACCGAATTAAATCAACAAGATCTTTCAATCCAATCACGAAAGTGAATTACCGAGGAGTGTACGCTCCCTTTCTTTGAATTGTATACTTGAGGATGGAAAACAATCAAAACCTTTTTCTTTTGTTAGTCACAATAATCCTTCTAGAGAAAAACGTAGAACATTTGGTCACTTATGAATTCTCAATCTAATGATTGAAACTTGCGTGAACCCGATTCGATGTTGTACACAATTTTTTTTGATGTAAAGGATACTAGTGCACTATCGAAAACGAATATGTTCCCTCTTTTCTCTATGCTTGGCCAAATTCTTCACACAATGAGTTGGATCAAATTTTTTATTAAGAAAAGCAAAGTAAAAAAAAAACTTCTCACACAAGAACTAGGGTTGCTAAATTCTTTGATAGGGATATATATAGGTGGTCAAATTCTCACACAAGGAGGATTTCTATTTCACCAAGACTTCTATCATTTTTCGAAATTCTACCCTATTCCAACTCATTAGTGTATTATCCAATAATAAATTATTGAATATAAATTAATTGTGACATTATCAAAAACTTCATAATTTGACCAACTGTCAAGTAGAGTTTTGATAGATATCAAAGATGTCCTAATTTGATGAGATGAATAAATTCTTTTTGTTTATCTACTTATCAAATAAAATCTTTAATCCTTTTCAAAGTACCAACATTAGTGACACGTCCTAAAAAGTGTTCATACTCCCAAGTATAAGAGTGTCATAGTAATAAATTAACTGGTAAGACCAGGTCGAACCACAGAGAGGTTGTTCACTAGTCCATGTAGAATTAATTATCTAAATTAATTACTAAGCTTGTTATAAAATGTAAATCATTAAAATTAAAACTGGGGCTAATAGATCCACTGTTGGTAATTCGATTATGATCCAATAATTAATATTTAGTCTAGATTATTGGGAGGGTATTCCATTCCACTGACCACTCTCTGATAGATGTGGGTAACAGTACCCACTGTGCTAGACAACATCTGTCTGTCTATAGTGAGTCAACACTCCACAAAGATCAGAAGGGATAAATCACTCTTTGATAGATATGGGTATAAGTACTCAATGTGCTAGACAATATATGTCTGTCTATAGTGAGTCAAAAACTCAACAAATATAAGAGGGGAGAAACCACTCCCTGATAAATATGGGTAAAAGTACTCACTATGTTAGACAATATCTGTCTGACTACAGTTAGTCAAAAACTCCATAAAGATCAGAGGGGAGAAAGCAAAACAATAATAAACTTGTCATAATTGGATCATATTTTCCATACCAACAGTATCACCTTTGGCCCAAGCTATATAAAATTAGCCAGACATAATTTAAATAGAAAATTGCTATTTTATTTAAACTAAGAATTTGAGAACAAAAGAGAGAGAATTTCACAAATCTAATATCAGATTTGGATTCAGAATGTGTAAATTAGGGGGGAGAGGTCCCCTATCTATATAAAATACGGATGAAAATTGACTATCAGATGAATTTAGAATGGAGCGTCCAAATTGTGCCACGTCATCAGTGAACAGTGACAGTGAACAGTAAATGCATCCGTGAAAGTGAATAGTGAATAGTGCACCGGCTTCTAGAATATTATTCTCTACAGCATGTGTACGGTGCACTCATAATTAGGCCAATAGAAATGTTCCACATCATCGATCAATAATCTTCTAGAAAGTCCACTATAAACAGTGCACCGACTTCTAGAATGTGATTCTCTGCAGCCGCGTGTACGGTGCACTCACAGTTTTGGCCAATAGAAAGGTGCCACATCCTCAGGAACAGTGAAAGTCAACTATGAACAATGAAAGTCAACAGTGAACAGTGAACGCCAACTGTGAAAAGTGAATAGTCAAAATTACAAAAATGCCTTTCGTGGCCTTCCTAAGGTTTTTGACATTCTAAACTTGAAAACGATGTTTTTTTTGCTATTTGACTTCTCCATAATTCTAAATTAATCGAATTACCTCTGAAATACAAGGAAAAATACACGGATTACTACACAACACATTTATTTAAGCGAGCGAACGAAATTATATCTAAATTGAGGAATTAGTCATATTGGAAGTGTAAAATGATGATATTATCCCTTAGTAAACATACACTTTTCAGTGTTAATCACACACCTTAATCATCTTATTGCTAGTCCCTAGCAACTAAAACGAAAATAGTAAAAACTCAAATTCAAATCTCTAAACTACCAAATAGAAAAACTCTCTCATACCTCTTTTCTCACCCTTTGACAACCAGTCATCAATCAAGTTATCAATCAAACTTTCTTGTGCTCAATAAAAATCAACACGATAACTATGAGATTCAATTGAAATCAAACAACATTTTCATTCCGAAATCTCATCAGGGCTTTTTCCTTAGGTAGCAGTTTTATTCTTTTTTTTTTCTTTAATATAACAAAATTGGAAACAAACATTCCATCTTTAATCCATGTAGCGAGCTTTAGGCCAATGACTCCCAATCCAGTTGGATTTAGGGCATTTAGTGTTAAAACACTCCTACGGGCTTAATTACTCGGATTGCAGATGTTTTTTTTGTACAATTCCCTTAAGCTTTCTCTTTAACCCGTGTAACGAGCTTTGGTTCAATGACTCCCAAACCAGTTGGTCTGGGCATTAGGTGTTGAAGCACCCCTCAGACTTAATTGCTCGAGTTAAAGAGGCTATGGAACTGCACTTTATTCTTATCCGGACTCCACCGTTTTATGTGAACACTCTATGCTTATTGAGGCATGAGGCCCGGCTACTAAGTAAGAGTTTTGGTCAAAACATACAAAACTATTATTATTATTATTACTGTATATATTTTGAAACAAGACCACTGCCTTCGATTGTTACCCTTGAATGATGTTTCAGAACTAAATATCGCAAAATCTCAACTTACTGCACATAATCACGTGTCAATGTGCGTGTTTGTCCAGAATAGTTAGAAAAATTTCTCAAGATGACTTAATGAACAAAAGGATTAGTCAATGATATCATAATAGAGAGTTTATAAATTTGAATAGTCAGAAGAGAGGAAAATAAATACATCAAAAATAAAAAGATGCGTCTCAAAAGTATCTAAAAGATCTCCTTACTCGGCCATCTTTACAAAAAAAATGGTCAGAAGTTAGTTTTTTTTTTTTTAAAAGTTAATGAATCAACTATCCCCTTGTCCCCAATGTCTTTAGAAAGAGGTAAGGTTTAGAAGATATCACCTGAACAACTTGAAAGACAACAAAATCTTGCAAAACAACAAAAGAAATACAAAATAAAGGAAAATAAAATGCATAAAAACCATGGGACAATCACAAACTGAGATTCAGATCAATTCTGTGTTTCTTGTTCTCTTCATCAATGGACCAATCAATTTTGGAGGTTGAAGGATCTGGCTCATAATTAAAAGCTTGTAACTAGTCAATCAGCTCATGAGGACTTAAAGCAGCGATAAAGATTTTTCGGATTGAAGGTGGAATGTAATAATTTTTCAAAGCATGATCAAGAAATGAAAGCAAACCATCATAAAATTTATTAACATTCAACAAACCGACGGGTTTCTCATGGATGTGTAGTTGCGCCCAAGATGCCATTGTAAAAATTTCTTCTATGGTTCCAAAACCACTTGGCAAAGCTATAAACGCATCAGCATAATGTAACATAGCATTCAAATTTTCAGGCATACCTGAAACAGCTAGCTCTTCACCGTTTGTCTTTCCGGTGATGTCTGTTGTGGCCATAGGTTTTAGGACAATACCCAGAACTTGACTACCTCCGTCTCGTGCAGCTCGTGAAACACACCCCATTAATCCCAAGTTACCTCCTCCATACACTTGGTGTATTTTTCGCTCAGCCAAAACCTTACCAAGATGAGTTGCAGCATCAACAAGCTCTTTGTATTTATCATAATTGGTGCCACCAAACACACAAATGTTTGTGAATCGTTTAGTTGAAGGTGATGCCATTAATGCACTCTCTGAAATTTTATTTTGAATGTTTATGAGTGCTTAAAGCAAAAAGAAAAATAAATGCTTGTATTTACAGATCCCGAAAAGGTAACACAATGATACACCTATATGTATAGGGCGGCATATTTGTCAATGATATTTGATCCAAATGGTTCAAAAATCAAAAGTAAACAACAATAATTACAAAAGACATTAAATGTGGAAGGAAAAATATAATAAAAATAAAAGGATATTTACTGGTAGTTATGACTGTGGATCATATCTTTCTCTTGTTTTATGTCCAGAAACGGCTTCAACGTCCTCTATGGGTCTGGGATATGCTTCCCATCCATTTTTCTTATAAATTGGCAAACAGGGTCTTTTAAAGTCAGATTCCCAAGACTATATTGTGCATGTTCTTTTTGAAATTGTGGCCATAATCGGTCAATTGCCATTTGCACATATCCACTCGGATGTGCATCAAGAGTCGTTAGGATATTATCCAATGACTCACTACGCAAACCATGCCTAATAAATAAAAATTTATCTTCCCGATTATTAGACACCATTCCTAAAGAATGACAATGTGTGTTGCAAGTTGTACTTGCATATTTGTGACAAGTAACCCCTAACTTCTTAGCTCTTCGTTTTTTTGCAAGGTTACTTCTTCCAAAACCAGGCACATAAGATATAAATGAATCAGCAGACTCACCTGCTAGACGTACCTTAGCTTCGATCAACCAACGAATTTCAACAGGAATTTTGTTTATCATCAGTAAGCGTAATCTATCTGAACGTGCTTTGTAAATCTTTTTCAGAGCATTTTAGGGCAACGATGGAAAATGTTTTCGCAGGTTTGTGAAAATTTCATCCACGCCTTGTTTTTGGGATACGTTATTTGGAAAACTGAATTAAACCGACTTGAATTGTCATGGAGTACCGTTGTCTGCCATTTAACCGGGGTTATATAGCAAAATACACCAAGCAAAAATTGAACCTAGAAATTAATCCTGCAAAAATTCAAAACGTAAAAGAGAACAAAAACAAAAATAATAATTGCAAACACAAATAAAGTCAAAAGCAAAAGATTTGTTTACTCAACTTTGTAACAAGGGTCAAAAAGGACGGTAGAGTCTTTTTAAAAATCTGTATTTTCTAAGAAATGGTTTCACACGTTGTCCATTTACTTTAAACACATTACCATTCCTAGGATTCTTAATATAAAGGGCACCATATATATACACGTGTTTCACAACAAATGGACCAATCCATTTTGATTTCAATTTGCCAGGAAATAAATGAAGTCGAGAATTATAAAGCAAAACCTTTTGACCAACTTCAAATGATCTTCTTAAAATTCGTCTGTCATGAAAGGTTTTAGATTTGTCTTTAGGGATTTTTTCTTTTTTATATTCATCATTTCTTAATTCTTCAAGTTCATTTATTTGCAACATGCGCAATTCACTAGCATCATTTAGGTTAGAATTGAAAGCTTTAATGGCCCAATATGCTTTTTCTCAAGTTCAACAGGTAAGTGGCAAGGTTTTCCATAAAATAAACGATGAGGAGACATACCCAAAGATCTTTTGAATGCAGTGTGGTAAGCCCAAAGTGCATCATTTAGTCTAAGAGACCAATCTTTTCGATCAGGTTAACCGTTTTTTGTAAGATATGTTTTATCTCCCTATTTGCTTACTCAACCTGACCACTTGTTTGAGGGTGGTATGGTGTGGCAATTTTTTGTGTGACTCCATATTTCTTCATTAAAGACTCAAAAGGTTTGTTACAAAAGTGTTTACCTCCATCACTGATAATCGAGGGATTCCAAATCGAGTCAAAAGATTTTCCTTTAAAAACTTAATCACTGTTTTGTGATCATTATTTCGATAAGGAATTGCCTCAACCTATTTTGACACATAATCAACGGCAACCAAAATGCACACAAATTCAAATGACGGCGAAAATGGACCCATAAAATCAATTCCCCCCAACAATCAATTATTTCAATGACAAGAATTGGTTTAAAGGCATCATGTTTCGCTTGGAAATGGATCCTAACGTTTGACAATTTTCACAGGTTTTATAGAATGGTTGTGCGTCTTTAAACAAGGTGGGCCAATAAAATCCACACTGTAAGATTTTTACAGCCATTTTCTTTGACGAAAATGACCACCATATCCTTCAGAATGACAAAATTCATTGACACGACTTACCTCATTACCTGAAATACACCGTCGAACAATTTGATCAGGACAATACTTGAATAAGAACGGGTCATCCTAGTAAAAACGTTTTATCTCTGTCAAAAATTTATTTTTATCCTTTGCATTCCAATCGAGTGGCATCATTCCTGTTGCACGATAATTAACAATGTCAGCATACCAAGGCAAATTTGTGATAGAGAATAAAAGATCATCAAGAAAAGAATCATTGATGGGTGCTTTATCAAATGATGACTCAACGGTGAGTCGTGATAAATGGTCTGCAACAAAATTTTCAACACCCTTTTTTTCCTTAATTGTGAGATTGAATTCTTGTAGTAACAAAATCCAGCGAATCAATCTTGGCTTTGCATCATGTTTAGACATTAAATATTTCAAAGCAGCGTGATCAATAAAAACAATGGTTGAAGAGCCAATCAAGTATGACCAAAATTTATCCAATGCAAATATCACATCAAGTAATTCTTTCTCAGTGGTGGTGTAATTAATTTGTAACAATTCAAAGTTCTACTAGCGTAATAAATCACAAAAGGCTTACCTTCTCTTCTCTGTCCTAAGACAGCTCCAACAACAAAATCACTCGCATCACACATCAATTCAAAAGGCAATGGTCAATCGGGGGATTGCATGACAGGAGCAGACGTTAAAAGGTCAACTATCTTTTTAAAAGACTCTCCACACTCTTGTGTACATTCAAATTTTGTATCTTTTAATAAGAGGTTACAAAGTGGTTTAGATATGACACTGAAATCTTAAATAAACCTCATATAAAATCCTACATGCTCTAACAATTACCGCACATCTTTGACTGTTTATGGTGGTGGTAACTTCGAAATGACTTTAATTTTTGCCTTATCAGCCTCGATTCCTTTAGATGACACAACATGACCCAAAACAATTCCAGATGTGGTCATATAATGACATTTTTCCTAGTTAAGCACAAGTCCTTTATCTATGCAATGTTTCAAGACTCTTTCCAACTTATTTAGACATTCATCAAAAGAATCCCTAAACACAGTTAAATCATCCATAAAGACCTCTAAACAGTGTTCAATCATGTCACTAAAAAAGCTTAGCATGCATCGTTGAAATGTGGCTGAAGCATTACACAAACCAAATGGCATTCTTCTAAATGCAAAGGTTCCAAATAGGCATGTGAGTGTGGTCTTTTCTTGGTCTTCTAATGCAATGGGAATTTGATAGTATCCAGAGTACCCATCAAGAAAGTAGTATTTGGGATGTCCTGCTACTCTTTCTAAAATATGGTCAAGTAATGGAAGCGGAAAATGATCTTTTCTAGTGGCATCATATAATTTTCTATAATCAATGCACATGCGCCAACTAGATGGAACACGAGTTGGAATTAACTACCCCATTTCATTTTTAACAACAGAGATTCCAGATTTTTTTGGCATAACTTGTGTAGGACTCACCCATTTACTATCAGAGATAGGGTAGATAATTCCCACGTCAAGTAATTTAAGGACTTCGGTCTTGACAACTTCTTTCATGTGTGGGTTAAGTCTTCTTTGGGGTTGTCGATATGTTTTAGCATTTTTCTCCAAATTTATTGGATGTGAACAAATCAATGGGTTAATACCTTTCAAATCTTTCAAAGTTCAACCAATTGCATTCTTATTTTTCTTTAAAACATGTAACAACTTACCTTCTTGCTCTTCTGTGAGGTTAGAAGAGATTACCACTGGGTAGGTCTGCTCGACCCTAAGGTACGCATATTTGAGTTCTTCTGGTAAGGGCTTCAAATCCAGTTGAGGTGCTTTTTCTTCTGGCTCATCATCTTTCTGTTCCAATTCTTCAAAATCTGAAGTGTCTCCTTCTTCTTTGGCAACCTGTAAACAATTATCAAGATGTGAATACGTGCATGACTCAGTTGAATTGATCAAACAAACTTCAGATGAGTTAAAAAAATCTTCATTTTTATTTTCATCATCAAATGGTTCCTTAGACATGTTGAAAACATTAAGCTTAATTTCCATATTTCCAAAAGACATGCTTATTATTACAGTCCTGCAATTAATAATGGCATTAGACGTAGCAAAAAATGGTCAGCCCTATATAACAGAAATTGATTTGTGCTCATTAACAACATGTTGTGTTTCCAAGACAATAAAATCTACTGTGTTGATAAATTTATCGACTTGTACTAACACATCTTCCACTATTCCTTTTGGTATTTTAATTGACCTATCAACAAGACAAAGTGTGGTTGAAGTCGGCTTTAACTCACCAAGTTTAAGTCACTGATAAAATTAGTATGGGATCAAATTTACACTAGCACCTAGGTCAAGTAAAGCATGCCCAATTTTACAGTTACCAATTATGCAGGAAATAGTGGGACAACCAGGATCATTATATTTCAAAACATTTTTTATTGGAAAGAATGGAACTTACCTGTTCGGCCATAAATGCTTTATTTCTTACCTGATGCTTCCTTTTCACAGTGTACAAATATTTCAAAATTTTGGCATATGAAGGTACCTGTTTGATTGCATCCAACAAAGGGATATTGATCTTTACCTATTTGAAAATTTCAAAAATCTCTAGGGGATGCTTCTGTTTTTATGAATTTTTAAGAGCCTGAGGATATGGAAGTGTAGGTGGGAATTCAATTATTTCTTCGTCAATAGTGGTTTCATCAACTCCTTCCTTACCCTTGGAAAATGACTCATCATCATTTTTACTAGATTCAAGAATAGGTTTTTTAATGACCTTACCATTACGAAGAGTGATAATTGATTTGACTTGATCTGGGCATTGATTATTATCATAGGAACTTGACTGACTCTTGGTATTTGGTTGTGGTTGAGATAGAAAATTACCTTTTTTATGTGTGGTGAGTGTAGAAGCAATCTTTACCAAAGTATCTTTAACATCTATCAAGGTTTGTGCAGTTTGGCAGTTAATGGCTTTTTGTTTATCAATGAATGAGTGCAAAGTGTCTTCAAGGTTTTTCCTAGATGGTGGGACATAAGGCGTATAACCTTGATGGTTTTGGAAATTTTGGTGTGTTTGTGGATTTGATGGACCTGGTGGTTGTGAAGACTGGGCTTGATTGTTGTTCCTCCAACTAAAGTTTGGATGATTTCCCCAACTAGGATTGTAGGTTTGTGAGTATGGGTTGGAATTTGGCTTATTGAAAGTGTAAAAAACATTGGCTTGTTCATGAAGACAATCTTTTATGGTTGGTAAAGTTAGGCAACTATGAGTGATATGATCATCAGAATCACATACATGGCATACAATTTCTTGCACAGATTTTACATGTTCACTCTTTTTAGTTTCTAAAACTTCAACTTTCCTAGCTAGGGATGCGAATCTAGCTTGAAGGTCATGATCTTCCTTAATATTGTAAATGCCTCCACTAGATGGAGATGGTTGTGGTTTGTTTATGGACTCATAGGAACCAATGGTGTCCCAATTTTGAGCATTTTCAGCGATGTGGTCAAGATAGTCAAGTGCTTCTTCGGGATTTTTGTCACTGAACTCCCCATTACACACAATTTCAATGACTTGTCTACTTTGAGGTGTGAGTCCCTCATAGAAATGTGACACTATCCTCCATGTTTCAAAATCGTGATGTGGACATACATTTAACAACTCTTTAAAACTATCCCAACATTGTTAAAGTGTTTCCCCAGGTTTTTGGGTAAATGAAGTGATTTGCCTCTTAAGAGAGTTTGTTCTATGAGGTGGGAAAAAATTCTTTAAGAACTGATATTGCATATCATTCCAAGTTTGAATTGACTCTGACCTAAGGTTTTGTAACCAAGTTTTAGCATTATCATTTAAGGAAAAAGGGAAAAACTTAAGCCTGATTATATCCATGCTAACATTTTGGTCAGTACACGTGTTATTTGCAAATATTGGTTTTCAGATTCGAGACAGTGAAAATTGGGTAAAAGTTGAATGATTCACGGTTTAAAATTAAAGTGTGCAGCATTTGGTGGGAAAGCTATGCATGAAGGTACTCATGTACGTGTGGGGTTCATGTAGTCTCTAAGAGTTCTAAGTGGATTTGGGTTAATGTGTTGGTCCTGGTCAACATAAGGCGGATTGTTGTTGTGTTGAGACACTTTATCCAGGTTGTCTAAAAGGTTCTCGACTTGGTTTCTTGCTAGATGTCTAAGTGGGTTTTCAGCCATGTTGTTGGTGATTGTGGGTGATTGTGATCTCCTAATTAATCTACCACTAGATGTTCGAGACCAACGTCTCCTGCAAATTTAATGAGGGTTCATGGAGGTGAAATACACAAAAATAAATAAAATAAAAGAAAAAGTGATAAAAATAACAAGATGCAAAATTCTAAGGGTGTAAATGCAAATATACACAAGTGTTGGGGCAAAAGTGTAAATAATTATAAATCTAAGGAATAAAGTGAAAATGCGATAATTACAGGGACTGATATGCAAAAATGAAAATAAAATGACCTATAAGTAAATACAAACTAGATATAAGCTAAAATGCAAATAAAAAGTTGAAGGACTAAAATGCAAAAATGTGATTAATGATTACAAGCGTTTTTTTTTAAGTGGATGAAGTTTATGATTGAGATAAGAGATGCAAAATTGAATAAAAAAAAGAACAAAGAAGATAGAAAAAAAATAGCAAAACTAAAATAAAATTAAAAAGAAATTACTTCTACAAAAAAATAGCAAAACTAAAATAAAATTAAAAAGAAATTACTTCTACAAAGAAAAGGCGGACTTACCTCCCTGGCAGCGGCGCCAAAAACTTTACACGTCCTAAAGAAGTGTTCCTACTCCCAAGTATAAGAGTGTCATAGTAATAAATTAACCGGTAAGACCGGGTCTAACCACGTGGAGGTTGTTCACTAGTTCTTGTAGAATTAATTATCTAAATTAATTACTAAGCTTGTTATAAAATGTAAATCAATTAAAATTAAAACTAGGGCTAAGGGATCCCTTGTTGGTAATTCGATTATGATCCAATTATTAATATTTAGTCCAAATTAATGGGAGGGTATTCCACTCCACTGACCACTCTCTGATAAATATGGGTAAAAGTACCCACTGTGCTAGACAACATCTGTTTGTCTACAGTGAGTCAAAACTCCACAATGATTAGAAGGGATAAACCACTCTCCGATAGATATGGGTAAAAGTACTCATTGTGCTAGACAATATCTGTCTATCTACAATGAGTAAAAAACTCCACAAAGATCAGAGGGGAGAAACCACTATCTGATAAATATGGGTAAAAGTACTCACTGTGCTAGACAATATCTGTCTGACTATAGTGAGTTAAAAACTCCACAAAGATCAGAGTGGAGAAAGCAAGAAAATAATAAAATTGCCATAATTGGATCATATTTTCCATACCAACAGTATCACCTTTAGCCCAAACTATATAAAATTAGTCAGACATAATTTAACTAGAAAATAACTATTTTATTTAACTGAGAATTTAAGAACAAAAGAGGGAGAATTTCACAATTCTAATATCAGATTTGGATTTAGAATGTGTAAATTAAGGGGGAGAGGTCCCCTATTTATAAAAAATACAGATGAAAATTAACCATCGGATGAATTTAGAATGGAGCGTCCAGATTACGCCACGTCATTAGTGAACAGTGAACAATGAACAATAAACACATCCGTGAAAATGAATAGTGAACAGTGCACCTGCTTCTAGAATATTATTCTCTGCAGCACGTGTACGGTGCAATCAAAATTTAGGCCAATAGAATTGTGTCACATCATCGGTCAATAGTCTTCTAGAAAGTCAACTACGAACAGTGCACCGACTTCTAGAATTTGATTCTCTGCAGCCGCGTGTACGGTGCACTCGCTGTTTGGGCTAATAGGAATGTGCCACATCATCAGGAACAATGAAAGTCAACTGTAAACAGTGAATAGTTAAAATTACAAAAATACCTTTTGTGGCCTTCCTAAGGTTTTTGACGTTCAAAACTTGAAAACGATGTTTGTTTTGCTATCTAACTTCTCTATAATTCTGAATTGATCGAATTACCTCTGAAATACAGGGAAAAATACACTGATTACTACACAACACATTTATTTAAGTGAGCAAATGAAATTATGTCTAAATTGGGAAATTAATCATATTGGAAGTGTAAAATGATGATATTATCCCTTAGTAAACATACAATTTTCAGTGTTAATCAATTAGTATGATACAAGGAGACCTTCTCCTATTAGAAACAGATTTTGACTTTTAACTAAAAAATTAATTAATGAATTTCCATTTAATTAAATACTAAAATAAAAACATTATATTAGCCTAATATCCTTAGCCTTGCCACCCAAGCCAATAGTATGAAGAAAATGTTGTTTTTCTTATTTACTAAATTGATTGGACTTTACTAAAAAGTCCACATGTGAACTAGACCAAATCTTAAAAAGAAATAAGTCCACATGCCTTAAATTAATACATTAATATAATTCAACAACCCATTTAATTAAAATGTAGAAATTTTATTCTAAATGTGTTAATAGATTGCTAATTGCACCCCATTAGGGCCGCCCAAGGAATTCGACACATGACAGGTACTTCAAGAGTTACCGCGTGTCTTGATCACACATGACCGCACATCTTCAAATGTTTTGGATTCCGAAATCCAAAAACAAATCTAGATGGACTTATAAGTTGGTCCAGTATAATATATCAAGTGATCCATGCAAGTTTTTATGGATTGGGGATCTTGGTGGGCAATCTAAATTTAACCTTCAATAGACATAACTTAATCAAAATCAACAAATGATTCACTTAGGTTTGATCTATTAGTTTTAGTTCATTCCACAAAAGAAATAAAATTGAACTCTTTAATAAATATAGAATAAGAAAATGTTTCTCATTCGTACCCTAGACAACCTTATTGGAGATAGTGTACCCTCATAAAGAATACTAGTAATCACCAACGTTGGGATTATGCTCAATAGCAAGAGTGTAATATTGTATTTGATAATCTTTTCATATTAATAAAATGATTTCTAGTTTAACAAATCTTATAGCATTTACAGTTTAATTATTAGAATTGTCATAAAAATATAATCATAAAGTCAAAAGACTGTGGGAAATAAAGAATTGTTTGTACATCTGGATATGTATGAGGTAGAAACAATTCTTTAGTTAGTCTTGAACAATATTCACAACTTAATATTAAAGTTGGTTGCCTTTTTCTTGTTAAAGTTGTAGATTCTTTTTCTAGCATTTGAGTGAGATCAAATGTGTAATGATGAGTCTAAAATCATCAAAGTGTGGTGTCTTAGGGAAAAAGAATCTATTGCACTATGTACATTAAATAGGATCACAGTGAGATACTTTATCCACAACCGTCAATGGATAAAAGTTTTCACCTGAATACAATCGGAGAGTCTATCTTAATCATGAGATAAATGATGGACTTATGGTTACAAGTGTTATCATTTGAGCCACCAATGAGTACGATTATATAGCATAGTCTATCCTCGATGGTTTTGTGGTATTCACTTGTTAATCGATAGAAGACTTCATTTATAGATGTGGACATCATTGCTCAATTTATTAAATGTGAGAAGAATATCATCTTTCGGATATTTTGAGGTATTGGATATTTAATCTTAATGTTAAGTATTCAATAGTATCTACTGAAATATGGCTTCTGGACAGGTCAAAATTGTAAGGAAAATCGCACAACGGAAGACTTAAAATATATAAATATTTTTTTATGACGATTGAACTAGCGTCAAATTGTATCCGCAAGATCTTCCAATCCAATCACAAATGTGAATCACCTAGAAGTGTGGGATCTTTTTCTTTATATTGTATACCTGAGAATGGAAACAAACAAAATCTTCTTCTTTGTTAGTCACAAAAATCCTCCAAGAGAAAGACCAAGAACTTCCGGTCAATTGTGAATTATCAATCAATTTGATTGAAACTCGCGGGAACCTTGATTCTATGGTGTACACAAAACCCTTTTGTTGCAAAGGATAACTGTGTACTATCGAAAACAAAACGTTCCCTCTTTTCTCTATGCCTGGTCGAATTCTTCACACAATGAGTTGAAAGTTTTTTTTTTATTATAACAATAAAAAACAAATAAAAAACAACTTCTCACACCAAAAATTAAGGCTTGGTCGAAATTAATAGGTATTACATATTGGAGACCAAATCCTCTCCTTAGAAGGATTTATTTGGTGGACAAGAATCCTTTCCTTAGGTGGATTTACAAAGTGACAAAGAATCCGTTTCAAAAAAGAATTCTTTCTTACACCAAGATTCCTAATCCAACTGTTGGGAATATGCTGGATAGCAAGAGTGTAACAATGTATTTGACAATATTTTCATATTAATAAAGTGATTTTTAATTTAACAAATCTTACAGCATTTATAGTTTAATTAATATAATCGTCAAAAGTAAATAATCGTAAGGTCAAAAGACTATGAGAAAAGAAGAATTGTTCATACATCAAGATATGTATGAGGTAGACACAATTCTTTAGTTAGCCTTGAATAATATTCACAACTTAAGATAAAGGTTGGGCGCCTTTATCTTGTTAAAGTTATAGATTCTTTTGCTAGCATTTGAGTGGGATCAAATGTGTTATGATGAGTCTAAAATCATCAAAGTGTGGTGTCTTTAGGCAAAAGAATCTAGTGCACTAGGTGCATTGAATTGGATCACAATGAAATACTTTATCTACAACCGTCAATAGATAAAAGTTTTTCATTTGAAGACAATTGAAGAGTCTATCTCAATCCTGAGATAAATGATGGATTTATTGTTACAAGTGTTATCATTTGAGCTATCAATGAGTACGATTATATATCATAGTCTTTCCTCGTAAGTTTGGTGGTATTCATTTGTTAATTGATAGAGGACTTCATTTATAGATATGGACATCGTGGCTCCATTTATTAAATGATAGTAGAATATCATCATATGGATGTTTAGAGGTATTGGATATTAAATCTTAATGTTAAGTTTTCAGTAGTGTCTATTGAAACATAGCTTCTGGACAAGTCAAAATATCCAAGTTCAAAATGTGGTCATATGAGTAAATATGGTAACTTGGAGAGCTATAGGTTGTCTATGAGCTCCAGGCGATTACTGGTATTCCTCACAAGGATACACTTTCTCCAATAAGGTTGTTTTTGGTATGAATGAGGAATATTAACTTATTCTATCTTTATTTAAAATTCAATTTTAGTTCTTCAGTGGAATGAACTAAAATTAATAGATCGGATCTAAGTGAATCATTTGTTGATTGTGGTTGGGTTGTGTCTATTGGTGCTTAAATTTAGATAGCTCACCAAGATCGCTAATCCACACGAACTTGCATGGATCACTTGATATATTCTACCGGACCAATTTAGGGGTCCATCTAGAATAGTATTAAGGCATGTGAACTTGTTTCTTTTTGTATGAATAGGTCTAGTTCACATGTGGACTTTTTTTATTAAGGTGCAATGGATTTAATAAAATATGAAAAATAATATATTGGCCCATGTATATGTGTTGGGCGGCAAGGCTATGTGAAATAGCTTAATATATTGTTTTTTATTTTATTATTTAATTAAATGAAAATTAATTAATTTCGTAATTAATTATTATTTAATTAAAAGTCAAAATCGTTTTTCTAGTAGGAGATGGTCTCCTAAAATTATACTATTTTTGGTAGTATAATCAATATTAAAGACTATATTTGATAAGTAGACAAATAAAAGGAATTTTTTATTTAATCAAATTAGGAAGTCTTAAATATGCTTACAAATACACTACTGAGACGGACTGAGAGTCTTGGTGTAGGAAAGAATTCTTTTTGGAAAAGAATTCTTTTTGGAAAAGAATTCTTGATCACCAAGTAAATCTACCTAAGGATAAAATTCTTCTTTGAAAATGATTCTTAACCACCAAGTAAATCCACCTAAGGAAAGGATTCTTAACAACCAAGTAAATCCTTCTTAGAAAATGATTTGAAATCCTAATAAAATTCCAAGAAGTATTTCGGCCAGCCCTATATATATATATATAAAAAAAATTGGCCAGCCATATAGTTTTTCCAGGAGAAGAATTCAGCCAGCCCTAGTTATATATAGAAGGAGAATTCGGCTACTATAGAATTTGAGGGAGAAAAATCTGTTTTTGCTCTAGACAAAATTCGATCAACTCTAAGGAATAGTGTTAGATTCGGTAAAGAAGAACGGAAAGAAAGAACGTTTAGTTTTCGATAGTACGCTAGTAGCCTTTACATTAAAATGTTTTGCGTACAACATCGAATCAAGGTTCATGCCAGTTTCAATCAAATTGATTGATAATTCACAAGTGACCTATGTTCTTGCTTTCTTCTTGGAGTATTATTGTGACTAACAAAGAGAATTTTTTTTTTGTTTCCATCCTCAGGTATACAACTTAAAGAAAGGGAGCCCACACTCCTAGGTGATTCACGTTCGTGATTGGATTGTAAGATCTTTTGGATTCAATTCGGCGCTTGTTCAATCGTCATGAGAAAAAGGTACAATACTTATTATATACATCAATTAATCTGTGGTTAAGGTTCTTGCTATTAAAAAGGGAAATTTTTGAATTTATACCGAAACCCTTATTTTGATTTTTCACGCTTCCGTTGCACGATTTTCCCTGCAATTGGTATCTAAGCCTGGTTGTACCCTTGATTAACCGGTGATAATTATGTTACATGGAAATGGAAAACTGGGCATAAGTTCGTTATGTGCACTCCTAAACCATTTACTCCTACTAATGAATCTACTCAAGAGCAAAGAGATGAGTATCAGCAGTGGGAGTCTTCTGATGAGATGACTAAATGTTACATTATGGCCACCATCTCCTGTCAGGATTATGCTCGATAGCAAGAATATAATAATGTATTTGACAATCTTTTCATATTAATAAAGTGATTTCTATTTTAACAAATCTTATAGCATTTATAGTTTAATTATTATAATTGTCAAAAGTAAATAATCATAAGGTCAAAAGACTATGAGAAAAGAAGAATTGTTCATACATCTAGATATGTATGAGGTAGACACAATTCTTTAGTTAGCCTTGAATAATATTCACAACTTAAGATAAAGGTTGGGCGCCTTTATCTTGTTAAAGTTATAGATTCTTTTGCTAGCATTTGAGTGGGATCAAATGTGTTATGATGAGTCTAAAATCATCAAAGTGTGGTGTCTTTAGGCAAAAGAATCTAGTGCACTAGGTGCATTGAATTGGATCACAATGAAATACTTTATCTACAACCGTCAATAGATAAAAGTTTTTCATTTGAAGACAATTGAAGAGTCTATCTCAATCCTGAGATAAATGATGGATTTATTGTTACAAGTGTTATCATTTGAGCTATCAATGAGTACGATTATATAGCATAGTCTTTCCTCGATAGTTTGGTGGTATTCATTTGTTAATTGATAGAGGACTTCATTTATAGATATGGACATCGTGGCTCCATTTATTAAATGATAGTAGAATATCATCATATGGATGTTTAGAGGTATTGGATATTAAATCTTAATGTTAAGTTTTCAGTAGTGTCTATTGAAACATAGCTTCTGGACAAGTCAAAATATCCAAGTTCAAAATGTGGTCATATGAGTAAATATGGTAACTTGGAGAGCTATAGGTGGTCTATGAGCTCCAGGCGATTACTGGTATTCCTCACGAGGATACACTTTCTCCAATAAGGTAGTTTTTGGTATGAATGAGTAACATCAACTTATTCTATCTTTATTTAAGAGTTCGATTTTAGTTCATTCAATTTTAGTTCTTTAGTGGAATGGACTAAAATTAAATAGATTGGACCTAAGTGAATCATTTGTTGATTGTGATTGGGTTGTGTCTATTGGAGCATAAATTTAGATAGCTCGCCAAGATCCCCAATCCACATGAACTTGCATGGATCACTTGTTATATTCTACCGGACCGATTTAGGGCTCTATCTAGAATTGTATTAAGGCATGTGAACTTGTTTCTTTTTATAAGAATGGGTCTAGTTCACATGCAGACTTTTTGTTAAGGTCCAATGGATTTTAAAAATTAAAAATAATATTATATGGCCTATATACATGTGTTGGGCGGTAAGGCTATTGAGAATAGCTTAAATTATATTATTTTTATTTTATTATTTAATTAAATGGAAATTAATTAATTTATTGATTAATTAATTATTTAATTATAAGTCAAAATCTTTTTCCGATTATGAGTTGGTCTTCTAAAAGTATACTATTGTTGGTAGTATAATTAATATTAAAGACTATATTTGATAAGTAAAAAAATAAAAGGAGTTATTTATCTAATCAAATTAGAAAGTCTTTAATATGGTTACAAACACACTATTGAGTTGGATTAGGAGTCTTGGTGTAGGATAGAATTCCTTTTTGGAAAGAATTCTTAACCACCAAGTAATTCTACCTAAGGAAAGAATACTTAACAACCAAGTAAATCCTTCTTAGGAAACGAATAAAGTTTCCTAATACATATTCTATGAATTTCTGCCAGCTATGTATATATAAGAGGAGGATAGAATTCCTTTTAGATAAGGATTCTTAACTACCAAATAAATCCACCTAAGGAAAGGATTCTTGCCAACCAAGTAAATCCTTCTTAGGAGAGGATTAATCATCCTATATATATATGTGTGTGTTTGAAATTCGGCCAGCCTATATAAATAACTGCAAGAATTAATTTTGGCCAAGCTTGGGACTTTCTAAGAGAGATTTTGGCCAAGCAAGAGAGAATTTTGAGGGAGAATTTTTATTTTATTTTTACTCTGGACAAAATTTGACAAACTCTAAGCAATAGTGTGTGAATTCAGCCAAGAAGAGAAAAAAGGGGAACATTTTTGTTTTCGATAGTATACTAGTATCCTTTACATCAAAAGGGTTTTGTGTACAACATCGAATCAAGGTTCATGCGAGTTTCATTCAAATTGATTGATAATTCACAAGTGACCAGACGTTCTTGGATTTTTCTCTTGGAGGATATTTGTAACTAACAAAGAAAAGATTTTGTTTGTCTCCATCATCAGGTATACAATTTAAAGAATGGGAGCCCACGTTCCTAGGTGATTCACATTTGTGATTAGATTGGAAGATCTTATGGAATTGATTTGGCGCTTGTTCAATCGTCATGAGAAAAAGGTATGACACTTTTTATATACATCAATTAATCTAGGGTTATGGTTCTCGTTGTATAAAAGGGAAAATTTTTTATTTATACGAAAACCCTAATTTTCATAAATTTTCTCACACTTCCGTTGCGTGTGGTTTTTTTTCCCTACAATTGGTATCAGAGCCTGATTGTACCCTTGATTAATTGATGTATGTGTTCGTGAATATTTTTCTTTTTATTGTATATATGCATGTTTTAGAAAGAGATGGCACTACATGTATTCACATATATATTTACATTGGAATGTATGGATATATATATTTGTTATATATGTGGTTTGTTATTGCTCAATTTTTGTCCTAGAACTTCAATGTATTTTGTTTTGGGATTGTAACAAGAATGGTGGTCTATCATCGCCATAATTTCCTTCTTGGTAATTGATAAGTTTTTTTGTTGTTGTAATAATAAAAAAAACTAAAGTATTTTTATTTATAATTCTTCTGTTAAACACTCAAGTTTTGAACACTCGAAGGTTTGAAGAATTAGGAGCAACCGGAACAAGTTTGGGACCATGCGAGCCGTAGCAACGAACGTGCGTGCGAAGAGCACGTAACCACATTTTTTGTGGCATGGGCTGCGTTCGGCAGCCCTATGGAAGCCATGGGCTGCGCATGGCAGCCTTTTTATGGGTTTGTGGCATGCGCACGCCCACGGGTGAAGATTTGTTCGCCAAGAAAGGAGTTTTTGTATTCCAAGACATATGTAATTTACTTGTTTTTCTAGGATGGACCAAAATTGTAGCTATTTACATTTTTGTAAATATTGAAATGTTTGTCATTGTTTGATAACATGTAATATAGAATAAGAGTGCCACTCATATATCTCTTTTGGTATGAACTTGCATTGAATGGTTTAAGTATCTAAATTGGCATCTAGATAACTTGGTAAATTATTCTTTGGAATTCGATCACACGCCTTAAACAATTGAGTGGGAGAAGGTGTTTTAGAACACCTACAGCCTCCATGTTTAGTTGAGCTTTATGTTTCGTGAATAACCTCCCAAGAGGTATTCATGAATGGAATTTAGCTAGATACTACTTTACAAGGATAGACTAGACAATTTGCCCAAACGATATCTACTCCCAAAAGAGGGATATTCGTAAGGGATTATATTGAACGTCGATAACTTGGTAACACACTCAATGTAATTTTATTAATATCCTCTAGAGAATTCTTGTTAATAAAATTGCAAGGCTGAATAGAAAACGTTGGTTGTTATGTTAACAATTAGGTGGGACCTAGTCCAACTAGTAAATGGTATGTACTCCCAAAGGAGGCGTGTCATTTTTGGGTGTTGGATCGCCGTTGAATTTTTTCTATTGAATTATTTTATTTAATTCAAGATAAATATTCAAAAGTGATATATCATGATTGTTTACTTATATAATTTTTGTTATTAAAAAGAAATCATGTATAAGTTCATTCTGTATCTTAACCACCAAACTAATGAATCTACTCAGGAGCAAAGAGATGAGTAGTAGTAGTGGAAGAATTTAGATGAGATGGCTTAATGTAAGTTACATTATGGCCATCATCTCCAACGTGTTGCAACAACAACATGAAGGAATGGAGACTGCTACCGATATTATGATGTCTCTAGATAGGGATTCATATGGTTGGTAAAGTTGCTTTTGAAGGTCAAGAAACAACAGAGGAAAAAGAAACTTGGGCCTTCTTAGAGGGAGACCAAGAAAGTAACCAAGATCAAAGGGAAGTGTTTCCTTTGTGGTGAAAAGGGTTAAAGGAATAGACTGAATAAGAATGAATTCAACTTGCACTTTGGCAATGGAGCGTTGGTGTCTACTAGTGGAGTGGGAGATATTTGAATCAATTTAAATTCTAGTAGGCATTTAGATTTAATAAACGTTTATTACGTACCTCAATCCAAGAGGAATTTAATTTCAGTTTCTTGTTTAAATAAATTTTGTTATTCGGTTACTTTTAATAAAGCTTTTATTATTAATAAGAATAACAAAATTATTTGCAAAGGTACATTGGAAAATAGTTTATTCTATTTGAATGGAAATATCTCTCACTTGTTGGACACAGAATCAACGGAACCTAATCATAAAAGAGTAAAAATATCAAAAGATGAAACCTACCTATGGCATTGGCGCCTAGGTCATATTAACCTTAATAGGATTAAAAGATTGGTAAGTGACGGACCTCTAAGTGACTTAAAGGTTGATGATCTACCAACTTGTAAATCTTGTTTGGAAGGTAAAATGACCAAAAGGTCGTTTACGACCAAAGGCACAAGAGCCATTGAATGTTTAGGTTTGATACACACTGATGTGTGTGGACCTATGAGCATTCAAGATAGAGGTGGATATGAGTACTTCATCACTTTCATGGATGATCGCTCGAGATTTGGTTATGTGTATCTCATGAGACATAAGTTGGATGCTTTTGAAATGTTCAAAGCATTTAAAGCTGAAGTAGAAAATCAGCTTGAGAAACACATAAAAATCTTGATATCTGATCGTGGTGGAGAATATCTATCTGGTGAGTTTCAGTAATATCTTATTGATAATGGGATAAATTCTCAGTTTTCTGCACCAGGCACACCTCAACAAAATAGGGTGGCAGAAAGGAGAAATATAACTCTTTTGGATATGGTTAGGTCTATATTGAGTTATTCAACACTCCCTAATTCTTTTGGGGATAAGCTTTACAAACGGCAATGTACATTCTAAATGATGTACCATCTAAGTTGGTTCCTAAAATGCCGCATGAGTTGTGGACCAGACGAAAGCCTAGTTTACAACACTTAAGGATATTTGGATGTCCTGAGCAAGTGTTAAAAGGAAAGACAGAAAAGATGGAACCCCATTCAGAAACATGCATATTTGTAGGGTATCAAAAAGGAACAAAAGGATATTATTTTTATAGTCTTTCAGATCTTAAAGTATTTGTTTCGACAAATGCTAAATTTCTGGGAAAGGACTATATGAATAATTTTTTGCCTAAAAGTAGAATTGTCCTGAATGAGCTTTTAGGAGATACAATTCCACAAGAGGTTTCGCAACCAAGCCCAATTGTTAGTTCCGTACCAACACAAGATCAACAATCTACCATACCTCATCGTAGTGGGAGGATTGTTAGACAACCCGAGAGATACATCGATCTAGGAGAATCTGTAGAGAATCTTCCGAAAGATGACCCCCATACTTACAAGGACGCAATGGAAGATGTTGATTGTCACCACTGGCAAAAGTCAATGCAATTCGAAATTGAATCTATGTTCAAAAACAAAGTCTGGTCTCCTGTAGACTTGCCTAAAGGGATAAAACCCATTAGGTGCAAGTGGGTATACAAGAGGAAAAGAGGAATGGATGGAAAGGTGGAAACCTTTAAAGCTAGATTGGTAGCTAAGGTTATACACAAAAGGAAGGTATCAATTATGAAGAAACCTTCTCTCCTGTGGCCATGCTTAAATCCATTAGAATACTCTTGAACAGTCCTCATTTTGTTGATTGGCTTATTTCGTGAACAGCCACATTGTTGGGGTTCATGTAAGGGTAGCTTAGGCTCTCAAGACTTCAAGAGGAGAAGTGTCAAAGGTAAAATTCTTGTGCTTACTTACTTTGAAGAGATAATTGCACACACTCACATATTCATGCATAACTCTTGATCTTATTTGTTGAGTGTTTTCATGTGTGCATTTTAGTTTACCTGACTCTTGTTGACCTATTTGCATCTTGCTATGAAAGTTGTATGTCATGCTAGGCATTAAAATAGGATGCAATTTCATCACTCTTGAACTTATTGGTTTGTGCATTTGAGTGTTGAAAAATAGTCCTTACGCTGGTGGTGCGCTACTTGACCAGCGCACCTCACCAGCGCAACTTTCACAGTGGACCGCATCTAGTCGTGCACCACTGATCTGCGCTGCTGCACCCGCACGTAGCTGAAAAATGTAGGTGTGCGCTACTCGTCTAGCGCATCCTCACCGGTGCAAAATTCCTAGAGAATCTGCGCTTGTATTGCACTACTAGATGCGCCACTCGACCATCGCCTGTTTTAAAAAATAGGATGTGCGCTGGTGGTGCGCTGCTCGACCAGCGCACGTCACCAGCGCACGCAGAGGAAGCAAGAACATTTTTTTCCAAAAACGACCTCACTTTGATTGGATCATATATATATATATATATAACTCAATGCCTTAAGGTCGTGTATGAGTTAAGAATATCACATTTCTTCCTTAGAACACATTTCAAAGGAAAAACATTTCCAAGAACTCATTTTTAATCACACAAAAGCATTCCCATGAGCATCAAATCTTCATCTTGCATCATCTAAGTTCATCTAGAGTGCATCTATGGATAGGGTTTCTTCATCACATCTTGTTTGGTAAGCTCTTCACTATCTTCTTGCAAGTTAAGTGTTTTCCTTACTAAACCATCTCTTTAATTAATTGTATTCTCTTAGATTATTTCTAGATACAAATTAGAGATTGTTGTGATGCCATGATTGAGTGTTGTATTGTGATAGCTTCATAGGATTGTTTGATCTATGTTTAGCTAAGCTATTTGAACATGTCATTTAGCACTTGATATCTAGGATTGCATTGATTGCCATCTCATTATCCTAGATAAGCATATAGGGTTTCCTAGCCTTGTTTGTTCATTGAATATCATTATATATTCTCTTAGGACACTTTATCTCTTCATTTAGAAGTAAGACTTGTGTTGCTTCCGGGAGTAGGTAGCTTAAAGGACAAGCATGATGAACTAGGTTCACTTATACCGGGATTAGGTAGTGGTGGAGGATTAAACCGGGATTAGGTTGTAATTCCTTTATCATTAGTGGATTCGAGGTTCTAGTGTGGCGCACTCATCAGCCCGTGGTTTTTCACATTTGGAGGGTTTCCACGTATATCTCAAGTGTTTTTACTATTTCCGCATTCATTGCACTTGTGATATCTTTGCAACTAGATAGGGGTATTTTCGTCAACTTGACTCTTAGCGAAAATTGGGTAAAAGTTAATTATAATCTATTCACCCCCTCTCTAGATTAATTTTACGCACCATATTATTTGTTTCAATTGGTATCAGAGCAAGTTCCTAGACATACATAGGTGATCCTTGCTCATTTTAGTGTGTGTTGCATTTTATTTGTTTGTGTTGACCATTTATACACTTGCATTCATATCATTCATTCATAAACACATTGAGTGGAAACGGTGGCAATGAGGGAGCTTCCAGCAACAGACCTCCACTTCTCACCGGGTTGAATTATGCCTCTTGGAAAGGCAAGATGGAGTCATACATATGCCAAATTCATGATAGGGCATGGATGGCGGTTGCAGATGGCTACATTCCACCCATGATGACTCCCGCAGATGGAGGAGATGATGTACTCAAACCAATGGCTTAGTGGAATGCACAAGAGTTTGAGGCTTCAAAGTGGAATAGGAAGGCAATGCATGCCATCCTTTGTGCAATGGATGATAACCAATACAAGTTGGTTCAAAATACTAGGATAGCTAAGGAAGCATGGGATATCCTAGAAGTTGAACATGAGGGAGCCGACGTGGTTAAGGAATCGAAGCTTCAAGTTCTCCAAATGCAATTCGAATTGCTCAAGATGGATAAGAATGAGTGCTTCAATGATTTTGAAATAAGGTTGATGGACATTGTGAACCAAAGTCATCAACTTGGTGATCCTTATTCGGATAGGAAGATCAAGCAGAAGATTATGAGATCTTTACCCGATAGGTTTGAGTCTAAGGTGATGGCTTTGGAAGAAAATAGTGGTTACAAGGACATGAAGCTAAATGAAGTGATTGGGTGGCTTCTAGCATATGAATCTAGGAAATGTCCCAACCCCACACCATCAAAGAAGCAAAAAATATTGCTTTGAAGGCCTCTAAAGTTGAGAATGAGGAAGGTGATGACTCGGATGAAGAGATGTTCTTGCTAATGAGGAAGTTCACAAAATTCTACAAGTCCGAGAAGAAAGGCTTTGGATCCAAAGGTCAAGACTTGAAGAAAAAGGCTCCCTTCAAGAAGTTTGAGCCTAGGCAAGAGAAGACCGAGAAGAAAGGAGTCCAATGCTATGAATGTGGTGGAATAGGTCACTTTTCCCCGGATTGTGCAAATGACAAGAACAAGAAGAAGGGAAAAGTGATGGCTGCAACATAGAGTGAAAGTGATGACTCTAATGAAGGAGATGAGTCTTCGGATGATGAAGAACTCATGGCTAACTTCATAGCATTTACATCCTCTCTTAGGAGCAAACATGCTAGTGAAGAAGATTATGATAGTCAAGAAGGAGACTACTCAAGTGATGATGGATCTTCATCACAAACCACAAATGGAAGTGTGGATAAGATGGATCTCAAGGACTACATGGCTAAGTTTGATAGCTCAAGATTAAAGAACAAGAATGAGATCAAGAGATTAAAAGAAGAAAATCTAGATCTCTCAACTCAAGTTGACCAACTAAATAAAGAGTTGCAAAGATCTAAGAGGAGTGAAGAAGGGTTGAAGAAAGAGCTTGAAGATGCTAGAGAGTTATTGGCCAAGATGAACTCTAGCACCAAGAAACTTGACCACATGCTAGATGTTGGAAAAAGGCCAAGTGATAAGAAGGGGCTTGGGTTTGAAGATGACAAGATGTCCTCCACTCCAAGCAAGACCATTTTTGTAAGAAGTATGAACTTCAATGGGTCCTGTTCTCATCAAACTCCTAGGAAGAAGCTTGATCTAGGAGAGTGTTCAAGTAGTGCTCAAGTGAAGATGGCAGCAAGAAGCCCACCTCAAGCTCATCCTACAAGGGCTCCTCAAGTTAACTTCCCTCAACCAAAAGCTCACAAAGGGAAGACACCCATCATGCAAGCTCAACCAAGGAAGCAATCAAGTTTTGCTCAACAACAAATAAGGAAAGCTCCTTAACAACAAGCAAGACAACCACAAAGACATGGGAAGGCTCCAATGCATCTTCAAGGATATGGTATAATTCCTAACTTTTTACCTACATGTCATTTTTGTGCTATTGATGGTCACATTAGACCAAATTGCTTTAGGTATATCTAATTGTGTAGGATTGAAAGCATGATAGAAAAGAAAAGGGCTAGAGCCATGATGCATGATCCTAGGACATCTAGAGCCATGATGCATGATCCTAAGAAACCTAGAGCCATGATGCATGTCACTAGGAAAAGTGGAACACCTTTGCATGATCCTAGAACATTTAGAGCCCATGTACCATTGACCACTAGGAAGAAAAATACTGTACCTAGGTGTATTAGAAAGGATGATCACATTTTCCATGTTGCACAGATTGCGTTGAAAGCTCATTCTTGTGATTTTTGGTACTTGGATAGTGGGTGCTCTAGGCACATTACTGTAAAAAAGAGTTTCTTTAAGACTCTTGTGATAGAGGAGGGAGGAAATGTCACTTTTGGCGTGGATCCAAAAAGAAAGTCAAAGGAAAGGGAACCATTTCCATTCCCGGATTGCCTTCCTTGTCCAATGATTTGTATGTTGATGGTTAAAAAGCCAATTGGATAAGGATTTTTACATCTTAGTGATAATGGACTCTCCGTCTTGTTTAGGAAAAATGATTGTTCTATCCTATTGTCTAATGGACAAACCTTGTTAAAATGTATGAGGTCTAGTGATAATTGCTAGTGTCTTGAAGCTAGAAGTGTGTCTTGTAATGTGTCAAAGGATGAACAAATAGAGTTGTGGCATGAAAGACTTGGTCACATGAACTTTAGGGATTTAAGAATCTTAGATAAGTTCAATGTTGTGCGAGGCCTTCCCAAGCTTGGGTAAAAGGTTAATGGTGTTTGTGGACCTTGCTAACAAGGGAAGCAAAAGAAAAGTATGCATAAAAAGGGCAAGTATATAACCACCAAAGAACCTCTAGAGCTTCTCCACATGGATCTTATGGGTCCTATGCAAACCGAGAGTTTAGGTGGAAAGAAATACATTTTTGTGTGTGTAGATGACTTCTCTAGGTACACATGGACTTATTTCCTTAGAGAAAAATCTGAAACTTTTGACAAGTTTAAAATGCTTTGTTCTAAAATTCAAAATGAAATGAACTCCAAGATTAAAAGCATTAAGAGAATCAGGAGCGACCATGGGAAGGAATTTGAGAATGCCCACTTTAAAAACTTTTGCAATAGTCTAGGTATTTCTCATGAGTTTTCGGCTCCTAGGACACCTCAACAAAATGGAGTTGTTGAGAGGAAAAATAAGGTTCTTCAAGAAATGGCCCGTGTGATGTTGCTTAGCAACAATGTTCCTAGGAATCTTTGGGCCGAGGCTGTCAATACGGCTTGCTACATAAGAAATAGAGTCTTCCTTAGGCTTCACAGTAGGCAAACCTCCTATGACTTATGGAAAGGTAGGAAGCCAAATGTTAGCTACTTCCACACCTTTGGAAGCAAATGCTAAATTTTGAATGACCGTGATCAACTTGGAAAATTTGATGCTAAGAGTGATGAGGGTATCTTCATTGGTTATGCCTTGAATAGTAGATCCTATAGAGTTTTTAATCTAAGAACTAGGACTGTAATGGAATAATTTAATGTTGCCATCGATGATACTAGGCTCAAATCTATTGACCATGAGGAGGAGGTAGATTTAGTTGGTAACTCCTCTTTGGAGAAAGTAGTTGATATCTCTAATGTTGAAAAGACTAATCTTGATGATGACATAGCACAACTTAGTGATAGGATTCCTCACTTGGACTCAAAAGAACCTGCTCCATGGGTTAGGAAACTTCATGACAAATATGACATTATTGGTGAAGTTAGTGAGGGTGTTAGGACTAGGCGTCAAATGGCCAATCTTATTAGCTACACTTGCTACCCCTCTCAAATAGAAACCAAGAAAATTGATAAAGCCTTAAAAGATGAATTTTGGGTTATTGCCATGCAAGAAGAGCTTAACCAATTTGAAAGGAATGAGGTTTGGACTCTAGTTCCTAGGCCTAAGAACACAAATGTGATAGGCACCAAGTGGGTATATAGGAACAAATCCGATGAGGATGGCAACATTGTGCGAAACAAGGCTAGGTTTGTAGCACAAGGATACTCTCAAATTGAGGGTATTGACTTTGAGGAGACATTTGCTCCCGTTGCTAGGATTGAGTCCATTAGGCTTCTTCTATCAATTTCTTGTTTGCACAAGTTCAAATTATATCAAATGGATGTTAAGAGTGCCTTCCTCAATTGTTTCTTGCAAGAGGAAGTGTTTTTTGAGCAACCCAAAGGGTTTGTGGATCCTTACCACCCTAATCATGTCTATCACCTCAAGAAAGCTTTGTATGGGTTGAAACAAGCACCTATGGCTTGGTATGAGCATCTCACTCAATTTCTCATAGATAGTGGCTACACTAGGGGTAGTGTTGACAATACTCTCTTTGTAGCTCAAATCTATGTTGATGATATAGTCTTTGGCTCCACCAGTGACACCAAAGTCCAACAATTTGTTGATGTCATGTCTCATGAATTTGAGATGAGTCTTGTTGGTGAGTTAAGTTACTTTCTAGGTTTACAAATTAAGCAAATGGATGATGGGATTTTTATATCTCAAGCTAATTATGCCAAAAACCTAGTGAACAAATTTGGCCTTGAAAGTGCCAAACATTGTGGTACACCCATGAGTACCACTTTGAAGCTAAGCAAGGATGCTAGTGGTAAAAGTGTGGACCAACTTTATATCGTGGCATGATTGGAAGCTTGCTCTATTTGACCATAAGTAAGCCCGATATCTCCTTTAGTGTGGGTGTGTGTGCTAGGTACCAAGTGAATCCTAAGGAGTCCTATCTCTCTTCTGTTAAGAGAATCATTCGATATGTGAATGGGACATCCAACTATGGGATTTGGTACTCTTTTGACACTAATGCTAGTCTTGTATGCTTTAGTGATGCAGATTGGGCAGAAAATTGTGGTGATAGGAAAAGTACATCGGGCGGTTGCTTTTTCCTTGGGAACAACCTAGTCTCTTTGATTTGCAAGAAGCAAAATTCGATTTCCTTGTCCACGGCTAAGGCCGAATACATTGCTGCTATGAGTGGATGCATACAACTCCTTTGGATGAAGCAAATGCTAGTCGACTATTGATTCAATCAAGGTACTCTTACTCTCTTTTGTGGTAACATGAGTGCAATTAACATTTCAAAGAATCCGGTTCAGCATTCTAGGACTAAGCATATTGACATCCGTCATCATTTCATTAGAGAACCAGTTGTGAGCAAATGCATTATACTTGAGCATGTAGGTACAAACGATCAACTAGCGGATCTATTTACTAAACCGTTAGATGTTACTCGATTCAAGACTCTTAGTAGATCTATTGGGATTTGTTTAATGAAGTGATGTGTTGTGGTCTTTGACGGAACTCAAGCAAAAAGAGCTATTGTATACTTGTTGCATGCAATTTTTTCTTAAAAAATATGTTTATGCCACTTTATTGATTGCTTGAGTATCTTGGTTGCACTTATAGTATTTTGTATTTTCTTAAATAAGTGTGAACATTGCTTTGATTACAATCCATGTCATATTTATGTTCAAACATGCATTTTTGGACTAGGAGATATACATTGGAAGTCCATGTTAAATGACCTATAATTATCTCCATTACATGATGATTCTTAAATGACATGCTAATGAAAAATGATAAAGCATGAATTGATGATTGCAATTGTTAAATGCAACACATTGTGTGAAAATGCTAGTGAGACTAAAGTGTTTAATCCATGTCTCTCTTTCTTTATTAGTTGAACATGGCTATTATTATACGGGTATCCTCCCGAAAAAATCAAATAGGGTGCAAAGTTGCTCATGCCATGTTTAGTTTATAAAGTTGGATATAGTGCCTTTAAAACTTGATATTTATAAGAACTCTATATCCTTGCTTCTCTAATGACAAATGGTGAAATTGGTTTGAATTATATTAGAAACCTTTGTCATTTACTTTGCCAAATACCATTATTTTTGGACTTGAATGCAACATGTCTTGTATGCAAAGCATTTTTTTGATTCACACATTGTCTTTCAAATAAATCTCCTTGTGTCTCTTCTATCGATTGAGGTTGCACAAATGTGGCTTATATAATTATGCAACAATCTTGTATGCTCTTTTCTTTCTTTGACTTGAGTGACCCGGTTGGGGACTTCTCCTTTGTCTATATCATGACAAAAAAGGGGAGTAGCATTGACCTAGCATTGACCTAGCATTGTGATGTTAGGGGAGTAGCATGAAGTAGCCTGTGTTGGCTTTGAGGGGGAGCATTGCTTGTTTGAGGGGGAGATTACATGTAGAGGGAGTAACCCATTGAGGGGGTGCATTGCATAAGCATTTCATTATATTATACTCATATTTCTAAATGCAAATGCTTTTGTTTTATATTCACTTGATCATCTCACACGCACTTGGTTTGGAAAGAGTATTTGTGCTTGCCTTGTGTGTAGGGTTAATAGTTCTACAAGAGATTGAAGACTTGAAGTTTTTTTTAATGTTTATCTCATTGTAATGTAGAATATCTTCCCAGTGTTTTTCAATTTTGTTTTGTGAGGATCAATGTGAGTGGTGGTTTTGTCACGAAATAGCCAAAGGGGGAGATTGAAAAGTCCTCATTTGTTGATTGGCTCATGTCGTGAACAACCACATTGTTGGGGTTCATGTAAGGGGAGTACTATCAAATGTAAAATTCTTGTGCTTACTTACTTTGAAGAGATAAATGAACACACTCACATATTCATACATAACTCTTGATCTTATTTGTTGAGAGTTTTCTTGTATGCATTTTAGTTTACATGACTCTTGTTGACCTATTTGCATCTTGCTATGAAAGTTGTATGTCATGCTAGGCATTAAAATAGGATGCAATTTCATCACTCTTGAACTTACTGTTTTGTGCATTTGAGTGTTGAAACATAGGCCTTGCGCTGGTGGTGCGCTACTCGACCAGTGCACCTCACCAACGCAACTTTCACAGTGGACAGCCACTAATCGTGCGCCAATGATCTGCGCTGCTGCACCCGCGCGTAGCTTAAAAATATGGGCGTGCGCTGGTGGTGTGCTACTCATCTAGTGCATCCTCACTAGTGCAAACTTCCCAGAGAATCTGTGCTTGTGTTTCGCTACTGGGATGCGCAACTCGACTAGCGCCTGTTTTAAAAAATAGGCTGTGCGCAGGTGGTGCGCTGCTCGACCAGCGCAAGTCACCAGCGCACGCAGAGGAAGCTGGAACTCTTTTTTCCAAAACGACCTCACTTTGATTGGATCTTATATATATATATAACTTAATGCCTTAAGGTCGTGTATGAGTTCAGAATATCACATTTCTTCCTTAGAACACATTTCAAAGGAAAAACATTTCCAAGAACTCATTTTTAATCACTCAAAGCATTCCCATGAGCATCAAATCTTCGTCTTGCATCATCTAAGTTCATCTAAAGTGCATCTATGGATAGGATTGCTTTATCACATCTTGTTTGGTAAGCTCTTCACTATCTTCTTACAAGTTAAGTGTTTTCCTTACTAAACCATCTCTTTAATTAATTGTATTCTCTTAGATTATTTCTAGATACAAATTAGAGATTGTTGTGATGCCATGATTGAGTGTTGTATTGTGATAGCGTCATCGGATTGTTTGATCTATGTTTAGCTAAGCTATTTGAACATGTCATTTAGCACTTGATATCTAGGATTGCATTGATTGCCATCTCATTATCCTAGATAAGCATATAGGGTTTTCTAGCCTTGTTTGTTCATTGAATATCATTATATATTCTCTTAGGACACTTTATCTCTTCATTGAGAAGTAAGACTTGTGTTTCATCTGGGAGTAGGTAGCTTAAAGGACAAGCATGATGAACTAGGTTCATTTATACCGGGATTAGGTAGTGGTGGAGGATTAAACTGGAATAGGTTGTAATTCCTTTATCATTAGTGGATTTGAGGTTCTAGTGTGGCGCACTCATTAGCCCTTGGTTTTTCCCATTTGGAGGGTTTCCACGTATATCTCAAGTGTTTTTACTATTTCCGTATTTATTACTCTTGCGATTTCTTTGCAACTAGATAGGGGTATTTTCGTCAACTTGACTCTGAATGAAAATTGGGTAAAAGTTCATTATAATCTATTCACCCCCCCCCATCTAGATTAATTTTACACACCATATTATTTTTTTCAACTCTTATCCATTGCGGCATCTCTGGACCTAGAGATTTGGAAATGGACTCCAAGACTGCTTTCCTTAATGGAAGTCTTGACGAAAGCATCTACATAATGCAACCAGAAGGCTTCATTAAAAAAGGCCAAGAGGAAAGAGTATGCAAGTTGCAAAGATCCATAAATGGATTGAAGCAAGCATCCAGATCCTGGAACATAAGCTTCGATCAGGCCGTGAAAATTTTTAGATTTATTCAAAACCATGATGAACCTTGTGTATACAAAAGGATTAAAGGCGACAAGTTGGTTTTCCTAGTTCTTTACGTTGATGATATACTACTCATCGGAAAAGATGTAGGTGTATTGATATCAATAAAAGAATGGTTGGCAAAACGATTTCATATGAAGGACTTAGGATAAGCAAGTTATATTCTTGGTATCCAAGTTATAAGGGATAGAAAGAATAGAACGATTGCATTATCCCAAGCTTTATACATAGATAAAATCTTATCTTGGTTTTCCATGCAAGATTCCAAGAAAGGTATGTTACCTTTCAGACATGGAATCAAACTTTCTAGAACAAGTTCCTAAGAATGAGCATGAAGAGCAATTCATGAGTAGAGTTCATACGCATCGGCAGTTGGAAGTCTCATGTATGCAATGGTCTGCACTAGACAAAATATTTGTTTTACTGTTGGCATAGTTAGCAGGTTTCAATCGAATCCTGGTCCTGATCACTGGACGGCAGTCAAGCATATTTTCAATTAGGAGAACGAGAGATTATACGCTTGTATACTCTGGAGGGGATTTATTTCCCTTTGGGTATACAATTTCTAATTTTTAGTCAGATTCTAACTCTAGAAGAACAACATCAGGATCTGTGTTTACTGTTGGAGAAGGGGTAGTCATATGGAGGATTATCAAGCAATCTTGTATTTGCTGATTCCACCATGGAAGCCGAGTATGTTGCAGCATGCGAGGCTGTAAAAGAGGCTGTCTGGCTCCGCTAATTCCTGATTGACTTGAAAGTGGTTCCTGATGTGAATAAGCAGATCAATATATATTGTGACAATAGTGGAGCAGTGGCTAATTCGAGAGAACCAAGAAGTCATAATAGAGGGAAACGCATTGAAAGAAAGTATCACCTTCTAAGGGAAATTGTGCATAGGGGTGACGTGATGATAACTAAGATCGCGTCACCAGAAAATCTAGCGGATCCCTTTACAAAGACTTTTCCACAAAAGAGTTTTGATGGGCATCTAGAGAACATGTGGATGAGAGATATGACACATTTTCTATAGAGCAAGTGGGAGATTGTTAGGATTATGCTCGATAGCAAGAGTATAATAATGTATTTGACAATCTTTTCATATTAATAAAGTGATTTCTATTTAAACAAATCTTATAGCATTTACAGTTAAATTATTATAATTGTCAAAAATAAATAATCATAAGGTCAAAAGATTATGAGAAAAGAAGAATTGTTCATACATCTAGATATGTATGAGGTAGACACAATTCTTTAGTTAGTCTTGAATAATATTCATAACTTAAGATAAAGGTTGGGCGCTTTTACCTTGTTAAAGTTGTAGATTCTTTTGCTAGCATTTGAGTGGGGTCAAATGTGTTATGATGAGTCTAAAATCATCAAAGTGTGGTGTCTTTGGGCAAAAGAATCTAGTGCACTAGGTGCATTGAATTGCATAACAATTAAATACTTTATCTAGAATCTTCAATAGATAAAAGTTTTTCATTTGAAGACAATCCAAGAGTCTATCTCAATCCAGAGATAAATGATTGACTTATGGTTGCAAGTGTTATCATTTGAGCTATCATTGAGTACGATTATATAGCATAGTCTATCCTCGATAGTTTGGTGGTATTCATTTGTTAATCGATCGAGGACTTCTTTTATAGATATGGACAACATGGCTCCATTTATTAAATGAGAGTAGAATATCATCATATGGATGTTTTGAGGTATTGGATATTAAATCTTAACTTTAAGTTTTCACTAGTGTCTATTGAAACATGGCTTCTAGACAAGTGAAAATATCCAAGTTCAAAATGTGGTCATATGAGTAAATATGGTAACTTGGAGAGCTATAGGCTGTCTATGAGCTCTCGACGATTACTGGTATTCTTCACGAGGATACACTTTCTCTAATAAGGCTGTCTAGTTTATGTATGAGTAGCATCAACTTATTCTATCTTTATTTAAGAGTTCAATTTTAGTTCTTTAGCGGAATGAACTAAAATTAAATAGATCGGACCTAAGTGAATCATTTGTTGATTGTGATTGGGTTGTGTCTGTTGGAGCTTAAATTTAGATAGCCTGCCAAGATCCCCAATCCACACGAACTTGTATGGATCACTTGATATATTCTACCGGACCGATTTAGGGGTCCATCGAGAATTGTATTAAGGCATGTGAACTTGTTTCGTTTTATAAGAATGGGTCTAGTTCACATGTGGACTTTTTATTAAGGTCCAATGGATTTAATAAAATAAGAAAAATAATATATTACCTATATACATGTGTTAGGTGGCAAGGCTATTGAGAATAGCTGAAATTATATTATTTTTATTTTATTATTTAATTAAATGAAAATTAATTAATTTATTGATTTATTAATTATTTAATTATAAGTCAAAATCTTTTTCCTATTAGGAGTTGGTCTCCTAAAATTATACTATTGTTGGTAGTACAATTAATATTATAGACTATATTTAATAAGTAGATAAACAAAAGGAGTTATTTATCTAATCAAATTAGGAAGTCTTTAATATGGTTACAAACACACTATTGAGTTGGATTAGGAGTCTTGTTGTTGGATAGAATTCTTTTTTGGAAAGGATTCTTAACCACCAAGTAATTCTACATAAGGAAAGAATTCTTAACAACCAAATAAATCCTTCTTAGGAAAAGAATTAAGTTTCCTTATACATATCCTATGAATTTCGGCCAGCTATGTATATATAAGAGGAGGATAGAATTCCTTTTAGATATGGATTCTTAACTACCAAATAAATCCACCTAAGGAAATGATTCTTGCCAACCAAGTAAATCCTTCTTAGGAGAGGATTAATCATCATATATATGTGTTTGAAATTTGGCCAGCCTATATAATTAATTGCAAGAATTAATTTCGGCCAAGCTTGGGACTTTCTAAGAGAGATTTCGGCCAAGCAATTGAGAATTTATAGGGAAAAAAAACAATTGTTTTTGGTCTGCCCAAAATTCAACCAACTCTAAGCAATATTGTGTAAATTCGGCCAAGAAGAGAAAAAAGGGGAACGTTTTTGTTTTTGATAGTATACTAGTATCATTTACATAAAAAGGGTTTTGTGTACAACATCGAATCAAGGTTCGTGCGAGTTTCAATCAAATTGATTGATAATTCAAAAGTGATCGGACGTTCTTGGATTTTTCTCTTGGAGGATATTTGTAACTAACAAAGAAAAGATTTTATTTGTCTCCATCCTCAGTTATACGTTTTAAAGAAAGGGAGCCCACACTCCTAGGTGATTCACGTCCGTGATGGGATTGGAAGATCTTGATGAATTGATTCGGCGCTTGTTCAATCGTCATGAGAAAAAGGTACCAAACTTTTTATATCCATCAATTAATCTAAGGTTAAGGTTCTCGTTGCATAAAAGGGAAATTTTTTTATTTATACGCAAACCCTAATTTTCATAATTTTTCTCACGCTTCCGTTGTGCGTGGTTTTATTTTCCCTACATCTCTGACGTGTTACAATAGCAACATGAAAGAATGGAGATTGTTGCCTATATAATGATCTCTCTAGAGGAGATGTTTGCTATGAGGTCTAGGACTACTAAGAGAGAGGCAGTGACTGCTTTTATGAATCTTATGATGAAACCTGGACAGGGTGTTAAAGATCACATGATGGTGTTAAGATAGATGGTGAGTCCAAAATTGACATGATTGTCAACTCACTGTCGGATTCCTTTGATCAATTCAAGTTGGACTACACCTTGAATAATAAGGAATACACCTTGCAAAGCTGATGCAATACAAAACGTGGAAAAAATCCTAGTGAAAGGCAAGGGTCAAGAGATTCATACCGTAGGTAAATTTGCTATTGTTAAGACCCGTTAGAAGGTCAAGAATCAACAAAAGAAAAAGCAACTAGGACCTACTAAGAAGGAGACAACGAAAGTAACCAAGATCAAAAGGAAGTGTTTCCTTTATGGTGAATAGGGACATTGGAAAAAAAAATTCCCAAAGTCTCAAGACAAGAAGGAAAAAGGTAATATTAATTATCTTGAAACATGTTTTTTGGCAGATTCTATGGATTCTTGGATCACAGACTCCGGAGCCACTAATCATGTTTTTTTTTCGTTACAGGGGTTCAAGGAAGTGAGATGGCTTAATGAGAACGAATTGAACTTGCGTTTAGGCAATGGAGCGTTGGTGTCTGCTAGTTCAGTGGGAGACATTAGAATTAGTTTAAATTCTTATAGGCATTTAGAATTATTAGACGTTTATTATGTACCTCAATTCAAGAGGAATTTTATTTCAGTTTCTTGTTTAAATAAATTTGGTTATTTGGCTATAATAAAGCTTTTATTGTTAGAAAGAATGACAAAATTATTTGTCAAGGTAAATTGGAAACGGTTTATTTTATTTGCATGGATATATCTCTCACTTGTTAGACATGGAATCAATGGAACCTAATCATAAAAGAGTAAAATTATCAAAAGATAAAACCTACCTATGGCATTTGCGCCTAGGTCATATCAACCTTAATAGGATTAAAAGATTGGTAAGTGACAGACCTCTAAGTGACTTAAAGGTCGATGATCTACCAACTTGTGAATCTTGTTTGGAAGGTAAAATGACCAAAATATCGTTTACCACCAAAGGCACAAGAGCCATCGAATGTTTAGGATTGATACACACTGATGTGTGTGGACCTATGAGCATTCAAGCTAGAGGTGGATATGAGTACTTCATTACTTTCATAGACGATCACTCGAGATTTGGCTATGTGTATCTCATGAGACATAAGTTGGATGCTTTTTACATGTTGAAATCATTTAAAGCTGAAGTTGAAAATCAGCTTGAGAAACACATAAAAATCTTGAGGTCTGATCGGGGTGGAGAATATCGATCTGGTGAGTTTCAGCAATATCTTATTGATAATGGAATAATTTCTCAGTTTTCTACACCAGGAACACCTCAACAAAATGGGGTGGTAGAAAAGAGAAATAGACTCTTTTGGACATGGTTAGGACTATGTTGAGTTATTCAAGGCTTCCTAATTCTTTTTGGGGATATGCTTTACAATCCGCCATGTATATTCTAAACGGTGTACCATCTAAGTTGGTTCCTAAAACACCACATGAGTTATGGATCGGGTGAAATCCTAGTTTACAACACTTAAGGATATTTGGATGTCATATGCACATGTTAATTGGAAAGACAAAAGATGGAGTCCCATTCAGAAATATGCATATTTGTAGGGTATCCAAACGGAACAAAAGGATATTATTTTTATAGTCATTCAGATATTAAAGTATTTGTTTCGACAAATGCTAAATTTCTGAAAGAGGACTATATGAATAATTTTGTGCCTAAAAGTAGAATTGTTCTGAATGAGCTTTTAGGAGATACAATTCCACAAGAGGTTTCGCAACCAAGCCCAATTGTAAGTTCCGTACCAACACAAGATCAACAATCTACCATACCTCGTCATAGTGGGAGGGTTTGTAGACAACCCGAGAGATACATCGGTCTAGGAGAATCTGTAGAGAATCTTCTGGAAGACGATGATCCCTATACGTACAAGGAAGCAATGGAAGATGTTGATTGTCGCCATTGGCAAAAGGCAAGGCAATCCAAAATTGAATATATGTTCAAAAACAAAGTTTGGTCTCTCGTAGACTTGCCTAAAGGGATGAAACCCATTGGGTGCAAGTGGATATACAAGAGGAAAAGAGGAATGGATGAAAATGTGGAAACCTGTAAAACTAGATTGGTAGCTAAAGGTTATACATAGAACAAAATTATCGATTATGAAGAAACCTTCTCTCTTGTGGCCAAGCTTAACTCCATTACGATACTCTTATCTGTTGTGGCATCTCTAGACCTAGATATTTTGCAAATGGACGTCAAGACAGCTTTCCTTAATGGAAGACCCGACAAAAGAATCTACACTATGCAACCATAAGGATTCGTTGAAAAAGGCCAAGAGGAAAGGGTATGCAAGTTGCAAAGATCCATTTATGGATTGACGCAAGCATCCAAATCCTGGAACATAAGGTTCGATCAAGCCATGAAAAGTTTTGAATTTATCAAAACCTTGACGAACCTTGTGTATACAAAAGGATTAAAGTCGACAAATTGGTTTTCCCAGTTCTTTACGTTGATGATATACTACTTATCGAAAACGATGTAGGTGTATTGAAATCAATAAAATAATGGTTAGCAAAACAATTTGATATGAAAAACTTATGAGAAGCAAGTTATATTCTTTGTATCCAAGTCATAAAGGATAGGAAGAATAAAACGATTGCATTATCCCAAGTTTCTTACATAGATACAATCTTGTCTAGGTTTTCCATGCGAGATTACATGAAAGGTATCTTACCTTTCAGACATGGAATCAAACTTTCTACGGAACAAGTTCCTAAGAATGAGAATGAAGAGCAATTCATGAGTAGGGTTCCATATGCATTAGCAGTTGGAAGTCTCATGTATGAAATGCTCTGTACTAGACTAGATATTTGTTTTTTTGTAGGCATAGTTAGCAGGTTTTAATTGAAGCCTGGTCTTGATCACTGGACGGCGGTCAAGCATATTTTCAAGTATCTTGGGAGGAAAAGAGATTATATTCTTGTATACTCTAGAGGGGATTTAATTCCTGTTAGGTATACAGATTCTGATTTTCTATCTTATTCTGACTTCAGGAGATCAACATCTGGATATGTGTTTACTATTGGAAGAGGGGCAATCTTATAGAGAAGTATCAAGCAATCTTGTATTGCCGATTCCACCATGAAAGCAGAGTATGTTGCTGCATGCGAGGCTGCTAAAGAGGCTATCTGGCTTCACCAATTCTTGATTTACTTGGAAGTTTTTTTTGATGCGAATAAGCAGATCACTATCTATTGTGACAATATTGGAGCAGTGGATAATTCGAGAGAACCAGGAAGTCATAAGAGAGGGAAACATATTGAAAGAAAGTCTGTAAGAGACCAGACTCTGTTTTTTAACATTTTTTCAATGTCGGATTGCATTACCTTTTGCTAATGACGACAATCAACATCTTCCATTGCTTCCTTGTATGTATAGAGATCATCATCATCCGGGAGATTCTCTACAGATTCTTCTAGATAGATGTATTTGTCGGGCTATTTACTAACCCTCCCACTATGATGAGGGATGGTAGATTGTTGATCTTGTATTGGTATGGAACTTACAATTGGGCTGGTTTATGAAACCTCTTGTGGAATTGAATCCCCTGAAAGCTCAGGGGATAATCTTATGCCATTCCGAACAATTTTACTTTTAGGCATAAAATTATTCATATAGTCTTCTCCAGAAATTTTACATTTGTCAAACCAAATACTTTAGGATCTTAAGGACTATAGAAATAATATCCCTTTGTTCCATTTCGATACCCTACAAATATGCATGATTCTAAACAGGACTCCATCTTTTCTGTCTTTCCTTTTAACACGTGCGCAGAACATCCAAATATCCTTAAGTGTTGTAAACTAGGCTTTCGCCCGGTCCATAACTCATGCGGTGTTTAGGAACCGACCTAGATGGTATATCGTTTAGAATGTACGTAGCGGTTTGTAAAGAATATCACCAAAAAGAATTAGGGAGCGTTGAATAACTTTACATAGACCTAACCATGTCCAAAAGAGTTTTATTTCTCCTTTCTACCACCCCATTTGGTTGAGGTGTACTTGGTTCAGAAAACTTAGAAATTATCCCATTATCAATAAGATTTTGCCGAAACTCACTAGATAGATATTCTCCACCACGGTCAGAACTCAAGATTTTTATGCGTTTCTTAGGATGATTTTCTACTTCAGATTTAAATGCTTTGAATATATCAAAAGCATCTGACTTATGTCTCATGAGATACACATAGCCAAATCTTGAGTAATCATCCACGAAAGTGATTAAGTACTCATATCCACCTTTAGCTTAAATGCCAGTAGGACCACACACATCAGTGTGTATCAATCCTAAACATTCAGTGGCTCTTTTGCCTTTGGTCATGAATGACCTTTTGGTCATCATACCTTCCAAACAAGATTCACAAGTTGGTATATCATTAACCTTTAAGTCAGTTAAAGGTCCATCACTAACCAATCTTTTGATCTTATTAAAGTTAATATGACCTAGGCGCAAATGCCATTGGTAGGTTTCATCTTTTGATAATTTTACTCATTTTATGATTAGGTTTCGTTGATTCCGTGTCTAACAAGTAGAATATCTATGCAAGTAGAATAAACCGTTTTCCTATGTACCTTTGTAATAATTTTGTCATTCTTACTAATAATAAAACCTTTATGAAAGATAACCGAATTTCCAAATTTATTTAGACAAGAGACCAAAATTAAATTACTCTTGAATTGTGGCACATAATAAACGTTTATTAAAACTAAATGCCTATAAGAATCTAAATTGAATCTAATATCTCCCACTAGACTAGTAGACACCAACGATCCATTGCAAGATGAATTCATTCTCTTTCAGTCTTTTCCATTCCCGGTAACCCCTTCTAGTTAGGCCCAAGTTGTTTTTTCTTCTGTTGTTTCTTGAACTTTCCTAGGGGTCTTAACAGAAGAAACTTTACTAACCGTATGAATCTCTTAACCTTTACCTTACATAAGGATTTTCTCGATGCTTTGATAATATTGCATCAGGCCTTGCAAGATGTTTTCCTTATTGTTCAAGGTGTAGTCCAACTTGAACTGATCAAAGGAATCTGATAGTGAGTTGACAGTCATGTCAATTTTCATCTCACCATCTATCTCATCACCATTCAGTTCAATAAATATTGAGATATGCTATGACTTTCATCATGTGATCTTTCACAGCCTGTCCAGGTTTCATCCTAAGATTCATAAAAATGGTCAATGTCTCTCTCTTAGTCATCCTAGACCTCATAGCAAACATCTCCTCTAGAGACATCATTATATCGGTAGCAGTCTTCATTCATTCATGTTGCTGCTGTAACAAATCGGAGATGGTAGCCATAATGTAACATTTAGCTATCTCATGTGAAGACTCCCACCGCTGATACGCATCTTTTTGCTCCTGAGTAGATCATTAGTAGGAGCAGGTGGTTTAGGAGTATACAGAATGAACTTATACTTTTCAACTTGCAACAACAAGCCAATATTCCTTTTCCATGTGACATAATTATCATCATTTAAAGTATTATTTTTTAGGATGTTGATTAGGGATGGGGTCATGATTTCTTTTTAATAACAAAAATTATATAAGTAAATAATCATGATATAGCACTTTTGAATATTTATCTTGAATTATAAATAAAATAATTCAATTGTAAAATTCAACGATGATCCAACACCTATAAATGTCATGCCTCCTTTGGGAGTTCGCACCATTTACTAGTTAGACTAGGTTCCACCTAATTGTTAACATAACAACCAACGTTTTCAATTTTAGCCTTGCAATTTTATTAACAAGAACTCTTGAGAGGATATTAATAAAATTACATTGAGTGTGTTACCAAGTTATCGACCTTCAATATAATCTCTCACGAATATCCCTTCTTTGGGAGTAGATATCGTTTGGGCTAATTGTCTAGTCTATCCTTGTTATGAAGTATCTTGCTAAATTCCATTCATGAATACCTCTTGGGAGGTTATTACACGAAACATAAAGCTAAACTAAACTTGGAGACCGTAGGTGTTCCAAAACAACTTCTCCCACTCAATTGTTTAAGGCATGTGATCAAATTCCATAGAATGATTTACCAAGTTATCAAGATGCCAATTAGATACCTAAGCCATTTAATGCATGTTCATACCAAAAGAGATGTATGAGTGGCACTCCTATTCTATATGACATGTTATCAAACAATGACAAACATTGCAATATTTGCAAAAATATAAATTGTTACAATTTTGGTCCATCCTAGAAAAGCAAGTAAATTACATGTCTTGGAATACAAACAAAAACTCCTTTCTTGGCGAACAAGTCTTCACGCGACCTTCGTCATTTTCACTCCCTTGGTTGCCTCCCATGGGCGTGCGCACCCTTGGCTCCCTCCCATTGATGTGTGCATGCCAGAACCCCATAAAGGGCTGCCATGCACAACCCATGGCTTCCATATGGCTGCCGTGCACAGCCCATGCCACAACAATAGTGGTCACATGCTCTTCACACGCACGTTTGTTGCTATGGCTCGCATAGTCCCAATCTTGTTCTGGTTGCTTCCAATTCTTCAAACCTTCGAGTCTACGATATTTGAATGTATTTTAGAAGAATTTTAAATAAAAAAATACTGCAGTTTTTTATTTATTTATTACAATATAGTGCAGTATTTTTATTACAATAGCAAAAAAAATAAAAATTAGCAACTACCAAAAAGAAAATTATGGCGATCATAGGTCACCCTTCTTGTTACAATCCCAAAACAAAAATATATTTAAATTCTAGGACCAAAATTGAGCAACAACAAACCACATATAAAACATATATATATCCATACATTCCAATGTAAATATATATATATATATGCGAATACCTAGAGTGCCATCTCTTTCTAAAACATACATATATACAATAAAAATAAAATACTCATGTACACATACATCAAATAATCAAGGATACAACCAGACTCTGATACCAATTGTAGGGAAAATCGTACAACGGAAGCGTAAAAAAAATGAGGGTTTAGTGTATATATATATATATATATATATATTGACTATTGAACTAGCATCGAATTGAATCCGCAAGATCTTCCAATCCATTCACGAACGTGAATCACCAAGGAGTGTGGGTTCCTTTTCTTTAAATTGTATACTTGAGGATGGAAACAAACAAAATCTTGTTCTTTGTTAGTCACAATAATTCTCCAAGAGAAAAACCAAGAACGTCCGGTCACTTCTGAATTATCAATCAATTTGATTGAAACTCGTGTGAACCTAGATTTGATGATGTACACAAAACCCTTTTGATGCAAAGGATACTAGTGTACTATTGTAAACAAAAACGTTCCCTCTTTTCTCTATGCTTGGCCGAATTCTTCACACAATGAGTTGGACGAAGTTTTTTTTATTATATAAAAAAAAACAACTTCTCACACCAAAAATTAAGGCTTGGTCGAAACTAATAGGTAGTATAGATAGAAGATCAAATCCTCTACTAAGAAGGAATTACTTGGTGGACAAGAATCCTTTCCTTAGGTGAATTACTTAGTGACCAAAAATCCTCTTCCAAAAAGAATTTTTTCCTACAACAAGACTCCTAATCCAACTCATTAGTGTATTTGTGACCATATTAAAGACTTCCTAATTTAACGAGATAAATAATTCCTTTTATTTATCTTGTTATCAAATATAGTCTTTAATAGTAATTATACTACCAATGATAGTATATTATTTGGAGGCCTTTTCCTATTAGGAAAAAGATTTTGAATTTTAAATAAATAAATAATTAATTACCAAATTAATTCATTTCCATTTAATTAAATAGTAAAATAAAAAACAATATAATTTAGCTAAAATATTTAGCCTTTCCCGCCCAAGACCACACATGGGCATATATATTATTTTTCTTAGTTCATTAAATCCATTGGACCTAAATAAAAAGTCCATATGTGAACTAGACCCATTCTTCCTAAAAGAAACAAGTCCACATGCCTTAATACAATTCTAGATGGACCCATATATTGGTCCGGTAGAATATATCAAGTGATCCATACAAGTTCGTGTGGATTGGGGATCTTGGCGGGCTACATAAATTTAAGCTCCAAAATACATAATCTAATCACAATCAACAAATGATTCACTTAGGTCTGATCTATTAATTTTAGTTAATTCCACTAAAGAACTAAAATTGAACTCTTAAATAAGGATATAATAAGTTAATATTACTCATTCATATCCTAGAAAACTTTATTGGAGATAATGTATCCTCGTGAAGAATACCAACAATCGCCAAGAGCTCATAAACCGCCTATAGCTATACAAGTTACCATATTTACTCATATGACCACATTTTGAACTTGGATTTTTCGACTTCTCCAGAAGCCATACTTCAATAGACACTATTGAAAACTAAACGTTAAGATGTAATATCCAATACCTCAAAACATCCATATGATGATATGTTGGGATTATGCTCGATAGCAAGAGTGTAATAATATATTTGACAATCTTTTCATATGAATAAAGTGAATAATAGTTTAACAAATCTTATAGCATTTATAGTTTAATTATTATAATTGTCAAAAGTAAACAATCATAAGGTCAAAAGATTATGAGAGAAGAAGAATTGTCCATACATCTAGATATGTATGAGGTAGACATAATTCTTTAGTTAGTCTTGAATAATATTCACAACTTAAGATAAAGGTTGGGTGCCTTTATCTTGTTAAAGTTGTAGATTCTTTTGCTAGCATTTGAGTGGGATCAAATGTGTTATGATGAGTCTAAAATCATCAAAGTGTGGTGTCTTTGGGCAAAATAATCTAGTGCACTGGGTGCATTTAATAGGATCACTATGAAATACTTTATATAGAACCGTCAATTGATAAAAGTTTTCACTTAAAGACAATCAGAGAATTTATCTCAATCCTGAGATAAATGACGGACTTATGGTTACTAATCGTTAGGGCCTCATTTGGTAAGTGATACAAGATCTCATGCATTGGAACCCATGGTTATGGACCCGAATCCATTAGTATGGAATATTTTCTTTTCCAAGTGAAATCCCCTAGTGTATGAAAGAGTGAAAAAGTGCTTTCGTTATTGTGGAATAAGAAGCCTTCGTATCTTATTTGATAAGTAGATAAATAAAAGGAGTTTATTTATCTAGTCAAATTAGCAAGTATTTGATATCTATCAAAACTTTAAATTGACAATAGGTCAAATTAATTTTTTTTGATAAAATCAATTATTGGATAATTACACTATTAAGTTGGATTAGGAGTCTTGGTGGTGTGAAAAAGAAATCTTCTTTTTAAGAGGATTCGGCCACAAGACATAAATCTTCCTTGGGAGAGGATTCAGCCATGACCTATATATTCTCTAAGAGAGAATTTGGGCAACATATATTTGAACTTTAGAATTTTGAGTGAAAAAATTGAGTTTTTTTCTCTTGAGAAATTCAACCAACTCATAAGGAAAAGGTGTGAGAATTTGGCCAAGTATAGAAAAAAGAAAGGAGCGTTTTTGTTTTCGATAGTGCACTAGTAGCTTTTACACCAAAAGTTTTTTAGTACAATCTCAAATCGGGTTCACGAGAGTTTCAATCAAAAAGATTGATAATTCACAAGTGTCAAACGTTCTTTGTTTTTTTAAGAGGATTATTGTGACTAACAAAAGGAAAAAGGTTTTGTTTGTTTTCCATCCGCATGCATATAACTCAAAGAAAGGGAGCGCACACTCCTAGGTGATTCAGCTTCGTGATTGGATTAGAAGATCTTACGGATTCAATTTGACACAAATTCAATCTTCATAAGAAAAAGGTACAATACTTTTATTATATGTTAATTATTTAAGGGTTATTCTTCTTTCTTTTAAAGGATTTTTTTTTTAAATACCAATCGAATTTTCTGCTTCCGTCACGTGTTTTCCCTACAATTGGTATCATAGCTAGGTTGCATGCATAATTAATTGATGTATATATACGTGAATCTATTTCTTTTACTATAAATATGCATCTTTTAGAAATAGATGGCACTCTAGGTATTCATATATAGGTTCACGTTGGAATGTATGGATATATATATATATATATATTATGTTTTTATAATGTGAATTGTTATTACTCAATTGTGATCCTAGAATTTCAATGTATTTTTGTTTTGAAATTGTGACAAGGGTGGCCTAACATCGCCATAATTTTCTTCTTGGTAGTTGCTAAGTTTTTATTTTATTTTATTGTTGTAATAATAAAAGTTATGTTGTAATAAATTCAAGTTTCGATGAATCAAAGAATTGAAGAATTTGAAGTAGAAAAAGTAGCAACGGTGTAACTAGGGGTAGCCGCACAAGGCTTTGGGCGCGCAAGTGGCCGGTTAAGATACCATTGGACGGTGGCCGCTTGTTGACTTGTTCGCCAAGTTAGGATTAGGGTTTTGTATTTCAAACAAATGTAATTTACTTTTTTTTTTACGGATCAAAATTGTGGCTATTTATTTTTCCATAAATATTGTAATGTTTGTCATTGATTGAAAACATGACATATAGAATAGGAGTGCCACTGATATATCTCTATTTATATGAACATGCATTGAATGGTTTAGGTATCTAATTGGCAACTAGATAACTTGCTAAATCATTTTATAAATATTCTATCACGCCATAAATAACTGAGTGGGAGAAGGTGTTTAGGAACACCTATGGCCTCCAAGTGTAGTTGAGCTTTATGTTTTGAGTGATAACCCCTCAACGGGTATCCACAAATTGAATTTACCAAGATACTTCCTTATAATGATAGATCAGACAATTGACTCAAACGATATCTACTCTCAAATGAGGATATTAATGAGGGATTATATTGAAGGTCGATAACTTGGTAACACACTCAATGTAATTTTATTAATATCCTCCCAAGAGTTCTTGTTAATAAAATTACAGGGTAAAAATTGAAAACGCTGGTTGTTATGTTAACGATAAGGTGGGACCTAGTCTAACTAGTAAATGGTGTGAAGTCACAAAGGAGACGTGAAATTTATGGGTGTTAGATCACCGCTGAAAGTAACAAATGAATTATTTTATTTACTTCAAGATAAATATTTGAAAGTGCTATATCATGATTGTTTACTTATATAATTTTTGTTTTTATTCAAAAATCATGACCCTATCCCTAATCAACATCCTAAAAGATAATAATTTAAATGGGGATAATTATGTCACATGGAAAAGGAAAATCATGTTGTTGCCGAATGCTGAAAAGCATAAGTTTGTTCTATATACCCCTAAACCATGAACTCCTACTAATGAACTTGCTGAGGAGTAAACTGACGAGTATCAGCAGTGGAAGACTTCAAATGAGATGGCCAATTGTTACAATATTGCCGCCATCTACGATGTGTTGCAACAATAGCATGAAGGAATGGAGACTTTTACCGATATAATGATGTCTCTGGAGAAGATCATTGCTATGAAGTCCAGAACAACTATGAGAGAGGCAGTGACTGCTTTCATGAATCTTAGGATGAAACCTTGACATGCCATGAAAGATCAAATGACAAAAGTCATAGCATATCTCAACATTGCTGAACTTAATGGTGTTGAGATTGATCGTGAGACAAAAATTGACATGATTGTCAACTCACTGACGGATTCTGTTGAACAATTCAAGTTGGACTACACCCTAAAAAATAAGGAATGCACCCTGTAACACCTGATGCACGATGTTCAAAGCACCAAAAAAATCCTTGAGAAATGCGAGGATCAAGAGATTCATACGGTAGGTAAAGTTGCTACTATTAAGACCAGTAAGAAAGTCAAGAAACAACAGAAGAAAAGGGAACTTGGGCCAACTAAGACGGAGACCAAGAATGTAACCAACATCAATGGGAAGTAATTCCTATATGGTAAAAAGGGACATTGGAAAAGATATTGCTAAAAGTCTCAGAACAAGAAGGAAGAAGATAATATTAATTATCACTTTCATTGATGATTACTCGAGATTTGGCTATGTGTATCTCATGAGACATAATTCCGATGCTTTAGTCATAAGTCAGAAGCAGAAAATCAACTTGAGAAACCTATAAAAATCTTGAGGTTTGATCATTGTCGAGAATATCTATTTGGTGAGTTTCAACAATATCATATTGATAATGGGATAATTTCTTAGTTTTCTATTCCATGTACACCTCAAAAAAATATGGTGGCCGAAATGAGAAACAGAACTCTTTTTGACATGGTTAGGTCTATGTTTAGTTATTCAATGCTTCCTAATTCCTCTTAGGGATATACTTTACAAATTGCTATGCACATTTTAAACGATGTACCATCTAAGTCAGCCCCTAAAACACCGCAAGAGTTATTGACTAGGTGAAAGCCTAGTTTACAACACTTAAGGATATTTGGATGTCCTGCGCACATGTTAAAAAGAAAGACAGAAAGAATTGAGTTCTGTTCAGAAACATGCATATTTGTAGGGTATCCAAAAGGAACAAAATGATATTATCTCTATAATCCTTCAGATATTAAAGTATTTGTTTAGTCGAGTACTAAATTTCATGAAAAGGACTATATAAATAATTTTTTGCCTAAAAGTAGAATTGTCTTGTAAGAGCTTTCAGGATACAATTCCACAAGATGTTTCACAACCTAGCGCAATTATAAGTTCCGCAACAACACAAGATCAACAATGTACCATTCCTCATCGTAGTGGGAGGGTTAGTATACAACCCGAGAGATACATCAGTCTAGGAGAATCAGTGGAGAATCTCTCAGATGACGATAATCCCTACACGTAAAGGAAGTTATACAGAATGTTGATTGTCACCTTTGTCAAAAGGTAATACAATCTGAAATTGAATCTATATACAAAAACAAATTCTGGTCTCTTGTAGACTTGCCTAATGGAATTAAACCCATTGGGTGCAAGTGGATATATAAGAGGAAGAGAGGAATGGATGGAAATGTGAAAACCTTTAAAGTTAGATTGGTAGCTAAAGGTTACACATAAGGGGAAGGTATCGATTATGAGGAAACCTTCTCTCCTATGGACATGCTTAAATTTATTAGGATACCATTGCGACATCCCTAGACCTAGAGATTTGGCAAAAGAACGTCAGGACAGTTTTCCTTAACGGAAGTCTTGACAAAAGCCTTAATACGATGAAACCAGAAGGATTCATCGAAAAAAGGCCAAGAGAAAAGGGTAAGTAAGTTGTAAAGATCCATATATGGACTAAAGGAAGCATTCAAATCATGGAACATAAAGTTCAATCAAGATGTGAAAAGTCTTAAATTTTATACAAAACCTTGATAAACCCCGTGCATTCAAAAAGATTAAAGGCGACAAGTTGGTTTTCCTAGTGCTTTACGTTGATGATTTACTACTTAACGAAAATGATATAGGTGTGTTTACATCAGTTAAAGAATGGCTAGCAGAATATACAGGTCCTTGGATCGTAGACTCTGAAGCCACTAATCAAATTTTTACTCCTGAAATGGCTGGTTCAAGGAAAATAAAAAACTTAATGAAATGAATTCAACTTGCGTTTAGGCAACAGATTGTTAGTGTCTGCCAGTGAATTGGGAGATATTAAAATTAGTTTAGAATTTTATAGGCATTCAGATTTAATAGGCTTTTATTTTGTACCTCAATTCAAGAAGAATTTAATTTATGTTTCTTGTATAAATAAATTTGGATATTTGGTTACTTTTAATAAAGGTTTTAATTTTAGTAGGAATAATAAATTTGTTTGCAAAAATACATTGGAAAATGGTTTATTCCATTTGCATTGCAATGTCTCTCACTTGTTACACACGGAATCAATAGAACCTAATCATAAATGAGCAAATTTATCCAAAGATGAAACCTACCTATGGCATTTGTACCTAGGTCATGTTAACCTTGATAGGATCAAAAGATCGGTTAGTGATAGACCTTTAAGTGACTTAAAGGTTGATGTCCTACCCAATTATTAATCTTGTTTGGAATGTGAGATGACCAAAAGGTCATTCACAACCAAAGGCACAAGAGCCACTGAATGTTTAGGATTAACAAACATTGATGTGTGTGGTCCTATGAGCATTCATGATAGAGGTGGATATGAGTATTTCATCAATTTTATGGATGATTACTTGAGATTTGGCTATGTACATCTTATGAAACATAAGTCAGATGTTTTTTACATGTTCAAAGCATTTAAAGCTGAAGTAGAAAATCAGCTTGAGATACACACAAAAATCTTGAGGTCTGATCATAATGGAGAATATCAATCTGGTGAGTTTCAGAAATATCTTACTGATAATGGGATAATTTCTCAGTTTTCTATGCCAGGTATACCTCAACAAAAATGGGTGGCAGAAAGAAGAAATATAACTCATTCGGACATGGTTAGGTCTATGTTGAGTTATTCAACACTTTCTAATTCCTTTTGAAGATATGCTTTACAAACTACAATATACATTCTAAATGTTGTACCATCTAAGTTATTTCCTAAAACACCGCATGAGCTGTGGACTGGCCAAAATCCTAGTTTACAACACTTAAGGATATTTGGATATCCTGCGTACATGTTAAAAGGAAAGAAGAAATATAACTCATTCGGACATGGTTAGGTCTATGTTGAGTTATTCAACACTTTCTAATTCCTTTTGAAGATATGCTTTACAAACTACAATATACATTCTAAATGTTGTAACATCTAAGTTATTTCCTAAAACACCGCATGAGCTGTGGACTGGCCAAAATCCTAGTTTACAACACTTAAGGATATTTGGATATCCTGCGTACATGTTAAAAGGAAAGATGGAAAAGATGGAGTCCCGTTCAGAAACATGCATATTTGTAGGGTATCCAAATGGAACCAAATGATGTTATCTATATAGTCCTTCATATATTAAATTATTATCTTCGACAAATGCTAAATTTCTGGAAAAGTACTATAGGAATAATTTGTCCTAAATGAACTTTCAGGAGATATAATTCCACAAGAGGTTTCACAACCTAGTCCAATTATAAGTTCCGCACTAACACAAGATTAACAACCTACCATTACTCATCGTAGTGGGAGGGTTAGTAGACAACCTGAGAGATACATCATTCAAGGAGAATCAATGGAGAATCTCCCAGATAATGTTGATCCTTATACGTACAAGGAAGCTATGGAGAATGTTGATTGTCGCCATTGGCTAAAGGTAATGCAACCTGAAATTGAATCTATGTGCTAAAACAAAGTTTGGTCTCTTGCAGACTTGCCTAATGGGATAAAACCCATTGGGTGCAAGTGAGTTTATAAGAGGAAGAGAGGAATGGATGGAAATGTGCAAACCTTTAAAGTTAGATTGGTAGCAAAAGGTTACACACAGAATGAAGGTATATATTATTAGGAAACCTTCTTTCTTATGGCCATGCTTAAATATATTAGGATACTCTTATCCACTGTAACATCTCTAGACCTAGAGATTAGGCAAATGGAAGTCAAGACAATTTTCTTTAACGGAAGTCTTGATAAAATCCTCTATATGATGCAGCTAGAAGGATTCATTGAAAAAGGCCAAAAGTAAAGGGTATGCAAGTTGCAAAATATACATATATGGACTAAAGTAGGCATCCAGATCCTAGAACATAAAGTTTGATCATGTTAAGTTTTAGACATTATACAATAATAAACTTTATACAATACCTTGATGAACCCTGTGTATACAAAAAGACTAAAGGCGACAAGTTGATTTTTCAAGTTCTATATGTTGATGATATACTACTTATCTGAAATGATGTAGGTGTCCACAATAGTAAAAGTTTGGCTACAAGATTCTATAGATTCTTGGATCATAGACTCTGCAATCACTAATCATGTTTGTTATTCCGTACAAGGGTTTAAGGAAAATAAAAAGCTTAATGAGAATGAATTCAACTTGCGTTTAAGTGATAAAGCGTAGGTGTCTGCCAAAGCAGTGGAAGATATTATAATTAATTTAGATTCATATAGGCATTTAGGTCCAATAAACATTCATTATATACCTCAATTCAAGAGGAATTGAATTTCTGTTTCTTGTTTAAATAAATTAGGATTTTTGGTTACTTTTAATAAAGGTTTTATTTTTAGTAGGAATAAAAAAATTGTTTGCAAAGATACATTGGAAAACGGTTCATTCTATTCGCATAGCAATATCTATCACCTATTACACACGTAATCAACCAAACCTAGTAATAAAAGAGTAAAATTATCAAAAGATAAAACCTACCTATGGCATTTGCGCCTAGGTCATGCTAACCTTGATAGGATCAAAAGATCAGTTAGTGATAGGCCTTTAAGTTACTTAAAGGTTGATGTCCTACCAATTTATGAATCATAATTGGAATGTAAGATGACCAAAAGGTCATTCACGACCAAAGGCACAAGAGCCACTGAATGTTTAGGATTATCAGACACTGATGTGTGTGGTCCTATGAGCGTTCTTGCTGGAGGTGGATATGAGTATTTAATCAATTTCGTGGATGATTATGTGAGATTTGGCTATGTGCATCTTATGAAACATAAGTTAGATGTTTTTGACATGTTCAAAGCATTTAAAGCTGAAATAGAAAATCACCTTGAGAAATACATAAAAATCTTAAGGTCTGATCATAGTGGAGAATATCTATCTGGTGAGTTTCAGAAATATCTTACTGATAATGGGATAATTTCTCAGTTTTCTGCACAAGGTACACCTCAACCAAATAGGCGGTAGAAAGGAGAAATAGAACTCTTTTGAATATGGTAAGGTCTATGTTAAGTTATTCAATGCTTCCTAATTCCTTTTGGGGATATGCTTTACAAACTTTCTTGTACATTCTAAACGATGTACCATCTAAGTCGATTCCTAAAACACTGCATAAGTTGTGGACCGAGCGAAAACCGAGTTTACAACACTTAATGAAAGTATCGATTATGAGGAAACCTTAGCTCTTATAACCATGCTTAATCCATTAGGATACTCTTATCAATCGTGGCAACTCTAGACCTAGAAATTTTGCAAATGGACGTCAAGACAACATTCCCTAATGGAAGTCTTGACAAAAGCATCTATATGATACTGTTGGGATGATGCTCAATAGCAAGAGTATAATAATGCATTTGAAAATCTTTTCATATTAATAAATTGATTTCTAGTTTAACAAATCTTATTGCATTTATAGTTTAATTATTATAATTGTCAAAAGTAAATAATCATAAGGTCAAAAGACTATGAGAAAAGAAGAATTGTTCATATATCCAGATATGTATGAGGTAGTCACAATTCTTTAGTTAGTCTTAAATAATATTCACTATATAATATAAATGTTGGGCACCTTTATCTTGTCAAAGTTGTAGATTCTTTTGCTAGCATTTGAGTGGGATCAAATGTGTTTTGATGAGTCTAAAATCATCAAAGTGTGGTGTCTTTAGGCAAAAGAATCTAGTGCACTGGGTGCATTGAATTGGATCACAGTGAAATACTTTATCTAGAACCGTCAATGGATAAAAGTTTCCACTTGAAGACAATCGGAGAGTCTATCTGAATCCTGAGATTAATGATGGACTTATGGTTGCAAGTGTTATCATTTGAGCTATGAATGAGTACGATTATATAGCATAGTCTAACCTCGATAGTTTGGTGGTATTTGTTTGTTAATCGATAGAGGACTTCATTTATAGTTATGGACATCGTGGCTCCATTTATTAAATGATAGTAGAATATCATCATACGGATGTTTTGAGGTATTGGATATTAAATCTTAACGTTAAGTTTTCAATAGTGTCTAATGAAACATGGCTTATGGACAAGTCAAAATATCCAAGTTCAAAATGTGGTCATATGAGTAAATATAGTAACTTGAAGAGCAATAGGCGGTCTATGAGCTCTTGACGATTATTGGTATTCTTCACGAGGATACACTATCTCTATTAAAGTTTTCTAGGGTATGAATGAGCAATATTAACTTATTCTATCCTCATTTAAGAGTTCAATTTTAGTTTTTTAGTGGAATGAACTAAAATTATTAGATCGGACCTAAGTGAATCTTTTGTTGATTGTAATTAGGTTATGTCTATTGGAGCTTAGATTTAGATAGCCAGCCAAAATCCTCAATACACACGAACTTGTATGGATCACTTGATATATTCTACCGGACAAATATATGGGTCCATCTATAATTGTATTAAGTCACGTGGACTTGTTTCTTTTAGGAAGAATGGGTCTAGTTCACATGTGGACTTTTTATTTAGGTCCAATGGATTTAATGAAATAAGGAAAATAATATATATGCCCATTTGTGGTCTTGAGCGGCGAGGCTATATAAAATAGCTTTTTATATTGTTTTTATTTTATTTTTTAATTAAATGAAAATTAATTATTATTTAATTAAAAGTCAAAATCTTTTTCCTATGAGAATAAGATCTCCTAATACTATACTATTGTTGGTAGTGTAATTAATATTAAAGACTATATTTGTTAAGTAGATAAATAAAAGGAATTATTTATCTAGTTAATTTAGGAAGTTTTTAATATGGTCACAAATACACTAATTAGTTGGATTAGAAGTCTTGGTCTAGAAAAGAATTATTTTTTTTGAAAAGGATTTTTGGTCTCCAAGTAAATCCACCTTAGGAAAAGATTCTTGCTCACCAAGTAAATCCTTTTTAGGATAGGATTTGGTCTCCTATATATACTACCTATTAAATTCGACCAAGACATAATTTTTTGTTCGAGCAGTTGTTTTTTTTTTGTTTTTTATTGTTATAAAAAAATCTTTGTCCAACTCGTTGTGTGAAGGATTCAGCCAAACCTAGAGAAAAGAGGGAACGTTTTTGTTTTTGATAGTACACTAGTATCATTTGCATCAAAAGGGTTTTGTGTACAACATCGAATCAAGGTTCACTCGTGTTTCTATCAAATTGATTTATAATTCCCAAGTGACCGTACGTTCTTGGTTTTTATCTTAGAGGATTATTGTGACTAACAAAGAGGAAGATTTTATCTGTTTCTGTCCTCAGGTATACAATTTAAAGAAAGGAATCCCACACTCCTAGATGATTCACGTTCGTGATTGGATTGGAAGATCTTGTGGATTCAATTCGACGCTAGTTGAATCGTCACAAAAAACAAGGTACGACACGTTTAATATACATCAATTAATCTAGGGTTAAGGTTCTTTCTTTTAAAGGGATTTTTTTTAAAAATATACTAAACCCTAATTTTCACGCTTCCGTTGTGCGATTTTCCCTACAATTGGTATCAGAGCCTGGTTGTACCCTATATTAATTGATGTATGTGTACGTGAATCTTTTTTCTTTTTATTGCATATATGCATGTTTTAGAAAGAGATGACACTCTAGGTATTCGCATATATATTTACATTCGAAGGTATGGATATATATATGATTTATATGTTGTTTGTTATTGCTCAATTTTGGTCTTACAAATTCAATGTATTTTTGTTTTGGGATTGTAACAAGAAAGGTGGCCTATCATCACCATAATTTCCTTCTTAGTTATTGCCAAGTTTTTCTTTTTATTTTGTTGTTGTAATAATAATAATAAATAAACTGCACTATATTTTAATAAAAAATAACTGCACAATTTTTTTATTTTAAATTTTTCTGTAATACATTCAAGTATCGATGACTCAAAGTTTTGAAGAATTGGAAGCAACCGGAACAAGTTTGGGACCGAGTGAGCAATAGAAACAAAAGTGCGTGCGAAGAGCACGCATCCACGATTGTTGTGGCATTGGCTGAGCACGACAGCCCTATGAAAACCATAGGCTGTACATGGCAGCCCCTTATGGGGTTGTGGGCTATGCACGCCCATGGGAGGCAGCCGAAAATGCTTGAAGACTTGTTCGCCAAGAAAGGAGTTTTTTGCATTCCAAGACATATGTAATTTACTTATTTTTCTAGGACGGACCAAAATTTTAGTTATTTATATTTTTGTAAATATTATAATTTTTATCATTGTTTGATAACATGTCATATAGAATAGGAGTGCCACTCATATATCTCTTTTTGTATGAACATGCATTGAATGGTTTAGGTATCTAATTGGCATATAAATAACTTGGTAAATTATTCTTTGGAATTCGATCACAAGCCTTAAATAATTGACTGGGAGAAGGTGTTTTGGAACACCTACGTCCTCCAGGTTTAGTTGAGCTTTATGTTTCGTGTAATAACCTCCCAAGATGTATTCATGAATGGAATTTAGCAAGATACTGCCTTATAAGGATAGACTAGACAATTAACCCAAACGATATCTACTCCGAAAGGAGGGATATTGGTGAGGGAATATATTGAAGGTCGATAACTTGGTAACACACTAAATGTGATTTTGTTAATATCCTCCCAAGAAATCATGTAAATAAAATAGCAATGCTAAAATTGAAAATGTTGGTTGTTATGTTAACAATCTGGTGGGACCTAGTCCAACTAGTAAACGGTGCGAACTCCCAAAGGAGACGTGACATTTATGGGTGTTGGATCATCGTTGAATTTTATGATTGAATTTTTTTTAATTCAAGATAAATATTCGAAAGTGCTTTATAATGATTGTTTACTTATATGATTTTTGTTATTAAAAAGAAATCATGACCCCATCCCTCATCAAACATCCTAAAAGATAATACTTAAAATGATGATAATTATGTCAAACGGAAAAGGAAAATTGGGTTGTTATTGCAAGTTGAAAAACCATAAGTTCGTTCTGTCTATTCCTAAAACACCTACTCCTATTAATGAATCTAATAAGGAGCAAAGAGATGAATATAAGTATTGGAAGTCTTCAGATGAGATGGCTAAATGTACGTTACATTATTGCAAGCATCTTCGACGTGTTGCAACAACAACATGAAGGAAAGGAGACTGCTGCCAATATAATGATGTCTCTTGAAGAGATATTTGCTATGAAGTCCATAACGACTAAGTGAGAGGTAGTGACTGCTCTCAAGAATCTTAGGATGAAACCTAGACAGGCTGTGAATAATCACATGATGAAAGTCAGAGCACGTCTCAACATTGCTGAACTCAATGGTGAGACAAAAAATTGACATGATTGTCAACTCGATGTCGGATTCCTTTGATTAGTTCAAGTTGGACTACATCTAGAACAAATAAGGAATACACCTTTCAAGACCTGACGTAAGATGTTCAAAGTGCTAAAAAGATTCTTGTGAAAGGCAAGGTTCAAGAGATTCATACCATTGGTAAAGTTGCCACTATTAAGACCCGTTAGATGGTCAAGAAACAGCATAAGAAAAAGAAACTTGGGCCTAACTAGAAGTGGTTCCGAGAAAGGAAGAGACTGAATAGAATGAATTCAACTTGTGCTTAGGCAATGGAGCGTTGGTGTCTACTAGTGCAATGGGAGATATTATAGTCAATCAAGATTCTAATTGGCATTTAGATTTAACAAACGTTTATTATGTACCAAAATTCAAGAGGAATTGAATTCCGGTTTCTTGTTTAAATAAATTTGTATATTTGGTTAATTTTATTAAAAGATTTATTATTAGTAAGAATAAAAAATTTGTTTACAAAGGTACATTGGAAAACGGTTTATTCCATATGCATAGCAATATCTCTCTCCTGTTAGACACAGAATCAACGAAACATAATCGTAAAAGAGTAAAATTATCAAAAGATGAAACCTACCCATGGCTTTTGCCTCTAAGTGACTTAAAGGTTGATGATCTACCAACTTGTGAATCCTGTTTGGAAGGTAAAATGACCAAAAGGTGGTTCATGACCAAAGGCAGAAGAGCCATCAAATGTTTAGGATTGATACACACTGATGTGTGTGGTCTTATGAGCATTCAAACTAGAGGTAGATATGAGTACTCATCACTTTCACGGATGATTACTTGAGATTTGGCTATGTGTATCTCATGAGACATAAGTCATATGCTTTTGACATGCTCAAAGCATTTAAAGCTGAAGTAGAAAATCAGCTTGAGAAACACATAAAAATCTTGAGGTCTGATCGTGGTGAAGAATATCTATCTGGTTAGTTTCAACAATATCTTATTGAAAATGGGATAATTTATCAGTTTTCTACACCAGGTACACCACAACAAAATATGGTGGTAGAAAGGAGAAATGTTAGGATAATGCTCGATAGCAAGAGTATGATAATGTATTTGACAATCTTTTCATATTAGGAAAGTGATTTCTAGTTTAACAAATCTTATAGCATTTATAGTTTAATTATTATAATTGTCAAAAGTAAATAATCATAATGTCAAAAGACTATGAGAAAAGAACAATTGTTCATACATCTAGATATGTATGAAGTAGAAAAAATTCTTTAGTTAGTCATGAATAATATTCACAACTTAAAATAAATGATGGGCACCTTTATCTTGTTAAAGTTGTAGATTCTTTTGCTAGCATTTGAGGGGGATCAAATGTGTTATGATGAGTCTAAAATCATCAAAGTGTGGTGTCTTTGGGCAAAATGATCTAGTGCAATAGGTGCATTGAATTGGATCACAATGAAATACTTTATCTAGAACCATTAATAGATAAAAGTTTTTCATTTAAAGACAATCGGAGAGTCTATCTCAATCCTGAGATAAATGATGGACCTATGGTTGCAAGTGTTATCATTTGAGCAATCAATGAGTACGATTATATAGCATAGTCTATCCTCGATAGTTTGGTGGTATTCATTTGTAAATTGATAGAGGACTTCATTTATAGATATGGACATCGTGTCTCTATTTATATATTGAGAGTAGAATACCATCATATGGATGTCTTGAGGTATTGGATATTAAATCTTAACGTTAATTTTTAAATAGTGTCTATTGAAACATGGTTTCTGGACAAGTCAAAATATCCAAGTTCAAAATGTGGTCATATGAGTAAATATGGTAACTTGAAGAACTATAGGCGGTCTATGAGCTCTTGGCGATTACTGGTATTCTTCACAAGGATAAATTTTCTCCAATAAGGTTGTCTAGGGTATGAATGAGTTACATCAACTTATTCTATCTTTATGTAAGAGTTCAATTTTACTTATTTAGTGGATTGAACTAAAATTAAATATATCGGACCTAAGTGAATCATTTCTTGATTGTGATTGGGTTGTGTCTATTGGAGCTTAAATTTAGATAGCCCGCCAAGATCCCCAATCCATACGAACTTGCATGGATCACTTGATATATTATACCAGACCAATTTAGGGGTCCATCTAGAATTGTATTACGGCATTTGAACTTGTTTCTTTTTGTAAGAATAGGTCTAGTTCACATGTGGACTTTTTATTAAGGTCCAATGGATTTAATAAAATCAGAAAAATAATATATGGCCCATACACATGTGTTGGGCGGCAAGGCTATTAAGAATAGCTTAAATTATATTATTTTTATTTTATTATTTAACTAAATGGAAATTAATTAATCTGTTGATTAATTAATTTTTTAATTAAAAATGAAAATATTTTTCCTAATAGTAGATGGTCTCCTAAAATTATACTATTGTTAGTAGTATAAATAATATTAAAGACTATATTTGATAAGTAGATAAATAAAAGAAGATATTTATCTAATAAAATTGGGAAGTCTATAATATGGTTACAAATACACTATTGAGTTGGATTAGGAGTCTTGGTGTAGGATAAAATTCCTTTTTGAAAAGGATTCTTAACCACCAAGTAAATCTACCTAAGGAAAGGATTCTTAACTACCAAGTAATCCTTCTTAGGAAAAGAATTAAGTCTCCTAATTATATTCTTGTGAATTTCGGCCAGCTCATAAATATATATGAGAGGATAGAATTCCTTTTAGAAAAGGATTCTTAACTACCAAATAAATCCACCTATGGAAAGGATTCTTACCAACCAAGTAAATCATTCTTAGGAAAGGATTTGTGATCCTAATATATATTCTTGTCAAATTCGGCAAACTCATATATATATATATATATATATATATATATATATATATATATATATATAAGAGGATAGAATTCCTTTAAGAAAAGGATTCTTAACTACCAAATAAATCCACCAAAGGAAAGGATTCTTGCCAACCAAGTAAATCCTTCTTAAGAGGGGATTTATGATCCTATATATATATATATATATATATATATATATGTTAATTTCGGCAAGCCTAAGTTTTTCTAAGAGATGAAATTTGGCCATGCTAAGCAATTTTCAAGAAGAGAATTTGGCCTAGCAAGAAAGAATTTTAAGGGAGAAAAAATGTTTTTTACTCTGGACAAAATTCCACCAACTCATAGAGATAGTGTGAATTCGGCCAAGAAGAGAAAAAGGGGAACGTTTTTGTTTTCAATAGTACACTAGTATCCTTTGCATCAAAAGGGTTTTGTGTATAACATCGAATCAAGGTTCACGCGAATTTAAATTAAATTGATTGATAATTCAAAAGTAACTGGACGTTCTTGGTTTTTCTCTTGGAGGATTTTTGTGATTAACAATGAAGAAGATTCTGTTTATTTCCATCCTCAGGAATACAATTTAAAGAAAGGGAGCCCACACTCCTAGGTGATTCACGTTCGTGATTGGATTGGAAGATCCTACGGATTCAATTCGACGCTAGTTCAATCGCCACGAAAAAAAAGGTATGATACTTTTTATATACATCAATTAATCTAGGGTTAAGTTTCTTGTTATTAAAAGGGAAAATTTTTATTTATACGCACACCCTAATTTTGTTAAATTTTCTCACGCTTCCGCTGCGCGGGGTTTTATTTTCCCTACAAGAAATAGAACTCTTTTGGACATGGTAAGGTCTATGTTGAGTCATTCAACGCTTCCTAATTCATTTTGGGGATACTCTTTACAAACTTCCATTTACATTCTAAACGATGTACCATCAAAGTCGGTTCCTAAAACACCGCATAAGTTGTGGACCGGACGAAAGCCTAGTTTACAACACTTAAGGATATTTGGATGTCTTGTGCACATATTAAAAGTAAAGATAGAAAAGATAGAGTCCCGTTCAGAATCATGAATATTTGTAGGGTATCTAAAAGGATCAAAAGGATATTATTTTTATAGTCCTTTAGATATTAAAGTATTTGTTTCGACAAATGCTAAATTTTCAGATGAGGACTATATGAATAATTTTGTGCCTAAAAATAGAATTGTCTTGAATGAGCTTTCAGGAGATACAATTCCACAAGAGGTTTCATAACCTAGCCCAATTGAAAGTTCTGCACCAACACAAGATCAATAATTTACCATACCTCATCGCAGTGGGAGGGTCAGTAGACAACCCGAGAGATACATCAGTCTAGAAGAATCTGTGGAGAATCTCAAGGATGATGTTGATCCTTATACATATAAGGAAGCAATGGAAGATGTTGATTGTCGCCATTGGCAAAAGGTAATGCAATCTGAAATAGAATCTATGCTCAAAAAGAAGTCTGGTCTCTTGTAGACTTTCGTAACGGGATAAAACCCATCAGGTGCAAGTGGGTACACAAAAGGACATGAGGAATGGATGGAAAGGTGGAAACCTTTAAGGCTAGATTGGTAGCTAAAGGTTATACACAGAAAGAAGGTATCGATTTTGAAGAAACCATCTCTCCTGTAGCCATGCTTAAATCCATTAGGATACTCTTATCCATTGCAGCATCTCTAGATTGAGAGATTTGACAAATGGATGTCAAGACAGCTTTCCTTAATGGAAGTCTTGTCAAAAGCATCTATTTGATGCAACCAGAAGGATTCATTGAAAAAGGCCAAGAGGAAAGAGTATGCAAGTTGCAAAGATCCATATATGGATTGAAGCAGGCATCTATATCCTTGATTATAAGGTATGATCAAGCCATGAAAAGTTTTTGATTTATTCAAAACCTTAACGAACCCTGTGTATACAAAGGATAAAAAGTGACAAGTTGGTTATCCTAGTTCCTTACGTTGATGATATACTACTCATCGAAAACGATATAGTTGTATTGACATCAGTTAAAGAATCGTTAACAAAATAATTTGATATGAAGGACTTAGGAGAAGCAAGTTAAATTCTTTGTATCCAAGTCATAAGGGATAGAAAGAATAGAACAATTGCATTATCCCAAGCTTCATACATAGATAAAATCGTGTCTAGGTATCCCATGCAAGATTCCAAGAAAGGTATGTTACCTTTCAGACATGGAATTAAACTTTCTAAGGAACAAGTTCCTAAGAATGAGCGTGAAGAACAATTCATGAGTAGGGTTCCATATGCCTCAGCAGTTGGAAGTCTCATGTATGCAATGCTCTACACTAGACCAGATATTTGTTTTGTTATTGGCATCGTTAACAGGTTTCAATTGAAACCTGGTCCTGATTAATGGATAACAGTAAAGCATATTTTTAATTATCTCAGGAGAACGAGAGATTATATACTTGTATACTATGGAGAGGATCTAATTCCTGTTGGGTATACAGATTCTGATTTCCAATCGGATTCTGACTCTAGAAGATTAACATCAGGATCTGTGTTTACACTTGGAAGAGAGGCAATCATATGGAGGAGTATCAAGCAATCTTGTATTTTTGATTCCACTATGGAAGCCGAGTATGTTACAGCATATGAGGCTACTACAAAAGTTTTCTGGCTCCGACAATTCTTGATTGAGTTGGAAGTGGTTTCTGACGTGAATAAACAGATCACTATCAACTGTGACAGTAGCGGAGCAGTAGCTAATTCGAGAGAACCAATAAGTTATAAAAGAGGGAAACACATTGAAAGAAAGTATCTCCTTCTGAGGTAAATTATGCATAGAGGTGATGGGACGATTACCAAGATCACGTCATAGATAATCTAACGGATATCTTTACAAAGGCTCTTCCACAAAAAAGTTTTGATGGGCATCTAGAGAACATAGGGATGAGAGATATGACGCATTTGCTAAGGAACTAGTGGGAGATTATTAGGATTATGCTCGATAGCAACAGTATAATAATGTATTTGACAATCTTTTCATATTAATAAAGTGATTTCTCGTTTAACAAATCTTATAGCATTTATAGTTTAAATATTATAATTGTCAAAAGTAAATAATCATAAGGTCAAAAGACTATGAGAAAAGAAGACTTGTTCATATATCTAGATATGTATGAAGTAGACACATTTATGTAGTTAGTCTAAAATAACATTCATAACTTAAGATAAAGGTTGAGCACCTTTATCGTGTCAAAGTTATAGATTCTTTTGCTAGCATTTGAGTGAGATCAAATATGTTATGATGAGTCTAAAATCATCAAAGTGTGGTGTCTTTGGGCAAAAGAATCTAGTGCACTGGGTGCATTGAATTGGATCACAGTGAAATACTTTATCTAGAACTGTCAATGGATAAAAGTTTTCACTTGAAGACAATCAAAGAGTCTATCTCAATTTTGAGATAAATGATGGACTTATGGTTGCAAGTGTTATCATTTGAGCTATAAATGAGTACGATTATATAGCATAGTCTATCCTCGATAGTTTGGTGGTATTTATTTGTTAATCGATAGAGGACTTCATTTGTAGATATGGACATCGTGGCTCCGTTTATTATTTGTAAGTAGAATACCGTCATATGTATATATTGAGGTACTGTGTATTAAATCTTAGCATTAAGTTTTCAATAGTTTCTATTAAAACATGGCTTCTGGAAAAGTCAAAATATCCAAGTTCAAAATGTGGTCATATGAGTAAATACTGTAACTTGGAGAGCTATAGGCGGTCTTTGAGCTCTTGGCGATTATTGGTATTTTTCACGAGGATACACTATCCCCAATAAAATTGTCTAGGGTATGAATGAGCAATATTAACTTATTCTATCTTTATTTAAAAGTTCAATTTTAGTTATTTAGTGGAATGAACTAAAATTAATAGATCGGACCTAAGTGAATATGATTATTTGTTAATTATGATTACGTTATGTTTATTGGAGCTTAAATTTAGATAGCCCGTCAAGATCTCCAATCCACACGAACTTGCATGGATCACTTGATATATTCTACCGGACCAATATATGGATCCATCTAGAATTGTATTAAGGCATGTGGACTTGTTTGTTTTAGTAAGAATGAGTCTAGTTCACATGTGGACTTTTTATTTAGGTCCAATGGATTTAATGAAATAAAAATATCTATATATATATATGCCCATGTGTGGTCTTGGGCGGCAAGGATATATAAAATAGCTTATTTTATTGTTTTTAATTTTATTATTTAATTAAATAGAAATTGATTAATTTGGTAATTACTTAATTATTTAATTAAAAGTCAAAATCATTTTCCTAAAAGGAGATGGTCTCCTAATATTATACTATTGTTGGTAGTATAATTAATATTAAAGACTATATTTGATAAGTAGATATATAAAAGGAATTATTTATCTAGTCAAATTAGGAAGTCTTTAAAATGTTCACAAATACACTAATGAGTTGGATTAGGAGTCTTGGTTTAGAAAAGAATTCTTTTTTGAAAGGGATTCTTGGTCACCAAGTAAATCCACCTAAGGAAACGATTTTTGCCCACCAAGTAAATCCTTTTTAGCAGAGGATTTGCTCTCCTGTATTTACTACCTATTAAGTTCGACCAAGACATAATTTTTGGTGTGAGAAGTTGTTTTTTATTTGTTTTTTGTTGTTATAAAAAAAACTTCGTCCAACTTTTTGTGTGAAGAATTCGGCCAAGCATAGAGAAAAGAGGGAACATTTTTTTTTGATAGTACACTAGTATCCTTTGCATCAAAAGGGTTTTGTGTACAACATCGAATCAAGGTTCAAACGAGTTTCAATCAAATTGATTGATAATTAAGGCATGTGGACTTGCTTCTTTTGTAAGAATGTGTCTAGTTCACATATGGACCTTTATTAAAGTCTAATGGATTTAATAAAAAAAATATTTGGCCCATATTTATATAGCTTGGGCAGAAAGGGATTATATAATAGCCTTATATATTGTTTTTATTTTATTATTTAATTAAAAGGAAATTAATTAATTAATTAATTGTTTAATTAAAAGTTTAAAAAAAATCCTCTTTGGAGATGGTCTCCAAGAGTCATATTATTGTTGGTAACATGATAAGTATCAAATACAATATTTGATAAGTAGATAAATAATAGGAATTTATTTATCTAGTCAAATTAGGAAGTAGTTGATTTCTATTAAAACTCTAGTTGACAATTGGTCAAATTATGAAGTTTTAATGTAGTCATAATTTAACTATATTCAATAATTGATTATTGAATAAATACACTATTTGAGTTGGATTAGGAGTCTTGGTGTGGAAAAGAAATCTTTTTCTGAAAAGGATTCTTTGTCACCAAGTAAATCCATCTAGAGATAGGATTTTTGCCCACCAAGTATGTCCTCTTTAGGAGAGGATTTGGTCTCCTAAATTAAAAGAAGGTAGAATTTGGACACTATATATATTTATATAGTTGAATTCGGCCAAGCTTAATTTCTTCTAGAAAATTTCGGCAAAGGAATAATTTTTCTAAGGAGAAAACTCGGCCAAGAAAGAATTTTGAGTTCAGAGAATTTGGTTCTTGATCTAGATAAATTCGTCCAACTCTAAAGTTTGGTGTGTGAAATTTGGCAAAGAGGAAAATAAAGAAAGAATGTTTTGTTTTCGATAGTGCACTAGTAGCCTTTACATCAAAACTTTTTACGTAAAACATCGAATCAAGGTTCACGCGAGTTTCAATCAAATTGATGATAATTCACAAGTGACCTAACGTTCTTTGTTTTCTTTCTTGGAGGATTATTGTAACTAACAAAAGAAAGAGATTTTATTTGTTTCCATCCTCAGGTATACAATTTAAAGAAAGAGAGCCCACACTCATAGGTGATTCACATTCGTGATTGGATTGGAAGATTTTATGGATTCAATTCGACACTAGTTCAATCGTCACGAGAAAAAGGCATGACACTTTAATATACGTCAATTAATCTAGGGTTAAGGTTCTTTCTTTTAAAGTGAATTTCTTAAAAATATTCCAAACCCTAATTTTACATTTTCGCCGCGTTCTGAATCGATTTTTCCCTACAATTCACCCCCTCTATGTTAACTTACGACAAATTAACCGTGTTTGTATTATCATTTGGTATCAGAGCATGTCACTTAAAGTAATTAGTGTGATTCGGGATCTACAAGGTTATTTACTATCTATGGATAACGATCTTTAGTCTATAAATGTTTGTAAAGGTTGCCCTTCGTTGTTGATTGGAAAAATTGTGAAAAAGGATTTCTTGTTTTACATTTCATTTGTCTACTAACAATTTTGTTAATAAGCTTGAAAAAAATGTTATTGACAATAACAATGAAGAGGAAGATTTCAAAAGAATGATCGATCTAGACATGATCACTTGTCTTTGTAACTCAATGAAGAGGATTGCATGTCAAAGACCACCAAATTCTACTTGATGGCAGGAGTTCAAACTCTTGACAAGGAATGAGATGAAACATTAAAGGAAGTTGAGTGAAAAATGAAGTGATCAAACGTCTAGAAAAGAAAACGACTGAAGAGACTCTTGTGTTAGATAGTTTCACAAATGATTTTCCTAATAATTTGTTTTTATCTCCTGAAGGAAACAATCAAAGGTAGGGAAGATGAGTTGGCAATCATGAAGGCCAAAGAGTTTTGTAATCTTTATGGAGATTCAAGTGACTTAAGAATCACAGATGAGCAAGTAGAGTCTTCTACAACTAAAGGCAAGTCACTAAGGAACAAAATGATTTCAAAGGCCAAGTCTTCGAAGGTCAATTGCAAAATCAAGAAGAGTAAGGATTCTTTACCATTGGTACACTCTCACCTAAATAGTAACATCTCAAAATTTATTCCGGTTTGCTACTTTTTCTATGTTGCCATTAGTATATTAGTCAAAGAAAGCTAAGGAATGTAATGCATGCTAACGAGATGAGAAAATCTTCTTTGAATGTTTCTTGCATGGTAACATTTTGAGTTTTGTGTGTGATAATGATAATCATGTGAAGAAATTTGTTGAGAAGATTTGGGTGAAAATAAGTGCTTCACATGATCATAGGCAGAGTCTTGTTAATATCTTTGTTGATGACAATAATTATATGTTTAACATGAGAAATATCTTTATAAAGAAGATAGTTGATGATTTATCTTCTAGATGTAATATTGTCATGAGAAATGATCATGATGGTTTATGTGTTTGTGCACCCAAGACCAAATGGGTCAAGGGTGAGTGCTCTTTCCTTTGGTGTAAGTTGAACATGTGAGTTAGCTTTAAGTATAAGTGTCAAGTGTGATGAGAACTCTAGCTAGCTAGCTTGAAATACTCCACGTCTTGACATGAACTTAGCTATCTCACATAAATTTGTTTTGATTGTCAAAATCCATTGATTAACTTTTGAGAAATTGCTTTTATGAAATCTAGATGGTGATGAATTTTGTTAAGACTTTTAGAGAAAGTCATTTTTATATGTGTTTGAGTTGAAATGTTTAGTCTTTATTCTCCTGGAAAAGAAACACCAATAACTTGATGTCATGAAGAGAAACAAGAAGAAAGAGAGCTCATAAAAGGAGCGAAGGCTATGCATTTGATGAAAAAGCTTGCTAAGATATTTCTATATCCTAATGCTTGAGCTTCATTTTCTTTGAAAGTTACTCTCATGAGAAGTAATGATCTTAATTAAGTCTTTTTGTATTGCTTTTAGATCATATGCTTTTAAGCCTAAAAACTTGGTTTTCAAAAGTGAACACTTTGCTTCTCTTATATGTTCAATTTTGAGTAGTTGAGTTTGAAAATATGTTGATTATGGATAAATCTTAAAGTTTATTGCTTAGTACATGATAGATGACCTTTGATTAGTATCCATTTTGCTTCGACATCTACATAGAACTCAACGAGCATCTTCATAAAAATGGCTACACACATTGGTTGCAAAGCCACCCAATGTAGGAAAAGGCTACATCATTGTGATAAGCTAAAGGCATCATGAAGCATTTATGTTTACGTATGTAAAATCAAAGAAGTGTTGAGAAAGATTCGATAAAAGAAAATCTTTGATTCAAAGCCTAAAAAGAAAAAGAAGAAGGCATAAAAGGAATATAGTTGAAAATTATGATTGTTCGGGTTGACAAAAAGTAATGGGAAAATTAGCCACATGCACACACACACTCGTATGTTGAAATTTATTCTCTTTAAAGCAAAAAATTCTGATGATAATCGGTTTGACCTTGATTGGAAATGCTTTAGATGGATAGGTGTTGATGTGGTTTACATGTTGCTATCACCATTGCTTCCTTTATATATGCTTGACTCACACACGATTTTTCTTATAAAGTATTTGATATTTTAGTAATTTTAGAAGAATTATGAGAGAGGCTGAAAATCTTGGTGTATCTCTCATAATTTATGAAGCTTACTTTGTTGGATTTCTTTAACATTGCTTGAATGTGTGATTGTGTGGATTTTATTGTGAACATTATCCTATCTTGATCTTAGATAGATCACTTATTAAGGGGGAGCATAGTACGCTAGACTTCATTCTCTTATATAATATGTTCACGTGTTTCGAGTTGATGTTTGTTGGCATATTCTTTGGTTGATATAATGAATCTTCTAGATGTTATTTCATTTTTCCTGGTTTGCATGATGATTCTTTGTATTACCATTTGCCTTTGTATGTTTGATCTCAAATAATGCATGAAACATTTTGTAAGAATTGTATGATTGTGCTTGCAATCAACTTCTCCTTGTGTGGGGTCGTTTAGTAGTTGGGATTATAATCAATTCCTTCATTCTTGAAGTTGAGATGAGTATAGTTGCATTGAGTTCCTCATTGTTTTGGATTCGATAGTAATTGTAATTGTAATAAATTCAATTGACTTTAGTTGCAATGAGTTCCTCTTTGTTTGGGGTCAATAGTAATTGAAGTTGTAGTCTATCCAATTGGTTATAGTTGTAAAAAATTCCTCCTAGCTTAGGGTGATAGTATTTGTGGTTTTAATCGATTAAAAATTGATTTTAATTGTAGAAAATTCCTCCTTACTTAGAATGATAGTAGTTGTGGTTGTAATCAAATCTCTGCTTGTTTGAGGTCGATATGATTGTTCTTGATACCAATTTCTTTCATATTTAGGGTTGACATGATTGTTAATGAAATTGTTGAACTTGGTAGAAATGACCTATGTACTTAAGAGTAAAATTTATGCATTTGTGATTCATTATACCTTGATGAGTTTGTTGTGGTGTACAGATTTGAATAACCTTTGCTATGTTAACATGGAAGAGCAAACTAGAATCAAGGGAGAAGATATCAGAACTAGATGCTTGAAAGAAACAAATTCTTCAAGTAAGGCATCCATCTCCAAACATTATGTGAGATCAACAAATTGTTTCACAAATTGATCAAGAGATATCATTTTTTTCCTTTGGCTTCATTTTATGACAAAAAGGGGGAGAAATATGATATTGTTTTAGCATATCTTCTTTGTGTATTTGTCAAGTATTGAACTTCATATGGCATGTATTAATGGAGAGATACATGATTTATTTGGGATTTAAATGTTGAATTTTTGCCAAATTATATGTTGCCATATGTGTGTTTCACTTTGATATGTTTTATGCTTTAAGTTGTTTTTAGGTGGCTACAAAAGAAGATCAAGAAGAAGTTCAAGACTTGTTCAAGATTAGTCTTAAGGAACTAACTCATTGTAATGTGAGGGTGTGTTTTTGTGACCATTCTTCATTTTGTATGTTTTTTGTATATGTATAGGTGTTTTGACATGGAATTCGCCAAAGGGGGAGATTGTTAGGTTTTAGGTTTGTGTTGGTATTAATTCTATATCAAAACTATATTTTACTTTGGTTTAGTTGTCTTTAGTTGACGATGATTCAAGCTTCAAAGAAGACATGACAACTCTTCATGCAAGTTCAAGTCTTCAAAGAGAAAAGTGCTTCATTATTCAACGAAAGGTATATTAAGACCTTCTTTATTTTGCAAGGCTTAAAGGCACACACACACATTGCATACATATGTGTCCCTGCATCATTGTGCTCTTTTTGCATAACACATTCACACACTTGATATTGAATGCACATGCATTGGTGTAGAATTGACTAATTGTGAAAAAATGTATGTTTGTAGACTATATCCAAATGATAATCATTATTGTGTACTATGTGTTTGTATGTTTATATGTTTGTATGACAGGGAACTTAAACCTGAATTTGATGTTATATTGTTCCTTATTGAGTTTTGGTCATTTCGGTTACTCATACATTTGATTTTGAGTTCCAAGCCAAGAGATATGAAACTTTTCAGTCATGTTGCATGCATTGTCTTCGTCTTTGTGTATCGAGTTGAATTCTTATTTTTTGGGTTAAGCTTCATAGTCTTCCATTTTTGTGAGAGAGTCCTGGTTCTTAATCCATAAATAGATTAAAATTCGGAGTTTAAAGGCAAGAGAACGGTCGAAGAACTCGGGAGGAGCGCGAGGGAGATGCATGATGGCCAAAGGCCATCACAAGGTGCAACCTCGAGATGGTGTGTGACCATCTCGAGCTCATGCCCTTGCTGATCCTGAGATGGTCACGCACCATCTCGGGGAAGCCCGATAGGGTGGGGGTATTTTGGTCTTTTAGCTCTTATGTTCCCTCTCTTTTATAAACTCTTTCCCTCTCACCTTTTATTCTAAGGAGTTTTTTGAAAAATAATTGCAAAATTTTATCTCAACATTTTCTCATCTTCCAAACACTCTATCTTCTTTGTTTGAGCTTCGATTTAAGTGAACCAAAGTTGAGAGTGTTCATCTATCATTCTTCTATCTTTTATGAGAAGGTTTGAGGAGTTTTGTTTGCCGTTTTCGAAGGTTATTCTCACAAAAACGGGACTGCCCTGTTTTTTATAATGTATGGATTTTCATCTTGAGTTTTGTTTTAAAACTTGATCAATTGCCTTTGGTTATCTTCTTAAATGAATGTATGTATATTGTGATTATTTTAATTTGAGTTTTGAACTCTTTTGAAGCTAGTTCAATTTTGATTAAAATCTCACATGTTGCGCTAGGTTTGGATTTTTCCTATGTTTTCTCATGATTGAGATTGTATTGTGCTAGCTTTGCATATAGGACTATTTTGTGATCTTTGATTGATTTCTTTCTATGAAAAATTGTCTATACATGTGTTAGGGTTATATTGATCAAATTTCAAGGTATAACACATGTGTTTGTATTCTTATAGCTATTCTTAGATTTGAATGAATTATATGAATATAACATGCTCTAGGATTTAAGCTAGAAATCTAAGTGACTTTGTCAAATGATTTTAGCATATTTTGTGTATGTGACTAAAACTTTGAATTTGTGCTAAGTGTACATATCTTGTGATTCAAGTTTTAGATTCATGAGTGCATCTTGATGCTAAATGATTTTTAGTATATAACACATGATCTAGATTTGTCATTCATGCATTTTAGACCAGACTATATTTGATTTGTGGAAGTTCATGCATATGTCTAGTTTCCATAGAATTTGTTGATCATCATTTTCTATGTTGCCTGCTTGTTTGCCTTTTGTATTCATGATCACCTAGCTACCTTGTGAAGAGGTTGGAAGCCTCATTCCATTTAGTGATTCTTTGGATTGAGCATTGGAAGTCACATTCCTTAGAGTGATTCTTTGACTTATGCATTGGAAGTCTCATTTGGAGAGGGAATATTCAAGTTGAGCATTGAAAGTCTCATTTGGAGAGTGAATCTTCAAGTTGAGCATTGGAAGTCACTTTTTGGAGAGTGAATCTTTGATTTGTGCAAGGTGGCATCACTTTCTTCATGTAGGATAAGAGGGTAGATTTCTTGGTGAAGAGGTCACTTGAGAGATTGTACTATTTTATCTACTAGTGGATTGTGTTTGCTGGTTGTTGTGGAATCAACTCATGGATGTTTCCTCTTCGGAGGTTTACCACGTAAATATCTTGTGTCAAATTCTCTCTATCTCCATCTCTCATATATGTATGTGTAATTGATATATTGTGTATAGTCATATTTTTGATTGAATTCCTTATTATATATTTTTAGTGTATGTTAGAGTTAAATAAGATTGTATCACATATTGATTGTTAACTACATAGTTTTCAATTAATCAAGCACTCCATTATCTAATTGATTGTGCTTGTGTGATTAATAAAATTGTAATAAAAGCTATCTAGATGGACAAACTTAAGTTTGTTTCAAGGGTTAAAAAAGGTGTTCTAACCTATTCACCCCATCTAGGTTAGCTTACGACAAATTAACTGTGTTTGTATTTTCAGTGTTAGGTGCGTGACACCAGGCCAGACTCTCTAGTCTTCAACATTGAGGACAATGTTGGGTTTTGGTTTGGGGGTGTGTATGCATTGTTGAGTCATATTTTTTTTTCTAGACATTTTTAGTCTTTGTTGTCCAAAATTTTCAATTTCGTCGCTATGGCCAAATTTTCGAGCTTTCATTAGCTTGGATGTGATGCCTAGAGCGTGTGCTTTGGGCGAGTCTATAGATGTATTTTGAGCTTGTGTAGCAAACTATTGCCACTCGTGGGGTACACTTGCATTGTTTTGGGCTTGTCCCATCCTTTGTGTGCTTTAATGAAGGGGACTTGGTGCTCTTGCACATTGTTTTAATAGTAGAGACTACCCGTAGGTTTACAAAAACAAGCCTAATAAAAAGCGCATCGAGTGTTAAATTCTTTCTACTCTTTAAACACTTTTCTCATCAATATGCATCACATGCCATAGTACATACATTGCATATATAGAGTGTATTGCAAAGATATAGAGTGGATTGCTTGATGGATGCATTTATTCCCTTGATAGACTAATTGTGGAAATGATTATAGGTAATGTGTGTGCATTAAATATTTTAAAAGCCCAAACACATTCCTATATCCTTTTGTGTGCTACAAAGCCAATTTTATAGCCAAACACTTACGTTTTTCAATTGGAACCACAATTAACCACATAACCATAAGCCCAAACACAAGCCAACCCTTTTTAATTGCCAATCATGCAAGGGTGTGTTGTGTGGTTGATAGGTAAGTAGCTCACATTTGTAAGCACAACGTGTACTTAGGCAATTTAGTGATATGCAAGTATAGGCTCAAAATGTAAAAGTGCCAAAATTGTACTTCAAGCCAAATTGTAAAAATTTAATGTGTATGGGTGAAAAAGAAAAGAAAGATCAAAAGAAAGAAAAAGACAACAAAAGAAAAGAAAACCAAAAGAAAAAATATATACAAGAAAGAATAAGGCATAAAGAAAAGAAAGAAAGAACCCTTGAAACTATTAGTAAATGTCCTCACAATTTGGAGTACCAATTTGTTGTTAGGATTATGCTCGATAGCAAGAGTATAATATTGTAATTAACAATCGTTTCATGTGAATAAAGTGATTTCTAGTTTAACAAATCTTATAGCATTTATAGTTTAATTATTATAATTGTCAAAAAATAATAATCATAAGGTCAAAAGACTATGAGAAAAGAAGAATTGTTCATACATTTAGATATGTATAAGGTAGACACAATTCTTTAGTTAGTCATGAATAATATTCACAACTTAAGATAGAAGGTTGGGCGCCTTTATCTTGTCAAAGTTGTAGATTCTTTTGCTAGCATTTGAGTGGGATCAAATGTGTTATGATGAGTCTAAAATCATCAAAGTGTGGTGTCTTTGGGCAAAAGAATCTAGTGCATTGGGTGCATTAAATAGGATCAAAATGAAATACTATATCTAGAATCGTCAATAGATAAAAGTTTTCATTTAAAGACAATCAGAGAGTATATCTCAATCCTGAGATAAATGATGGACGTATGGTTGCAAGTGTTATCATTTGAGCTATCAATGAGTACGATTATATAGCTTAGTATATCCTCGATAATTTGGTGGTATTCATTTGTTAATCGATAGAGGATTTCATTTATAGATATGGACATCGTGGCTCCATTTATTGAATGAGAGTAGAATACCATCATATGGATGTTTTGAGGTATTGGATATTAAATCTTAACATTAAATTTTCAATAGTGTCTATTGAAACATGGCTTCTGGACAAGTCAAAATATCCGAGTTCAAAATTTGGTCATATGAGTAAATATGGTAACTTGGAGAGCTATAGGCGGTCTATGAGCTCTTGGCAATTACTTGTATTCTTCACGAGGATACACTTTCTCCAATAAGGTTGTCTAGGGTACGAATGAGTAACAACAACTTATTCTATCTTTATTTAAGAGTTCAATTTTACTTCTTTAGTGGAATAAACTAAAATTAAATAGATCGGACCTAAGTGAATCATTTGTTGATTGTGATTGGGTTGTGTCTATTGCAGCTTAAATTTAGATAGCCCGCCAAGATCCCCAATCTACACGAACTTGCATGGATCACTTGATATATTCTACCGGACCAATTTAGGGGTCCATCTAGAATTGTATTAAGGCATGTGAACTTGTTTCTTTTTGTAAGAATAGGTCTAGTTCACATGTGGACTTTTTATTAAGGTCCAATGGATTTAATAAAATAAGAAAAATAATATATGGTCTTTATATTAAGGTATGGGCGACAAAGGCTATTAATAATAGCTTTAATATATTATTTATTATTTTATTATTTAATTAAATGGGAATTAATTAATTTGTTGATTAATTAATTTTTTAATTAAAAGTCAAAATCTTTTCCTAGTAGGAGACGGTCTCCTAAAACTATACTATTGTTGGTAGTATAGTTAATGTTAAAGACTATATTTGATAAGTAGATAAATAAATGGAGTTATTTATCTAATCTAATTAGGAGGTCTTTAATATGGTTACAAATACACTATTGAGTTGGATTAGGAGTCTTGGTGTAGGAAAGAATTCTTTTTGGAAAAGGATTCTTGGTCACCAAGTAAAACTACTTAGTGGTAAAATTCTTATTTGAAAAGGATTTATAACCACCAAGTTAATCTACCTAAGGATAGGATTCTTGTCCATCAAGTAATCCTTCTTTGGAAAGATTCAAATCTCCTAATCTATAACAAAAACATGAAATTCGGTTATCACATATGCAATATGGGATAGGATAGATTTCTTTTAGATAAGGATTCTAACTACCAAATAAATCCACCTAAGGAAAGGATTCTGGCCAACCAAGTGAATCCTTCTTAAGAAAGGATTTATGATCCTATATATATGTAAGAGAATTTCGGTCATGACTAAGGTAATTTGGAGGTGAATTCAACCAAGCTCTATATTTCTTAGTGAAGAATTCGGCTACCATAGGAATTTTGAGGGAGAAAAATCTGATTTTATTCTAGACAAAATTCAATCATCTCTAAGCAATAGTGTGTGAATTCGGCCAAGTAGAGAAAAAAGGTGAACGTTTTTGTTTTCGATAGTATACTAATATCCTTTACATCAAAAGGGTTTTGTGTACAACATCGAATCAATGTTCACGCGAGTTTCAATCAAATTGATTGATAATTCACAAGTGACCGGACGTTCTTGGAATTTTCTTGGAGGATATTTGTAACTAACAAAGAAAAGATTTTTGCTTTGTCTCCATCCTCAGGAATACAATTTAAAAAAAGGGAGCTCACACTCCTAGGTGATTCACGTTCGTCATTGAATTGGAAGATCTTGCGGAATCAATTCGGTGATTGTTCAATCGTCAAGCAAAAAAAGGTACGATACTTTTATATACATCAATTAATCTAAGGTAAAGGTTCTCGTTGTATAAAAGGGAAAAAAAAATTATTTATACCCAAACCCTAATTTTGTTTTTGTCACGCTTCTGTTGGGTTTTGAACTCGTTTTTTCCCTACATTTGTAAGCACAAGGTGTGTGAAATCTGATGCCTAGATGGTAATGTAAATTGTTTGTCAAGTAGAGCTTTAGTTGGGATGTGTGAGTATGTTTAGACAAGACTGGTGATTTTTTAGCTCAAAAATTTCCCTTTTTTCTTTGTTTACTACATTTAACCCCATGACCTCATTACAACAAAAGGTAACGTCCTATTTGATCCATGATATGTCTTATTAGGAATATTTGTTGATGCTTGATCTTCCACGTTCATTGCATATTGAACCATTTCTAGCCTAGTTCATAAAAAGTATCAGCTTTTTAATATACATTGTATGCAATGCATTAGAGTTCTATGCATAAATTCCATCATTGCATACCTTGAATGAGTGTGAACTTAGGAATCTAAGCGAAAAAGAGAGAAAACCAGGTGAGGTTTATAATCGAAGCGACTTATGCTCAAGGTGTGGAGTGAGTAGTTCTAGATATGAGAGCGCTCTTAGGCGTGTGATTAGTGATAGTGCAAGTTCCTGTCAAGTGACTACAAGTTGTTTTAGATTACTTTGCATGTGTATACTGATCGTGCCAAAATTGTTATATATTTTGGCCCTCATTTCCTTAACCTTTGTCTCCTTTTCTGGTGTTTTTTTACGTCCTTTATGGTTCTTTATTTGTGTTTTCAGGTGATTAGGTACATTTTGGATTATTGTATAAAAGATGCAGTTTTGTGTGAAAAAAGGTCAAAAATCTGACTAAGTATAAAGGTCAGATGTGCTGGTCATGAGCAGGTCATTACTAGCGCACATTGAAGTGAAAGAAGACATCAGGTCAATGCGTGAGTCTGGACTCACGCACAACCGCACATTTGTCTGTGCATTTGCCAAAAGCTGAGAGTTGAGAATCGAGCAACAGGGAATTGCACGGGTTACTGTATGGGTCATTACCCACGAACTAACCGTGCATTACACGTCAGGACTGGCACATCAGCATTTTCAGCCCTATTTTGGAATCTCTATAAATATATCTTGTTCTTATCATCTAAGGGACGAATTCTGAATCGAAGAATCATTTCTTCTCTCTCCCAAACACTTTCTCTCATCTCTAACCACTAACCTAGGTTTATGAATCATTCCCCACCAAATCTAACCATACTCCAAATCTAACCTAGGTTTATGGATCATAGCTTCAAGAAAGGAGGAGTTTCTCTTCATGGGTCTTCTCTATCTCTATTCTCCTAGTTATTTATATGTATTTATCATGAGTAGCTAATCATCCCACTAGGGGATTGATGTGATTCATTTGTGAACCTTGGGTTGTATTAAACTTTATTCACTTTGTTAAATCTATCATTTATGTTTCATCCATTGTTTTAATTGGTTTCTAGAATTGTTTGTCTTAGATTGTACCCTCCTTTCTTTGCAAATTGTTTGAGAAATTATTTGAGTAGAGAATTGAGTATACCCTCTATTTAATTCTCTTAGCTCATTTGAATGGAAGGATTGAACTAGAGTACCCTCCTCTAGTTAAATTCGGACTTATTAATCTCTATCCTTATCTAATCTCAATTAAGTGACTAATTCTATAACCTCTATATTGCTTGAGAGAGATTAAACACAAACTCTATACCATCTAGGTTGGTGAGTTTATTAAGAGATTAGTCCCTTAATTTGATAGATGTGCATTCATGAACAATCACTTGTGGGTAGCCAATACTATACCCTCTAGATTGGAAACTCATAAGGGATATACAACCAATGCTATACTCTATAGATTGGTTACATTAGATTAATGTTCATTCATGTTAATTACCAATACACCCATTGTTTGCTAGTGTGATCCATCAACTCCCTAGTCTTAACAATCATTTTAAAACCCATTGCATATTAACACTAATTGCATATTAGATTGACTTGCCTAATCCTAGTTTGTACATTTAGTTGTTAACTTTTCAAAACCATACCATTTATCTTTACATTTTCATGCATACTTTTGTTTCACATTAGTTAACTAGTTTTAGCCATCTGATTCCCCTTTCCATTTGGACGATACCCGACTTTCCATTGTACATGTTTTGTAAACAAAAATAGCTCGGTCATCTACTTCTCTCAATCATTCATCCTTGCATCTCATCACCGGTTAGACTTGCGACTTATTAATTATTTGTGTTGAGTCTAGGAGAGCCTTAGATATAGTCAAGTTTATTTAAGTCTTATTTATGTCATTTTAGAGTTTGCTAGAGGACTAGCAAAGGTTTAGTTTAGGGGTATTTGATCATGCTAAAATTGTCATATATTTTGGCCTTTAATTCCATTTCCTTTGTGTTTCCATTTTTTTTACGTGTCTTATGGCTCATTTGTTATGTTTACAGACGATTAGGTACATTGTGGAAGAATGGATGGGGAATACGGAGTTATGAATGAAAACATGCCATAATCAATGAAGTGCAAAAGTGTCAGTGCACTGGATATGCACGGGTCCTTGACCATGCACAACCCATGCACCGTGAAGAGGATTTGAAGGCTGACAAATGCATGGGCCATAACCAGCACACCAATCATGTATAACTCATGTATTTGAGGAAACCAGGGTACAGACCAGGGAGCAGAGCAAGCCTATCAGGTCACTGCGTGGGTCACTGCACGGGTCTACCGTGCATAACCCGCGTATTTTATCAAACCCAAGAGAAGGAATCAGCACATCCAGGTTATTATGTTGGTCACTGCACGGGTCCTTACCCATGCTAGACCCACTCATTTCACTTGTTAGGAAGCCACATCAACAAAATCAGTCCTTTTGAAGACACCTATGTATTGGATTGATTATGTTATGACATAGACGCCTACACACCTATTCATAACCACTTTCTCTCTCTAGATTTGGGAATTACTTTCTCTCTAAAAACCCATCCAATTTTCATATCACCTACATCATCTACTCACCAAAAGGAAGCAAGGAGATCAATTTGGAGCTACAAGAATTAGAATTCTTCTATGGGTTTTCTTCTATTCTCTTATCTTTGCTTATTTCTTGTAATAGACATAAGTAGCTAATCATCCCACTAGGGGGATGATGTGATTCTTTGGTGAGTTATGGGCTTTGTAATGAACTCTATATTTTTATATAAATCTATCAAATATGTTCTATTCTTTTGTTTTAATTGATTTCAATGATGAATTGTCTTTGATTGTACATTCCTCACTAATCAATTTGTTTGAGACATTATTTGAGTGATTGATTAGGTATACATCTACTTGATCTTCTTTAGCTCAAGTGAATGGAAGGGTTAAACAAGTGTACATTCTCAAGTGAGACCTGTATTTTATAATCTCAAATTTATTCAACTTTGAATGGGTAATCAATTCTATACATCTAAGTTAGTTGCTTGTGATGGGTTAAGCATCCATTCTATACATCTAGGTTGATGATTTTATTAAGAGACTAATCCCTTATTTGTTTGATGCTCATTGGTGGAAAATCAATTGTGAGTGGCCAATACTATACATCTAGATTGGAAACTTAGGAGAGATATACAACCAATGACACACATCTAGATTGGTTACATTTGCCTTATGTTCTTAATTATGAATTCAACTTTTCCCATTGTTTGTCTATTAGATCAATCATTCCCTTAGTCCATTTATCATATATTTTTCATTTACTAACTTGTTGCATTTTAAAGTAGTCTAGACTTAGTTGCATTTTAGTTAAATTTCATTACAACAACCATTGCAAATTTACTTTTCTTGCATTTAATCTAGAGCATCAATTTGAACACATAGCTATAAAACGATCTCTATGGACGATACCCATACTTCCCACTATATTGTTTATCAATTATTGAGTACAATTAGGGTTTGTAATTTTTTGTTTGACAAGCTATTTTCTTATACTAAACGACAGCATGTCCGTCTTGGATAGAAAGTTGACAATTCCTTCATTAGTAAAAGGCCCGAGGTTAGGATAGGAGGGATATCCAAGAGAGGGTGTATCATATGAAGTGGTCACTTTTTAGGGTATACTTTTATCCAACTAGTGAATGATGGTGTTGCCGATAGTTAAGGAATCAACCAGTGGATGTTTCCTCTTAGGAGGTTTTACCACCAAAAAAATGATATGTCAAATGGCTCTATCCTTATCATTTTGATAATTGTATATGCGTTTGATTAAATCATATTTGGATCCTTACTGATTAATAGCTTTGTAAGAATAAGATTTTTGTATAAATGTGAGAACAAATGTCTACTTGATCAGTATATTTCATTTATTCTTGTAACTTGATTTATTTGTATATAGTTACACTTTGATTAGTTATAGTTTATATGAAACAGTTATTAATATATACAAGTGCTTGATGATATATCTTTTGCTTAAACTCTTCACATGCGAATCGTAGACTATATTTGACTATACGAGATTGAACACACTTTTCAATAGTTTATGTGTGCTTAATAAATTGTGATACAGGCTATCTAAACGGATTAACTTTTTTTTTATTATTTTAAGGGATTGAAAAGATGTGTAAAAACCAATTCACCCACTCCAGGTTAGCTTTAGGAAAATTAATTGTGTATGTATTTTCAAATTTGTCATAAGAGAGAAGATAAATAATGATATTACATTTGTGTGCAAAGTTTCAACAATTTCAACTCTATTAAAAGACATGGATAAAATTCATCCGTCTTGAAATTTTGTCTTGTCATTACTTTCACCACAACATCGGCGGGAAAAATACTAGCAGTATTTTTCTGTTTTTATATGCCTTTCATTTTCAACTAAAAATACACAAAGTGTGTCTAATACAGCATAGAGTGAGGTGGATAGGTTTTAATCAAAATTAATTGCCAACTTTCTATTAATCAATATTAACAAAAGTTAAACCATATAAACCAATCACAACAAGCAAGCAATCACCGAAATATAAGTGCAGAAAACAATAAAAACACATTGATTGATTTACGTGAGAAACCCTCCAATTGGGTAAAACTCACGGGCTCTTCTAGCCATTACCAGTCCTCAAATCTATTATTTGATTGAAAGTTTACAACCTAGCTTGACCTCTAATCTCACCATTCTCGATCACTAACACATTTCATTCTACCCGCAGACCTTTAATAGTGATTCTAGACCAATTTCTTGTGCATTAACACTCTTAGTCACCATACTTGACTCAATAGGAGATTTAAAAACCTAAGTGAATATATTAAAACACTCTAAATGCAATTAATGTTAGGTAAACACTAAATGCTTAATTAGGAATTTAAAGATGCAAGCAATAAAACCTAATTATCAATGTCTAAACGCAAAGCAAAAAGATTTAGATATAAAGGGTAAAAATGTCCTAAATGCAAGCTATCATAAAAAAACAAACTCAATCAACAATCAATGACTCAATGCATATTAAAAATATGTTCAAGAACAGAATTCATGCATCTAATCACGTGGTAAATGTTAGGATTATGCTCGATAGCAAGAGTGTAATAGTGTAATTAACAATCTTTTTCATATGAATAAAGTGATTTCTAGTTTAAACAAATCTTATAGCATTTATAGTTTCATTATTATAATTGTCAATAGTAAATAATCATAAGGTCAAAAGACTATGAGAAAAGAAGAATTGTTCATACATCTAGATATGTATGAGGTAGACACAATTCTTTAGTTAGTCTTGAATAATATTCACAGCTTAAGATAGAAGGTTGGCGCCTTTATCTTGTTAAAGTTGTAGATTCTTTTGCTAGCATTTGAGTGGGATCAAATGTGTTATGATGAGTCTAAAATCATCAAAGTGTGGTGTCTTTGGTCAAAAGAATCTAGTGCACTGGGTGCATTGAATTGGATCACAGTGAAATACTTTATCTAGAACTGTCAATGGATAAAAGTTTTCACTTGAAGACAATCAAAGAGTCTATCTCAATTCTGAGATAAATGATGGACTTATGGTTGCAAGTGTTATCATTGAGCTATAAATGAGTACGATTATATAGCATAGTCTATCCTCGATAGTTTGGTGGTATTTATTTGTTAATCGATAGAGGACTTCATTTGTAGATATGGACATCGTGGCTCCGTTTATTATTTGCAAGTAGAATACCATCATATGTATATATTGAGGTACTTGGTATTAAATCTTAGCATTAAGTTTTCAATAGTTTCTATTGAAACATGGCTTCTGGAAAAGTCAAAATATCCAAGTTCAAAATGTGGTCATATGAGTAAATACTGTATCTCGGAGAGCTATAGGCGGTCTTTGAGCTCTTGGCGATTACTGGTATTTTTCACGAGGATACACTATCCCCAATAATATTGTCTAGGGTATGAATGAGCAATATTAACTTATTCTATCTTATTTAAAAGTTCAATTTTAGTTATTTAGTGAATGAACTAAAATTAAATAGATCGGACCTAAGTGAATCATTTGTTGATTTTGATTAGGTTGTGTCTATTGGATTTTAAATTTAGATAGCCCGCCAAGATCCCTATCCACACGAACTTGCATTGATCACTTGATATATTCTACTGGACTAATAGTGGTCCATCTAGAATTGTAATAAGGCATGTGAACTTGTTTCTTTTTGTAAGAATAGGTCTAGTTCACATGTGGACTTTTTTTATTAAGGTCAAATGGATTTAATGAAATGAGAAAAATAATATATGGCCTTAATACTATGTATGGGCGGCAATGGCTATGGATAATAGCTTTAATATATTATTTTATTTTATTATTTAATTAAATGGCAATTAATTAATTGTTTGATTAATTAATTATTTAATTAAAAGTCAAAATCTTTTCCTATTAGGAGATGGTCTCCTAAAATTATACTATTGTTGGTAGTATAGTTAATGTTAAAGACTATATTTGATAAGTAGATAAATAAAATGAGTTATTTATCTAATTAAATTAGGAAGTCTTTAATAAGGTTACAAACACACTATTGAGTAGGATTAGGAGTCTTGGTGTAGGAAAGAATTCTTTTTGGAAAAGGATTCTTCGTTACCAAGTAAAACTACTTAGTGGTAGAATTCTTATTTGAAAAGGATTCATAACCACCAAGTTAATCTACCTAAGGTTAGGATTCTTGTTTATCAAGTAATCCTTCTTAGGAAAGATTGAACTCTCCTAACCTATATAAAAGACCAAAATTTCCAACACAATATAGTTATAGGAGTAGTTAGTTTTCTTTTTAGATAAGGATTCTAACTACAAAATAAATCCACCTAAGGAAAGGATTCTTGTCAACCAAGTGAATCCTTCTTAGGAAAGGATTTATGAACCTATATATATATATATATATGTGTGAATAATTTCGGTCATGACTAAGGTATTAGAGAGGAATTTCGGCCAATCTTTATTTGAGAAAGAAAAAGTTTCGGCCATCATATGAATTTTGAGGTAGAAAAATCTGTTTTTACTCTAGACAAAATTCGATCATCTCTAATCAATAGTGTGTGAATTCGGCCAAGTAGAGAAAAAAGGGGAACGTTTTTGTATTCGGTAGTAGTATACTAATATCCTTTACATCAAAAGGGTTTTGTGTACAACATCGAATCAAGGTTCACGCGAGTTACAATCAAATTGATTGATAATTCACAAGTGACCGAACGTTCTTGGATTTTTCTCTTGGAGGATAATTGTAACAAACAAAGAAAATATATTTGCTTTGTCTCCATCCTCAGGAATACAATTTAAAGAATGGGAGCCCACACTCCTAGGTGATTCATGTTCGTGATTGGATTGGAAGATCTTGTAGAATTAATTCGGCGCTTGTTCAATCGTCACGCGAAAAAGGTACGATACTTTTATATACATCAATTAATCTTGGGTAAAGGTTCTAGTTGCATAAAATGTAAAAAATTTATTTATACGCAAACCCTAATCTCCTAATTTTGTTTTTCACACGCTTCTGCTGTGTTTTTAAACCGTTTTTTCCCTACAGTAAATATTAAGACTAGGCAAGAATGAAATCTAAGACATGTTTAACTTATCTAGTCATTTAAACAAAGAAAACCCATGATTTTATGCTGAATGGAAATGCTAGATGCACATTGACTTTGAGATTGATTGGGCAAATATAGAGACATGGAGCTTCTCTCAATAAAAGAAATTTTCTCGCTTTATGATTTGGATTTTTGAAGCTCTAAAACGAAGTTAATGAGAAAATAGGGTTTATATAGAAGCCCTAAGTGAAACTAATACATTTTGGAAAAAATACAAAAACATGGCATAAAGAACAACAAAACTTGTCTCGTGAAAACACCGATAAAGTTTTGTGGGACATGTCATGGGACAGGAACAATGTAAATTGTCTCGCAAAAAAAAAAACCCAATAAAGTTTTCATGGAAATGTCACGGGACATGTCGCAAGATAAGAAAAGTGAAACTGATCTCGTGAAAAATACTAACAATGTTTTTGCGGGACATTTCGCTGGCTAGGAACAGCATATCAGCTTGATATTCAAGTAGATCAAATCATTACCAAATGACATCGATACCTATTATATATTGGAAAGGTATGGATGTCTACTTTCTATTTTGTTTTCCAAAAATGAAGTTTCGATGATTTTAAAATAAGATAGAGTCATTGGAGAGACCAAATGTAAGATTTAGAAACAACAAGATTGGCCAAACTCATGGTATAAGACCATGTGACCCAAGACGAATCCAAGAGAGTAAAATACGGACCT